>JAPDNY010000003.1:243213618-243793618 GCA_029375565.1 Gekko gecko | reverse complement strand
CAAATTCACAGCTTGGAGTGCACACACACTTCCCCCCCCCCTTGCTTCTTCCCCCAAAGCATTTAAAGGGATCCTTTAAATGCTAGTGAGAAGAAGTGGGGTGGTGGTGCACACCCATCTCCCTCCCTCCTGCAAATTTTAAAGGGCCCTCCAGGTGATCAGCAGGCCACGTGCCCCCCACCAATCAGCCCAAAGGCCCTTTTGAATCTTAGAGGAGAGGAGAGAGAGAGGGACGCATGCCACACCCTGTTTCTTCTCAAAAGCAGTTGATCCCTTTAAATGATTTTGGGAAGAAGCGGGGGGCCTTTAAGAAGCAGGGGGCCTTTTAAGGACAGGGGCACTTTAAGGAATGGGGCAGAACCCCTCCATAGCTGTGGGCCAGCTTTTTGGTGCTGGGAGGGGCAACAGTGGGAGGGCTTTGGAAATTCTGGCCCTGCTGGTAGACCTCCTGATGGCACCTGGGTTTTGGCCACTGTGTGACACACAGAGTGTTAACCTGATCCAACATGGCTTCTCTGCTGTTCTTTAATTACTATGAAGGCACCTGGTGATGTTGGGAACTCTTACTGGCCTTGGCTGGATGAAGGGCGGGGCATAAATCCAATCTCCTCCTCCTCCTCCTTTTCTTATTCTTCTCTTCTTCTTCCTCTCCCTCCTCCTCCTCTTCCTCTTCATTTCTTCTTTCCTCAAACTCTCTTTCCCCCCTCTTCAAATCCCCCACTGTCCCACTCCTCCTCGTGGCCATTTCCAGGGGCAGAGATCTTGCTCAGCCAGTGAGTGGACCTTCTCTTTCTCTCCTCCCATTGAACTCTTCATGTCCACCTCTTTCTGGATGCAGCCGTCCCACTGTGCTTAGGTCTAAGTTCCTTGCAGTCCCTGTGCCTTTAATATTTCCCTGTGATCTGGTTGCTTCAGCATCACTGGTAGCTGAATAGAAGCCCTTTGAGCTTTCTTGCCTGCTATCCCAGCAAAGATTCCTAGACCACATCATCCAATCCTCCTAATTTCTGAGTGTGCCAAGTCACCAAGCTACCCAGGTTGCTGAAGAGGGAGAATAATGTCTGGGGCTTCGTGGCATGCAGAAGGTCCCAGATTCAATCCCTGGCATCTCCAGTGGGAAGGATCTGGAAGTCGGTGATGTGAAAGATCTTGACCTGAGGCCCCGGAGAGCTGCTGCCAGTCTGAGTAGACAAGATTGACCCTCATGGACCAACAGTCCAGTTCAGTATAAGGCAGCGTTCGTATGTACATACATGGTCTGTAGACTGTCCCAAGTTCAATCCCTGGCATCTCTATTTAAAAGGATCAGGCAGTAGGTGATGTGAATGACCACAGCCTGAGACCCTGGAGACCCACTGCCAGTCTGAGTAGACAACAACAACTTTGATGGACCAAGGGGAGTATGATTCAGTAGAAGGCAGTTTCATTTGTGTTCATGTGTTTAATGGGTTTCCTCTGATGCCAGGCTTAATTTTTCCCACATTAGACATGGTTCTGAGTGAGTGACCCCGCCATGATCTGGCCTATGCCACCGGAGGCCTACTAGGCCCAGGGAGCCTGGCTAGCAGTAGGGGAGGCTGGGCCTACAAACCCCAGAAGGCCTTGGGAAGTTTTGGCACTGATTTTGGCCAATAGGGAAGAAGAGGGCTGGGGAATAAAAGAAGTGATGTAAGAGGAGAAGCTGTTCTTCTTCTTCCCAGGGAACAGGACCAGAAGGGAGGCTGCTGTGGGGAAGAAACCTTCATCCTGAGGGAAGGGTGAGTAATCTAAGGCCACTTGAGATAGTGAGCTAGGGACCGTATATATTTAGACGCATTAGGGCATTTGGTTTCTTTCCCTTTCACCCACTGACTGTTATTATTCCTGCACCTTGTTTGTTTGACCTCCTATAAAATAAACCATTTTCATTGTTCACTGTGCCTGGTCCTCGTGCCCATTTCAGCTAAAAAGGGAGGTCTAAAGGCCTGGGAGGGTGGCTCTGGGCCTTCTCAGAGGAGCCTGGAACCAGAGTGGTGGCAGCATCAGGTGACACCCCACTTGAGTTATGACAGACCCAAGCCCAGGTTAGAGATTCGACCTGTGTCAAAGGATACACCTGAAAGGTAACTCTCCTAGCAGGGCAGAGTTTGCACAGCATCTTCCCATTGGCTGCCTGCCCAAGTGCCTTGACTGATCTTGCAGCTCACTAAACTTTTGGGACAGTTCCCTTAATTGCTACTAACTTTGTTTAGGAAACCACTGTGAAGTCAACCTGACCCAGAAAAACCGGGAAGCTCCAGAGACCTTCTTTTGAAGTGTGAAGGTGGGAGGGAGGTCAGTCTTTAAATAGCCGCCCGGTCAGGATGGCCTGTCAAGCCTTCAGTCTTCCTGGTACTTCTCCAAATTCCATTGTGGGCTCCAGTGACAGGAGGGCAGGAGGGCAAGCCCAGAGCTCGGTGTTTGTTTGCATTGCAGCAATAGCTCTCCTGGCTGTGTTGTCAGCTCTTTCCAAGGGTGGGCTGGGCAGCTAAGAGTGAAGGCCGTGACTTTGCCAGACAAGCCGAGCATTTTGGGTGTCCATCTTACCGACGCCATCCTTCCATTTGGTGTAGTGGTCAAGTGTGTGGTCTCTAATCTGGGAGAACCAGGTTTGGTTCCCCACTTCTTCACTTGCAGCTGCTGGATGACCTCTTGGGCAAGCCATAGTTCTGGCACAGCTGTTCTCTCATGAGCAGTCCTCAAAAGAGCTCTCTCAGCCCCACCTACCTCACAGGGTGTCTGTTGTGGGGAGGGGAAGGGAGCTCTGAGACTCCGAGTGAAGGGTGGGGTATAAATCCAACCTCCTCCTCCCTCCTCCTCCTCCTCCTGGTGACTGGCCTTGGGCTGCCAATCTCCATGTGGGGCCTGGAGCACTTCTGTCATCACAACTGGCCTATAGATCACAAAGGTCAGTTCCCTGGGAGGAAATGGGTGTTCTGGAGGGCAAACTTGGAGGGCATTGCACACCCTGAGATTCCTCCCTTCCCCAAACCCTGCCCCCCAGGCTCCACCCCCATATCTCCAGAAATCTCCCAACCCAGAGTTGACAACCCTACTGAAGCTCACAGAAGAGCCGTTGCCCAGGAGTGGCAGGGAAGGCCACAGGGATACCCATAGTCTTGGCCGTGGGCAGGGTAGAGGGCAGAGCTGGCCAAGCAAGCAGACAGAAGTCACAGGACAGCATGTGGTAGTCCCAGAGCTGGAAGGGACCCTGCAGGCCATCCGCTTCACCCCCTGCACAGCTAAAGAAATCCAAAAATAGAGCTTCCCAACTGCTGTTTGGTGTAGTGGTTAAGTGCACAGACTCTAATCTGGGAGGACCGGGTTTGATTCCCCACTCCTCCACTTGCAGCTGCTGGATGACCTTGAGCAAGCCGTAGTTCTATCAGAGCTGTTCTCTCAAGGGCAGTTCTGGGATGAGCTCTCTCAGCCCCACCTACCTCACAGGGTGTCTGTTGTGGGGAGGAGAGGGGAAAGGAGTTTGTAAACTGCTCTGAGATTCTTGAGTGAGGGGCAGGGCATAAATCCAGTCTCCTCCTCTTCCTCCTCCTCGTCCTCCTCCTCGTCCTCCTCCTCTTCTCCTGCTGCTGCTGTTGCTGCTGGAAGACCTCTGGCTATTTATTTATTTATTTATTTTTGAGACTTGTATCCCATCCTACCTTGCAAGTGGGCTCAGGGCAGCTTAACAACAAAAATCCAAAAGCAGAATCATATATTAGTTATCCCAGAATCATATAATCTCAAAGTTGGGAGGGGCCACAGAGGCCATCTAGTCCAACCCCCTGACCAGGGTTTGTCCAGCTGCCTCTTGAAGACTGCCAGGGAGGGGGAGCTCGCCACCATCTCCCCAGGCAGCTGCATTCCACTGTGGCACAACTCTGACTGCCAAAAAGTTTTTCCCTAAGATCCAGCCAGTACTTTCCCACCCTTAATTCAAACCCATTCTTGCGAGTCCTCTCCTCTGCTGCCAATAGGGTTGCCAGCCTCCAGGTGGGGCCTGGGGATCTCCTGCTTTTACAACTGATCTCCAGCTGACAGAGATCAGCTCCAATTGGAAAAAAATGGCTGCTTTGAAGGGCAGACTCTATGGCACTGTGCTATGCTGAGGCCCCTCCTCTCTCCCCAAACCCCGCCCTCTCCTGGCTCCACCCCGAAAGTCTCCAGGTATTTTCCAGCCCAGACCTTTCAGCCCTAGCTGCCCACAGGAACAGCTTCCCCGCCCTCCTCTAATAAGTGACACAGCCCTTCAGATACTCCAAGAGAGCCGTCCTGTCCCCCCTCCGCCTCCTCTTCTCCAGACTGAACATTCCCGAGTCCCTCAGAGCCTTTCCTCACAGGGCTTGGTCTAAATTGTTATAAAACCATTCATTAAAACATCAGCTCAACAATTAAAACGTAGTCAACTAATTCCTGACAGTGTAGCAATAATGTCTTCTTTTTGCCGTGCCTGCTGGGCTTGTGTCAGGGAGGGTGGGGAGCTCCGTTCCGGCACAGCAAGACGGCAGTAAGGGGAGGCTGATGTTATTTGACATTCTGGAACAGCTCCATTTTGCAGGCCCTGGGAAACTGAAATAAGTCCCACAGGGCCCTGATCTCAATTGGGAGCATGTTCCAAAAGGGCTGAAAGGGCCCTGGCCGTGGTCGAGGTAAGGCGGATGTCTTTCAGGTTGGAAACTGCCAAACGGCGTTGGTCTGAAGAGCGCAAGTCTCTTTGGGGCACATCTGGGGATAGATGGTCCCATAGATATGCTGGTCCCTGGTGGCCTAAGGCCTTAAAGATTAACACCAAGACCTTAAATCAGACTTGGTCCTCAACAGGTAACCGATGCAGCTAGGACGAGCTCTCCCACCCCCAGTGACTTAGTTCCATTATCGGACCACTCTTGCCTTGAGGATGTTTCTCCTGATGCTCATCTGAAATCTACTCTCCTGTCACTTAAAGGTAAAGGTTCCCCTTGCTCGAAAGACAGTTGAACCTGACTCTAAGGATGCGGTGCTCATCTCCGTTTCTGAGCCGAAGAGCCAGCACTGTCCGAAGACTTCTCCATGGTCACGTGGCCAGCATGACCAAACACCGAGGTGCATGGAACGCTGTTACCTTCCCACCAAAGCGGTACCTATTTATCTACTTGCAATTTCTTGCTTTCGAATTGCCAGGTTGGCAGGAGCTGGGGCCAGAGGTGGGAGCTCACTCCGTCACGCGACACTCAGCTCTCGAACTGCCAAACTACCGGCCTTCCAGTCTGCAGATCAGCATCTTAACCTCTGAGCCACTGAGGCTCCTATCACTTGCCCTCTGTCTAATCCTTCCCTCTGGAACAGCAGAGGTCACTTCTTGCCGTCTTCCGTGGGACAACCTCCCAGGTATTTTAACAGCACCACCCTGTCTCCCCTCAGCCTTTTCTTCTCCAGGCTAAACATCCCCAGTTCCCTCATCCTTCCCTTGTAAGGCCGCTTCTCAGGTCCACGGCCTTCTTGGCCACCCTCCTCTGAACCTGTTCCAGTTTGACCACATCTTTCTTAGCATGGACCCAGAACTGGGCGCAGTACTCCAAATGAGGTCTGACTAGTGCAGAATACAGAGAAACGGTGAGTTCTCGGGACTTGGATATTGTGCTTCTGCTAATGCTGGCTAAAATTAGGTTTCTCCATAGCTGCTGCATCACGGCGCTGCTGACGACTCGTGTTACTCATGGACCCAGGTGAGGAAGCTTGGTTGCCTTACCACACCAAGGCAGGGTCAGCCTTGACTCACAGGGTCAAACAGGGGGGCAAGGGGAGGTGTGGGGGAGGGGTCAGCAGCAGTGGGCCTCTCACCCCCCCCGAAGTCCTGGGCTCTGGCAGTGCCCCCCTCCCCCAGCTATGCTGATGCCGGCCTGACCCTGATGAGGTAGCCCAGCGTATTCAGCCCGGAAATCCTTTCTTAAGGATGAAATGAAATTGCTGAGCAGTCGGGTTAGAATGGATAACAGGAACTCCTTCTTCACCCAAAGAGTGATTAACATATAGCATTCGCTGCCACAGGAGGTGGTGGCGGCTACAAGCATGGACAGCTTCACGAAGAAAGTAGATAAACATATGGAGCAGAGGTCCATCGATGGCTCTTAGCCACAAGGTATAGATAGGGACTCTCAGGCTGGGGCAAGGGGAGCTCTGTATTCTTGGCGCTTGGGCAGACCAACAGTGGGAGAGCTTCTGGTGCCCTGGCCCCACTGCTGGACCTCCTGAGGGCACCTGGTATTTTTGGCCACTGTGTGACACAGAGTGTTGGACTGGATGGGCCACCGGCCTGATCCAACATTGGCTTATCTGATGTTCTTGTGTTAAGAGCAGAATTCCCTTGGTGGCTATTAGCCACAAGGTATAGATCGGAACTCTCGATCTGGGGCAAGGGATGCTCTGTATTCTTGGTGCTTGGGGGAGGGGTCAACAGTGGGAGCACTTCTAGTGTCCTGGCCCCACTGCTGGCGGACCTCCTGATAGCACCTGGTATTTTTGGCCACTGTGTGACACAGAGCATTGGACTGGATGGGCCATTGGCCTGGTCCAACACTGGCTTCTCTTATGTTCTTATGTTAAGAGCAGAATTCCCTCAGGGGCTATTAGCCACAAGGTATAGATAGGAATTCTTGGTCTGGGGCAAGTGATGCTCTGTATTCTTGGTGCTTGGAAGAGGGTCAACAGTGGACGGCTTCTAGTGTCCTGGCCCCACTGCTGGACTTCCTGATAGCACCTGGGATTTTCGGCCACTGTGTGACAGAGAGTGTTGGACTGGAGGGGCCATTGGCCTGATCCAGCATTGGCTTCTCTTATGTTCTTATGATCCATGCATTTATTTCTAGCCTTTTTTGCTGTCTCCTAGAATGACAAGCCCACGGATAAACTGAGCTGTCCCAGAAGAATGGCTTGCCTCCATTTCCAGCCACTCGCCGCCAGAACTTCCTGAGGGTTCCACTTCACTTGTGTTTCAGAAGCCAGCCTTTCGATTTGGAGCTGGTACAGAGGCCCTCGGCACCCCCCCACACCCCCCGCCACCACCAGGAAGCCTGATTGCGGTTCACTTCGCCTTAAGCAGCAAGCTGCTTTGCCACAACATACTTTGCCACGCGTGAATCAATTGCACATAGATTGTGAGTAAATTTGAGTCTTTTCATTTCCATCGGGGACACACCGAATAACATCTCCTCCGGAAGGAGGTCAGCCAGAGCCCCGGAGTGCACAGAAGAGGGCTTTGATCTTGCAAGAGCCGAGCGTGGCGATGCAGCCCTGCAGAGTGGAAGTGCCATTTCTCATCTTGGCCCAAATTGCATAATTTGGATTCTCCCGACTCCAGCAACCCCGCATTCCCTGCCCTTCGTGCTGCCTCCATGCCACAGAAAGCTCAAAGAGCAGGGGAATGTCAATCATCATCCGTAGCTCCAGGCTGAGCCTGACATGACACACGACTCTTCATTCCACTGGAGCCGGCAACGAGGAGACCTTTGACTGTCGGCCTTCTTGGAGTCGGCCTGTGTTGCTGGGTGTCAGCTACAAGGGGGGCAGGCGTGCTCTTGAATGGCCTCCGTGGGTTTTCAGGGAATCTGCAGGACCAAGATGCAGGGGGGGAAATGCTGGAAGCAGAGATTAATCCAAACAGTTCATCCCTTGCTCCACTTCCTGCACCAGGCAGCCATAGCCTGCTGTCCCATCAATGGCAAGATAACCAAAGAACACTTCGGGCAACCTAATTATTTATGGACCCTGGCAGTAGCCCAGGTGCAGGTCGACAAGGTTAAAGCGCTTGGGGCTCTTTAGCGTGGAGAAACAACAACTGAGGGCTGACATGATCAAGGTTTATAAGATTATGCATGGGATAGAGCAGGTACAGAAAGAGGTACTTTTCTCCCTTTCTCACAGTAGAAGAACTCATGGGCACTCCATGAAATTGCTGAGCAGTCGGGTTAGAATGGATAAAAGGAAGTACTTCTTCACCCAAAGAGTGATTAACACTATGGAATTCACTGCCACAGGAGGTGGTGGCAGCTACAAGCATGGACGGCTTCAAGAGGGAATTGGATAAGCATATGGAGCACAAATCCAGCAGTGGCTATTAGCCTCAAGGTATAGATAGGAACTCTCAGTCTGGGGCAGGTGATGCACTCTATTCTTGATGCTTGGGGGGCAACTGTGGGAGGGCTTCTAGTGTCCTGGCCCCACTGCTGGACTTCTCCTGATGGCTCCTGGTATTTTTGGCCACTGTATGACAGAGTGTTGGACTGGATGGGCCATTGGCCTGATCCGACATGGGCTTCTCTTATGTTCTTAACAAGAAGAGCCCCTGCCATCAGCAGGGAAGGGAAGAGAACGACTGGGCATCATGCAGAGTGGAAGCTGCCATTTTGACCCTGGAATCTATTTAATTTGTTGGTTTATTATTTAGAAAATGTTTACATTGCCTCTCCAGACCTACTCAAGGAAGGCCACCATCAAACAGTCAAAACAAAGAAACAAAAGAAATCATACCCCTGAGAACAAATGAAAAATTAATTAAACGAATGCCAGTGTGAACACCACCACCCAGACCTGGATAGCCCCCAGACTACCTCATCAGATCTCAGAAGCTAAGCAGGGTCGGCCCTGGTCAGTACTGGGATGGGAGACCACCAGGGAAGCCCAGGGTCGCCACACAGAGGCAGGCAATGGCCAGCCAACTCTGAATGCCTGTTGCCTTGACCCGGGTGGCCCAGGCGAGCCTGACCTCATCCGATCTGGGAAGCTAAGCAGGGTCGGCCCTGGTTAGTACTTGGACGGGAGACCACCAAAGACGTCCAGGGTCGCTATGCAGAGGCAGGCAAGGGCAAACCGCCTCTGCACATCTCTTGCCTTGAAAACCCTCTCAGGTTGCCATAAGTCGGCTGTGACTTGATGGGGCAGGGCGGGGAGATGCCAATAAAAACAGCCAGTCAAAGCAAGCTGGAGTTCCAGGTGGCCAGCCATGTCGGTCTGAAGGAGCAGAGCAGATGTAGAGTCCAGTCGGGCACCTTTAAGACCAACAAAGGTTCATTCAAGGTAGGAGCTTCCGTGTGCTTCCAACCAAGCAGTCTAGAATGACGCTGATGAAATAGACCTCAGGCTAGGACCCGGCCGTCAGACAGCTAAAAATACCGAGCTCCTTAGTTAACAAGCCTGGCTAAAGAGAAATGTCTGGGGCCTCAAAGGTGCTCCCGAGGAGGCTCAGGGGGCAGGGCATTCCAAAGGTGTGGCAAAGGCACCAAGAAAGCCCTGAGATATACGCAGGGGGAGGGGGGCAAGACCAAGGCCTTTTCTGTCCAAGTGAAAAACAACCTCTTAGAATCATAGAATGTTAAGAGTTAGAAGGGACCTTGCAGGTCATCTAGTCCAACCCCCTGCACTCTGCAGGAGTGTAGCTGAAAGATAGCCCTGCAACATACCTGAAAGATGGTCGTCCAGCCTCCACTTAAAAACATCCAGTGAAGGAGCATCCACCACCTCCCGAGGCAGTCTGTTCCACTGCTCAACCACTCTTACAGTCAGGAAGTTTCCCCTGATATCTAGCCGGTATTGACTCCCTTATCATTTCCAGCCATTAGATCTAGTCTTGCAATCCGGAGCAAGAGAGAATAGATCTGCTCCATCTTTTACATGACAGCCCTCCAAATACTCATGTCCCCTCTTAGCCCTCTCTTTCCCAGGCTAAACATACCCAACTCTTTCAGCCTTTCCTCGTAAGACTTGGATTCAAACCCTCTCACCATCCTGGTTGCCCTCTTCTGGACACGCTCGAGCTTGTCAACATCCTTCCTAAAATGTGGTGCCTAAAACTGGACACAGGACTCCAGATGAGGCCTGACCATAGCAGAACAGAGTGGAATTAACACCTCCCCTGATCTGGACACAATGCTTCTGTGAATGCATCCTAAGATTGCATTAGCTTTCTTTGCAGTCACACTGCACTGCAGGCTCATGTTGAGCTTGTGATCAACCAGAACACCCAGATCCCTTTCACATGTGCTCCTGTCAAGCCAAGTCCCTCCCATTTTTTGTGCCCAGATGTAGGACTTCGCACTTATCGCTATTGAATTTCATTTTACTTGCCTCAGCCCACTGTTCCAGCCTATCTAGATCATTTTGAATCCTGACTCTGTCTTCTTCAGAATTAGCAATCCCACCCATCTTTGTGTCATCTGCAAATTTGATAAGCATCCCCTGTATGTCTTCCTCCAGGTCACTTATAAAAACATTGAACAACACCAGGCCTAGGACTGAGCCCTGCGGCTCTCCACTTGAGACTTCCCTCCACGTAGACATAGACCCATTTACAAGCACTCGTTGGGTACGATTTTTCAACCAACCATGAATCCATCCAACGGTTGCACCATCCAGCCCACACTTAACCAGCTTATCCTCAAGGACCAAGGCCCTTTCTCTCCAAGTGAAAAACAATGTCTTGTGAGGCCCCTCAAGGTGGTGGTGGGGAAAGCGTCTGAAAGGTGAGACAAGAGTGTGACCCCTCGTTAGGGCGGACCACTGGCCACATGACGGCAGAGGGGAGGCAGCTGTTTGCTCCATTGCTCCTACACCTACCAAGCCATTCACTGCTGGAACATTTGCTCAGGCCCACCTGGGAACCAATATTGCCCGAGAGTGCTCTCTCCTTCAGCTGCAAAGTACCATAGAGCAGCTGCAAACCCAGTGCCTTGAATAAGGTTCCTCCTACTCTAGCACCTGAAGAGAAGAAGAAGAGAAGAGATTGGATTTATACCCTGCCATTCACTACCCAAGGGAATACTACCCATCTCAGACCTTTCCCTTCCCCTCCCCACAACAGACATCCTGTGAGGAAGGTGGGGCTGAGAGAGCTCTGACAGAAACCGCTCTTTTTTCAAGGACCGCTCTGACAGAACTACGGGTTGCCCAAGGTCATCCAGCAGGTGCAAGTAGAGGAGTGGGGAATCAAACCCGGTTCTCCCAGATTAGAGTCCGCGCACTTAACCAATACACCAAACTGGCTCTCAGCCAGCATCCCTGACAGAATGTTCTTATAGAGAGCTTCAAGAGGGGACTGGATGAACATGTAGAGCAGAGGTCCATCAGTAGCTATGAGCCACAAGGTATCAATGGAACACTTTGCCTGGGGCAAGGGCTGCTCTGTCTTCTTGGTGCTTGGGGGGCCACAGTGGGAGCACTTCTGAAGTCCTGGCCCCACTGGTGGACCTCCTGAGGGTATCTGGGTTTTGGCCACTGTGTGACACAAAGTGTTGGCCTGGATGGGCCACTGGCCTGGTCCAACATGTCCTAATGGATTAACAAGCTCAACAGGTGAGATTCTGTGGCCCTCCATGGCCAACACCAGCTGCAGCAGGAAGCCCCATCTGAGGTTCACATCTCCACAGAACCTTTATCTGCTGCAGACTCCTCGCTCGGTTCCTTGTACAGAGAAAACCCAACCCCTCCAGCTGAGGAAGCTGTCCCAGCCCAGAAGGGTTAAATTCAAAAGTATCAAATTATGTTTCTAATATGGAAATGACACACCAGCAATCTGCATTATGCTGGGGGAGGGGATATGTTGTTTTGTTTGGTTTCCATCTCTCCAGAAGATGTCCAGTTTGCAGCGCTTTTCAGTCTGTTCTGTTGCTGCTGTTCCTCTTTTTTTCACCTGCCTGTTCCTCATGTGCCCTACTGAAAAAGCAATCTTGATGCAATTATGTGTACAGTTGTATCCGCATTCTTTTTTTATATGGTGCTATAACAATGCGCAAGAGCTCATCAATAAAACATTGTGCAAAGAGAACTTTGATGTAATCATACACGCAATCTCAAGGAAAGATGGATTTGGGGTAGTGTTTTCTCCATGGCTCTGTCAAGGTGTGTGGGGGGGTGAGATACAAATATCCACTTACTTCATTTACTTTGAATCTTTATCCCACCTGTTTCTGGTGAGGATTTGAAACAGTTTGTGAAATGGGGAACCTCGCAAATGGGGGAAACGACATGCCAGGAGGAATTCTTCAACCCAAATGGAACAGAGTGGATGGAATTTGCTCATGCCTAGTGGCAGCATATATTCGGTGGCGTGGGGAGAAGCATCCGTCTGAACTGGAGACTATACAGGAATATTCAACAGCCAGTTCTGGAATTACCTGGAGAAGAGAAATCCCTAAGAAAGTGGACAGAAAAGGCCGCTGCAGATAGCAGTTTATCTAAAATACTTCTACCCTGCCTTTCTCATAAAAAAGGACTCAGACTGACTGTATATGTAGGCAGGGGGTCTCCAATTCCCCATTTGGATGCATCTCTATAGAAAATTACTTTTGTTGCTCTTTGTAAAATACTGGGAGTGAGCAAACTAAAGTGGACTGGATTATGCCATTTTCAGTCAGAAAATTGCAAGTGTCTTGCTCACAGAAAAGCCTGCTTGGATAATTCCATTTTGCATCATTTGCAGAAATCCAGAGGGAGGAATCCTGCCTTGCTGGCCCCCTCAGGCAAGCTGCTCCATACAGTTGGGGGCCACCACGGAAGTTGTTGGTTTTGCCAATTTGCAGGTTGGCACCGGCAGAAGGCCCTGCTGGGGGAGGGGGGAGGAGGAGAAGGAGAAGAAGGAGACAAAGGAGAAGGAGACGAAGAAGAAGGAGGAGGAGAAGGAGGAGAAGGAGAAGAAGAAGAAGAAGAAGAAATAGTCATGGTGGAGCAGTGGGTGAGAGACAGTCTCATGGCTATGAGATATGATTGGGAAAAGCATCATCAAGACCGGTTTTTCTTCTCTTGAATGTTTTGAATGTGATTAACATATGGAATTCACTGCCACAGGAGGTGGTGGCAGCTACAAGCATGGATAGCTTCAAGAGGGAATTGGATAAACATATGGAGCAGAGGTCCATCAGTGGCTTTTAACCACAAGGTATAGATATAGGTATAGAGCTGTGGTGGCTCAAGTGGTTAAGACACTGAACTGCAGGCTGTGGAAGGTCAGTAGTTCAGCAGTTCAAGACCCGGGTGCCGCAAGACGGAGTGAGTTCTCGTCTCTGGTTCCAGCTCCTGCCAACGTAGCAGTTCGAAAGCAAGAAATTGCAAGTAGATAAATAGGTACCACTTTGGTGGGAAGGTAACAGCGTTCCATGCACCTTGGTGTTTAGTCATGCCGGCCACATGACCATGGAAACGTCTTCGGACAGCGCTGGCTCTTCAGCTTTGAAACGGAGATGAGCACCGCATCCCTAGAGTCGGATTCGACTGGCTTTCGAGCAAGGGAACCTTTACCTTTACTATAGATAGGAACTCTCAGTCTGGGGCAAGTGGTGCTCTGTATTCTTGGTGCTTGGTGGGGGGGGCAACAGTGGGAGGGCTTCTAGTGTCCTGGCCCCACTGCTGGACCTCCTGATGGCACCTGTTATTTTGGCCACTGTGTGACAGAGGGTTGGACTGGATGGGCCATTGGCCTGATCCAACATTGGCTTCTCTTATGTTCTTATGTTCCTTTCAAACAACTCATTTAAAAAACTCTAGGAAAATAGCACTCCTGTGTCTTTTTAAACGTTAGCAATAGAATACAGCAGCAGTAATGTGATTTTCTTGTTGCAACTCCATAAGACCTGTCCATCTGGGAGGCTTCCGAGGAGGCTCTCAGTCTTCGAGATGAAGTTGTTGCATTCTGTTTTGTTTTTCCTTTTGTGATTAGAAAACTCCAAGCGTTTACCCGGCCACTGGAAGCTATTAATAAATGCAGACCAAACAATATTCTGGACATCTGATGTTTGTGGCTGGGTGCGATCCAAGAAATGAAAGGGAGCTACCGGTAGGCTCAGAGAAGAGCCGATTACAGTCCCCGGAATGATCAAAGAGAAGAAAGGTCTCCGGTGGAGGGCCGGCATTGAAAAGGGAAAGATGAAAGGCGATCAGTGGAGGAATTATAGCCCCTAATCATGTCCAGATTGATTTCTGAGCAGAGCCTCGAAAACAAAGGGGAGAAAATGAAGAGATGCCTCATCTTGGGGGGTCCCTTAAAGAGCCTGAAATCTAGAAATTAAAAAGAGGGAGACACATGAAATAAATCAACGTGCTCATTCTGCAATGCCAGCGACTGTCTGGGACGTCACCCTCAATTTTGCTTAAGGTATACAAAGCCAAGTGCCCGTCTCATTAGACTGTTAACAAGTTCTGTCTCAAACCAAAAGATGTCAGCAATGCATGAAGGACAGTCCGCAATAAATAATAAATATAGCCTCTAATACAATCAATGGCAATGTAATAAAACCTAAATCACTCTCCTGTTGTTTTTAATAAACAAAAGAGGCCACCAAAGAAGGGAGGGAAGCGTCAACCACAAAGAAACAAAGGCGGAGGCGCCTCTTTGGTGTAGAGCCAGTTTGGTGTAGTGCGCGGACTCTGATTGGGGACAACCTGGTTTGATTCCGCACTCCTCCACTTGTAGCTGCTGGATGACCTTGGGCAAGCCATAGTTCTGACAAGAGCTGTTCTTGAAAAAGAGCAGTTTCTGTCAGAGTTCTCTCAGCCCCGCCTCTTTCACAGGGTGCCTGTTGTGGGGAGGGGAAGGGAAGGGAGCTTGTAAGCTGCTCTGAGACTCCCTTGGGTAGTGAAGAGTGGGGTATAAATCCAATCTCCTCCTCCTCCTCCTCCTCCTCCTCCTCCTCCTCCTCCTCCTCCGCCGGCAGCAGCATTCTGGGACTGGTTTGGGTAGCCAAGGAGTAAGCAGGGGTTGCAAACAGCAGCAGGTGGAGTCTGGTGGGGAGAGACGGCGCCTTTGACCCCTGTCTGAGCTATCAAGTCGATGATCCCCAAAGATGGGACGGGTGGTGACCCCGTCGCGGCTCAGGCAGTCAACCGGATGCTGTGAGCAGATGCGCTCGGCATCCCCCTCTGCCTTCCCGCTCGCTTTGGTAACCCAGTTTCTGACCCAGGGCGGCCCCGGCAGCTCCTCCTCTTTGCCTCCCCCCGCCTCCCCCCGACAGACCGCCGCATCTGCCCCCTCCAGACCCGCAGAGGCGGGAGGCAGCTCGATGACGGATGGCCGGAGCTGCGGCTCCAGTCCGGGGG
This sequence comes from Gekko gecko, assembly GCA_029375565.1. Classification (NCBI taxonomy): domain Eukaryota; kingdom Metazoa; phylum Chordata; class Lepidosauria; order Squamata; family Gekkonidae; genus Gekko; species Gekko gecko. The sequence goes on along the minus strand of JAPDNY010000003.1, from coordinate 243,778,546 downwards.
AGGGAAGGGGAGACGTCGGAGGCACGAGGAAGGAGGAGAGCATCGGCGGCCGGGGAGACGGCGGGGCGGCAGAGGGATCGGCGTCCCGCGCCCAGCTCCGAGCAGGAGTCGAGGAGGAGGGAAAGTCCTGTTGATGTTTAAATAGCCCATCACGTCCTTCGCTCTGCAGGCCGTTTGCAAGGCGGGGGCGGGGGGGATTAGATCGCTGCGGCCTTGCAAACGCTGCGCTCCCCTCGGCCGGCCTTGGCGTCTACCTTGGACAGCTCCGCCGGCGGCGGGAGGAGAACCAGGCTCTGCACGGCTCTTGGTAACTCCACAGAAGGGAGGAGGAGGAGGAGGAGGAGGAGGAGAAGAAGGAGAAGGAGAAGGAGGAGAAGGAGGAGAAGGAGGAGAAGGAGGAGAAGAAGGAGAAGAAGAAGGAGAAGAAGAAGGAGAAGGAGAAGGAGAAGGAGAAGGAGAAGGAGAAGGAGAAGGAGAAGGAGAAGAAGAAGAAGAAGAAGAAGAAGAAGAAGAAGAAGAAGAAGAAGAAGAAGAAGAAGAAGAAGAAGAAGAAGAAGAAGAAGAAGAAGAAGAAGAAGAAGAAGAAGAAGAAGAAGAAGAAGAAGAAGGTGGATCTGCTCCTGTAGAGTGCGGGGGTTGGGCTAGATGACCTGCAAGGTCTCCTTCCAACTCTAACGTTCTATGATTCCAAGAAGAGATCGGATTTATACCCCTTTGCCCTTCACTACCCGAAGGAGTCTCAGAGTGGCTGACAAACTCCTGTCCCTTCCCCTCCCCACAACAGACACCCTGTGACCCATGTGACGCCTCATGAGCAGAAATTCTACTTTGTGAGCTAGGGGCATTAAAGTTGGGAGCAGGTGATTTGGCTGCTGCATAAATCAGTTTGCTCCAGAGCAATCCCTCCTGAGCGAAGACAAAAATGTGTGAGCCGGAGGCTAAAAAAAATGCGAGCTAGCTCGCCCTAGCTCTGCTCTGTGGGAACACTGCCTGTGAGGCAGGTGGGGCTGAGAGAGCCTTTTCAGGGACGGCTCCTTAGATAACAGCTTTGAGAGAACTGTGACTGACCAAGGACACACAGCTGCATGTGGAGGAGTGGGGGGAATCAAACCCGGTTCTCCCATCAGCAAGAATGGCTTTTGCGCAACAGTGGAAAGCGGAGAAGGTGCCAGATATACAAGACTGGTTGAGGAAACTGCTGTTTTTAGCGGAAATGGACAAAATGACGAAGAAACTAAATGGACAAATGGCAGAACAATATCTAAAAGACTGGGAAGGCCTGAAACTGTATATGGAAACCGAATATAGAATGAAAGGAAAAATGTACAGTCTTGATTTGTATTGAAACTGAATGAGAAATGAAATGAACACTTGATTGTACTGTACCTTTATTAGAAACTATGTTTGAAAGAGTCAGGTTTTTATGTACCAGAATTGTGTTACCATGTTTGTCGATTGTTATAAGTCTAAACTTGATTACCTTTTAACTTTTTCTTTTTTGTTATTAGCAGTGTTGGAAGCCTATTAGGGGGTGGGGGGATGGGATGTAATTTTTAAATTGTATTGGTAACGATGTTTAACAATTTTGAATATATTCCAATAAAATTTTGTTTCAAAAAAACAACAAAAAAAAACAACCCGGTTCTCCCAGATTAGAGTCTGCACTCCTAACCATCACACCATCAATTGTTAGTTTTGGATCTGATTGCTGACTCTGTGTAACTTTGTAAGTCTGCTGCGACCCCTAGCCCCCAGCTCTGCTGCGCTCAGGCCTTTGAGCACACGGCTGCTTTCCTCCTGGTTCCCCTGGCAGAGAATCCAAGTGCAGAGAACCCAACACCTCCCACTGGCAGCAGCACTCCAAAACGTCTCTGGAAGAGAAAGGTCTCTCCACTCATATCCGAGATCCATTTCACTAGGGAAGCTGGAACAAAAGAGGCCACAGCTGGTGGAGATAATGAGGAAGAGCTGAGCCAGGCAATGCCACAGACAATGTCAGAAGGGGGGGGACACACACACCTGGAGCGGCAGCCCAACAAAGTGGGACTTCCTGCATGCCAAGCCCGGCCTCTCTCCCTGGGCCATCAGCCCATCCCTGGACCCATCTGAGAGCCAGTTTGGTGTCGTGTTTAAGAGCGGAGCAGTCTGATCTTGGAGAACTGGGTTTGATTCCCCACCTCTCCACATGCAGCTGCTGGTGTGAACTTGGGTCAGTCACAAGTTCTGTCAGAGCTGTTCCCTCAAGAGCAATCCTTGAAAGAGCTCTCTCAGCCCCACCTGCCTCACACGGGGTGTCTGTTGTGGGGAGGGGAAGGAAAGGAGTTTATAAACTGCTCTGATACTCCGACTGAAGGGCAGGGTATACATCCAATCTCCTCCTCCTCCTCCATTTGTTTCTGTCTTGGATTCCAGTGGGATCTTGAGCGCATAGGCTAACAATGACGAGCAATGGGACGGTGAGTAATTTGTTCTCTGTGCAGCTCTGTGATTCTGTGATCATCTCACTTCTGCCATCTGGCCAGGTCTCTAGCATATTTCTTTCCACCCACTAGTTCTGCTGTGAGGCCATGGCTCAGTGGTAGAGAATCTGCTTTGCACGCACAAGGTCCCAGGTTCTACCCTGTCTTCTGCAGTTAAAAGGACCATGCAGGAGGTTATGGGATGGACATCCCTGCTTGTAAAACCACTTTGATGATGAACCCAGTTGCCTGGGGGGGGGTGCTCTCCATCTCTGAGGCTGGGCAGCCATCTCCCAGGAATGCTCTGACTTCCGATTTCCTGTGCTGAGTAGGGGACTGGGGGCCTAGAAGGTCCCTCCCACCGGCATCATCGGCTAAAGCTGAAGTGAACCTGGTGGTTCGCTAAGGAGATAAATGACCTGAGGAGGGCTAGGAGACGTTTAGATCAGTATCAGTAAAAACAAACTAAATCAGGCCATTTCCTGTACAAAACCTATGAAGACCTATGAGGCAGAGGTGATGGGGCAAAGAAATTGTACTTCTCTGCTGCCACAGCATCAGTGAGTTATGTAGTGCACTTTGACCATTCCTGTCTCCTAGATCCGAGTCTTTACGTTCCCACAGAATGTTGATGAGTTGTGACCCCTTTGCTGATACTATCTTGCAAATGTCTTCTGATTTGGAAGCTGGCCGTCACTTCATTCAGGCAGCAGAAGTGTCTAGCACACCACCAGGGTTGCTTATGTACCATTCTAATGAAGAAGAAGAAGAAGAAGAAGAAGAAGAAGAAGAAGAAGAAGAAGAAGAAGAAGAAGAAGAAGAAGAAGGAGGAGGAGGAGGAGGAGGAGGAGGAGGAGGAGGAGGAGGAGGAGGAGGAGGAGGAGGAGGAGGAGGAGGAGGAGGAGGAGGAGGAGGCGGCGGCGATTGGATTTATACCCTGCCCTTCACTCAGAGTCTCAGAGAGGCTTACAAACTCCTTTCCCTTCCCCTCCCCACAACAGACACCCCCTGTGAGGTAGGTGGGGCTGAGAGAGCTCTTTCCAGAACTGTCCTTGAGAGAACAGCTCTGAGAGAACTATGGCTTGCCCAAGGTCATCCAGCAGGTGCAAGTGGAGGAGTGGGGAATCAAACCCGGTTCTCCCAGATTAGAGTCCACGCACTTAACCATGACACCATACTTAGTGCCCATGGTTGATGTCATCAGGTCTTAGAGGCTGTGAAGGCGACACTGGTCCACTTGATCCCTGCCCAACCTACCCAGGTACTGAAATCTTGTGTGTAGCAAATCAGTGAGGCCTTGATATCCAGTATGAACCAAACAATGATGTCAACCACTAAAGGCTGTGGTTATCCATCCATTACATTAAAAAAAAAAAAAACAACCTTCACTGGAGAATAATGATATGGCCGACTACATCCAGTCTCTCATCTGCCCTCTCTGGGAAAGGTGACTGAGACGATGGTTAGAGGAAAGTCCAGATATTCCTGGATAACACATTCGCTTTACCCCCTTTCCAGTCTGGCTCAGGACTGGCTATGGGAGGGAGAAAGCACAGGTGGCCTTAGCTGATGACCCCCCTTTGAATGTAGACAATCACTGTGCTGCTTTGTTGTTACTGGACTTATATAAGCAGACTTTGATACAATAGAATCATAGAATGTTAGAGTTGGAAGGGACCTTGTAGGTCATCTAGTCCAACCTCTTGCACTCTGCAGGAGCATAGCCAAAAGATAGCCCTACAACATACCCAAAAGGTGGTCATCCAGCCTCCACTTGAAAAAATCCAGCGAAGGAGCATTCACCACCTTCCGAGGCAGATTGTTCCGCTGCTCAACCACTTTTACAGTTAAGAAGTTTCTCCTGATATCTAGCCGGTATCGACTCCCTTGTAATTTCCACCCATTGGATCTAGTCTTGCAATCCGGAGCAAGAGAGAATAGATCTGCTCCATCTTCTACATGACAGCCCTTCAGATACTTGAAGACTGCAATCATGCCCCCTCTCAGCCTTCTCTTTCCCAGGCTAAACATACCCAACTCTTTCAGCCTTTCCTCTTAAGACTTGGATTCAAACCCTCTCACCATCCTGGCTGTCCTCTTCTGGACATGCTCGAGCTTGTCGACCTCCTTCCTAAAATGTGGTGCCCAAAACTGGACACAGTACTCCAAGTGAGGCCTGACCATAGCAGAAGAGAGCAGAACTACCACCTCCCGTGATCTGGATGCAATGCTTCTGTTAATGCATCCTAAGATTGCATTAGCTTTCTTTGCAGGCACTTCGCACTGCAGGCTCATGTTTAGCTTGTGATTGACCAGTAGACCACAGTTCCCTCTGAGACATATGGAGGCACAGGTACGTTTGGGTTGGTTTCATTTGTTCTTGATGGATCAGACTTAGGGGGTTGCTGCAGAAGTCCAGTTATCAGCAAAATGGGACTTGTCCTGTGGGGTTCTACAACACTGAGGTTTATCCTATATAATATACAGCATTCTTCATTACTTATAATGGGGAACTTATAGAATTCCCCATTACTATATGTGGGTGTGAAAGTCGGACAATGGAGAAAGCTGACAGGAAGGAAGTAGATTCGTTGGAAGTATGGTGTTGGAGGAGGGTTTTATGGATGCCATGAACTGCCAAAAAGACCAATGAGTGGGTTGTAGATCAAATCAAGCTTGAACTCTTCCTAGAGACTCTCTTATTTTTAGACGCGGAGAAAGCGTTTGACAACGTGAGCTGGGAGTTTATATTAAGGCAATTACAACATTGGGGATGTGGGGAGATATTTCACTCAATGGTCAAGATGATCTATGATAATCAAGAGGCGAAAGTAATATTTAATGGAGACTCAACACCAAAATTTCAAATACAGAAGGGGACGAGGCAGGGTTGCCCACTTTCCCCATTGTCATTTATTTTCGCAATAGAAATGCTTAATGATATAGTGAGGGAAGACTTTTTAATTAAGGGACTCAAGGTTAAAGGGGAACAATTTAAGCAACAGGCCTATGCAAGACGATTTGGTTTTTATTCTAGAAGAACCATTAAGCTCGATAGATCAGCTTCTTCATATTTTACAAATATATGGTCAAGTAGCAGGGCTAAAAATAAACTTTCAAAAAACCAAAATACTTATGAAAAATTGCACAAAAAGAAACTGATAAACAACTACAAGAAAGGTCAGGATTTGAAATTTGTAAAAGAATCAAACACTTAGGGGTCATTTTAACAAACAAATGTAGTTCACTATATGATGATAACTATAAGAAAACTTTGCTAGGAGTTAAAAAAGATTTAGAAAATTGGAAAGGGCTGCAACTATTGCTGTTGGGAAGAAGAAGGAGAAGAAGGAGGAGGAGGAGGAGGAGTTTGGATTTATACCCCGCTCTTCACTCAGAGTCTCAGAGCAGTTTACAAGCTCCTTTCCCTTTTCTTCCTCACAACAGACACCCTGTGAGGTAGGTGGGGCTGAGAGAACTTCTGACAGAAACTGTCCTTGAGAGAACAGCTGTGCCAGAGCTTGTGACTGACCCAAGGTCACATCAGCAGGTGCAAGTGGAGGAGTGGGGAATCAAACCCAGTTCTCCCAGATTAGAGTCTGCACACTTAACCACTACACCAAACTGGCTCTCTGGTAGAATTGCCACAATCAAAATGAATATTCTTCCGTGACTTGTTTTTGTCTTTCAAACTCTCCCTATTGTTAAAAATCAGAAATTCTTCAGAGAACTTGAAAAAAATGTTTTTTTTTTCTTTTATATGGCAATCTAGAAAGCCGAGATTCAAACTCAAGATGATGCGAGATAGGAAAGAAAAAGGAGGTTTGGGGCTTCCAGATTGGTACCTATATTATAAGGCTATAGCAATGGTCTGGATAAGAGAATGGGTGACCCTATCTAATGTAAGACTTCTCAAATTAGAGGGTCCTGATCTTGCAATGGGGTGGTGTGCCTTTATTTGGTATAATAAAGAAAGGAAATACTTTGAACGACAGTCTATAAGAGGTCCACTCCTGAAAGTCCGGAATGAAGTCAAGCATTATCACTGCATTAAAATCCCAAAATGGGTATTGCCCATAGAGGCTTTTGTGAAACCGTCTTTGTATATTAATGAGCAAAGCTGTTGTCATGATGATCTGTTAGACAGTAAAAACAAATTAAAACCAATAGAGACGTTAAAAATACAAAATATTGAAATGTCTTGGTTATAAAAACTGCAATTACAATCAAGATATAAAGAACACCAAAATAAGGGATTTTATGAAAAACTGACAGATATAGATAAGACCTGGGAGAAAAACTTATAAAGACATTATATCGGATCTTGTTAGATTTTAAAATGCAAGATGAAGTGGTGAAACCGGGTATGATAGCCTAGGCTAGAGATTTAGGCCATAATATCAAATTAGACCAATGGTTGAAAATGTGGGATATTAACATGAAACTCACCAGAGCGGTTCCATATAAAGAGAATATATATAAAGTGGCGCACAGATGGTATCTACACCGAACTAGGTTAGCTAAATACTCTACAGCACTATCTAATATGTGTTGGAAATGTAAGCAGAAGGTGGGTACGTATTTCCACATGTGGTGGACTTGTAGTAAAGCAAAGAAATGCTTGTTGATGATCCAAAAAATATTACAGGAAATTATTGAATGCTCAATACCATTAAAGCCAGAATCGTTCCTTCTTAATATGATACCAGAAGTGTACGAAAAAGCAGATAAAATTTTGATGATTCATAGTATAACTGCTGCCAGAATTCTCTACGTGTTGTATAGTGGGTTAGATGCATAATGAAACCACAGACAACGATGTAGTGATCAGCATGGTTCGCTATTATACAACACAAGACAAACATGCCTGGCCAGGTGGCCAACTATATACATGCTAAGGGGAACGCCCCCTGCTGCCATTGGCGGGTTTGAATTCCCACCGCCGTTCCCATTGGTTCCCCAAAGCAGGAGCTCGGAACCCCAGTCCCATTGTTCTCCGAGACTCAAGCTCAGGCTCCTTTGCTGACGGCCTGAAGAGGTCAGTGGACACAACACTACCCTAAGTATTGGAAAACAGACAAAGTTCCAGACAGGGCAGAATTTCTACAAAAAAATGTTTAATGTTGCTGAAATGGATAAATTAACTATGTTAAAAGGGAAAGAAGAATCTTCTTTTGAAAATAGCTGGATTGTTGTTGTTGTTGTTGTTCAGTTGCACAGTCGAGTCCGATTCTTCGTGACCCCATGGACCAGATCACGCCAGGCCCTCCTGTCTTCCGCCGTCCTCTGGAGTTTGCTCAACTTCATGCTCATTGCCTTGGTGACATTGTCTAACCATCTCATCCTTTGCCATCCCCTTCTCCTTTGACCTTCAGTCTTTCCCAGCATCAGGGTCTTCTCCAGTGAGTGCTCCCTTCTCCTTTGGTGGCCAAAGTATTTGAGCTTCAGCTTCAGGATCTGGCCTTCCAGGGAACAGTCAGGGTTGATTTCTTTTAGGATTGACTGATTTGATCTCCTTGCAGTCCAGGGGACTCTCAAGAGTCTTCTCCAGCACCATAGCTCAAAAGAATCTATTCTTCGACGCTCGGCCTTCCTTATAGTCCAACTCTCGCAGCCATACATTAAGATACATTAAGATAAGATTAAGATATATAATTGGATGAACCAAAAAGTCTGAAGGGTTAGGCCAAAGGGATTTGTTCTGACAGTGCGATGCAATGCTGTTGGAAGCTTTTCTTATAGCGAGCATATATTTAGTTCAATGTGTGTGCTGTTGTTTTTTTTGTTATGATGAAAATTAATAAATATTTATTTTTTTAAAAAGAGGATGTTTTGGAGGACTATGAATTAATGTCACATTTCACTCACACACACACACACACACACACACAACTTTGTTGGTCTTAGAGGTACCACTGGATTCAGACTTTGTCCTATATTTATATCAGTTCTATGTAGATCTATATATCAGTTCTGTGTCTTTGGCCGAACCATCCAGTGTTGCTTAAGTGGCCCTGAGCCAATGGCTGGCAGTTGTTGGCTAAATGGATGAGGAGAAAAAGATGGAGGTGGTGCTGGCTGGGAAGGATGGGGGCCTGCAGCTTCCCACATCTGGCGGGGTTCAGATGACTCTGGCTGACTCAGTGAAGAGTTGGGGGTTATACTGGACCCAGAGTTATCACTGGAGAATCAGATGATCAGGGCCCCTTTTGTAGCAGGAACTCCTTTGCATATTAGGCGACACACCCCTAATGTAGCAAATCCTCCAAGAGCTTTCAGTAGCCCCTGTAAGAAGAGCCCTGTAAGCTCTGGGAGGATTGGCTACATTGGGGGGTGTCGCCTGATATGCAAAGGAGTTCCTGCTACAAAAAGAGCCCTGTAATAATTCAGTGGCAAAGCCCCAGTTTCTTTCATCTTCATTTAGCCTCTGCGGCTGGCACAGAGTCATGCGGTATCTTCACGGAGTTCCCCAGATCCAGCAGGATACTGGGGGACTTTGCTCTCCCATGACCAGAGCCTGACCCCCTTCTGCAGACGAAGATCTTCTGGTGCTATGACTGTCTGTTAAGACTTTCAGCACCACCACCACCTGGAACCCAGGACCAAGGCATCCAAGTGGCTGCTTAAGTGGGGGGGGCACAGAGGAGGGGGCCAGTGCCCTGCAGGAGCCCTGCTTGCCCCCAACCATCAGTCTTGTGGGGGGAGGGGCAAGCATCCCCACCTGGGCCCAAGCCAAGACCCCTGGGTGCTGCCCAGGAAAGGATGGGTGCACCTTGCTTGGAGTGACAAAATACCTTCTGGCAGCTCCGCCACTAACCCAGGGGAAGAATGTTCATTTCTTCACACCAAAGGTGTTTTATTTTTGTGCACCGTGCAGTCTTATCTGGCGCAAAACGAGGCGACCCGTACTGGTCTCAATGCACGACCCACACAAGAGGCTTTCAGCCACCTCTTCACACCGGCTCTGGAAATGATGCTTGAGGAAAGCGCTGGCCACCGTCGCAGCAGCCACAGGCTGACACGCTGGAAACCTAGCAGCTGGGGGTGGGGGTGGGGGGAAGTGTCACTCCCCCATTTCTGAGTTAAGGTTCCCATTGCAGGTGAGGAACAGCCAGCGAGCAATGACGAATGGCCCCTTCCCGTGCCCGCAGGCCCCCGCTGGATCCGTGGAGGAGATCTGTAATTTACTCTGTTTAATGAAAAGTTAAGTTGGAGACTTTCATGGCAGGCATTTACCCAAGGCGGCCCTTTCCTCGCTTTACCTTTGAACAGCCTCAGGAAGTCGTAGATTACGGGGCGTTCAGCAAGACCTCTGTGGGAAATCAAATCACTTGTTCTCTACCCCCCCCCGCCTCCTTCTTTCCTTCTTCTTTCAAGCGATACGTTATTATTATCATCTCCCTGAACAGAAGGGTGGATTCTTGAAAAGCTGGCCAAAGGAACCCTAAGAGCCGGCCTCCGATGCCTCATCCGTCTTTGCCTTCCCTGCCATCCAGACAAGCAGGGCAATGCCCCCCGGGGCGGGGGCATGGCCGAATTCCTGCCAGGCCCTGTGTCTGGGGCTCAGCATGCAAACCGCTAGAAGAAGGAAACTGAGGCAGAAATTCAGGGTTCCGGCGGAATGTCCTCCCCGTTTGCAGCTTTTCATGGCTCCACTGTCCCCTGACTTGGATGACCCAGCCCGATCCCATTAATAGGGCTGGCCCTGGTTAGAACTTGGAGGAGAGATGGACCTCTTGGAGGAGAGACTGCCAAGTAAAATCATAGGATCATAGAGTTGGAAGAGGCCATAGAGACCATCTAGTCCAACCCCCTGCCCAATGCAGGACCAGCCTAAAGCATCCCTGACAAATATTCATCCAGCCTCTTGAAAGCAGCCAGTGAAGGGGAGCTCACCACCTCCCAAGGCAGCTGATTATTCCACCTTTGAACCACTCGGACCATGAAAAAGTGTTTCCTCATCTCCAGCCGATATCTTTCTGCATGTAACTTAAACCCATTTCTTTGGGTCCTCTGTTGCCAACTGGAACAGCTCCTTCCCCTCCTCCAAATGACAGCTTTTCAAATATTTAGAAGAAAAAGAAGAAAAAGAGATTGGATCTATACCCCGCCTTTCACTGCCCAAAGGCATCTCAGAGTGGCTTACAACCTCCTTTCCCTTCCCCTCCCCACAACAGACACCTTGGGAGGTAGGTGGGGCTGAGAGAGCTCTGACAGAAACTGTCCTTGAGAGAACAGCTGTGCCAGAGCTTGTGACTGACCCAAGGTCACATCAGCAGGTGCAAGTGGAGGAGTGGGGAATCAAACCCGCTTCTCCCGGATAAGAGTCCGCGCACTTAACCACTACACCAAACTGGCCCTTAGAGAGAGCAATCCTGTCCCCCCTCAGTCTCCTCTTCTCCAAACTAAATATTCTCAAGAAGTCCCTCAGCCTTTCCTCGTAGGTCTCAGTCTCCAGACCCCTGATCATCCTCGTCGCTCTCTTCTGCACCCTCTCGATTTTGCCCACGTCCTTTCTGAAGTGAGGCCTCCAGAACTGCACACGGAGCTTCAGGTGCGGCCTGACCAAGGCAGTCTGCAGAGGGGCTGTGATGACCTCCTAAGTCCAAGGTTTGCTGTGCAGAGGCAGGCAATGGCCAGCCACCTCTCCTTGTTTCCTATCTTGGAAACCCCAAGGATTTGCACCCCCAAATCTCAGGTGCTAAGCAGTGTTCCCTCTAAGCTGAGTTAGTGTGAGCTAGCTCAAAAAATTTTTAGCCTCCAGCTCACACTTTTTTGTCTTGGCTCAGGGAGGATGGCTCCAGAGCAAACTAATTGATGCAGCAGCCAAATTGCTCACTCACAACTTTAATGCCAGTCGCTCACAAAGTAAGATTTTTGCTCACAAGCCTCCACAGGTTCGAGGGAGCCTTGGTGTTAAGTCGGCTTGGCCCAGGTTACTCCTTGGATGGGAGACCTCCAAGGAAGTCCAAGGTTGCTACGGAGAGCCAGGCAGTGACTAATTCTCTTTATCAACTCTACCCCATGCATAATTTTATAAACTTTTATCATGCGCCCCCACTTAGTTGCCTCTTTTCTAAGCTGAAAAGTCCCAGAGACTCTTTAGCCTTTTCCTCCTAGGGAAGGGACCCCAACCCCCCTCAGCTGTCTGATTCTCAATCCCTTCCCTCATAATCCCTAACACAGAGTTTGCCTTCTCCACCCCTGCAGCAGGCTGATGATTGCAGACGGATTGCCAGCTGTGCGGCATGAGCGTGGGGGTGGGGGAGTTCATGATCAAGAGGCGGTTCCAGGCAGGCCCCCCCGGCTGGGTCTCTGAGCTCCTGGACCACACCGGCTCTAATGGGGGTGCCCAGGACCAGGGCAAACATCGGGTAGGTGCTCTTGTTTCAGTTGTGCAAATGCTCTCCAGGCATCTATGCACATGGGTATGGGAGTGAGAACTGTGCCGGTCGTTAAAGGGAGCTCCGTTCTGATGCGGCATCAGGCTGAGTGGACTTGTATCGCATGCCCACGTGCCCACACGCAAACCTATACGTGCATTCTGTACATGAATAAAAGTCCATCTCGGGGCTGGCTTTAATTAATTTGGCTTGCTGGCAGGATTAATTTGCTTGATACGGTAATACATTCTCCTCAACAGTCACTAATAGATCCTTAAGGTAAAATGTTCCCGTTGCTGGTAGAAATTACAGTCAGACTGTATGTGCTTACATGGGAGGGCAGATGGGAGGAGTGAAGTGCCCGCTCTTATGCACTCATGCATGCATGTGCAAACACACACACACACACACACACACACACGGAGTCTCTCTGCTGGGCTTTAATTTAGCATCACAATGGCTCAAGGCCGAGCTTCTAATAGTTTCCAGCACTGACCTTTCAGAGTTTGATTTATTTGTGACCCAGTAAAAGGTTCAGTGTGAGCATAATTGCATTGCAGTCTGTTTCCCGGAGAAGAGATACCGGCGAAGATATTGACAAAAGCAGATTTAGCGGCTGTTCCCCCAGTAGGAGGTGTTCCATTAGCGCCGAGGAAAGTCTGGGGGGAACCGTTGGAAGATGCAGCGTTCCAGCACGGGCAGGAACACCCCCACGCCCCATTTCTGGAAGCAGGACTGCCTTGGGGTGCTCGGCATGATGGAGAGTGATTCGCCCGCCTCTGGGGATGCCCAGGGCCAAAGTGATTGACCCCTCCTACAGGAGAGTCATTTTGAGTGGCCACAAAGATGCCAGGGATATGGACCACTCCAGCGATGGTAGAGAGTGTCGTCAAGTCACAGCCAAGCTGGTCCCACCGGTGGACCTCCTGATGGCACCTGGTATTTTTGGCCACTGTGTGACAGAGTGTTGGACTGGATGGGCCATTGGCCTGATCCAATGTTGGATTCTCTTATATTCTTATGTCTGGGACAAGTGATGCTCTGTATTCTTGGTGCTTGGTGGGGGGGCAACAGTGGGAAGGCTTCTAGTGTCCCGGCCCCACTGGTGGACCTCCTGATGGCACCTGGTATTTTTGGCCACTGTGTGACAGAGTGTTGAACTGGGTGGGCCATTGGTGGGATCCAGCATTGGCTTCTCTTATGTAATGTATGGAGACCCTGGAGGGTTCCTTCTCAGCGAAAGAGACACTCCGAGGTGTTTTGCCATTGCCTGCCGCTGAGTAGCAAACCTTAGAATCATAGAACAGAATCATAGTTGAAAGGGACCTCCAGGGTCATCTAGTCCAACCCCCTGCACAGTGCAGGAAATTCACAAATACCTCCGCCACACAGCCCCAGTGGCCGCTGTTCTGCACCCAGAAGATAGCAAAAAAAACCCTTCAGGATCTCCAGCCAAACTGGCCCAGAGAAAACCTGCTTCCTGACCCCAAAGTGGCGATCAGCATTTCCCTGGGCGTGTAAGAGAGGGCCACGAGAACTAAGCACTGAGGCAACCCTTCCTGCCCTCCCTCTCATGATCTGCCTAAGTTCACAGGATCATCACTGCTGTCAGATGGCCATCCAGCCTCTGTTTCAAAACCTCCAAAGAAGGAGAGCCCACCACCTCCCAAGGAAGCCTGTTCCACCAAGCAACCGCTCTAACCGTCAGGAAGTTCTTCCACACACTTAGCTGAAAACTCTTCTGATTTAATTTCAACCCGTTGGTTCTGGTCTGACCTTCTGGGGCAATGGAAAACAACTCCACTCCATCCTCTAGATGACAGCCCTTCGAGTACTTGAAGATGGTTCTCATGTCACCTCTCAGTCGTCTCCTCTACAGGCTTCTTGGTGGACCTTCCGGGTGGTGTCCCATCCAAATACTGTCCAGGGCTGATCCTGTTTAACTTCTGAAATCTGATGAGACTGGGCTACTTTGAGCCAACCAGATTACCACATGAGGCAAACAGGTATGGCTTGCCATGGCCTGCCTCTGCATTGTGACCCCAGACTTCCTTGATGGTCTCCCATCCAGGTACTGACCAGGGCTGACCCTGCTTAGCTCCCAAGAGCTGATGAGATCGGGCTCACCTGGGCCATCCAGGACAGGTGCCACTCTGTTAGGGGCATCAGTTGATCCCTGGTCCTTGGAAACCGGCTTAGCAGGAAGGGTTTCCTTAAAGAACCCGAAGCGGTGTAATTGGCTGGGCTGTCGTTCCTGGACCCACGGCTTCCCCTCCAAGCCCACCAGGGCTGAGTCCCAAAAGGTCTTTTCAATGCCAGTAAAAATTAAGAACATGTCTTTGAGCATGTCAAGAGTGTTCCAGCCAGTGTTCCCTCCAAGCTGAGTTAGTGTGAGCTAGCTTCCAGTTTTTTAGCCTCCGGCTCACACGTTTTTGCCTGAGCTCAGGAAGGGATGGCTCCAGATCAAACTAATGTATGCAGTAGCCAAATCACTCATAGCTCACAACTTTAGTGCCAGTAGCTCACAAAGTAGGATTTTTTGCTCACAAGACTCCGCAGCTTAGAGTGAGCATTGGTTCCAGCATACTAAAGCAGAGAGGATTTCTTCCATGTAAGCTTGGGCCTCCCCGTTGTTCATTTGAGGCTCAGATCATCCCGTGTCTGAGGCTCGCCATGCCATCCGTAGTCTTGGGCAGCACAAGTTTGGCACAGCCCTGGCAGCAGAACCACTTCCCTCCCTCCCCTCCTGCGGTCCCCTCCCTCTGGAAAGCCTTTGGCAAACCAGTGGGGGGTGGCACGTCTGCACTGGGCTGCCTCCCAATGGCCACGCTGAAGTCCTCAGCATGGAATCCAGGCAGGTGATCTGCTGACGGGAGGCGGCTCTTCTTGATGAGCTGCTGATGGGAGAGAAGAAACATGCACAAGACTCGTATGGATTCTTTTTCTAATTTATGCCTATTCTTGGGGAATTGTAGCTAGATCCAAGCCCAGCAGCACCTTAGGGTCCAACAAAATTAGGGAGGGGGAGATAAGCTTTCCAGTGTCAAAGCTCCCTTTGTGAGGTACTCCTGGGCACAATTTTCTCTGTTCTATGGCAGAGCAACATGGCATCAGGGTGCCAGCCTCCAAGCGGGGGCTAGAGATCCCAGAATTTCAACTTATCCTTTAGGTCAGAGCCCCTGGAGAAATCAGTCCCCAGTAGCAGTCATTCAGAAGAAGTAAAGTTTATTGAGACATTGATAGGATCCAGACTCATGACATTCTTTGTTAGGACTGAGGTCCTGAGGTGCAAAGCCAGCAATTGTAGCATAGTCAAACAAGACATTCGTGGCTCTTGGCCAATCACATCTAAGCTAAAAGCCCACCGAATTAACGCCCTAAGATTCCCAGGGGAAAGAGAATACTAAAGACAGTGTAGGTCTCAAGGTTCCATGTCTACACCAGACAGATAACAATATAGTGACCAGAAACAAAAGTATACATTCCAGTTCACAACCCCCCCCACCTCTCCATGGCAACCAAGCTCCAGACAGGCACTTTGGTTGACACTTTAGATTATGTACATCATTTAGTTTTTGCTTGTTTATTTAAACCATTCATTCCACTTCTCCTGTTTGCTCTGGAAGGTTGGCTGTGTGGCGTTACACCCTCCCCAGGCCCCTCCCTGTCCTAAACCCCACCCTCCCCAGGCCCCGCCCTGTCCTAAACCCCACCCTCCCCAGGCCCCGCCCTCAAGTCTCCTGGCACTTCTGAGCCCGGAGTTGGCAGGCCTAATGTGGCTACTCTCTGAAATGGTCTTCTTGCAAAATTACCGTCATTGACCAAGTCGGAGCA
Organism: Gekko gecko; assembly: GCA_029375565.1. Classification (NCBI taxonomy): domain Eukaryota; kingdom Metazoa; phylum Chordata; class Lepidosauria; order Squamata; family Gekkonidae; genus Gekko; species Gekko gecko. Next base: position 243,762,870 of record JAPDNY010000003.1, on the reverse strand, counting down.
GAAACTACAAGCCACAAATAAGAGCGCTGAAGTCCATCAGTCACAAAAGTCAAGTTCACCTTGTGAGCCAGTTTGGTGTAGTGGTTAAGTGTGCGCGGACTCTAATATGGGAGAACTGGGTTAGATTCCCCACTCCTTCACTTGCAGTCGATGGGCGAGCCGTAGTTCTGTCAGAGCTGTTCTCTCAAGAGCAGTCCTTGAAAGAACTCTCCCAGCTCCACCCGCCTCACAGGGTGTCTGTTGTGGGGAGGGGAAGGGAAAGGAGACTGTGAGCTGCTCTGAGACTCCTTTGGGTAGTGAAGGGCAGGGTATAAATCCAATCTCCTCCTACTTCTCCTCCTCCTCCTCCTCCTCTTCTTCATCTTCTCACCAATGAGAAGGTTTCCCCCAATATTTCGCCAGTGGAACTGAATTCAGCTAGCCCCCCCCTCACACACAGAGAGAGAGAGAGAGAGAGACCCCTACGGTTTCTGGCTTTCTCTGGACCTGGCATGTGCTGCTGCGTTTCTTTAATCACACGTCTCTATTCGAAGCTGTCAGGGCAGTAAGAAAATTCAAATGAGGAAGCTATAAATGTGGCTTTTGCAAGTGAGCACAGGTTGTTGGATTTGACGGGGAACATTTCCCCAGATCAGAAGCTTGGGGGCTCCTGCAGCTTTGAGACAGCCGTTCACCTGGAGAGCCGAACTGTCGGCTCTAATCCACGGCCCATAAGCCCCCCCCCAAAGAATTTTGACAGCTCTCCACTGTCAGGCCAGTTCTGCTCTTCAGGCACTCAGGATACGACAGGAGGACTCCGTGACATTTGCCACGTCGGGTTGCCAGCTCTGGTTTGGGAAATACCTGGAGATAATAATAGCAGGAGATATGCAGGTGCCCCCCTGGCGGTTGGCAAGCCTATCGTCAAGCCTTGGTGCTGGGGAGCTACAGGTGGCTTCTCAGGGGCCGATGCAACGGCTGGTAGTGCTGGCCTGAAAACATGAGCAGCAGACCTGCATCCCCGGGACAAACCCCACACAGAAACAGGGGAGCAAACGAAAGCGGCTCCATCTTGGGTTACCAAGAGATCGGCTCTTTGCCACCACAGGGAAATCAGGGAGTAACAGAGAGGAGCTGGTTGTGAGGGCATTCAGGAACTGGGACAGCACTTGGTCCTGGGTGGGAGGCTCGAGGGCCACGATCCCCACGTGGCCACATCCCGGCAGGGGAGTCTCCATTCTGCCTCCAGAGCAGGGGCAAGAGGATCAAACTCCCATCCCCGTCCTTGCCTAGAACAGCCCTTCGAGGTGGGCCTTTCCCCAAAAGGGGGTTTTTGAGACAGGGGTTGGAAAGGTCTCCCAGTCAGGAAGGCAACTTCTTGAAACCCAAATAGCTCCCATAAATGGCAGTTTGTTGGGTTGCCAGCCCCCAGGTGGGACCTGGGGATCCATCAGAGTTACAGCTCATCTCCAGACTTCAGAGAAGAAGAAGAAGAAGAGATTGGATTTATACCCCACCCTTCACTACCCAAAGGAGTCTCAGAGCAGCTTACAAACTCCTTTCCCTTCCCCTCCCCACAACAGACACCCTGTGAGGTAGGTGGGGCTGAGAGAGCTCTTTCAAGAACTGCTCTGAGAGAACTTGTGACTGACCCAAGGTCGCACCAGCAGCTGCATGTGGATGAGTGGGGAATCAAACCCGGTTCTCCCAGATAAGAGTCCGCACTCCTAACCATTACACCAAACTGGATCAGTTCCCCTGGAGAAAATGAATGCTTTGGAGGGTGAACTGCATGGATTTGTGCCCCTCTAAGGTTCCTGTCCTCCCCAGGCTCCATCCCCGGATCTCCAGGAATCTCCTGGTCTGGATCTGGCAACCCCACCCCCTGCTGGTGGCCAGGGGGGACCTGGCACCCTGAGCAGCTGCCCTGGGCCTCCTCACCCTCACGGCACTGCAAGGACATCGGGACATTCTCCATGGGGGGAAGGATTTTCGATTTCTCTTTCCTGCTGCCTCAACCCAAAACTGCTTGTTCCAACTGAGCTTCTCCTTGTCAGAATCAAACCCCGTGATTACGGCTGGCCTGCTGTCTTTTCCTGGCACCAGATATTCCTGAGAAAATAGGCCCGTGGCTCCACATTCTTTGAGCATCATTAACGCAGCATTAGACGTGATACGGATATTATATGTAATACTACTTAATGATGTACTATACACCCCCCACATGAACGCATGCACACACCCAAGCAGGGGGTCCGGAAGGTCTTGCAGAGGGCATATCATTTTACGCTCTCACAGTTATTTCCAGTTCGGTGTAGTGGTTAAGTGTGCGGACTCTAATCTGGGAGAACCGGGTTTGATGCCCTCACTCCTCCACTTGCACCTGCTGGATGACCTTGAGCAAGCCGTAGTTCTGATAAGAGCTGTTTCTGAAAAAGAGCAGTTTCTGTTGGAGTTCTCTCAGCCCCATCTACCTCACAGGGTGTCTGCTGTGGGGAGGGGAAGGGAAAGGAGGTTGTAAGCTGCTCTGAGACTCCCTTGGGTAGTGAAAGGTGGGGTATAAATCCAAACTCCTCTTCCTCCTCCTCCTCCTCTACTTCTTCTTCTTCTTCTTGGTGTAGTGGTTAAGTGCATGGACTCTAATCTGGAAGAACCGGGTTTGATTCCCCACTCCTCCACTTGCACCCGCTGATGTGACCTTAGGTCAGTCACAAACTCTGGCACAGCTGTTCTTGAAAAGGAGCAGTTTCTGTCAGAGCTCTCTCAGCCCCACCTACCTCCCAGGGTGTCTGTTGTGGGGAGGGGGAGGGAAAGGAATTTGTAAGCTGCTCTGAGACACCTTTGGGTAGTGAAGTGTGGGGTATAAACCCAATCTCCTCTTCTTCCTCCTCCTCCTCCTCCTCCTCTTCTTATTCCTCTTCCCAGAAAGCCTCCATAGCCTCTCTCCTTTTCCTGCTTCCTTCTCTCTTTCGCACCCACCTTTACCCCCTCCCCTCGCATGCACACACCCATCTTCAGGTTCCCCTCCTTCTCTGTGGGTCAGTTGTGTGGTGCAGGCTGCCGGGCTGGGCCCAGCTGTGAGGGGAAGGATCTGCAAGGCCTTGTGAGGGACGCCTCATTCTCCCCTGTATCTCCTTCCCACAGTATTTCATAGAATCGTAGAATCACATAGAGTTGGAAGGGGTCCATAGAGGCCGTCTAGTCCAACCCCCTGCTCAGTGCAGGATCGGCCTAGAGCTTCCCTTGACAAGGGTTTGTCCAGCCACTGCTTAAAAAGACGGCCAGGGAGGGGGAGCTCACCACCACCTCCCTGGGCAGCTGACTCCACCGTTGCACAGCTCTTACTATAAAAAAGTTTTTCCTACTATCCAGCTGGTACTCTTCCCGCCATTACTTTCAACCCATTCTTGTGAGTCCCTAATCATCTGCTGCCAACAAGCACAGCTCCCTGCCCTCCTCTAAGTGACACAGAATTATAGAATCAGAGAATCACACAGAGCTGGGAGGGCCCATAGAGGCCATCTAGTCCCACTCCCTGCTCACTGCAGGATCAGCCCTAGAGCTGGCAAGGGTCTGTCCAGCCGCTGCTAAAAAGACATCCAGGTAGGGGGAGCTCACCATCTCCCCAGGCAGCTGACTCCACTCTTGCGCAACTCTGACTGTAAAAAAGTTTTCCCTAAAATCCAGCCGGTACCCTTCCCATCATTACTTTAAACCCATGATTGTGAGTCCTCTCCTCTGCTGCCAACAGCGACAGCTCCCCACCCTCCTCTAAGTGACAGCCAGTGTTCCCTCTAAGTTGAGTTAGTGTGAGCCAGCTCACAAGTTTTTAGCCTCCGGCTCACAGATTTTGTCTTAGCTCAGAAAGGGGATGGCCCCAGAGCAAACTAATTGATGCAGTAGCCAAATCACTCACTCACAACTTTAATGCCCATAGCTCACAAAGTAGAATTTTTGCTTCACCGGACTCTGCAGCTTAGAGGGAGCGTTGGTGACAGCCCTTCAAATACCTAGAGGACAATCACATCAAAAGCTTCACTGAAATCCAGGTAAACAACACCAACAGCACTTCCAGGATCCAATAAGCTCGTCACTTGATCAAAGAAGGAAATGAGGTTGGTCTGGCAGGACCTGTTGGGGACAAATCCATGCTGGCTTCCCCGGATCACCAAGTTGTCCTTTAGATACTCACAGACTGATCCCTTCAAAATCTGCTCCAGTGTCTTCCCTGGGACAGAGGTCAGACAGACTGGCCTGTCGTTTCCTGGGTCATCCTTCTTCCCTTTTTTGAAAACTGAGATAATATCGGCCCTCCTCCAGTCTTGTGGCATGTCTCCCGTCCTCCTCTTTACCTCCTCCTGGAAGCCCCCAAATCTTCACCTTTCCCTGCTTCCTTTGCCCCTTGTCACCCACCCACCAACCTAAATTTTCTCTCCCCCCCATATTCAGTTGCATTTATTATGTATTTACTTCTTTTATATTTATATTTTGGGCAACTACTATATGAACTGCATATAATAACTGCACAATATCCAGAAGAATCTATAAAACCAGCAGCGAACGGTGGAAAATCTGACGCGCTGACAAAGAAAAAACCAACAACAACGATTTCTTCCGCCTTATCTCAGAAAACTGGCCACAATTATTAGATATTTCTTTATACGGCCTGTTATTGACTTCCATTGTATAATCCTCTTTAAGGCTCAGCAAGAAATGTGGGCTGTAAATACAGTGAATAAAATACAAATAAATAAATATGTTTAGCAAATTGTCCCACCCGCAATCTTCCTCTTTTCTCCCACCATCTTGATTGGAATGGGTTTTGTATTCCCAGGCATTTTCTGGTCCATCCCATCTGCTTCCTTGACAGCTTCTGCTGCACCCAGACATCTCTGAAGCTGTTTTCCTTCTTTTGTACCCTTTCCTGCATTTTAGGAAATAGTGGCAGAATGGAAGATAGATAATCTCCTTAGCAAGCAGAACATTCCACGTTCAATCCACAGTGTATCCAGTTAAAAGGATCAAGTACTGGGCAATGTGCGAAAGACCATCACCTGAGACCCCCCAAAGAGCTGTTTGCAGCCAGATAAAAACATGAGAGAACATAAAAGAGAAGCCAGTGTTGGGTCAGGCCAATGGCCCATCCAGTCCAGCACTCTGTGTCACACAGTGGCCAAAAATACCAGGTGCTATCAGGAGGTCCAGCAGTGGGGCCAGGACACTAGAAGCCCTCCTACTGTTGAACCTCCCAAGCACCAAGAATACAGAACATCACTTGCCCCAGACCGAGAGATCCTATCTATACCTTGTGACTAATAGCCACTGATGGACCTCTGCTCCATATGCTTATCTAATTCCCTCTTGAAGCCATCCATGCTTGTAGCCGCCACCACCTCCTATGGCAGTGAATACCATGTGTTGATCACTCTTTGAGTGAAGAAGTACTTCCTTTTATCTGTTCTAACCCAACTGCTCAGCAATTTCACGGAATGCCCATGAGTTCTTGTATTGTGAGAAAGGGAGAAAAGTACCTCTTTCTCGACCTGCTCTATCCCATGCATAACCTTATAAACCTTGATCATGTCACCCTTCAGCTGTCGTTTCTCCAAGCTGAAGACCCCCAAGTGCTTTAACCTTTCTTCATAGGGAAAGTGTTCCAGCCCTTTTATCATTCTAGTTGCCCTTTTCTGCACTTTTAAGTCACTACTGGCCTTGGTGGGCCAAAGAAGGCAGCAACTTCATTTTGGGCTCAGTGGCAGAGCATCTGCTTTGCATGTGGAAGGTCCCATTTCAGTCCCTGGCTTCTTCACTTTGAAAGATTGTGTAAAGTACTGGGTTCTTAGACGCATTGTAGTGAATCAGCTCATAGTTTATTCAAGAACACAAAACTAAGACAAAGCAGCTGGACCGAAGCCCTGCTTAAATCCCCAAACAAACCTCACCCCAAAACACGCCACACCCCATGATTGGTTATTTACAGTGTACCATCTCCTGTAGGACCCATCTTGGATCTGGGCAGCCCTATTGGTGCTTTTCAGGATCCTAGGGGCTATTGTTCCTAAAAGTCAAAGCTCCGGTGCATTCGCATGACCACGTGCGTACCCGACCGCGTGAGCGGTCTTGGTTGATACACAGCAGACTGTGTATGAAGTGATGTGAAGGACTCTGCCTGAGGCCTTTAAGAGCCACTTCCCACCAGAGAACTGATCTTGATAGACTCAAGAGAAGGCAGCTTCGTGTGCTCAAGTATTCCTCGTCTCTCTCTGAAGAGGCCTGGGGGACCCACTGGCACCTGGGAGCTTCAGCACACTCCCTTGCCCGAAAACTCATCACCAAAAGCAGTGACAGCGGGCACAAAGGGGTTCACATGCCTTCATCGGGTGCCAGAAGGCTGGCAAAATATAATTTCGGGGATCCATGCCTTCTGAAGACCCTCTGCATGTGGGACTGTCAAATTGCCCAGGGTCTACCACTCCCCCCCCCATCACTTCCACTAAGACAGCCAGGGAACTGCGTTACCAAAAGATGTGAGTTCACGAGGAACACCAACCATCTCATGGGATTTCCCCCCCCTTTCTCCCCTCAAGCCCTCCCTGAGATTTTGGGGTATGAGTTTGGCCACCACCCAAAGATTTCCAGTCTCCCCAGATTTCTCCAGCTGCCTTGGGCCACCTACCAGGGGGACATCTGCAGCTTGCCCAGACTGCCTCTAGCTAGTGGGTCAAGAATCCTTGTGCAGTCTCACACACCCTTTCATAAGAACATAAGAGAAGCCAATGTTGAATCAGGCCAATGGCCCATCTAGTCCAACACTCTGTCACACAGCGGCCAAAAATACCAGGTGCCATCAGGAGGTCCAGCAGTGGGGCCAGGACACTAGAAGCCCTCCCACTGCTGCTCCCCTCCGGCACCAAGAATAGAGTGCATCACCTGCCCCAGACTGAGAGTCCCTATCTATACCTTGTGGCTAATAGCCACTGATGGACTTCTGCTCCAGATGTTTATCTAATTCCCTCTTGAAACTGTCCATGCTTGTAGCTGCCACCACCTCCTAGAAGTAGGAAGCCAGCCAGGGAGGCAGTGGGGCCCTTGGATGACCAAGGGGTAAAAGGAGTAGTGAAGGATGATAGGGAAATGGCTGAGAAGCTGAATGCATTTTTTGCCTCTGTCTTCACTGTGGAAGAGGAGAAGTGTTTGCCCACTCCAGAAGCACTGATTTCGGGAGGGGGTTTGAAAGACCTGAATCAGATTGCGGTGACAAGAGAGGAAGTCCTCCGACTGATGGACAATTTAAAAACTAATAAATCACCAGGCCCGGATGGCATTCATCCGAGAGTTCTGAAAGAACTCAAATGTGAACTTGTGGATCTCCTGACAAAAATATGTAATCTTTCTTTAAAATCTGCCTCCATTCCTGATGACTGGAAGGTAGCTAATGTCACTCCCATCTTTAAAAAGGGCTCCAGGGGAGATCCAGGAAATTACAGGCCAGTCAGTCTGACATCGATACCGGGTAAGTTGGTGGAAACTGTTATTAAGGAAAGAATTAGTAGGCACATTGATGAACAAAAACTATTGAGGCAGACTCAGCATGGGTTTCTGTAAGGGAAGATCTTGTCTCACTAACCTGTTAGTGTTTTTTGAGGGAGTGAACAAACATGTGGACAAGGGGGACCCAATCGATATTATTTACCTTGACTTCCGGAAAGCTTTTGATACAGTTCCTCATCAAAGGCTCCTAAGTAAGCTCAATAGTCATGGGATAAAAGGACAAGTCCTCTTGTGGATCAAAAACTGGCTTATAAATAGGAAACAGAGAGTGAGTATAAATGGGAAACTTTCTCAGTGGAGGGTGGTAAGCAGTGGGGTACCACAGGGATCAGTACTCGGTCCCATGCTTTTTAACTTGTTTATTAACGATTTGGAATTGGGAGTAAGCAGTGATGTGGCTAAATTTGCAGATGACACAAAGTTGTTCAGGGTGGTGAAAACCAGGGAGGATTGTGAGGCACTCCAAAGGGATCTGTTGAGGATGGGTGAGTGGGCGTCAACGTGGCAAATGGGGTTCAATGTGGCCAAGTGCAAAGTGATGCACATTGGAGCCAAAAATCCTAAATATAAATACACGTTGATGGGGTCTGATCTGGCAGAGACTGACCAAGAGAGAGATCTTGGAGTCGTAGTGGATAACTCGCTGAAAATGTCTACTACACAATGTGTAGCTGCAATAAAGAAAGCCAACGCTATGCTGGGGATTATTAGGAAGGGAATTGATAACAAATCAGCCAGTATCATCATGCCCCTGTATAAATCATTGGTGCGACCTCATTTGGAATACTGTGTACAGTTCTGGTCACCACATCTCAAAAAGGATATTATAGCATTGGAAAAAGTGCAGAGAAGGGCAACTAGAATGATAAAAGGGTTGGAACACCTTCCCTATGAAGAAAGGTTAAAATGCTTGGGGCTCTTTAGCTTGGAGAAACGACGGCTGAGGGGTGACATGATCGAGGTTTATAAGATTATGAATGGGATTGAGCAGGTTGAGAAAGAAGTACTTTTCTCCCTTTCTCACAATACAAGAACTCGTGGGCACTCTATGAAATTGCTGAGCAGTCGGGTTAGAACAGATAAAAGGAAATACTTCTTCACCCAAAGAGTGATTAACATATGGAATTCACTGCCACAGGAGGTCGTGGCAGCTGCAAGCATGGACAGTTTCAAGAGGAAATTAGATAAACATATGGAGCAGAAGTCCACCAGTGGCTATTAGCCACAGGGTATAGAATGAGAACTCTCAGTCTGGGGCAGGTGATGCACTTGCACTCTATTCTTGGTGCTGGAGGGGGCAGCAGTGGGAGGGCTTCTGGTGCCCTGGCCCCACTGCTGGACCTCCTGATGGCACCTGGTATATTTTGGCCGCTGTGTGACAGAGTGTTGGACTAGATAGGCCATTGGCCTGATTCAACATTGGCTTCTCTTATGTTCTTATGTTCTTATGTGGCAGTGAATTCCATATGTTAATCACTCTTTGGGTGAAGAAGTACTTCCTTCCCCCACTTTATACTTTATTATAAATGTTTCAATACAAATTCCAATATTACAACAAATCAATTATAAAAAAAGAAACCAAATAACTTACTTTAGTTGTTGCAGTTTTTCCGGGCTGTATGGGCGTGGTCTTGGCATTCCAGGACCTGATGTTTTGCCAGCAGCTGTGACTGGCATCCTGAGAGGTATAACACAGAACGATGGAGCACTCTCTGTGTCAAGGTGAGAAGGAAAATGGTAGGCAGGTAATTTATATCTACTCGGGAAGGTGGGGTAGGGCTGAGTCATCATCTTGTAGGAGTTCCCCAGGCTGTGACATGCTAAGGTGTAGAGCGTCTTCTCCTTGAGAGCACTGCTGGGTGGAGCAGTTGACATCCTGACAGTATTCCCTCTAAGCTGCGTTAGTGTGAGCTAGCTCACAGGTTTTTAGCCTCCAGCTCACAGATTTTGGTCTTCGCTCAGGAAGGAGGGCTCCGGAGCGAACTAATTCATGCAGTAGCCAAATCGTTCACTCACAACTTTAATGCCAGTAGCTCACAAAGTAGAATTTTTGCTCCCAAGCCTCCACAGCTTGGAGGGAGCATTGCATCCGGAGCAGAATGGAACTGCTGCGATCTTAAAACGGGCCGTGGGCCATGCAAGACCCTGTGTGGCTCCTGGCAGTTGCTGAGCAGGGCTTCCGAGGTTCATGAGCGGTCACTCACTTGCACAGCTTAGAGGGCACACTGAAATGAACGCTATGTCCTTCCACAGGGCCCAGGCTGGCTTTTATGGCCCAGGAGGGAAGCCATTTTGGACTCTCAGCTAGGCGAGGGCCACCCTTCATCCTGCTCAGATTCTGACTTCCTAATTGAACACGAAGATTCATTTCGGAGGCAATTGCCGCTCGAAGTGCCGCTCTCACTTTTAAACAGACAATTTATTTTCTCACTTGCTACTCCATTCAGGAAGAAAGAAGCGGCGAGAGATTTATTCTGTCAGCTGAATTCTTCAGTTGAAGAGGTCTACCTGGGGACGGATGCAAATGCCGCATTGAAACCATAAGCATTTCCTTGTGCCTCGCTCTCGGCAACCTTTTGGGAGACTCTCCAGGATGGACTTGACATTGAAGAGTTTGTTTTTTGGTTTTCGCCTGGTTGGTATGTAAACAGGGAAGCTGGGGGTGGGGGCTCCCTGGGCACTCATCAAGCAGGGTTCCCAACCTCCAAGTGGGGCCTGGAGATCAGGGATAGGCACAAGCCACATTTTTTGTGGTTTAGTTTGTGGTTTGTGGCTGAACCACAAACAGATACATTGGTTCGCAAACTGCACAAGTCTGTATTGGTTGGTGAGCCATTTAAACCCCTGCTTTCTGCTCACCCCGAAAGTGAGCCATTTCACTCCCTGCTTTCTGTTCATTGTGGCTTTTAGCAGAAAGCAGGGGGTTAAATGGCTTAGAGCCATTTAAACCAAACAGCTGAGCTCCCCACCACTCAGCTGCTTTTCATGAAGAGCAGAAAGCAGGGTTTAAAATGGCCTGAAGCATCAGAATTTGTAGATGTTTGTGACGGCGCTTCAGTTTATGAACATCATTTTATGAACCACAAACTGGCCAGAATTCATTACAAGCTTTAGTTCATCAGCCAGTTTGTGCTCATACCTACTGGAGATCTCCCAGAATTACAACTGTTCCCCAGACCACAAAGCTCAGTTGCACTGGAGAAAATGACTGCTTTGGTGGGGATGGACTGTATGGTAGCACACCCTGCCAAGGAAAGGCTGAAAGAGTTGGGTATGTTTAGCCTGGGAAAGAGAAGGCTTAGAGGGGACATGATTGCAGTCTTCAAGTATTTGAAGGGCTGTCATGTAGAAGATGGAGCAGATCTATTCTCTCTTGTTCCGGATTGAAAGACTAGATCTAACAGGTGGAAATTACAAGGGAGTCAATACTGGCTAAATATCAGGAGAAACTTCCTAACTGTCAGAGTGGTTGAGCAGTGGAACAGTCTGCCTCGAGAGGTGGTGGATGCTCCTTCGCTGGATGTTCCCAAGCAGAGGCTGGACAACCATCTTTCAGGTATGTTGTAGGTATGTAGGGCTATCTTTCGGCTATGCACCTGCAGAGTGCAGGGGGTTGGACTAGATGACCCTGGAGGTCCGTTCCAACTCTATGATTCTATCCCCAGTCTCCACCCCAGATTTCCAGGAATTTCCCAAGTGGGATTTGATAACTCTATAATCAAAGCTTCATTCTGATCTGGAAACTTGGGGATTCGAAACTGCTCAATCAGAATCCCTGTGGGGGCATGCCTTGTATCAATTTTGCCCATGTGAGATGGTAGGCTTGTCAGCCCCAGGTTGGGCAATTCCTAGCAATTTGGGGGTGGAGCCTGCGAACAGTAGAGTTTGGGGAGAGGAGAGACTTCAGAGATCTATAATGCTATGGAGTCCATCCTCTGAAGGTGCCCTTTTCTCCAGGGGGATATGTCTTTGGGGGTGGGGTCTAATTCCAGGAGACCTTCAGGCCCCACCGGGGGGTTGGCAACTCTAGGCATCTGGGTAGTCATCCCCCAAAGTCAGGCTCATCCCCCTTCCTCAATCTGTGCATAAGAATCTTGGAAGTGCCCTGCCTGATTCAACCAGAAGTCCATCTAGTCCACCATCCTGAAGGGTCAACAAACCAGCAACCAGGCCAGGAGCTCCCAAAACGTCACCTCCTAACACTGCAAGTCATTGGCGTCCTCAGAATATGGTGGCCCCCTGTTGTTACCGGGGCTCATGGCCCTCTGATTGTTTACCTGGGTACTTTTATCCCACTTTTGCCCACTCAAGGCTCCTTACAATATGGAGAAGCCACCACCACCACCACCACCACAGGCATCTACTAGGAGAAGTCTCCCTGTCATCTACATGGACAAGGAGAAGAAGAGCAGATGGTAAAAGCTTGTCTCTCGGTGAAAACAGTCTCTCCCCAGGGACTTCCTTCCAGCAGGCGGCTTCCCTCTCACCAACAGTCCTCCATGAATCTGACTAATGTATTGGGACTGGAACATTGCAGGACTGTGCTGCCAAAGACAAGGTGAGCTTGGAGCCGAAGAACAATAGACCAGCAGGATTCTGGCAGTAGCCAATCAAGGTGTAGGACTGGGCTGCCAGAGACAGGGTGAGCTTGGAGCCGAAGAACAATAGACCAACAGGATTCTGGCAGGAACCAATCAAGGTGTAGGACTCGGCTGCCAGAGACAGGGTGAGCTTGGAGATGAATAACAATAGACCAACAGGAGTCTGGCAGGAACCAACTAGGTCCAGAGGGAATATTTTGCAAGTTAAGAACCATAATTAAAACACAGAGCTCAGCATCTGGCCTCTGCCTTGATTGCCTATCTTGGGGGAATCCAGTAACCAATTAAGATATAAAGTTTTCTAAATAGCCTATCGTTGGGAGTGGGGTGTGTTGGGGTGTGGCCATTGCATGCAATATAACCAAGCCAAGGCTCTGGTCTGCAGCCTTGATCTTGCTGAAATCACGGAATAAAGTAGAGCTGTTCACTAGACTGGGAGTCTGTTCACCCAGGGAACCCCCACTATTGAACACCCCCTTTAAATGTATAGAGATGAAAAAATAGCACAGAAGAGGGCAACTAAGATGATTAAGGGGTTGGAACAATTTCCCTATGCGGAAAGGCTAACGAGTCAGGTGAGTTTCAGTTTGAAGGCATCTATGTGACCTATAAATGATGTGTAATGCACATGTAAGTACTGTGTAATTTCGCATAACCTTAGAACCACATTTACATAATGCCAGCAAATTTAGAGGGGGGAAAGCAACAGTGAAAAGCAGAGAACCAAAACCCTTGTCAAAAATATCCACAAATGTAAGAAGCAAGAGAGAGTGCCTTTTACTGCTCCCACGTAATAATAGTGGCAGGGGAGGCTCAGTGGTTCTCGCTGTAAAACTGGGGGTGCAACAAGTGACTTTCTACTTTAACCTGTGGAATTCTGACCAGAGAGGCCGAGCGTGACTGAGCCGCTTGGATGTTTCTGAAGCTCCATGATTCCAGGTGAGGATAGTTTTAAAAATCTGCCCTGTTCAGGAATGTGATAAAGAGAAGGGTCTGTATTCAAGTCCCCAAAGCCAAACTTTCCATCCAGGTGTGTGTATGTGTGTGTAAATATACCACCCTGATAAGATACAGAGCTGAATCCTGGGAAAGAGAAAGGCTTAGAGGGGACATGATTGCAGTCTTCAAATATCTGAAGGGCTGTCCTGTAGAAGATGGAGCAGATCTCTTCTCTCTTGCTCCGGATTGCAAGACTAGATCTAACAGGTGGAAATTACAAGGGAGTCGATACTGGCTAGATATCAGGAGAAACTTCCTAACTATCAGAGTGGTTGAGCAGTGGAACAGTCTGCCTCAGGAGGTGGTGGATGCTCCTTCGCTGGACATTTTCAAGCGGAGGCTGGACGACCATCTTTTGGTTATGTTGGAGGGCTATCTATCTTTTGGCTATGTTCCTGCAGAGTGCAGGGGGCTGGACTAGATGACCTGCAAAGTCCCTTCCAACTCTAACATTTTATGATTCTATGAATACCAGACACACAACCCCGGCCCATGCCCAGTTGGTAGAAACCGGAAGAATGGTGGGGAATGGGAACGGAATGGTGGCAGAACCACTGGAGTGGCCACTTCGGCATAAACTAAACCTCACCCTCTTTGTTCCAATTTGGTCCTTCCCAGACTGACACGGGCATCATTCAGCATGTACACCTGATGTGTGAAAAATGCCAGGAGGGAGTTTTAAATTTAATTTTTTATTGTATAAACAAATATATTTTGTCTATTAACAAATATATTTTGAATAAATAAAATGTTGTTACCTGCCCTGAGCCCACTTGCAGAAAAAGTGGGCTATAAACGTGAATGAATGAATGAATGAATGAATGAATGAATGAATGAATGAATGAGTCAGGAATCTCTGAAAGTGCGTGCCATGTGATAGGAACATAAGAAGATAAGAGAAATCAATGCTGGATCAGGCCAATGGCCCATCCAGTCCAACACTCTGTGTCACAAAGTAGTCAAAACCCAGAGGCCATCAGGAGGTCCAGCAGTGGGGCCAGAACTCCAGAAGCCCTCCCACTGTTGTCTCCCAAGCACCAAGAACACAGAGCCTCACCTGCACCAGACATAAGAACATAAGAGAAGCCATGCTGGATCAGGCCAGTGGCCCATCCAGTTCAACACTCTCTGTCACAAAGTAGTCAAAACCCAGGTACTATCAGGAGGTCCAGCAGCGGGGCCAGAACTCCAGAAGCCCTCCCATAAGAACATGAGAACATAAGAGAAGCCAATGTTGAATCAGGCCAATGGTCCATCTAGTCCAACACTCTGTCACACAGTGGCCAAAAATACCAGGTGCCATCAGGAGGTCCAGCAGTGGGGCCAGGACACTAGAAGCCCTCCCACTGCTGCCCCCTCCAGCACCAAGAATAGAGTGCATCACCTGCCCCAGACTGAGAGTTCCCATCTATACCCTGTGGCTAATAGCCACTGATGGACTTCTGCTCCACATGTTTATCTAATTCCCTCTTGAAACTGTCCATGCTTGTAGCTGCCACCGCCTCCTGTGGCAGTGAATTCCATATTTTAATCACTCTTTGGGTGAAGAAGTACTCTTATGTTCTTATGCCTGGGGTAAGTGATGCCCTGTCTTCTTGGTGCTTTTGGGGGGGGGGGGTCAACAGTTCTTATGTTCAGTTGGGGAATGATTTGGAGATTGTCATTTTATTCTTGTTCTAACTGGAAAGTTTTTTGCTTTTTTTAAAAAAAACTCTATTATTGTAAACCACCTTGAAACATGAGGAAAGGAGGGCTGTAAATGTTTCTAATAAAGATAAACAGACAAAATTCTCACTCAATGGCCGGGTGGCCCCTGCAGAAGGCCCCGCTCAGGTGAGCAAAAGTGTCATGGCAGAATACAGGTGGAGAAGGGATCTGTTTGTAAGCTGCCTTGAGTTCCATATGGAATAAAGGTGGCTAATAAATGTTTTAAATAAGTAAATGAATAAATAAGAGTCCAAATAGGTGGGAGCTGTGACAGAGAAGGCACGTGTACCGGCAGTTATTGATTTTACCATTTGCAGAGTGGCGCCCGCAGGAGGCCCTGCTCAGATGAGCCCCCCCCACCCCCGGGGTTGGGAAACCCACCTCAAGAACAGGGAGAAAGATTCCACTAAGATTCCCCACTACTTCCCCCAAAGGAGGTGAAGGGTGGTGGGTCTCCCAGACATTCCACTAAGCCCAAGAAAGCTTGCGATGGTCGTCAACTTGTGTTCTTCAGATTCAACACCATATATTGCCCCAAAGGACTTCAAAGCTAAGCCTTGTGCTTCTAGGACATTCAGACCTCAGTCTTCAGCTTCCTAATTCTATGGAAGGAAGTGTAGACATTGCTTCTGCTTGTATGGGGAGACCGGGACTGAGCTGTTCCCCTTCCCACACTCCAACAAGAGCAGTCTCCTTCCAAACCCAGCCCCACACGGCCTTTTCCCCATATGGTGAAATTTGGCAGCTATGGATTTTCAAGGGTTGGGGCTGCCAGGTCCCCCCTCACCACCAGTGTGTGTGGGGGGGATGGAGTGGTAGGGTTGCCAGATCCAGGTGGGGAAACTCCTGGAGATCCCAGTGGGTGGCACTTGAGGAGTACAGGTCTGGTCACCACACCTCAAAAAGGATATGATAGCATTGGAAAAAGTGCAGAAAAAGGCAACTAGAATGATAAAAGGGTTGGAACCAGGCCCGTAGCTACAGTGGGCATATAGATGGGGCATATAGATGGGGACTCTCAGGCTGGGGCAAGTGATGCTCTGTATTCTTGGTGCTTCCAGGGGGTGTGTCAACAGTGAGAGGGCTTCTGGTGCCCTGGCCCCACTGCTGGACCTCCTGATGGCACCTGGTATTTTTGGCCACTGTGTGACAGAGTGTTGGACTAGGTGGGCCATTGGCCTGATCCAACATTGGCTTCTCTTATGTTCTTATGAGGAGACAGTTACCTCAGTGGGGTGCAATGCCACACAGTCCACGCTCTAGAGCATCCATTTCCTCCAGGGGGGAGGAGACCTGTAATTCTGGAGGACCCCTAGCTCCCACCTGGAGGTTGACATCCCTATTTCTAGAGCAGATCGGTGCTTCCCAGATGAAGAGCCAGCAAGCTGTCTCTTGAAGCCTTGGCATCGGCAAATGGCAGCCCAAAAGGGAAACTAGGGTGAGAGGTTTGAGAGGACCAAGTTCGAAACAGTTTGAAACATTTTACTTCCGCCCTCTACTTGTTTCAGAACCATAAGAAATTGAGTTAATGTTCATAATGCCCGGTGCCATCTGCAAGGAATGGGAAAGAATGGAGACCAAATTTTTCATTCAAATTGCAAATGGGCCCAGAAAAACCGACACTGCAAAGATCAGCCCTCGAATTCACCCAACTCCATGCATATGAAATTCAGTTTTAGCTCTTTTTAGACAATCCGCTGCCTGCGTCCGAAGAAGACGTTCGCCAGGCACTAAAGCAGACGTGCCAGTGATTGACGGACAGAGACAAGAGGCAGGAGACAGATTCAGCTCCGAGACTCCCGCTTTCTGGGCAGTTCCTGCCTCGGCTGCTTCTCTTCTGATTACCGACTGCAGAGAGTCTTTGAAGCAGCGAGTTTGGAGACTGTGGACTTGGCCCCCGGACCTGTTTCCCCACTGAAAGGAACAGCTTTTTTTAAAGTATTGCAAAGGCTCCGAAGTAAGTTTTCCTCGTGACAATTTCCAACGAGCATTTTTTTTTCCTGTGCCATTTCCCGCTGGGGTAAAAACATGTTCCTCCAAGTCCCGCTCTTGTCTTTTCTCACAGTCAGAGAGCAGCGGGAGTCAACCCCCCGAGCACAGCCGAGAAGGGTCTGGCCTCTCCCGCCCCCTCGCTTTCTTGCGCAGACCACTGGCGATATCACGAGCAAGCGACACACAAGGAAGAACGTGGCATGCTTCCTGTTTACTTCTCTGCATCACAAACAGTGCCTGCAAGAAATTCACGAGACAGAGGACTTCTTTGCACAGCGCCTAGTGGAACTGTGGAACTCGCTGCCACAGGATGCGGGGATGGCCGCCAACTTGGAAGGCTGTAAAAGGGGAGGGCGGGGGTGGACAAATCCACGGAGGGCGGGGCTATCGGTGGCTGTCAGTCACAATGGACATCTACTCCCTCCAGTACTAGAAGCAGTGCGCCTCTTTGCAGTGGTTCTTCTGGGGCCCACGAGAGGCGGATCCCACTGCTGTCAACCTGCTTGTGAGTTTCCTCCAAGCAACTGGTCAGCCATGGTGGGAATGCAGTGCTCTGCCTGGAGGACCTTTCCTCTGATCCAGCACAGCTCTTAGAATCGCAGAGGGTTGGCACAGGGGCCATAGAGGTCATCCAGTCCAACCCCCTGCTCAATGCAGGAGCAGCCTTGAGCATCCCTGGCAAGGGTTCGTCCAGCCGCTGCTTCAAGACGGCCAGGGAGGGGGAGCTCACCACCACCTCCCTGGACAGCTGATCCCACTGTGGCACAGCTCTGACTGTCAAAACATTTCCCCCCCTACTATCCAGCCAGTACCTTCCCACCCTTAATTTAAACCCAGTACTGCGAGTCCCTAATCCTCTGCTGCCCACAGGGAAAGCTCCCTGCTCTCCTCTCAGTGACACAGCCCTTCAACGACACCAAGAGGGCAATCCTGTCCCCCCCCCCAAACCTGCTCTTCTCCAGACTGAACACTTCCAAGAATTCCCTCAGAGCCTTTCCTCCTCGCAGGGCTTCTTGGTCTCCAGGCCCCCCGATCATCCTCATCACTCTCCTCTGCACCCGCTCCACTCTGCCCACATCCTTGTTGAAATGAGGCCTCCAGAACTGCACACAAGACTCCAGGTGTGGCCTGACCAATGCAGTGTACGGAGGGGCTATGACATCTTGTGATTTGGATGTTTTGCCTCTGTTGATACATCCCGAGATTGTATTCGCCTTTTTTGTCACCGTATCACACTGGCTGCTCATATTTAACTTATGGTTCACCCTTACCCCAAGATCTTGTTCACACACAGTGCTATTCAGAAGTGTATCCCCCATCCGGTATGTGTGTTCCTCATTTTTCTTACTCAGATGTAGAACCCAGCACTTATCCTTGTTCTAGCAGGGGAGCACAGCTATCGTATGCCCTTGAGTGTGAAGAATGGTACACTCCTTCTATCTGGGATGGTCATCCTCTTCGACCGAGCGCACAGCTTCAGGAGGGATGCACATGGAGCAGTGAGGGAGGGAGGGGGCACCCACCTGGCCGGCCAGATCAGCTGAATCAGCCCTGGCAATCAGTGGGGTGACAGGACGCTGAACTAGATGGACCCTCACTGGTCTGATCTAGCAGGGCTCTTCTGATGTTCTTATGAAGGCCTCGGCCTCTCTGTGGCCTGCTGCTGGCCATCCAGAAGACCTGACTGGTGTCTGTGTGAGACGGAATGCTGGACTAGATGGACCCTCACTGGTCTGATCCAGCAGGGCTCTTCCAATGTTCTTCTCAGGGGAAGGCCTCAGCCTCTCTGCCCTGTTGTTGGCCCTCCAGAGGAACTGGTTGGCCGCTGTGTGAGATGGGAGGCTGGACTAGGTGGACCATCACTGGTCTGACCCAGCAGGGCTCCTCTGGTGTCCTCATGTTCTCATATCTGGTTTCTCCTCCGTAACAGCCATCTAACCCCAACCCCACTGCTCCCATTTGCACTTCCCTGCCCCAGCCAGGTCAAAGTACAGGTGTGGTGCTTTGGCTGACATGGTCCAGACACTCTTAAAGAGATGGTGCAGATGGTGGGGTAGCCGCATTCTTCTTGACTGGCCTTCGAACTTGCAAACATGGGATGAGAAAGCATTCTCTACGGTAAGGCAGGGCTCAAGACATTGAGGGCACAGCCTCCCGGAAGGTCACAGGAATGCAGCATTCCCTCAGGAACACAGTCCAAGGTGGCCTTGAACTCGACAAGTGCTTTGATGGCACGGAGATGCTCCCCCTCCCCTCCCCTCCCCTCCCCCTGCCTTTCCGGACTGTGTTAGGCAAACCGCAACAACAAAATTGCATCCATCTGCTGCAGAAGCTCTTTGGCAGCTGTGACATCTGATACGGGCTCTCAGTGATCCAGCCTCCCCTCCCCCCATCACATTTGCCCTTCAGGGGTTAAATAACATCTTCAATTATCTGGTCATATAAATAGTAGCATATCTTATTCTTGCCCTATAAGCAAACACTGTTCCCTTTCCTCCTGGAGCTTTATCTTCACGCGACTGCCCTCTGGTGGAGGAGGAGGAGGCTGCAGCCACATCCCTCTCTTCCCTCCCAACCTCCCAACCTCCCGTCCACCCATTTTTCAGATTTCAGACCTGCTGGAATCCTGTCCCCCCACTGGAGCAAGCTGGGAGACTCCTTGGCCTATGAATGTTTGGGTGCAGGACATCCAGGGCCCGTGACCTTGACTAGGCCCTGCAGCTGGGGTGGGGAGCTCTGAAGCAAGGGCGTAGACTTTCCAATTTCCCAGGGGGGCTGGGGCTGGGCCAGAGGCATTGCTAAGTCATTAAAAGAACTGGGATCCAATGAACTGGGAAAAAAACCTCCGCTTTCAAAATGGGTTGGGGGTGGTGTGGGGTGGTGGTGGCAAGTCTTGTGAGCCTGGTTGCCCAGGAGGGCTCAGTCATCCCTGGAAAATTTCGGGGATAGCCTCAGCCCCCAAGCCCCCCTGAAGTTGACATCTATGCTCTGAAGTAGCTCCCAGCATATCCATGAATACATGAAGGTCTTATATTGAATCAGAACCTTGGTCCATCAAAACCAGTATTGTCTACTCAGACTAGCAGCGGGTCTTTCGTATCACCTACTGACAGATCTTTTAACTGGAGCTGCCAGGGATTGAACCTGGGACCTTCTGCACGTCAAGAAGATGCTCTACCATGACTGCCTGATGTCATAAGAACATGAGAACATCAGAAGAGCCCTGCTGGATCAGACCAGTGATGGTCCATCTAGTCAGCTGGTATAGTGTTTAATTGTGCAGACTCTAATCTGGGAGAACCGGGTTTGATTCCCCACTCCTCCACTTGCACCTGCTGGATGACCTTGGGCAAGCCATAGTTCTGAAAGAGCAGTTCTCTCAGAGTTCTCTCAGCTCCGCCTACCTCACAGGGTGTCTGTTGTGGGGAGGGAAAGGGAAAGGAGTTTGTAAGCCACTCTGAGTGAAGAGCGAGGTATAAATTCATCCTCCTCCTCTCCTCCTCCTTCTTCTTCCAGCATCCTGTCTCACACAGTGGTTGACCAGTTCCTCTGGAGGGCCAACAACAGGGCAGAGAAGCCGAGGCCTTCATATCTTATCAGAGCCTTGATCCATCTAGTTCAGCAGTAACCCCTATGGCTGGGAGTGGCTCTCTGTGGCATCATGCAGAAGGTGGTCTTCTCCAGCATCTGCTACCTGTTTTCTCTCCAATGAACTCAGGGCAGCATATTTTCTCATTTGTTCCTTTCTACTGTATGTTCACAACATCACTGTGAGGTAGGTTAGGTTGGAAGAGAATGTGGGCCCAACTACTGAACTTCATGGCTGAGTGAGGATTTGAACTCAGGGCTCACCTGTCTTAGTGTGGCATGCAAGCTGCAATGGTAACCAGGGCTCTTTTTGTAGCAGGAAGTCCTTTGCATGTTAGGCAACACTCCCCTAATGTAGCCAATCCTCCAAGAGCTTACAGTAGCCCCTGGAAGAAGAGCTCTGTAAGCTCTTGGAGGACTGGCTACATTAGAGCGGTGTCACCTAATATGCAAAGGACTTCCTGCTACAAAAAGAGCCTACTGGCATTAAAGTTGTGAGTGAGTGAGTGATTGGGCTGCTGCATAAATTTGTTTGCTCTGGAGCCATCCTCCCTGAGCTAAGATGAAAACGTGTGAGCCAGAGGCTAAAAAGCTGCAAGCTAGCTCACACTAACTCAGCTTAGGGGGAACAGTGGTGGTAAGTCTCCCTGTCATGCCACAGACAATTCCCATCATGCCACAGAGCAAACCAATGGTGCTGAGGGGGAGGGGTCTGGATGGACTTCCCCAAGGGAGACAGAGCCCTAAGCAGTGGAGGCCAGAGAGGCAAAGCAAGGAAGAATAAAACTAGGGCAGGAAAGAAGGAGGAGGAGGAGGAGGAGGAGGGAGGGGAACTGGATTTATACCCCACCTTTCACTACCCAAGAGCATTCATGAAAACTTTGTACTGACTTTACATGGCAGGTGTTTGTGTGTGTGATTCCCCCTGCCCCATTACAGAAGCATCATGAAAGTCTTTTATATTATTGTTCAACGTATCAACTGATAGGGGTAGCCTCAGATACCAGCTTTCAAAGACAGGCCCAAAGACCCCACACTTATTGTATAGGGATGACTTGGAAAATGTACAGGAAGTCATCACTGGAGATTGATTCTTTACTAAATGCAGTCTGAAAATTCAGCAGAGATACAGCGATGGAATCTGGCCTCAGCAAATGTGCAGCATTAGCACTGAGTAGAGGAAAGATCATTGAACAAGAAGAAATCAAGATACCAAACAACAACGACAACATCAAAGCACTGGGCTTTGAAGAAAACGACAAATATCTTGGGATTTTGGAAGCTGACAACATCAAACATACCCTTGTTTTTTTAAAAAAAAAATACAACGAAAGAGCATTACCAAAGAGTTTAAAAGATATTGTGAACACAATTAAATGGAGGCAACACAGTAAAGGCAATTAATGCTTGGGCGGGATCAGTTCTGAGATACAAAGCTGGCATGACGGACTGGAAACAAGCAGAATTAGAAGCAGTGGATCACAAAACTCACAATATAATGACAATGCATCACTCACTGCACCCTAGGAGTGATGTTGGTCATCTTTACTTACCAAGAAAATTAGGTGGAAAAGGTATCCAGAAGGAGAAGGAGAAGGAGAAGGAGAAGGAGAAGGAGAAGGAGAAGGAGAAGGAGAAGGAGAAGGAGAAGGAGAAGGAGAAGGGGAAGGGGAAGAGGAAGAGGAAGAGGAAGAGGAAGAGGAGGAGGAGGAGGGGGAAGAGGAAGAGGAAGAGGAAGAGGAAGAGGAAGAGGAAGAGGAAGAAGAAGAAGAAGAAGAAGAAGAAGAAGAAGAAGAAGAAGAAGAAGAAGAAGAAGAGGCGGCGGCGGCGGCGGTGGTGGAGGAGGAGGAGGAGGAGGAGGAGGAGGAGATTGGATTTATACCCCACTCTTCACTTGGAGTCTCAGAGCAGCTTACAAACTCCTTTCCCTTCCCCTCCCCACAACAGACACCCTGTGAGGTAGGTGGGGCTGAGAGAGCTCTGACAGAAACTGCTCTTTTTCAAGAACAGCTGTGCCAGAGCTTGTGACTGACCCAAGGTCACATCTGCAGGTGCAAGTGGAGGAGTGGGGAATCAAACCCAGTTCTCCCAGATTAGAGTCCACGCACTTAACCACTACACCAAACTGGCTCTCCTGAAAGTCAAGCAAACCCTTGAAGAAGACAAAAAAAACACTGAATGAGTACACCAAGAAAAGCAAAGAAAGGCTTCTAGCTGAAGTGTACAAGGAAGAAGAAGAAGAGGAGGAGGAGGAGGAGGAGATTGGATTTATACCCCACCCTTCACTACCCAAAGGTGTCTCAGAGTGGCTTACAAACTCCCTTCCCTTCCTCTCCCCATAACAGACACCCCCTGTGAGGCAGGTGGGGCTGAGAGAGCTCTGACAGAACCTGCTCTTTTCCAAGAACAGCTCTTATCAGAACGATGGCTTGCCCAACGTCATCCAGCCAGGTTCAAGTGGAGGAGTGGGGAATCAAACCCAGTTCTCCCAGATTAGAGTCCGCACACTTAACCACTACACCAAACTGCAGCCTTATTATACTAAAAAATGTTGGAATCAAACCTTAGTTTGACAGCTGGAAGGAGAAGCACTTGCGTGGGCGATATATGAAAGACATAGAGAACAAAATAAAAGAGGAAGAGTCCAGCAGCACCTTAAAGACTAACAAAATTTGTGGCAGGAGAGGAGTTTTTGTGAGTCGCCGCTCACTTCTTCAGATATACTTAGGCTGCGATCACACGCATAAGTAGCCCTGGCATAGGTGCAAATGCCTGGCGGATTTAAAGGGTGTGATCAGACTTGAACATCTGGGAAGTGCCCCACCCCCGTTGGCAACCTGTTTTGCTCCGCCGTAGAAGCAGAGTTAAAAGACACTGGGGAAAGTCCAGTAGCAAGCGGGTTGCTATGGGCCACAGATGGACTTTCCCTGTCTGATCGCTCCCGCATGCTCTCATGGTATCGGGATGGTCTGATTGGGCCATCCTGACTCCGTGCCATTTCCCCCTCCCGTTCTCAGTGTGCACATCATCGCACACTCCATAGGGAGCCCTCAGTGCAGAGATGCAATTCATCGATTCCCCATTTAAGCAAATCGGAAACAAATGGCCAAAAAAAAAAAAAGATTCACCCGTGGTTGCATCTGATCATGCAGTGGCGGGCTGCCCCTGCAGCTTCCATGGACTGTGTGATCGCACAACTGAGGGTCAAATTCCTCCAGAGGAAATAGCCATGCTTCCCTGCCCCAGCTGTATCTCGCACATCTGACCACCACCTTAGAATATGAGTCCAACTGTACCTACATTGTGGAGATTGGAGTGATATCAGATGCCAAACGAAAATAGCAGGTGAATGGCAATAGCAGCCATGATCAAATTAGGTGTAATATGCAGAGGGATAGAAGGTGTGGAGAAATCAGCATTGGTGATGAGACAGGAAACCAAGATCTCGATTCAGTTCAGGAGGATGCATCATCTCAGGCTTCATTATCATCTGCAGTTCAGCAGTAGAGAACAAAGTCGATAGTGAAAATACCTGGAAGTGTCTCCAAAATGGGCATTTGAAGAAAGAAATGGAAGGACACATTCTAGCTGCACAAGAGCAGACATTCAAAATCAATAGTATGAAAGGCAAGATTCAAAAGACCAGGGATAACAGCAAATGCCAACTTTTTGAGACAATGGATGAAACAGTTGACCATATGGTCAGTGCCTGCAGTAAAATTGCTCAAACTGACTATAAAGAACATTACAGAAGAAGAAGGAGGAGGAGGAGGAGGAAGAGGAGGGGGAGGGGGAGATTGGATTTATATCCTGCCCTTCACTACTGGAAGGAGTCTCAGAGCAGCTTACAATCTCCTTTCCTTTCCCCTCCCCACAACACATCCTGTGAGAGACAGGATGCTGGACTAGATGGACCTTCACTGGTCTGATCCAGTGGGACTCTTATGTTCTTATTCTCTATGCCCTGTGGTTGGCCCTGCAGAGGAACTGGTTGGACCCTGTGTGAGATGGGATGCTGGAGTAGATGGACCCTCACTGGTCTGATCCAGCAGGGTTCTTCTGATGTTCTTATCAAGGCCTCGGCCTCTCTGCCCTGTAGTTGGCCCTCCAGAGGAACCGGTTGACCACTGTGTGAGAATGGAGGCTGGACTAGATGAACCCTCACTGGTCTGATCCAGCAGGGGCCTTCTTAATATTCTTATCAGGGGAAGGCCTTGGCCTCTATGCCCTGTTGCAGGATCTCCAGAGGAACTGGCTGGCCACTGTGTGAGTCAGAATGCTGGACTAGACAGACCCTCACTGGTCTGATCCAGCTGATGTTCTTATCCTCATGACTTGAAATGAGCTTTCTGGTTCCCCCAAGAAGGCATGTGGGAGCGGGGAGGGCTGGCCTTGGAAGGCATCATGGGGGTAGGCTTGTGAGTGGAATGGCAAGGCCCCACTTCCAAGGATTTCCCTTGCTGGGCTCCTCTTCTTTGGGCATGGAAAGAGAAAGGCTCCAGAAAAAGAGAGGGGGTGGAGGAGAGAAGGCTTGTCATTTGTTTATTCCCTTTATTTTTAGCCTGCTTTTCTCTCTGAGACTCAAGGCCATTTACCGAATAAAAATCCCATGCAATCATATAGTATCAGACATCCCATGAACAAGGCAATTGGTCTAGGATTGCAGAATTAGGAGCCAATGAGAACCATAACTGCCTAGCCAAAGCACAGCGAAATTGCAAAGGTAAAAGACAAATGCAGTAATAGCAAAATTGATACCTAGAATAATCACTGCAGTAGATTCACAACAGTGGATTAGAAACCTGATCCATTCTGTTCCAGTTCTATCAAAAGGTTCAGGAACAGAGTGTGGCTGTCTGTCTGTGCTGTGCCATCAAACCACTTATTTATCTATTTATTATTTCAATTAATACCCTGCCCTCTCCACAAGCAGGCTCAGGGTGGCTTACACTCGTTGGCACCCCATACCATAAAACCGTACACAAAAATTAAAACATGTAAACATCATTCATTAACATTACACAATTAGGCATTGAAACATTAGCATTAGAACCACCCAACAGTTAAAGTGCTAGTGACGGTATCATCTATGGGTAATGAGATGACCTACTGACAGTTGTTTCCAGCTTAATGATCTTCAGCCTGGCGCGATGATATAATCTGGTCTCTAAACCAGAGCTGGCCCATAGCCACAGATGGTGATGGTAGTGGTGGTACTGTGGCAGCTCCTAATTGAAAGCCTGGTGGAAGAGCTCTGTCTTGCAGGCCCTGCAAAACTGCAAAAGGTCCTGAAGTGCCCTGATCTCTTCCAGGAGCTCATTCCACCAGTGTGGAGCCGCCACTGAAAAGGCCCTGGCCCTGGTGGCAGCAAGCCTGGCGTCCTTGAGGCCTGGAACGGTCAGTCGATGTTGTGTTCCTGACCGTAGTGATCTCTGGGGTATGTATGGGGAAAGACAGTCTCTCAGGTATGCTGGACCCTGGCCATATAGGGCTTTAAAGGTAAGTACCAGCACCTTGAAGCGAATCTGGTATGCTATTGGAAGCCAATGCAGTGCCTTCAGCACAGGCTGGATGTGCTCCCATTTAGGGAGGCCCATCAGGAGCCTGGCTGGGGCATTCTGCACTAGCTGCAGCTTCCGGATTTGTGACAAGGGCAGCCCCATGTAGAGAGTGTTAGAGTAGTCTAGTCTGGAGGTGACCATCACATGGGATTGAGCAGGTTGAGAAAGAAGTACTTTTCTCCCTTTCTCACAATACAAGAACTCATGGGCACTCCATGAAATTGCTGAGCAGTCAGGTTAGAACAGATAAAGTAAGTACTTCTTCACCCAAAGAGTGATTAACATATGGAATTCACTGCCACAGGAGGTGGTGGCAACTACAAGCATGGACAGTTTCAAGAGGGAATTAGATAAAAATTTGGAGCAGAAGTCCATCAGTGGCTATTAGCCACAAGGTATAGATAGGAACTCTCAGTCTGGGGCAGGTGATGCACTCTATTCTTGGTGCTGGAGGGGCAGCAGTGGGAAGGCTTCTGGTGTCCTGGCCCCACTGCTGGACCTCCAGATGGCACCTGGTATTTTTGTCCACTGTGTGACAAAAATGTTGGACTAGATGGGCCATTGGCCTGATTCAACATTGGCTTCTCTTATGTTCTTAAGAAGAGGAGGAGGAGGAGGAGATTGGATTTATACCCCACCCTTAACTCAGAGTCTCAGAGTGGCTTAGAATCATAGTCATAGAATCATAGAATGTTAGAGTTGGAAGGGAACTTGCAGGTCATCTAGTCCAACCCCCTGCACTCTGCAGGAGCGAAGCCAAAAGATAGCCCTACATACCTACAACATACCCAAAAGATGGTCATCCAGCCTCTGCTTGAAAACGTCCAGGGAAGGAGCATCCACCACCTCCCAAAGCAGACTGTTCCACTGCTCAACCACTCTTATAGTTAGGAAGTTTCTCCTGATATCTAGCCAGTATTGACTCCCTCATAATTTCCACCCATTAGATCTAGTCCTGCAATTTGGAGCAAGAGAGAATAGATCTGCGCCATCTTTTAAATGACAGCCCTTCAAATACTGCAATCATGTCCCCTCTAAGTCTTCTCTTTCCCAGGCTAAACATACCTAACTCTTTCAGCCTTTCCTCATAAGACTTAGATTCAAACCCTCTCACCATCCTGGTTGCCCTCTTCTGGACATGCTTACAAATTCCTTTCCCTCCCCCTCCCCACAACAGACACCCTGTGAGGTAGTTGGAGCTGAGAGAACTCTGAGAGAACTGCCTTTCAAGGACATCTCTGACAGAACTATGGCTTGCCCAAGGTTATCCAGCTGCTGCAAGTGGAGGAGTGGGGAATCAAACCTGGTTCTCCCAGATTAGAGTCCATGCACTTAACCACTACACCAAACTGGTTCTACCACTGCACCAGATGGGCATTTAACCACCAGTTGCACTAGACTGTACTGTTTGAGTGGATGGCTTGGAGTCCATGAATGGGTTCAGGCAGTCTATGTACAGGTTGAACTGCCCAAAAGCAAGAAGGATAGCAATGAAAAATAGTTCTGTGTTTGAGAACAGCATCTGTGCAGCTCCACAGATCTCCAGCACATGGAACTTGTGATGATGAGCTCACCACATTTCCTTGGTGGCACCTGCATCCATGTGATAACCAACTTTGTACATCCAAATCACCACATTGTGGCTGCAGCTGTCAGACCCTTCATTCTGACAGACACGTGAAATGACTTGTGGGGGGCAATATACAATGGAGAGGCAATCAAGGGTGAAGCCAACACACTCCAGTTATCAAAGAAAATGCTGAAAGGAGCTCAAAGTGTTATAAATCCCAACTTTCAAGCTTTAATTTGCTTTTCTAGATCTCACCCATTTTTCTGAGAAAAGAATGGAAAGGGAGAAAACAAAACCCTTTTGCTCTTTTGTTTTTCATTGCGACAAATGACTGTGCTTTCCTTTTTCTCTTTCAAAAGAGCACATCTAGTACTGTTTCCGGTAAGATAAATTTCCAGGCTAAGACAATGAAAGACACTCAGATGCCATTTCAGAGGAAGCTTGGGCAATCATCAGATTAATTCGGTTCTGAATAAAACGTCATATTTATGTGCAAGGCTGGTGCTGGATTTTCACCCATGAAGAATGCAAAGTAAAAGAGTGCCTTTTGGGAGGATATCTAGCAGACCAGAATTTCAGGGGCAGAAAGGGTAAAGAGGGAAGGCATGGGGGGAAGGGGAAGAGGATAAATATTGGGAGTTCTGATGTCCTAGAATTACATGGCTGAGAATCAGTTAGGATTAGAGCACTGAGACACTTCTTGGACAATTGCAGTGTGTTACAGTGCTTAGAAACTAGGTTCTGGGAGACCCAGGTTTTAATTCCCCCTCTGCCATGGAAGCTTTCTGGGCAACCGTGGGTCAGTCACACATTCTCAACTTAACCTACATCACAGGGTTGTTGTGAGGATAATGTGGAAGAAAGGAGAAGGATGGAAGCTGCCTTGGGTCTCCTTCAGGAAGAAAGGTGGATGCATACAAATGAAGTAAATAAATGAATAATGTTAGCCCATCATAGCAAAACAATGCAGAAGTCCAGTGACACCTGAGAGACAAGCAACGTCTATTTCCATATGAGCTTTCATGAGTCACAGCTCTCTTCTTCAGGTATGTCCCCTCCTTCAGGAGATCCCTCCTTCACATGCCTAAAGAGGTGAGTCGTGGCTCCTGAAAGCTCATATTGAAATGAATGTTGTTAGTTTCTAAAGCACTTCTAGTAAAGGTAAAGGTTTCCCTTGCTCAAAAGCCAGTCAAAAGGATCCGACTCTAGGGGTGCAGTGCTCATCTCCGTTTCCAAGCCGAAGAGCCAGCACTGTCGAAAGACGTTTCTGTGGTCGTGTGGCCGGCATGACTAAACACCAAGGTGCACAGAATGCTGTTACCTTCCCACCAAAGCGGTACCTATTTATCTACTTGCAATTTCTTGCTTTCGAACTGCTAGGTTGGCAGGAGCTGGGGCCAGAGATGGGAGCTCACTCCATCATGCAGCACTCGGGTCTCAAACTTCTGACCTACCTACCTTCCAGTCTGCAGTTCAGCATCTTAACCACTGAGCCACCGCAGCCCCAAGAAGACACTTCTAGAAGGCGACTGAAGACGACATGTTTCAGCACCAAGGACAAGGGCTGAAGGCCTTCTAAGAGGCGAATGACGATGGCCTGTTTCAGCACCATGGACAGAGGCTGAAGGCCTCCTAGGGGGTGACTGAAGATGGCACGTTTCAGCACCATGGACAGAGGCTGAAGGCCAGCCTGGTGGGGATGGACCATGTTCCCTCAACTGCAGCCAACTTATGCTGAACCCTCATGGGATTCTCAAGGCAAGAATCAAACACTGCCTGCCTTTGTGTAGCAATCCTGGACATCCTTGGTGGTCTCCCATCCAAACACTAACCAGCCCTGGTTAGCCATTGAGACCTAGATGAGATCGGGCTCATCCAGGTCAGGGCAAGTGCTCTCAAGTCACAGCTGACTTATGGCAATCCCATAGGGTTTTCAAGGCCACAGACGGACAGAGGTGGTTTGCCATTGTCTGTTTCTGGTAGCAACCCTGGAATTCCTGGGGGGGGGGTCCCATCTGAGAGCCAGTTTGGTGTAGTGGTTAAGTGTGCAGATTCTAATCTGGGAGAACCGGGTTTGATTCCCCACTCCTCCACTTGCACCTGCTGATGTGACCTTGGGTCAGTCACAAGCTCTGGCACAGCTGTTCCTGAAAGAGCAGTTTGTGTTAGAGTTCTCTCAGCCCCACTTACCTCCCAGGGTGTCTGTTGTGGGGAGGGGAAGGGAAAGGAGTTTGTAAGCCGCTCTGAGACTCAAAAGTGAAGGGTGGGGTATAAGTCCAATCTCCTCCTCCTCCTCCTCCTCCTCCTCCTCCTCCTCCTCCTCCTCCTCCTCCTCCTCCTCCTCCTCCTCCTCCTCCTCCTCCTCCTCCTCTTCTTCTTCTTCTTCTTCTTCTTCTTCTTCTTCTTCTTCTTCTTCTTCTTCTTCTTCTTCTTCTTCTTCTTCTTCTTCTTCTTCTTCTTCTTCTTCTTCTTCTTCTTCTTCTTCTTGCTAATTGTGGCTGGCCCTTCTTAGGTTCTGAGACTTCAGGAGATCAGGCTAGCCAAAGATATTTCCAAAGTAGACCAAGGTTGTTTGCAGCCATCCCGGTCTAATATCCAAAACCAAAGTGCAACCCACATCACAGCTTTTATAAGGACTAACCAAAATGACATAAAAGAGCACGCAATCTTTCAAGTTCAGGCCGGGCGTCACACAAAAGGAGCATGTCACAGGCCATGATTTTCAGCCTTGACGACATCCCTGTGCTTAACCCCAGCAGGCCTGTAGACAGGAAGTGGTGCAGTTGGTGTCACGTTGTGCCCTGAGTTCTTTGAGTGAGAGAATCTTACTCAGTGTCCAGGAGATGCAAGGAAAATTGCTGAGCTGTGCAATGTCAGTGGAAAGACGTCATTTTTTTTCCTCTGCCAACAAGGTTGCAAATATTTTTTTATCTACTTTAGGAATTGCTAAATTTAGTTAAAAAAAGGACTGTGTCAGCTGGAGAAGAATGGAACTTGCAAGGAACTGTGCATAAAGGGATTTACCTACAAGACAAGGTAAACTGCCTAGTTTGGCTTCAGTTTGCCTTCAGTGGGTTTTACACCTCATGCGTCATCTTAACTTCATTTCCAGTTCTGTTAATTCAATGCCTACCAAGTAATTCCATTGCATTTGCCCTATGAGACATCTCTGAATGTTGCTCGGTGTCAGAGAGATCAACAGAAAATCACTGGGCTTTGTAATTCCAGTGCAGGGACATTTTTTTTTTTCTCTTCCGTGCAGAATCCAGGATTCAAAAGAGCTTTTTTGCACAGGTAGCTAGGACTTCGCTGTAATGAAATGGCTCAGAAAGTTGCATTGGCAAGGGACAGGGACTGTGGCCTGTGCTGCTGGACTAGTGGTCTGATCCAGCAGGGCTCTTCTCTTATGAAGGCCTCAGCCTCTATGCCCTGTTGTTGGCCTCCCATAGTAGCTGGTTGGCCACTGTGTGAGACAGGATGCCAGAATAGATGGACCACTGGTCTGCTACAGCAGGTCTCTTCTGATGTTCTTCTCAGGGGAAGGCCTCACTCTGTATGCTCTGTTGGCCCTCCAGAAGACTTGGTTGGCCACTGTTTGAGACAGGATGCTGGACTAGAGGGACCCTCCGTGGTCTCATCCAGCAGGGCTCTTCCTGTGTTCTTATGAAGGCCTCAGCCTCTATGCCCTGTTGTTGGCCATCCAGAGGAACTGGCTGGCCACTGTGTGAGACAGGATGCTGGACTAGATGGACCACTGATGTGATCTACCAGGGCCCTTCTGGTGTTCTTATGAAGGCCTGGTCTCTGTGCCCTGTTGTTGGCCCTCCAGAGGAACTGTGTGAGACAGGATGCTGGACTTGATGGACCACTGGTCTGATCCAGCAGGGCTCTTCTGATATTCTTCTCAGGGGAAGGCCTCAGCCTCTCTGCACTGTTTGGCTGGCCCTCCAGAGGAACCGGTTGGCCATTGTGGGAGATGGGATGCTGAACTAGATGAACCACAGATACGATCCATCAGGGTTATTCTTATGAAGGCCTCAGCCTCTCTGCACTGTTTGGCTGGCCCTCCAGAGGAACCGGTTGGCCATTGCGGAGATGGGATGCTGAACTAGATTAACCACAGATACGATCCATCAGGGTTATTCTTATGAAGGCCTCAGCCTCTGTGCCCTGTTGTTGGCCCTCCAGAGGAACTGGTTGGCCACTGTGGGAGAGACAGGATGCTGGACTAGATGGACCACTGAGCTGATCCAGCAGGGCCCTTCTGGTGTTCTTATGAAGGCCTGGCCTCTGTGCCCTGTTGTTGGCCCTCCAGAGGAACTGTGTGAGACAGGATGCTGGACTTGATGGACTACTGGTCTGATCCAGCAGGGCTCTTCTGATATTCTTCTCAGGGGAAGGCCTCAGCCTCTCTGCACTGTTTGGCTGGCCCTCCAGAGGAACCGGTTGGCCATTGTGGGAGATGGGATGCTGAACTAGATTAACCACAGATACGATCCATCAGGGTTCTTCTTATGAAGGCCTCAGCCTCTGTGCCCTGTTGCTGGCCCTCCAGAGGAACTGGTTGGCCACTGTGGGAGAGACAGGATGCTGGACTAGATGGACCACTGAGCTGATCCAGCAGGGCTCCTCTTATGTCATTTTAGGGGGTCCTAATAAAAGGGATTATTTGTTTGTTTGTTTAGCACATGTTTGTGCCTCCTTTCTACAAATCTACTCAGGATGGTTTATGAAGTTACCTGGATTGCAAACTTCCTGGACTATGCTTTGTTATTGGACTAAGATTATGAAGTCTTTTAGGGGTCCATACAGAGCAGAAAGGCATGCTAAAGCCTCTATTGTGCAGCCATCAGCAGCGGAGGGGGGCTGCTTTGTTTCTGCCATCTACTCCAGCTGGTCAGCATGCCAGTGCCCTTTGGGGTGGAGTGGAGAGCCAGAACATCAGTGGGGGTGGGGGTGGCAGAAGATGTGTGCGTGGGAGAAACAAGGACTCAAGTAGAAGGAGAATGGTGTGCCAAAGTCTAGTTGGGAACACAAAACAATGGCAACCACCTTGCCACCTATTCATGCATGAAAACAATTAACTCAGGGGGAGCAAAGAAGTGTCCCCATCAGGCCCAGTTCCTGTGGGGAGACGTCGGCCTACCAGCTCTTCTCAGGCACTGAACAGTTCTCTGCATGCCTCCTCGCTCTCCATCTCCCTGGGGGCATATTGACTGCCCGATTCCCAGGACGTTTCCGGCTCCCATTTACGCAGCCACCATTACTGCCAATTTTTCACTCCTTAGCCTTTTGCCCCCTCAGTATTGACTGCAAAATACGAGGATATTTTAAATGTCTCTGCTCGTATTGATGAAAACTTCAAACTGAGTTATTTCAAAGGTGAGAGCAGTCCAGGGAGCCTATCAAATACATCTCGGTACAGAGTTTGCATAAATGATGGAAGGGACATGCCAAAGGTTAGAATGGTGTGGTTCCGGTGCATTCCTTGGAGACTGATCTCCCAGGAACAGGATGGTTTCCAAGCCACTTACGAGAAATGAGACAAAAAAAAAAGTTCCTTTTTTTCCTGGCTGAATGTTAGACAAGAATTGCAAACTGAAGCATTCAGTGAGGCTTTGGAGTAGACTCAACTTGACCTAGCTAGGAACTTCCCTCTGAAAGAAAGCGCATAACTGGACCTGCGGTATAATCTTGTTCTGAGATCTAGTGAATCAAGCACCGAAACCAGAACTTCGTTCCAATTGTTCATCTCTCTATGACCCCCTTCTCAGCTTCCTTTTGTTACATGCAAAATGATAACAAGGGATCATAGAGCTGGAAGGGGCCATACAGACCATGTAGTCCAGCCCCCCTGCCCAATGCAGGACCAGCCTAAAGCATCCCTGACAAATATTTGCCCAGCCTCTTCTTGAAAGCTGCCAGTGCAGGGAAGCCAACCACCTCCCGAGGCAGCTGATTCCACCTTTGAACCACTCTGATCATGAAAAAGTTCTTCCTAATTTCCAGCCGACAACTTTCTGCATGTAATTTAAACCCATTGCTTTGGGTTCTGTCCTCTGCTGCCAACTGGAACAGCTCCCTGCCCTCCTCCAAATGACAGCCTTTCAAATATTGAAAGAGAGCAATCGTGTCCCCCCTCAATCTTCTCCAAACGAAACATTCCCAGGGCCCTCAGCCTTTCCTTGTAGGGCTCAGTCTCCAGACCCCCGGACATCCTCGTCACTCTCTTCTGCACCCTCTCAATTTTGCCCACATCCTTTTTGAAGTGAGGCCTCCTGAACTGCACACAGTTTCAGAGACGGGGTTCCAATCCGTGCATCAGAAAGCACCTAGCATAGTTCTGAGGTATCAGAGCAAACCTGGAGGGATACTAACTGCCCCTCTGAGATTTTATCCTGCCTTCCCTCCAGGGAGCTCAAGGTGGGGTATCTAGATCTCCTCTCCTCCATTCTTTCACCACAGCAACCCTGTGAGGTAGGTTAGGCTAAAGGAAGTGGCTGGCCCAAGGCCAACCAATGAACTTTGTGGCTGAGTTGGGATTTGAATCCAGTCCTTACAGGCCCTTGCCCAACACACAACCCATTGGCTGTCTTCAGTGATCTGACTCCATGGGAAGGCTGCTTCCTCCATAGAATTTGCACCTCATATACAAATTGCATTTGCTCACATCTATGTGCCTAGAGAGCCAGTTTGGTGTAGTGGTTAAGTGTGCGGACTCTAATCTGGGAGAACCGGGTTTGATTCCCCACTCCTCCACTTGGACTTGCTGGATGACCTTGGGCGAACCATGGTTCTGACAAGAGCTGTCCTTGAAAGGGCAGTCCTTGAGACAGCTCTCTCAGCCCTGCCTCCCTCACAGGGTGTCTGTTGTGGGGAGGGGAAGGGAAAGGAGTTTGTAAGCCGCTCTGAGACTCCAAGTGAAGGGCGGGGTATAAATCCAGTCTCTTCTCTTCTTCTTCTCTTCTAAAGGATGCCACAGCCCTTAGTTTGCAAGACCTGAGAATGGCTGTTAACGAGAGGATGTTTTGAAGGACTATGAATTAATGTTGCACTGCACACACAATCCTAAAAGAAATCAACCCTGACTGTTCCCTGGAAGGCCAGATCCTGAAGCTGAAGCTCAAATACTTTGGCCACCAAATGAGAAGGGAGCATTCACTGGAGAAGACCCTGATGCTGGGAAAGATTGAAGGTCAAAGAAGAAGGGGACGGCAAAGGATGAGATGGTTAGACAGTGTCATCGATGCAACGAACATGAAATTGAGCAGACTTCAGCGGACAGCGGAAGACAGGAGGGCCTGGCGTAATCTGGTCCATGGGGTCGCGAAGAGTCGGACTCGACTGTGCGACTGAACAACAAGCACACACACACACACTCACACATCATAATTTCTGTACAGCCCTTGGGGGTGGTCATTTGTGGGTTTCTCTTCTTCTTTTAGATGGCTTTACAAGGGGATGACACAGGATCGTGGAGGAGAGGTACAGCAGGGCTCGTCTTCTGTTCTTATTATTTCTGTCCTTTGCCCACTGTTTTTCATTATAATAATACTAGGAATAGGCTAAAGGCAAGTTAAACCTTGTTTATCTGGGAAGGTGTAATCTGGGCCTTCTCTTAAAGTGGCTGTGCTAGATATGACCTTTTAAAATTCATAGTGAAGGCAGCCATCCTGTTAATGTCATGGACACGGATGAAGGAAGGCCACAGGGTTTTTGGGTGGCTGCAGCATCTTCCATGGATGCCGGAACAGGCTAGAGATATGACTGTACAGCACTGAGCTCTCCTTATGTTTCCAGTCTGCAAAAGAGTCCTGTGTGATTCCAAAGCCTGCATGCACAGGCCTGCACAACCACTGCCATAGTAGGGCTGGTTCAGGGTCCAACTCTTCGCGACCCCATGGGCCAGATCATGCCAGGCGCTCCTGTCTTCCGCCGTCCTCTGAAGTTTGCTCAATTTCATGTTCGTTGCATTAGTGACACTGTCTAACCCGCTCATCCTTTGCCGTCCCCTTCTCCTTTGACCTTCAGTCTTTCCCAGCATCAGGGTCTTCTCCAGCGAGTGCTCCCTTCTCATCTGGTGGCCAAAGTATTTGAGCTTCAACTTCAGTGTCTGGACTTCCAGGGAACAGTCAGGATTAATTTCTTTTAGGATTGACTAATTTGATCTCCTTGCAGTCCAAGGGAGTCCAAAGGCTAGCTGGGAGCAAACTTTGGCTTGGGAAATTCCTGAAGGTTTTTTTTGGGGGGGTGCCTGGGAAGGGCAGAAACTCAGCTTGGAATACGTAACAACATAAGAGAAGCCAACATTGGGTCAGGCCAGTGGCCCATCCAGTCCTACACTCTGTGTCCCACAGTGGCCAAAACTCAGATACCATCAGGAGGTCCACCAGTGGGGCCAGGACACTAGAAGCCCTCCCATTGTGCCCCCTCAAGCACCCAGAATACAGAGCATCACTGCCCCAGGCAATATTCCATCTATACCTTGTGGTGAATCACAGAATCATAGAATGTTAGAGTTGGAAGGGACCTTGCAGGTCATTTAGTCCAACCCCCTGCACTCTGCAGGAGCATATCCAAAAGATAGCTCTACATACCTACAACAAACCCAAATGATGGTCGTCCAGCCTCCGCTTGAAAACGTCCAGTTTTCAAACGTCCAGTTAATAGCCACTCATAGACCTCTGCACCATGGGTTTATACAATCCCCTCATAAGAACATAAGAGAAGCCATGTTAGGCTAGTGGCCCATCCAGTCCAACTCTCTGTGTCACACAGCGGCCAAAACCCAGGTGCCATCAGGAGGTCCACCAGCGGGGTCAGAACTCCAGAAGCCCTCCCACTGTTGCTGACCCCACAAGCACCACTTGCCCCAGACAGAGTGTTCCATCTATCCCTTGTGGTTAATAGCCACTGATGGGCCTCTGCTCCAGATGTTGATCCAGTCCCCTCTTGAAGCTGTCTGGTTGGCCACTGTGTGAGACAGGATGCTGGACTAGATTGTCTGATTCAGCAGGGCTCTCCTGATGTTATGATCTGAAGCAAATTCCATCCCCCTAATCGTGGTTTGCCTGCAGATTTGAATTTACATTCTCTGCTACAATATTTCCATTTATAGATTATGAGAAATTCACAGGACCTTAGAGAAGGATGAATTTGGAAACTTAGCTCATTTTGCATGTTCCTTTTTAAAAAGCATAGTGGGATCTCTTAAAATCATATTTTAAAAACGTGATGGGGGGAGATGAGTGCAAAGTCTGGCATCTGACTGGCTTCCTTTGTGTGTTTTGAATTCTTGCAATACATTTCTTGTGTGTGGTATAGAGACAGCCAGTGGTCAGAGTGTCAGACCAGGACCTGGATGACTCAGGTTTGAATCCCCACTCATGCCATGGAAGCTGGCTGGGTGACCTTGGGCCAGTCACCCACTCTCAGCCTCACCTACCTCACAGGGTTGTTGTGAAGCTAAAATGGAGGAGAGGAGAATGATGTGAGCCACTTTGGTGTAGAGACCCAGTTTGGTGTAGTGGTTAGGAGTGCAGACTCTAATCTGGGAGAACCGGGTTTGATTCCCCGCTCCTCCACGTACAGCTGCTAGTGTGACCTTGGGTCAGTCACAAGTTCTCTCAAGGGCAATCCTTGAAAGAGCTCTCTTAGCCCCACCTACCTCACAGGGTGTCTGTTGTGGCGAGGGGAAGGGAAAGGAGTTTGTAAGCCGCTCTGAGACTCCAAGTGAAGGGCGGGGTACAAATCCAATCTCTTCTTCTTCTTCTTCAGGTCCCCCCAGGGAGAAAGGTGGGCTATAAACAAAGTAAGTAAATAAATGAACATTCCTTCATGTAGAAAAAAGTCACCCTAAGTCCATTTAACATATTGGGGTACAAAAGCGCCCATAAGAACATAAGAACGTAAGAGAAGCCCATGTTGAATCAGGCCAATGGCCCGTCTAGTCCAACACTCTGTTGTCACACAGCGGCCAAAATATACCAGGTTCCATCAGGAGGTCCAGCAGTGGGGCCAGGACACTAGAAGCCCTCACCCTGTGAGGTAGGCGGGGCTGAGAGAGCTCTTTCGAGGACTGCTCTGGAGAGAACAGCTCTGAGAGAACTTGTGACTGACCAAAGGTCACCCAGCTGGCTGCATGTGGAGGAGTGGGGAATCAAACCCGGTTCTCCCAGATTAGAGTCCGCACTCCTAGCCACTACACCAACTGGCTCTCTGCACCAAAGTGGCTCACATTATTCTCCTCTCCATTTAACTCCTACCCATGAAGTTCAGTAAGAAGACTTCTGGTCCAGGGAGCCATTGTAAGTGCTCTGGAGGTCTATCAAGATGAGTCTCCGTGTTAGTCTGTCTGCAGCAGAAGAAAAGAGCCAGCGTCCAGGAGCACCTTAAGAGTCTAACAACATTTGTCGATTCTTCAGGTATACGAAGAAGTGAGAAGCGAGTCAAGAAGGCTCCTCCCCGGCCACCGATTTCATTAGTCTTTAAGGTGCTCCTGGACTCTCTGGCTCTTTTCTACTGTTCGTTCTCTGTTATACTTGACCTGTGATGTTGGTTGTCATATTTCACTAAAAAAAACCCAAAGCAGACGGCAAGAGTCTCCCCCCACCCCCCGAAGTGCTGGTATGTTTTCTAAGGCTCAGCACAGGGTGATGGTCTGAGGCCAGGTCTACCAATAATGTGGACTGGGGCAGGTAGACCTGTTCTCCGGAGGCCAGGTTTACCAATATAGTTGAAAGGGGTAGGTAAGATTTTACTTGATTTGATGACAGCCAGTTTGGTGCAGTGGTTAAGTGTGCAGACTCTAATCTGGGAGAACCAGGTTTAATTCCCCACTGCTCCACTTGCACCTGCTGGATGACCCTGGGCAAGCCGTAGTTCTGACAGTTCTGATATAAATCCAATCTCCTCCTCCTCCTCCTCCTCTTCTTCTCTTCCTCCTCCTCTTTACCCTCCTGGGCTATTACTTTTTTTTGCTGCTGGAGACATACAGGCCTTCATGACAATCAGATACCTCTCAGCCATTTTCAGGACCCTGCTTGGTGGTGAAGCAACTGATATATCCCATGGTGGAAGAAGAAGGAGGAGGAGGAGAAGAGGAGAAGAAGGAGAAGGAGAAGGAGAAGGAGAAGGAGAAGGAGAAGGAGAAGGAGAAGGAGAAGGAGGAAGGAGAAGAAGGAGGAGGAGGAGGAGGAGAAGAAGAAGAAGAAATTGGATTTATGCCCCACCCTTCAATACCCAAAGGAGTCTCAGAGCGGCTGACAAACTCCTTTCCCTCCCTCTCCCCACAACAGACACCTTGTGAGGTAGGCAGGGCTGAGAGAGCTCTGACAGAAACTGCTCTTTTTTTCAGGAACAGCTGTGCCAGAGCTTGTGACTGACCCAAGGTCACATCAGCAGGTGCAAGTGGAGGAGTGGGGAATCAAACCCGGTTCTCCCAGATTAGAGTCCGCATGCACTTAACCACTGCACCAAACTGGCTCTCGTTTGATGAAGGGAGGGAGCGCCTGCCAGTTTGGAGGAGGAGGAGGAGAGGAGATTGGATTTATACCCCGCCCTTCACTGCCCAAAGGAGTCTCAGAGCGGCTTACAAGCTCCTTTCCCTTCCCCTCCCCACAACAGGCACCCTGTGAGGTAGGCAGGGCTGAGAGAACTTCTGACAGAAACTGTCCTTGAGAGAACAGCTGTGCCAGAGCTTGTGACTGACCCAAGGTCACATCAGCAGGTACAAGTGGAGGAGCGGGGAATCAAACCCGGTTCTCCCAGATAAGAGTCCACGCACTTAACCACTACACCAAACTGGCTCTCAGCTACTTGGCTCAACTGGGTGGGAAGGCTGATAATTAGCTGAGCCCCCTCCCAGGGAATGGCACCATTACCCAGCTCCCCAGTGTGGAGAAACTCCCCGCCTGTGGACAAGTAGCAGCACACCAGGGACAAAATTGGGGTTAAAGCTTTGACCAGGGACATTTCTCAAATGAGCAACTGTGGCATGCGCTACTGCCGTGCTTCAATCAGGGCTCTTTGTGTAGCAGGGACTCCTTTGCATATTAGACGACACACCCCTAATGTAGCCAATCCTCCAAGAGCTTCCAGTAGCCCCTGGAAGAAGAGTTCTGTGAGCTCATGGAGGATTGGCTACATTGGGGTGTGTGCCACCTAATATGCAAAGGAGTTCCTGCTACAAAATGAGCCCTGGAAAGGGTCCATAACACTAGGGAACATTGCGGGGACAGGAAGGTGTTAGGCTTTTCAGAAATTTTAGGGGCTGACGGTGTGAGAAAGCCAGGTCAGCAGCATTACTGGTGGGTGCGTCTGGGTGAGCTTTCTGTGGCTTGCAGAAATAAATCGGATGGACACTCCAGGCTGAGCCCTTCCACGTCCTCCCCTCTGGCTTCCTCAGGTGAACTCTCCTGTCCAGCATTTGCCATCCTCTCCTTTGCCTGATGCACGTCTGCCTGCCTTTTCTGCTCACAGCCTCGCCCCATTCGATCTGCACCTATGATCGACTGACTGAAACTTATCCTGTAAGAGCCTTTCCTTCTGGAACCTGCCGCGCTTGTCTGCAGCTTGAGGGGATTTCCTTCGGATTCTTCTCCCGCCTTGACAGAAAGCGGATGAGGCTCCTCTGAGTAATCCCAGCCAGTTCCCCCAGCCATGTTGCATGATGGGCCTCCGCTCCATAAGCCTAAACGGGATTAGCAAGCCAGCTAAGGGGCGTGTGTGTGCAGGAATAAGCTCAGACTATAAAACCTGAGATCCACAGGGAGAAGAGAAGAAAGAGACAAGAGATTGGATTTATACCCTGCCCTACACTATCTGAAGGAGTCTCAGAGTGGCTTACAATCTCCTTTCCCTTCCCCTCCCCACAACAGACACCCTGTTGTAAGTGGGGCTGAGAGAGCTGTTTTGAGTACTGCCCTTGAGAGAACAGCTTTAAGAGAAGTTGTGACTGCCCCAAGGTCACACCAGCAGCTGCATGTGGAGGAGTGGGGAATCAAACCTGGTTCTCCCACAGGAACTGCAAGTGGAGGAGTGGGGGATCAAACCTGGTTCTCCCAAATTAAGAGTCTGCACACTTAACCACTGCACCAAACTGAAGGAAGTTCTTCTGACAGATGCTCTGAGACCAGATCCTGGGTTTCAGGAGCCTTCCTTTGGACCAAATGGGATTCTCTCACCCACCCCAGCTGCTTTTTTCTTCTGGGTCTTCTGAGAAAAGAACAATGAGCAACAGTCAGGAAGCTCAAGGGTGTACAGACGTGGCTGTGTCAATTTGGACAGACTCCCACTTCTTTGGCACTTGTAAGGAATTCCCTTGTCCTCCCTTTCTAGAAGACCCGCGGCTGAAATGCCCCTCCGTCCTCCTCCTTTCCCCAAAAGATGCTTTTGCTTTCTGCACTTGGTTTAGGCAAAAGGATCTAACTGCTGTTCTCCAGGGTCTCTTGCATCCCTTCCACCTCACCTGGTGCTCCATCCAGCCCTCAGGGGGAGGCTGCTCAGAGGAAGGCCTGTGGCTCGGTGGAAGAGCCCCCGCTTTACATGCAGAAGGTCCCAGGTTCAATCCCTGGCATCTCCAGTTGGAAGGACCAGGCAGTAGGTTATGTGAAAGAACTCTGCCTGAGACCCTGGAGAGCTGCTGCCACTTTGAGCAGTCAATACTGCCCTTGGTGGACCAACAGTCCGATTCTGTATCAGGCAACTCCGTGGGTACATATATGGCATGCGGATAGTCCCAGGTTCTATCCCCAGCATCCCCAGTTAAAAGGACCAGGCAGTAGGTCACGTGAAAGACCTGTCTCTGCCTGACACCTGGGAGAGCTGCTGCCAGTCTGAGTAGGCAATACTGACCTTGATGGACCAGTGGCCTGATTCAGTAAAAGTCAGTGTCATACGTGTACATACGCCCTACAGAAGGTCCTAGGTTCAATCCATTCCCTGGCATCTCCAGTTAGACAGTTCAAGTGTTAAGTGATGGGAAAGACTTCCACCTGAGACCCTGCCTGTCTGAGTACCACAACACTGACCTCAACAGACCGATAGTGTGACTTAGTGTAAGGCAGCTTCACAAGAGCCCGGATGATCCCCTTCGCCTCTTGTTCAGGCAAACACAGAGGAGGATGCTAGTTTCTCTTATCCATGGGATTGGGCCGTGACTGAGTCGTTACCGGCTAGATATCAGGAGAAACTTCCTAACTGTCAGAGTGGTTGAGCAGTGGAACAGTCTACCTCGGGAGGTGGTGGATGCTCCTTCGCTGGACATTTTCAAGCGGAGGCTGGATGACCATCCTTTGGGTATGCTGTAGGGCTATCTATTGGCTTCGCTCCTGCAGAGTGCAGGGGGTTGGACTAGATGACCTGCAAGGTCGCTTCCAACTCTAACATTCTATGACTCTATGCCCCTGGTTTTCTGCACCAGAAGCACAGGATTCTGGGAGGCCACCCAAAGGACAGTAAAGTGCCTGGCCCCGAGGTTCTCTCCAAGGTGTTCCTTGAGCTTTGAGCCATCATGCAAATCGTGAAGGGCGTTTTAATTTTTTTTCCCTAGTGCGCAGCATTCCATATTTGACTTCGATACTTAATTTAATCGGCTGTTGGCATTAGAGTTGCCGCTGCAATTCACAACTTCACGTTTCTTCATTTGAAATATTTATATGCCACCTCTCATCCAACATATGCCCAAGGTAGTTTAAGGTACATTTTTTAAAAAACCCTCATAAATAAAAATAACCCAGTAATTAAAATACCACATGCAGCCGGAAGAGCTCAAACGGCCACATCAATCATCTGACACAACAGCAGCATATCCAAGGCAGAGCTTCTGATGGCCCCAGGTAAATGTCCCTCGCCCCCTCCCAAACACACAGATTTCCTGGACCCCATCCAAACCCCATATTTTTTAAAAAATCACAGGACTTGGAGGGGCTCCGTTGGCTCCCCAGAGGACCAGGACCTCAAGAATGTTGTCTGTCTGTTCCCTCCAGCAGCCTTGCCCAATGCCAGTTTCTTCAGACCTGTTATGCACATTTGTTCTGAAGTCTTTCTTCACCCAAAGAGTGATTAACACATGGATTTCACTGCCACAGGAGGTGGTGGCAGCTACAAGCATGGGCAGCTTCAAGAGGGAATTGGATAAACATATGGAGCAGAGGTCCATCGGTGGTTATTAGCCACAAGGTATAGATAGGGACTCTGAGGCAAGTGATGCTCTGTATTTTTGGTGCTTTGGGGGAGGGGGTCAACAGGGAGAGGGCTTCTGGAGTTCTGGCCCCACTGCTGGACCTCCTGATGGCCCCTGGTATTTTTGGCCAATGTGTGACCCAGAGTGTTGGACTGGATAGGCCACTGGCCTGATCCAACATTGGCTTCTCTCATGTTCTTATGTTCTTAAGCTGAAGACTGTATGCAACGCAGATGGTATGATGCAGCAAAATCTGGATCAGTTGCAGGCTGCGATGTGCAGCAAAGGAAATCCATGCAGCAACAATTCAGTCTCACGTCTCAAAAGCCACAGACGTCTACCCGGCTGCTGGGCAGCGCCAAGGAAACACACAAGCAATTTGGGTCTCCACACCAATACCCTTCTTACTGGACTTTTTGATGCCTACAAGGGAACTCAATTGTGATAGGATTTCTGCCAAGGAGGGGCATGTGCCAAGGAGGGGCATGAGCTGCAGTGAACTGTTCCTAGTGGGGTTGCTCGCTCTAAACCCTGGGTGACAAAGGGAGGTCACCTGTGAGATTCGTGTTTCTCCAGTCACTCCTGGGAGGGAATTCTCAATTCTGTTCTTAATCCATCAGACAATCTGTGAGATTCATGTTTCTCCAGTCAGTCTTGGGAGGGGATTCTCAATTCTGTTCTTAATGTAGGAGAAAGGAACCTCATTCTTCGATCTGGATTATGACCAGAGGGTCTCCAGCTCAGTGGAAAGGCCACCATTTTGTACACAGAAGTACCCACTTTCAGGTTAGGCCCCATAGTCTGGCTCAATAAGAAGCAGCCTCCTGTTCTTATTTCTCTTTTAAGCCACCTTGATTTCTGTAAGGCGGAAAGGCAGCTAATGCATGTTTTAAGTACACAATGTGTTTGTGTGAAACATCATCTCACAGGGTGTCTGTTGTGGGAAGGGGAAGGGGAAGGAGTTTGTAAGCCACTCTGAGACTCTGAGTGAAGGGTGGAGTATAAATCCAATCTCCTCCTCCTCATAAAATCACAGAGTTGGAAGGGGACATACAGACCATCTAATGCAACCCCCTGCCCAATGCAGGACCAGGAACAAACATCAATGTAAACATCAATGTAACCACAAAAGAAAGCTTTCCCCTTAGAAGAGTTCCAAACAAGGAGAAGCGGGCGTATAATTCTAGAAACTCCCATTGGGGTTTGACTTTGGGAAAAAAGATGTAAAATGGCTGGTAGTTATTACACTGAATGAACTGATTATTATTGTTTATTGCATGTAATGCATATATACCTGTTTTAGGATGTTATAAATAACACTCAATGCACTTTATAAGATGGAACAAATAGAACACATTAATTTATTTTAAAAAAAGGTTTTTGCAGTGCATATATTTGTTGTTTGACTCTTCTTGAAAGCTGTCAGTGAAGGGGAGCTAACTGCCCCCTCCTCCTCCTCCTCTTCTTCTTCTTCCAGCACATGCCTGTCTTGCTCACATCACAGAATTGTGTCCAGGTGACAATAGGTCTCCAGTGCAGACTGCTAATCATCTGCTTCTGGCATTGCAGCGGAGGTGACAAGGTTTGGTTTCAGACACAGTCGAAGCTGTCCCCGAGCCGAGTGGCAGAGCAAGTGACAGAGAACAAATGCTATGGCTATGAAGGCACACGTGAAGGCCAAGATCAGAGAACACATCCCTGTGTTGGAAATCCTTCCCCAACTGTCTTCCACTTTGGGTCTGTTTGTTCCTGTTCAGGGAAATACACACACACACACACCTGCCCCTGGTTAAGGGCATTCTAAGTGTGGGCCAATCTGATTTACCAGGTCAACTTCTTATTTATTTATTTATTTATTTATTTATTTATTTATTTATTTATTTATTTATTTATTTGAACTTTTACCCTGCCCTCCCAGCCAAAGCTGGCTCAGGGCAGCTTACAAAAATTATGCTTACAGGTCAACAAAATAGTACAGGTACTGGCAAAAAGAAAAAGAAAAGCAGTTCTTCAGCCACCAATTGGCCTGCAAGTGAATTTGTTTGGCACACATAAGAACATAAGAAAGAGCCCTGC
Source organism: Gekko gecko (assembly GCA_029375565.1). Classification (NCBI taxonomy): domain Eukaryota; kingdom Metazoa; phylum Chordata; class Lepidosauria; order Squamata; family Gekkonidae; genus Gekko; species Gekko gecko. The sequence goes on along the minus strand of JAPDNY010000003.1, from coordinate 243,718,062 downwards.
TGGGTCAGACCAGTGAGGGCCCATCTAGTCCAGCATCCCGTCTCACACAGTGGCCAGACAGTTTCTCTTGAGGGCCAACAACAGGGCAGAGAGGCCGAGGCCTTCATAAGAACGTCAGAAGAGCCCTGCTGGATCAGACCAGTGGTCCATCTGATCCAGTATCCTGTCTCACACAGTGGCCAACCAGTTCCTCTGGAGGGCCAACAACAGGGCAGAGAGGCCGAGGTCTTCATAAGAACATAACAGCCCTTCTGGATCAGACCAGTGGTCCATTCATTCCAGCCTCCTGTCTCACACAGCAGCCAAGCAGTTCCTCTGGATGGCCAACAACAGGGCAGAGAGGCTGAGGCCTTCATAAGAATCTCAGAAGATCCCTGATGGATCAGACCAGTTGGTCCATCTAATCCAACAGCCTGCCTCACACAGTGGCCAAACAGTTATTCAGGAGGGCATAGAGACTGAGGCCTTCCCCTGGCGTCACCTCCTGGCTCTGGGATTCAGAAGTTGACTACCTCTAAATGTGGAGGTTCCCTTCTGTTACCATGTGGTGAGCCAAACCCAGGATGACACAAGCAAAGTCATCCTGGATTTGGCTCACCACAATCGCTCCTCATCAAAATAAGTCCATCCAATGGACTCTGTGAAGAAATGCATTTTTTCCTGGGATGTTTGAAAGGAGCCAAACTGCCACATTAATAGTCCCCCCCCCATGGGCAGAAACCAGGCTGGGAAGAGGGAAGCCAGTGCAATTGCTCTCTAGAGGTACTGCAGCTCACCTTCATACAAATGCTAATAGATCTAGCAGAAGAGATAATGGGTGGGTCAAGCTCTTCCCCTTTTCCTATCAGGGAACAGAGTTTTGGAGAGATGAAATGCTAGAGGGACTTCAGGAAGGAGATTCCTGGAGATCTCCAGGAAGCACCTCTTTGATCTGGAGAAACAGATAACAATAAAAACTCTCTTTCATACTGGATCCATCAGAGGAGGCAGACCTCTTAGCTGAGGTCTGGGGGAGGCAACCATTTTGACTATCTGCCAACCTAAAGACCTGAAAGAAGCTTCAAGGCAATGGAAAACTCTGTGGAGATATAGAACTCCTAAGCGAAAGAGTCTATCCTATTTTCTAACACCTGATAGGGCATGTATAGAGAGAGGGACAGAGGATTTGCATTTTGCCTTTTTTGTTTGTTTGTTTCCCTCACTCAGTATGGTGCTGTCCTAAAAGTAAACATTTTTTAAATAAATATTTTAAACTTTTGATGCTGGGAATGGTTCTCTGTACCGCATTTACCTCCACTGCCTCGGACATGTTATTTTAAGAGGAGAGCCATGGGGGAGGTAGGCAGTTGGCAAGTGGATATTCCTTCAGGGGCACCGAAGGCAGTAAACTATCCCCATGGTGACCAGGCGCTGTGCAGAGGGAGATGCGGAGGCAAGGCCTAAGAACTTGGAAGGGAAGCTGGGAGTCCTGACCCTCCCAGGGGGCAATGCCATACAGAGGTCAGGTGGTTGTGGTGAGCTACCCTAAGAACAGTGTTCCCTCTCACCTGAGTCCGTGGGAGCTAGCTCACAGTTTATTTAGCCTCTGGCTAACACATTTTTGTTTTAGCTCAGGAAGGATGGCTCCAGAGTAAACATATAGTAAAACATAAAAGATGCAGTAGCCAAATAAGCTGCTCACAACTTTAATGCCAGTTTCTCTGGAGGGCCAACAACAGGGCACAGAGGATGAGGCCTTCATAAGAACATCAGAAGAGCCCTGCTGGATCAGACCAGTGAGGTTCCATCTAGTCCAGCATCCTGTCTCACATGGGGCCAGCCAGTCCCTCTGGAGGGCCAACAACAGAGCAGAGAGGTCAAGGCCTTCATAGGAACATAAGAGCCCTGCTGGATTAGACTAGTGGTCTATCTAGTCCAGCATCCTGCCTCACACAACAGCCAATCAGTTTCTCTGGATGGCCAACAACAGGTCATTGAGGCTGAGGCCTTCATAGGAACATAAGAGGACTGCTGAATCATATCAGTGGTCTATCTAGTCCAGCATCCTGTCTCATACAGCAGCCAAGCAGTTCCTCTGGAGGGCCAACAACAGGGCATAGAGGCCGAGGCCTTCAAAAGAATCTCACCAGCAGTAACTCATAATGCCAGTAGCTCACAAAGGAGAATTTTTGCTCATGAGACTCCACAGCTTAGAGGGATCATTGCCTGAGAGTATTAAGTATTGGAACACATAAAACCAGACATGCCACTGGAAGGAAAGAACTCACTAGAAAAAGCAATTATGTTGGACTGGTTATCAGCAAAAGGAAAACAAGCCACCAAAGAACACGATGGCTAGACACCATAAAAGTCGACACCAGCCTGAGCATGGAATGACTCAAAGAAACAGTACAAGATTGGAAAACATGGAGAGAGCTGGCCCATAGAATCACCAAGAGCCAGACATGACTGAATGGCTAACAACTAGACAAACCCTAAGAGTAGAAGAAAAGCCTCTCCAAGTGCTGAGAAAAACCTAGGAGGGAAGGGGGGGAATAAGGCCTGCAGGCCAGAACAGGCACATTCCACCACAGAGCAAATTTTGCAGCATCCCTAACTAAGAGTAGCCTGTTTAATTTTTTTTAAAAAAAGCCTTCCTTAGAAAGACAGAACCCAGCAGAAGGCAGAACCCACCCTGAGCCTGCCTTGGCAGGGCGGGTGGGGTAAAAATTGAATAAATAAATAAGTAAATAAATAAAAAGTCCCACAGATTCCACCATGCAGCTGGATGTTGGCTTGGCTTTGGACACGACTGGTGTGCATGGAGCATAAGGCCCTTATGCCTCTGCTCTTTGTACACCTTGATGACCCCCAAAGCACAGCTATCTGCTCCAGTCCTCTGGCTTTCTGGGTGCAGTGCCTACATAAAGTGAGCCTGAGCATATCTCTGCAGGAAAATAGCGTCAGTGCTCCTGGAGCAGCTCCTCCTTGCAGAGAACAATATGACACACCTGTCACAGAGAAGAATGGCATGATAAATGTTTGCACAATGTTTCCACCTCTCATTGCTAGCTCCGTAGCTCATGGGGAGTAGGGATATGCACACCAACTGACTAATGAAAGGACTGAGCAGAAAAAGTCATTTTTTGTTCTTGCCAATATTGTCACATATAGGATTGCTTTGAAAATGACATTATAAAATCTGGCATCTTCAGTGGGTGCTTCTCACAGCTGCATGAGGCAGAAACAGAGTGACGGAGCGGTAAGAGCGAGCAGACCGTGAGAAGGAATATGCCAATGGGAGCAAATTAGGACATAAGTGGCATGGACTTTAGCCAACCAGCAGAGTTAGCAAATATTCCCACTGACATGGATTGAGGGGATAACTCTGTCTGTATAACACACCCACCATTCGTTACACCATCTAGTGGCTCATGGAAGGACTCCGAACTGTATATATCAGGAGTGGCCAAACTTGCTCAGAGTAAGAGCCACATAGAACAAACATCAGATGTTTGAGAGCTGCAAGACATGAACAAATATCGCACACATGTTTTTATTTAAAAAATGTAAATTTGCTTTTTATTAATGTTAAATGAGACTGCCAAAAATAAAAGCAAAAGGGGTAAAAAACAGTTATTGATAGTGCTATTTATTTGTCCAGTGATATTTATTTGTCTAGGTAAAGGTAAAGGTTTCCCTTGCTTGAAAGCCAATTGAATCTGACTCTAGGGTTGCAGTGCTCATCTCCATTTCCAAGCTGAAGAGCCAGCACTGTCCAAAGATGTCTCTGTGGTCATGTGACTGGCATGACTAGACACCAAGGCACACAGAACACTGTTACCTTCCCACCAAAGTGGCACCTACTAATCTCCTTGCAATTTCTTGCTTTTGAACTGCTAGGTTGGCAGGAGCTGGAACCAGAGACGGGAGCTCACTCCGTCACGCGGCACTCGGGTCTCAGACTGCTGAACTACGGACCTTCCAAGCTGCAGTTCAGCGTCTTAACCACTTGAGCCATCACAGCTCCACATCTGTCTAAGAAAGAGACAAAAGGAGAGAGAGGTGGAAAGAAAGAATGAAAGAGGTGGAAAGAGAGAGAGAGAAACAAATAAAGCAAGTACATGGGAGAGGGAAGGAAGGACGGATGGACAGAGAATTTATTTATTTATTTATTTATTTATTTATTTATTTATTTATTTATTTATATCCTGCCCTCCCCACGAACAGGCTCAGCTTACAAGAGGGCAAAAAAATATGCCCATACATAAAAACAGTAAAAACCAACAGATATTACAAAGAAAGTGCTCATATTTACACAAGATGGTCATTCATTTGAGGTAGCTGATTTTTCATGGAGGTAGGTAGTGTCCAGTAGGACAGAAGGTAAGAACATAAGAACATAAGAAAAGCCAATGTTGAATCAGGCCAATGGCCCATCTAGTCCAACACTGTGTGTCACACAGTGGCCAAAAATACCAGGTGCCATCAGGAGGTCCAGCAGTGGGGCCTGGACACTAGAAGCCCTCCCATCGCTGCCCCTCCAGCAGCAAGAATAGAGTGCATCACCTGCCCCAGACTGAGAGTTCCTATCTATTGAGTTATCTACTATGACTCCAAGATCTCTCTCTTGGTCAGTCTCTGCCAGTTCAGACCCCATCAATGTGTATTTATATTTAGGATTTTTGGCTCCAATGTGCATCACTTTGCACTTGGCCACATTGAACCCCATTTGCCACGTTGACGCCCACTCACCCATCCTCAACAGATCCCTTTGGAGTGCCTCACAATCCTCCCTGGTTTTCACCACCTGGAACAACTTCGTGTCATCTGCAAATTTAGCCACTTCACTGCTTACTCCCAATTCCAAATCGTTAATAAACAAGTTAAAAAGCATCGGACCCAGTACTGATCCCTGTGGTACCCCACTGCTTACCACCCTCCACTGAGAAAGTTTCCCATTTATACTCACTCTCTGTTTCCTATTTATAAGCCAGTTTTTGATCCACAAGAGGACTTGTCCTTTTATCCCATGACTATTGAGCTTACTTAGGAGCCTTTGATGAGGAACTGTATCAAAAGCTTTCTGGAAGTCAAGGTAAACAACATCTATTGGGTCCCCCTTGTCCACATGTTTGTTCACTCCCTCAAAAAACACCTGTTAGTGAGACAAGATTTTCCCTTACAGAACCCATGCTGAGTCTGCCTCAATAGTTTTTGTGCATCAATGTGCCTACTAATTCTTTCCTTAATAACAGTTCCCACCAACTTACCCGGTATCGACGTCAGACTGACTGGCCTGTAATTTCCCGGATCTCCCCTGGAGCCCTTTTTAAAGATGGGAGTGACATTAGCTACCTTCCAGTCCTCAGGAATGGAGGCAGATTTTAAAGAAAAATTACATATTAATGTAAGGAGATCCACAAGCTCACATTTAAGTTCTTTCAGAACTCTTGGATGAATGCCATCCGGGCCTGGTGATTTATTAGTTTTTAAATTATCCATCAGTTGTAGGACTTCCTCTCTTGTCACCTCAATCTGATTCAGGTCTTTCAAACCCACTCCCGAAATCGGTGCTTCTGGAGTGGGCAAGCACTTCTCCTCTTCCACAGTGAAGACAGAGGCAAAAAATGCATTCAGCTTCTCAGCCATCTCCCTATCATCCTTTACTACTCCTTTTACCCCTTGGTCATCCAAGGGCCCCACTGCCTCCCTGGCTGGCTTCCTACTTCTAATGTATTTGAAGAAAGTTTTATTGTTGGTAGTGTCCAGAAAGTTTTATTGTAAGGTAGTGTCCAGAAGGACGGAAGGTAGTGTCAGAAAGGAAGGAAGGAAGGAAGGAAGGAAGGAAGGAAGGAAGGAAGGAAGGAAGGAAGGAAGGAAGGAAGGAAGGAAGGAAGGAAGGAAGGAAGGAAGGAAGGAAGGAAGGAAGGAAGGAAGGAAGGAAGGAAGGGCATGCCTCCTCTTCATTTCCCCAGCTGCCTTGCCGGGAGCCGCACAATATGTGTGAAAGGGCCACGTGTGGCTCCCAAACTGCAGTCTGGCCACCCCTGACATACGTGCTATAGTGTTATGCTGTCTTAACCTTGTGCTGACAGATTCTGCTCTGTTGTCTCTTTGCTGCTGGTAACAGATTGTTGCTATGCCAAGTTGAGATGTGTGAAATGCAGAGCCCTTTGCTGCAGGGTGTGTGTGTGAGAGAGAGAATGTGGCTCCGCAGATAGTGTCTGAAGTTTGCCACATTCCCTTCTTTCTGTGCCACTTCTAGTTCGGGCTTCCTTACGAGCGTTGTGGCGTGGCTATTTGCAGCATACACAGACAGTGAGTTACCGGCAGGTGAAACGCAAGTTTCTGCCCCTGCTCTGCCTGGCACGCCACCTCTGCCTGGCCTGTTCTGGCTTGCCAAACGCCTCCCTCGGCCTGCTCCGCCAACCAGAATTTTAATCAGCGGTAAAACAGAGACACTTTCTCTTTCCTACCCACAATAGAATGGGGAGGATCCCATTCATGAGTCCTGCAGTTGCTGAGAATTACATCCAAATTGGATTTGGAGGGGAGGGGATACAGCTGAAACTGTGTTTCCCATGGAAACGAAGGAAAATAAAAAACCAATAGTGAATGGGGAGGGGAATATGGAACAAAATGCCAAAAAATAAAATAATGAAGGCCATTCCGGTGAACACCCCGTGGTCTGCTGTCCCTCCTACTGTGCCTTTCACCTCGGCTCGTTCTCTTTGTGCTGCTTTTCTTTGCCTGCAGGCAGAGTCATCTTGGATACGGGTTGCTGGACTGCTCGCTCTGAGTATTGCTGCTGCGGCTGAGTTGTGTGTGAGAGGAAGAGAGTGGTTGTTGTGCTAAGGTCTCTATAACGGAGTAGGTAAGCGTTTGGGGGCTTCTCCATGTTCCTTTCCCCTTTCACTAGGGCAAGCCACATTCTCCACTCTGTGTACATAAGTCTGTAAGTAACACAGTTGTGAATTATGGGGATGATTTGCAGGCTATATAAATACTCCGTCCTTGTGCGTTGCTCATACGGAGTACACGCACATTAAAAGTCGGTCAGTGTGTGTCACTCACGGCAGTGATCTACACCCACTCATTGCAATTACACATGAAGGAAATATGTCTTTACAACAATGAGTGATATCGCTGCCAAAGGTTTGTAGTGATGGCTACAAATGAAGATGGATTTGAAAGAGGGCTAGATAGAGTAATGGAGGAGAGGTCTATCCGTGGTTACTAGCCCTGTTGACGAAAGGGGATCTTCCAGGTCAGAGGCAGTCAACCTCTGAACCCCAGCTCCAGAAGACACCATCAGAGGAAGGCCTCAGCCTCCATGCACTACTGTTGGCCCTCCAGAGGAACTGGTTGGTCACTGTGTGAGACAGGAGGCTGGACTAGATGGATCCTCCCTGGTCTGACCCAGCAGTGCTCTTCTTAGGTTCTTAAGTAGAAATGGCCAAGAGGTATAGATAGGAACACTGGGCCAAGCAATGCTTGGGGGGGGGGCAACAGGGGGAGGGCTTCTAGTGTCCTGGCTCCACTGGTGGACCTCCTGATGGCACCTGGTATTTTTGGCCACTGTGTGACAGAGTGTTGGACTGGATGGGCCACTGGCCTGATCCAAAATTGGCTTCTCTTATATTCTTACATTGGGGGCAAGTGATGCTCTGTATCCTTGGTACTTGGTGGGGGACAGTGGGAGGGCTTCTAGTGTCCTGGCCCCACTGGTGGACCTCCTGGTGTTTTCGGCCACTGTGTGACAGAGAGTGTTGGACTGGATGGGCCGTTGGTCTGATCCAACATGGGCTTCTCTTATGTTCTTATCTAGATGGGTTCTTCTTATGTTCTTAATTGCATGTTCCAAAAAAACTCTACAATTTTAGTATTTGCTTCCAACTGAGCTCTCACATTCACCAGCCAAACACAGCAAGCTTACATGCCCCTATAGTCTCCTGTCTGCCTTTCATCAGGCAAGAAGGACAAGCCCCTATTCACCAGGTAAGAACATCAGAAGAGCCCTGCTGGATCAGACCAGGAAGGGCCCCTCTAGTCCAGCCTCCCGTCTCACACAGGGGCCAGCCAGTTCCTCTGGAGGGCCAAAAACAGGGCAGAGAGGCCGAGGCCTTCCCCTGATAAGAACATCAGAAGAGCCCTGCTGGATCAGACCAGGAAGGGCCCCTCTAGTCCAGCCTCCCATCTCACACAGGGGCCAGCCAGTTCCTCTGGAGGGCCAACAACAGGGCAGAGAGGCCCAGGCCTTCTCCTGATAAGAACATCAGAAGAGCCCTGCTGGATCAGACCAGTGAGGGTCCATCTAGTCCAGCATCCCGTCTCACACAGCAGTCAACCTGTTCCTCTGGAGGGGCAACAACAGAGCATGGAGGCCAAAGCCTTCTCCTGATTAGAACATCAGAAGAACCCTGCTGGATCAGACCAGTGAGAGGCCCTCTAGTCCAGCATCCAGTCTCACACAGTGGCCAAACTGTTCCTCTGGAGGGCAAACAACAAGGCAGAGAGGCCGAGGCCGAGGCCTTCTCCTGAGAAGAACCTCAGAAGAGCCCTGCTGGATCAGACCAATGAGGGTGCATCTAGTATCGCCTCCTGTCTCACACAGTGGCCAACCAGTTCCTCTGGAGGATCAACCACAGAGTAGTGGTTCAGCAAGCAGGCAGGCTCACCAATAAGTGGGAGGCCAAGACAGCGGGTGGCCTGGCGGGGGAGGGCAAAAAAGGACAGGACTCTTCCCCCATCAAGCCTCATGGGTCCCCCACTAGCCAGTGAAATCAATGCCACGTGTGTAAGAGGCAACGGCCAGCTAAGAAATCCATGCCATTGTTAATGCAGAATCTCAGGTGCAGATGAAGGGAAGCAGATTGGCCGCTGGCTTCTGGGGGAGGAGTGACAGGTTGCCCAGCCTTGGTGGAATCATTGCATGGGAGCTTCAGACCATTTTGGCATCTCTCTGCACAGGTCTGAGAACAGCTGTCTTGGGAACGTTTCCCAGAGGAAGTCACCCCTTCTGGTCCTTTGGACTGGCGGGCCTAACAAGAGCCCTGCCTTGGCTTGTCTTCACAGTCTGTGTGGAAAGGCAACTGGTGCTGATGCTTTTGCCATAGATTCTCCTTGGGTCCTTAGCCTTCACAAAAGCCCGGGAGCCTCACACCCCAGGAAGCTTCAGTTGCAAGAAGCTCCAGATTGGGTTAGGATTAAGAACAAAGTCTGACTCCCATGGCAACCAAGTTTTATCCTGGGCATAAGCTTCCTTGTGCATGCACACTTCGTCAGATACATTGAAACAGAAGTCCCCCACCATTACATATAGGTAGTGGGTGAGGAGAGTGTTTCTAGGAAGAACTAATTGGAGTCAAGATGCATAAGTAGCTGAGCAGTCCATATAGCTAAGATTGGATGGAGGTGATCTGTAAGACCTGTGAATAGCAGCAAATTAGCATACAGAATGATAAAAAGAGTTTACCAAAAGATGCAAGGATTGAATGATTTTAGCATATGTAATGAGATAAGAAACCAATGACTCTGAGTGTTGTAATAACTTGTAACCCAGTCACATCTCCCATCCTTGTCTGTTCCTGAAGTTCCTTTGCAATAAAAGAGCTACTTTGAGGTCCACCATTGAATGTCCTTGAGGACTGAAGTGTTCTCCTACAGGTTCCTCAGTTTTGTGATTCCTGATGTTAGAATTGTGTCCATTTATCTTTTGACATAGGGTTTGACCTGTTTGCTCTAGAACTGCTTTGCCGTAAAAAGTGTAACGAGCCCTTATGTGAGTATGATAAGGCATGCAAAATATGTACATTGAGGGGTTCCATAAGAATATATTGGCTCTGAAGAAATAGAATCGAAACTCTCTTGTCTGACAAGAGACATCAGCCTGATTTCTCAGCCTCCCTGCAGGCCTAAAAGTTTGGACACTAAGAAATGGCAAAGAAGATTACAGTGTTCTCAAGGACTGTATACAGCCCCTTTACTGGTCTTGCTTTAGGAAGGCTTCTTTATACTTGTGTATTTGTTTCATAGCTTTTGTGCTTTAATAAGCAATAAGTACATCGAATCATAGAATGTTAGAGTTGGAAGGGACCTTAAAGGTCATCTAGTCCAACCCCCTGCTCTCTGCAGGAGCATAGCCGAAACGTAGCCCTACAACATACCCGAAAGATGGTCGTCCAGCCTCCGCTTGGAAACGTCCAGCGAGGGAGCATCCACCACCTCCCGAGGCAGTCTGTCCCACTGCTCAACCACTCTTACAGTTAGGAAGTTTCTCCTGATATTTAGCCGGTAACGACTCCCTTGTAATTCCCACCCATTAGATCTAGGCTTGCAATCCGGAGCAAGAGAGAATAGATCTGCTCCAGCTTCTACATGACAGCCCTTGGGGTACTTGAAGACTGCCATCATGTCCCCGCTAAGCCTTCTCTTTCCCAGGCTAAACAGACCCAACTCTTTCAGCTTTTCCTCGTAAGACTTGGATTCCAACCCTCTCACCATCCTGGTCGCCCTCTTCTGGACACGCTCGAGCTTGTCAACATCCTTCCTAAAATGTCATGCTCAAAACTGGACACACAGGACTCCAGGTGGGGCCTGACCACAGCAGAATGGAGCAGAACTATTCTGTGGATCAAACTAAAAGATTTACAGTTTCATCTCCATGCATGATTTTTCTCATTTATTATGTTTGAGACATATGCCATTAAGTAACACTTTAGTGGTATTTGACCTTGAGCGATCCGTGTTCTCCAGGGTGTATTTTGTTTTTGCTATTGCCCTATGTAGAGAACCGAAGGGCAATGCTGGCATTTCATGGCATCTACGGTGTTAGAAGATGAGCAAGAGATGGTGCAGTCGATGTGGTCAGGTCCAGTGACTGACTGGGCCGTCTGGGTGTGTGTTAGGTTAGGGTTAAGGTTCGCCTTTCTCAGAATAGCTGTGGCCTGCTTCTGGAACGCAGCGGCTGGGCCTTCTGCTGGCATCTTCCCCGGAGAGGAGCCGAGTCTTCCCAGCACCAAGTCAAGCCCCCTCTCTGCTGGGCCGCCGCTGCTGGGAGTTCCCTGCCTGCCTCCGTCTGCTCCTTCCGGCACCAGCCTTCTGACGGTGATTATTTATTCATGCAGCACTTTAACTTAAGCGCTTCCCAATGATTTCTTAAAAGACATTCCCCTGCCTGAAGTCTCAAACTCCACATCCTGGATCTCAAGGAAAAAAGGTGTGAGGGACGGACAGCGCTGGGGGGGAGAGGTCAGGCTGCTTTAACCCTTTCAGGGACACCCTTCCCAAACAATGTTCCCTCTAAGCTGTGGAGTCTTGTGAGCAAAAGTTCTATTTCGTGAGTGACTGGCATTAAAGTTGTGAGCAAGTGATTTGGCTACTGCAAAAATTAGCTTCCTCTGGAGCCGTCCTTCCTGAGCTAAGACAAAAATGTGTGAGCCAGAGGCTAAAAAACTGTGAGCTAGCTCACACTAACTCAGCTTAGAGGGAACACTGTCAAGTGCCTTTTTCACCTGAGAAGAAGAAGAAGAAGAAGAAGAAGAAGAAGAAGAAGAAGAAGAAGAAGAAGAAGAAGAAGAAGAAGAAGAAGAAGAAGAAGAAGAAGAAGGAGGAGGAGGAGGAGGAGGAGGAGGAGGAGGAGGAGGAGATTGGATCTATACCTTGCCCTTTACTTGGAGGCTCAGAGTGCCTTACAAACTCCTTTCCCCTCCCCTCTCTACAACAGACACCCTGTGAGGTTGGTAGCACTGAGAGAGGTCTTTCAAGAACAGCTCCGACAGAACTGTGGCTTGCCCAAGGTCATCCAGCAGCTGCAAGTGGAGGCGTGGGGAATCAAACCCCTGTTCTCCCAGATTAGAGTCCACACACTTAGTCACTACAGCAAACTGGCTGTCAGTTTCCCATGGGGAAAAAGTCAGGAAGGGGAAAGGGTGGAGAGGAAAGAACTGCAGGACTCCTCAGGTCATGTCCTTGGAGCCGAAAGTGAAAGTGGCAGGAGAGGAGAGAGGTCAGAAAAGGAGGCCCAATCAATGAAGGGACACGGAATGTATAAGACTCGGCACCTGCACCATTGGGGGCCAAGCGCTACACACGGAGGAGACACGTTTCCTGCTGCTGTCCTTGGGGAGGTCATTAGAGTAGCAAATAGGTCCATGGCTGGCCGACACCAAGCAGACACTGAGAGAAGATGGGAGGGTGGAGGGTGGAAACCAGTTGTCACTGGCAATGCACCCTCTAAGCTGTGGAGTTTTGTGAGCAGAAATTCTACTTGGTGAGCTACTGGCATTAAAGTTGTGAGTGAGGGATTTGGCTGCTGCATAAATTAGTTTGCTCTGGAGCAATGCTCCCTCTAAGCTGTGGCGTCTTGTGAGCAGAAATTCTACTTTGTGAGCTAGCCCCATTAAAGTTGTGAGTGAAGTATTTGGGTATTGCATAAATTAGTTTGTTCTGGAGCCATCCTTCCTGAGCGAAGACAAAAATCTGTGAGACGGAGGCTTAAAAAAATTGAGCTAGCTCACACTGACTCAGCTTAGAGGGAGCACTGCTCTGGAGCCATCCTTCCTGAGCGAAGAAAAAAAATCTGTGAGCTGGAGGCTAAAAAATTGTGAGCTAGCTCACACTAACTCAGCTTAGAGGGGACACTGGTCACTGGTTTGAGACTTGTCCTGTGGGATTCCCCTTGCCCCCCCCCCCCATGTTATTCAATCCCTATGTAAAGTTGAACTGCGAGAGTTGGACTATAAGGAAGGCCGAGTGCTGGAGAATAGATGCTTTCGAATTACAGTGCTGGAGAAGACTCTTGAGAGTCCCTTGGACTGCAAGGAGATCAAATCAGTCAATCCTAAAAGAAATCAACCCTGACTGTTAAGAACATAAGAGAACCCAATGTTGGATCAGGCCAATGGCCCATCCAGTCCAACACTCTGTCACACAGTGGCCAAAAATACCAGGTGCCCTCAGGAGGTCCAACAGTGGGGCCAGGACACTAGAAGCCCTCCTACTGTTGCTCCCCCTCAAGCACCAAGAATGCAGTGCTTCTTTCTTTTTCTTTCTTTTCATAAGAGAAGCCACTGTTGGATCAGGCCAATGGCCCCTCCAGTCCAACACTCTGTCACACAGTGGCCAAAAATACCAGGTGCCCTCAGGAGGTCCAACAGTGGGGCCAGGACACTAGAAGCCCTCCCACTGTTGCTCCCCCCTCAAGCACCAAGAATGCAGTGCTTCTTTCTTTTTCTTTCTTTCCATAAGAGAAGCCACTGTTGGATCAGGCCAATGGCCCCTCCAGTCCAACACTCTGTCACACAGTGGCCAAAAATACCAGGTGCCCTCAGGAGGTCCAACAGTGGGGCCAGGACACTAGAAGCCCTCCCACTGTTGCCCCCCCAAGCACCAAGAATACAGAGCCTCACTTGCCCCAGAATCCCTATCTATACCTTGTGGCTAATAGCCACTGGTGGACCTCTGCTCCATATGCTTATCTCATTCCCTCTTGAAGCCGTCCATGCTTGTTCCTGGGAAGGCCAGAGAATGAAGCTGAAGCTCAAATACTTTGGCCACCAAAGAAGAAGGGAGCACTCACTGGAGAAGACCCTGATGCTGGGAAAGATTGAAGGTCAAAGAAAAAAAGGTCAAAGGTGAAAAGAAAAAGGGGGATGGCAAAGGATGAGATGGTTAGACAGTGCCACTGATGCAACAAACATGAAATTGAGCAAACTTCAGCGGACGCTGGAAGACAGGAAGGCCTGGTGTGATCTGGTCCATGGGGTCTCAAAAAGTCGGACTCGACTGTGTGACTGAACAATAAACGTAAAGTCCTTAAGGGAAATCAGTCATGGCTTTGGAGTGGGCTGCCATCAATGCACTGAGGACACCAGGTTTATGTGTCTCTGTCTAGATCTCCCAGTGATTCTGCGGGGGGTCTTGAACCTGCACCTGAATGAGGTGGTTAAATTGGCTAACAGTTTTTATTTGCTTTATATCCTGCCCTCCCCTGCTAGAGGTCTCAGGGCGGGTCACAACAGGTCATTTCACAGTAAACACAATATTGAAATATACAATCTAAATCCAGTCTAAAACCAATTTGGAATAAGATGGCAGGCCGGTCCACGGTAGTCCAGAATGCCTCCTGCGTGGGGGCTGGACAGATGGTCAATAAGGCAAACAGATTTGCCAGAAGTTTTGCAACCAGATTTGCCCCACTGCTGGACCTCCCTGATGGTCCCTGGTATTTTTGGCCGCTGTGTGACAGAGTGTTGGACTGGATGGGTCGTTGGCCTGATCCAACATTGGCTTCTCTTATGTTCTTATGCTTTGAAGTTTGGTAAACATTTTGATTGAGCAGAGACGGTCTGTCTGGAAAAGTCTCAATTCGCAGACAGGATGGAGTCACAGTTTGGTGCAGTGGTTAAGTGCACGGACTCTAATCTGGGAAAACCGTGTTTGATTCCCCACTCCTCCACTTGCACCTGCTGATGTGACCTTGGGTTAGTCACAAGCTCTGGCGCAGCTGTTCTTAAGAAAGAGCAGTTTCTGTCAGAAGTTCTCTCAGCCCCACCTTACCTCACAGGGTGTCTGTTGTGGGGAGGGGAAGGGAAAGGAGTTTGTGAGCCGCTCTGAGACTCCCTTGGGTAGTGAAGGGCGGGGTATAAATCCAATCTCCTCCTCCTCCTCCTCTTCTTCTTTTCTTCTTCTTCCTGCTGTGTTCTGCTGCAACAGCATCACTCTCCCACGCAAAGCCTTCTGAAGGTGCCACCCTACGTAGAGGCAAAATCCAGCCACTGCCCATTTGTGCCCACTCATGCACAATCTCTCTGGTGGGTCCCACTTTGTGGGACTGCCTGAGAGCATTGCAAAGGCCTGCACGCTTCTGTCGTTCTGCACGGTGTGCAAACAGAAATGTCCAGGAGGGCATTTTTATCAAACTGTGGCAGGACACAACAGTCCAGGAGGGGGGCTTTGATAGCGGAATAGGAATGTGGCCCCCTGCAGGAATTATTCTATTATTATCCTTCTTCTGCTGCACTCTCTGCTACTTTTGTAATCACTGCATTGTTCCAAGCGTACCTTGCCTTAAGCAGTTTGTTGTTCTCGTTGTCTTTTAATTATGTACGATGGTATTGTTCAAGGGATCTTATGATGTGTGAGTACACTGCTCTTATTCTGTAAGCTGCCTTGGGTCTCGGCAAGAAAGGCAAGCTAATAATGAATGAATGAATGAATGAATGAATGAATGAATGAATGAATGAACAAACAAACGATGGATGGATGGATGGATGGATGGATGGATGGATGGATGGATGGATGGATGGACGGATGGATGGATGGATGGATGAACAAATGAATGAACAAACGAACGAACAAACGAATGAATGAATGAATGAATGAACAAACAAACGAACGAACGAACTAATGAATGAACGAACAAACGAACAAATAAATGAATGAATGAATGAACAAACTAAGCCCACCCCTGAGTCTTGAAGGCATATTGCAGCTCTAGTGCCATCAGTCCCACAGTGGGAACAGGAGATCCTCTGCCCCCGGGCCCTGTTTCCTTACACCGCTCTGGCTGGCAGGAGGAGAAAAATTAAATTAAAATAATGGCTGCCAGACCAGTGGTGTGACATCTCTTCTGGGGGAAACTCTGGAAGGGCCGTCATGCCTCTCTAGGAATCACCAGAAATACCATAGTGCTCCAACAGTTCCTAGAAAGGACTGATGTTACTTACAGGTTTTTCCCAGAAGTGACATTATTTGACCCTTGGGATCACTGAGAGTTGTATTGTTTTATCACAGAAAAGAGCAGGACTTCCGTAGCACCTTAAAGACTGACTATTGCAGGGGCAGCCAAACTGTAGCTTGGGAGCCACATGTGACTATTTCACACATATTGTGCGGCTCCCGGCAGGGCAGCTGGGGAAGCGAAGGGGAGGCACCCTTTTTCTCCTTCCCTCCCTTTCTTCCATCTCCTTGCTTTCTTTGTTTCTCTCTCTCTCTTTCTTTCCACCTCTTTCATTCTTTCTTTCCACCTCTCTCTTTTTCTCCCTCTCTTGGACAAATAAAATATCATCAGCAAACAAAAATAAATATCGTTATCAATATCTGTTTTTACCCCTTTTTATTTTTGGCAGTCTCATTTAATGTTAATTTAAAAAAAAGCAAATGTGCATATTTTAAAATAAGAACGTGCGTATAATATCTGTCCGTGTTTTGCGGCTCTCAATCATCTGACGTTTATTCTGTGTGCCTCTTACGCTGAGCAAGTTCGGCCACCCCTGAACTGTTGTCATTCAGCTCCTGAAATCACCCCAGTCTCCAGGACATGAGGACAAGACGGTCTCCCATTCCAGCTCTATCTGCAGGAGTGAGCAGCGGGACTCACAAAAGCTCCTATCCTGCCACGAGTGGAATTAGTCCTTAAGGTGCTGCTGGATTCTTGCTCTTTTCGACTGCTACAAACGGACAAACGCGGCTACCCATTTTAGTTTCAGCATAGTGTTTCTGACAGTTCCTCAAAAGGCATGATGCCACTTCCGGGGATTTCTGGAAGTGACATCACACCATCCCTGACAGGTGCCCCCCCCTCCAGTGTTCCTAACCCACCTTAAATCTCCTGCTCTTTGCCAGGCTGGGCCACCCTGGGCCTACATGGACAGCAGAGGGATTTGTATGGCTTTTTCTCTTGTGCTCCCCACCCATCGGCTGTAGGGTGAGCTTCTAGTGGTTCATGTGAACTTCCAGATGCCTGGCAAAGGCTCCTCTGCCTGCCTCTTCCCTTAGCATCACAGAATCAGAGAGCTGGAAGGGACCGATGGGGTCATCTAGTCCAACCCCCTGCACAAGGCAGGAAGTTCACAAATACCTCCCCTTCCAAACCCCAGTGATCCCTGCTCCATGCCCAGAAGATGGCAAAAAACCTCCAGGATCCCTGGGTAAACTGGTCTGGAGAAAAACTGCTTCCTGACCCCAAAGGGGCGATCAGCATTTCCCTGGGCATGTAAGGAGGGGCCATGAGAACTAAGCACTGAGGCAACCCTTCCTGCCCTCCCTCTCATGATCTGCCTAAGTTCACAGAATCTGCATTGTTGTCAGATAGCTATCCAGCCTCTGTTTGAAAACTTTCAGAGAAGGAGAGCCCACCACCTCCCAAGGAAGCCTGTTCCACTGAGGAACCACTCTAACTGTCCAGAAGTTGTCGAAGGCTTTCACGGCCAGAGTTCATTAGTTTCTGTAGATCTTCCAGGTTGTGTGGCCACGGTCTTGGCATTGTAGGACCTGATGTTTCATCAGAAGCTGTGACTGGCATCCTCAGAGGTATAACACAGAAAGATGGAGTACCCTTGACACAGAGAATACTCGATCTTTCTGTGTTATACCTCTGAGGATGCCAGTCACAGCAACTGGTGAAACATCAGGTCCTACAATGCCAAGACCACGGCCACACAGCCCAGGAAAATCTACAGCAACTAATGTCCAGAAGTTCTTTCTAATGTTTAGCCAAAAACTCTTCTGATTTAATCTCAACCCGTTGGTTTGACCTTCTGGGGCAACAGAAAACAACTCCCCACCATCCTCTAAATGACAGCCCCTCAAGTACTTGAAGATGGTTATCGTATCACCTCTCAGTCATCTCCTCTCCAGGCTAAACATGCCCAGCTCCTCCAACCTTTCCTCCTAGGACTTGGTCTCCAGACCCCTCACCATCTTCGTTGCCCTCCTCTGGACATGTTCCAGCTTGTCTATATCCTTCTTAAATTGTGGTGCCCAAAACTGAACACAGTACTCTAGGTGAGGTCTAACCAGAGTAAAGCGATACCATCACATCATGTGATCTGGACACTATATTTCTGCTGATACAGCCCAAAATTGCATTTCCCTTTTTAGCAACTGCATCACACTGCTGACTTATGTTCAGTGTGTGGTCTACTAAGACCACCAGATCCTTTTTGCACACACTATTGCCAAGACAAGTCTCCCCCATCCTATAATTATGCATTCGATTTCCCCTACCTAAATGCAGAACTTTACATTGATCCCCACTGGAATTCATTTTATTTGCCTTAGCTCAGTTTCCCAGCCTGTCAAGATCATCCTGTATCCTGACTCTGTCTTCTACCATATTTGCTACCCCTCCCAATTTAGTATCATCTGCAGATTTAATAGGCGTTCCCTCTCTCCCTTCATCCAAATCATTGATAAAGATGCTGAACAAACCAGGTCCCAGGACAGATCCTTGAGGGGCACTCCACTTGTCACTCCTCTCCAGGAGGATGAGGAGCCCTTCCCACGCATTCTTTGGGTGTGACCTGTCAACCAGTTACAGATCCACCTAACAGCAATCCATCATTTCTGACGGATTAATGAGGGGCTCTCTGCCCTCTCTGATTTCCCACAAGCTCAGGTCTTCAGGCTGGGTTGTCTTCCCCTTGTAAAAACGGCAAGAGCACAAACAAGCTCTTTCAGAGGCATGCTGGGAGGTTTACAGGCCAGTCTTTCATTCCCATTTTTAATGCACTGCCTATGCAATCTCTCCTTCCCAGCAAGCACAAGTGAACGATTAGATGCTGGCGAAAAATCCTCACTGGGTCTAGCTGCGCATGTCTTGTCTCATGTTCCTGCCGCTTCCTAATTGCCCTCTCTCTCTCTCTCTCTCTCTCTCTCTCTCTCTCTCTCTCTCTCTCTCTCTCTCTCTCTCGTCGGCCTGAGATTCCTAGACTGGATTTAAACAAGCAGAGCAAAATGAAAATAGATGGAGATCGAAGTTGGGCAAGTTGCCTCTCCCAGTGCCGTCCTGAAGAGCTGACGAGCAGAAAGCTCCTTAAGCCCTGATTTATCAGCACTCCGAGCCAGGAAGCCGGCTGCAAATCAAGCTATTAGCATTATTGATGGGAAAGGGCTCCCGTAAATAAAGGTGGCAAATTTATGCTGCCGTGTAGCTTCAGGGACCTTCCTTTCTTCCGGCCCCGACTTTTCTTTTTGGGCTGACGTGCCTAATCTGCGGTAAATTATTGAGCCTTTTGAGACGGGAGTTATTGGCACCAGGCAGCCTGGCTGGGATGGCCTGCACAGAAGCAGTACAGAAGGAGCAGAATCTCTTTATGTCTGGGTTGGCCGCCTCTTTCGCTGATCCAAACTGCCCCCCCCCATGTGTAATGTGAACTTGGGATGCCGAGGAAAATGAGAATGACATACAGAGGCTTTATGTACCCCCCATGCTTTAGACCAGGGGTGTCAGGCCCACAGTGCAACTGGCCGTCTCCTGCTTCCAGTTCTGCTGCTGCTGCTGCTGCCTCATCGTAGGTTTACAGTTTACAGACAGACGCCTGAACAGCAGACTCGGGATTGCAACAGCGCAGACATTTTGGTGCAATAATTCAGAGCAAGAGGAGTCAGTTATCAGACACCGTTAAATAACATATTGCAAGAGTGCTAACATTTTAAGCATGTAGTTTGCTGTTGATTTTCTGGGTTGTGTGGCCATGATCTTAGCACTGTAGGACGTGACGTTCTGCCAGTAGCTATGAGTGGCATCTTCAGAGGTTTAACACAGAAAAAGGGAGTACTCTCTGTGTCAAGGTGAGCAGAAAAATGGTAGGCAGGGGATTTATAACTGCCCTGGAAGGTGGGGTAGGGCTGAGTCATTATCTTGTCGGAGTTCCCCAGGCTGTGAACATGCTAATGGAGGAGCTTTCCTGAGGAGGTTCTTTTGTCTATGGATTGCTTCCTGAGGAGGTTCTTTTGTGTGTGGAATGGCTACTGAAACTCTAATCTTATCTGTAGTCCTATTGTCAGCTGTAGAGTATTTTGTGTTTTTCAGGACAGGAAACCCTGCCCTATTTACTTTTAAACTCTCTTCTTTCCTGTTGAAATTGTGCTTATGTTTATGAATTTCAATAGCTTCCCTGTATAATCTGACATGGTAACTGGAAGTGTTGTCCAGCCTTTCAGTGTTTTTAGCATGTTTTTATTTTAAGTAAAAAAAAAACACACACTTTGTGTTTGTGTCCTTTATAAAGTTTATATCTCCGCTACCTGGCATGACATTTTATGGGCCCGGCCCAACGAGGTCTCATTTATGTCGGATCTGGCCCTCGTAACAAATGAGCCCGACACGCCTGCTTTAGAAGATTATGAAGTACCTGTTGGAGGGGGGGTGCTTTTTCCCCTCACCTGCTCATGAAGTAGGGTTGCCATCTTCCAGGTGGGGCCTGGGGACCCCCCCTGCTATTACAACTGATCTCCAGACAATAGAGATTCATTTTCCTGGAGAACGTGGCTGCGGCATTAGACCCTCCTGAGGACTCTCCCCTCTCCAAACCCCGTCCTCCCCAGGCCCGCCTGCTCTGCTTCTTCTTCTTCTACCATTAGGGTGACACTCTAGGATTCACCTCAGTGCGATTACATCACTTCCAGTTTTGTGCTAGAAGTGTTGACGTGAGGCCAGCCAGCCTCCCTGGTTTCCCTCCGTTGGCCTGTGAGGTGGAGGCGGAGGGAACTGGGGTCCACGCGGGCAGGTCTCCCAGTGCAGAAGGAGACCTGCCCACCCAGTACAGATGCGTCACTTGAGTTCTCCAGTTCCCCGGATGACCAGGCTGCTGCCGCCACCACATAAACCCACATTTCTGTACGGTGGAGGGTTTTAGAGGAATCCAGAGATTGCACTAATTTATTGAGAGACTTATAACTGTCAGGTAGCCCTGCCATGTGTCGGGTATGCAGAGGGAGTACTCCAGTCTTCCATCCTTTGAATTTTCATTCACTGGCTCTTATCTGGTCTCTGTCCTTGCTTTCCAGCTGCTGGAGTTTCGGCTGGGAACCAAAACGGTTTCTAGAATGTTTTGCTTGCTTACCCGCTGCTTCTGCCCGTGCGCGCAAGCATTATCCATTGGCTTCTGCTGTGGGGGGGGATGTTTGAATGTAATATATCTTAGGAGGCCCTACTGTATGCGGCCATTACAGACACAAACTGTACATGTGTCTTTAGTTCTGCTTCACCATGAAACATTGTCTTCTGAAGAAGCCCCGTGTTGCGTGAGCTGACTGGGGAGCCTGACAGTAACCTGCCACTCCTGTGCAGGCAGGCAGCAGTCGGGTCAATTACAACGAGCAAATCTATTCAATAAAACCATCATAAAAAGTCAACAAAGAGTCATAAAGCTGACACACAACCAGTGAAAACAAAACAAAACAAAAGCATCACCTAAAGGAACGTCAGCTCCAGTTTATCTCACTGTTCCAGGAACCCTTGTAAAGTACTGGGTTCAAGACGTGTTGCAGTGAATCAGCTCATAAGGTTTATTGGAAATCATGAACGAAAGACAAAATAGCAGGTCTGAAGACCGGCTTAAATCCCCAATGAAACCACACCCTGCTCCCAGTGATAGGTCTATGCTATACATCCCAATCCCAAAGGTCCTTTCCTGAATCCAAGTCATCCTATCGGTCCATTCTAGCATCCGTGCTTGGCATTGTTCTCCGATGTGAAGCTTCCCCCGTTCACATGGCCACATGCAAACCCCGACTGCATGCGTGGTCCATGTTAGTATACAACAGCCCTCCTAAACATACGACGTCCAGGCCAGGCCAGGCCATGGGAACTGACAGGAAGTTTGTGGGCAGGGATGTGGGCGTGGGTGGGCTGCAACATCCTGTGTGCTGCTAGGTCACTTCCTGGGAAAACCTGGAGATGAGGCAGGGAAGCTCTATGGCATGGTGATGCTATGGTAGCTCTATGGCATGATGACACAGAACCTCCATGGTAAAACAACAATGTTGCCGGTGATTCCTAGACCTACCCTGGGTCACTTCTGGGTTTTTCCAGGAAGTGACACGGTGACACAAATGATGCTTGAGGTTTTTTTTTTAAAAAAAAAAATCTAACCCAGGGCAAAGAGGGCTGGCGTTGGGATGCTGTCAGCCATCGCGGGAGGCCCAGCAGCCCGACCTAAATAGCCTGGCCTCTACTGTTTTGAGAGGCTTTTCTGTTCTCCTCAGAAAGGCCGTTCCAGAGTCCTGGGGCCACATCCCATCTGGCCGAGGAATCTGCTGAGCAGAAGGCACCATCACCAACAACAAAATGCAGCCCAGAGGAAATGAGGGGATGGTCTTAGTGTGGAAAGAGGTTCTTGTGGGTTCGTGGCCCAGCAGGGCTTGCCTCGAGAAGAACCGACCGCACCCCTGCCTCAGGCAGAACCTGCCCCGCCTCCCATCCGAGGGCCACGTCCCTCTGCTGCTCCGTCTGAAACCTGGTCCCCTCGAAGACACCCCCCGGATCTCTCGCCCGCAGGCCTTCCGAACGGCCCCGGCAGAGGTGCTCTTCTGGCTCACCTTCCCTCGGCGCATGATCCATCTTTTGCTGCTCAGGAGGCCTTTTTTAAGTGGGCATTTATCAGGCAGCAGAAATGGGAGATGTTCCACGTGGGGGTTTTTCCGCTCTCGCTGTGAGACTGCAGATATGGCTCGTGCAATTTTGGGTAGTCTCTCGGATGGCTTTATGATGTTTGATTGTGGGTTTTGTGTGTACTGCTGGGAGCTTATTTTAGGACAGGCAGGCAGGCTAAACAAGTTTTAAAAGAAATACATAACATAAAATTGGATCGGGGCAGGGCTCGGTCGGTGAATCTCCTTTCCGCCCGTGGCTCAGAAGTGGCCAGTTCCAGGGTTGCCAAGTCTGGGTTAGGAAATTCCTGGGGATTTGGGGGTGGGGCCTGGAGAGGGACCTCGGGAGGCCTAATGCCGTAAAATCCACCTCCCAGAGCAGCCATTTCCCCCAGGGGCAATGCTCCCTCTAAGCCATGGTCTTGTGAGTGAAAATTCTACTTTGTGAGCTCCTGGCATTACAGTTGTGAGCGAGCGATTGGGCTGCTGCATAAATTGGTTTGCTCTGGAGCCCTCCTTCCTGAGCTGAGACAAAAATCTGTGAGCCGGAGGCTAAAAAACTGTGAGCCAGCTCACACTAACTCAACTTAGAGGGAACACTGCCCAGGGAAACTGATATTTGTAGTTGGGAGGTCCGTTGTAATTCCAGAAGGTCTTCAAGCCCCACTCAGGAGGATAAACAATACAAGGAACCATAGTGTTGGGGAGACGAAACAGACAAAACACACCACGCATACAAAATATACAAACTATAGTAAAGATCTGAATAAACTATACCCCGTGTGATTCAACATCTATAAAATTCTATTCTATGAAACACCTAGTTTCAACCATATGGTTCCCCTACACAATATATTTCATGTCTCATCAAAAGTCTCTGATTTAAAGCTTCAATATACAGGGCCTCAGTCATTTCTACAACAACTGGAACATCTGGATTCACAACCTTTACAATTTTTGTTGTTCAGTCGCACAGTCGAGTCCGACTCTTCGCGACCCCATGGACCAGATTACGCCAGGCCCTCCTGTCTTCCGCTGTCCGCTGAAGTCTGCTCAATTTCATGTTCGTTGCATCGATGACACTGTCTAACCATCTCATCCTTTGCCGTCCCCTTCTTCTTTGACCTTCAATCTTTCCCAGCATCAGGGTGTTCTCCAGTGAATGCTCCCTTCTCATTTGGTGGCCAAAGTATTTGAGCTTCAGCTTCAGGATCTGGCCTTCAAGGGAACAGTCAGGGTTGATTTCTTTTAGGATTGACTGATTTGATCTCCTTGCAGTCCAAGGGACTCTCAAGAGTCTTCTCCAGCACCATAGTTCAAAAGAATCTATTCTTCGGCGTTCAGCCTTCCTTATAGTCCAACTCTCGCAGCCATACATTACTACGGGGAATACCATTGCTTTGACCATGCGGACTTTTGTTGGCAAGGTGATGTCTCTGCTTTTTATCATGCTGTTTAGGTTTGCCATCGCTTTCCTCCCAAGGAGCAGGCGTCTTTTAATTTCATGGCTGCAGTCACCATCTGCAGTGATCTGGGATCCTAGGAATGTGAAGTCTGTCACTACTTCTACGACTTCCCCTTCTATTTGCCAAGGAGTGATGGGGCCAGATGCCATGATCTTAGTTTTTTTGATGTTGAGCTTCAAGCCCACTTTTGCACTCTCCTCTTTCACCCTGAGCAAGAGGCTCTTTAGGTCCTCTTCACTTTCTGCCATCAGAGTGGTATCGTCTGCATATCTGAGGTTATTGATCTTTTCCCCAGCAATCTTAACTCCAGCTTGTGATTCATCCAGGCCAGCATTTCGCATGATGTACTCTGCATATAAATTAAATAAGCAAGGTGACAATATACATCCTTGTCGTACTCCTTTTCCTATGCTAAACCAATCAGTTGTTCCATATCCGGTTCTAACTGTTGCTTCTTGACCCTTATACAGGTTTCTCAGGAGACAGGTGAGGTGGTCTGGTACTCCCATCTCTTTAAGAACCTGCCATAATTTATTGTGATCCACACAATCAAAGGCTTTAGCATAGTCAATGAAGCAGAAGTAGATGTTTTTCTGGTACTCTCTTGCTTTCTCCATAATCCAGCGAATGTTGGCAATTTGATCTCTAGTTCCTCTACCTCTTCGAAACCCAGCTTGTACTTCTGGCAGTTCTCTATCCACGTACTGTTGGAGCCTAGCTTGTAGGATTTTGAGCATGACCTTGCTAGCATGTGAAATGAGTGCAATTGTGCGATAGTTTGAACATTCTTTGACGTTGCCCTTCTTTGGGATTGGAATGTAAACTGACCTTTTCCAATCCTGTGGCCACTGTTGTGTTTTCCAAATTTGTTGGCAAATTGAGTGCAGCACTTTAACAGCATCTTCTTTTAAGACTTTGAATAACTCAGCTGGGATACCATCACCTCCACTAGCTTTGTTGTTAGTAATGCTTTCTAAGGCCCATTTAACTTCGCTTTCCAGGATGTCTGGCTCGAGGTCAGTGATTATACCATCGTGGTTGTCAAGGACATCGAGGTCCTTCTTGTATAGTTCTTCTGTGTATTCTTGCCATCTTTTCCTAATCTCTTCTGCTTCTGTTAGGTCCCTACCGTTTTTGTCCTTTATCATGGCCAGCTTTGCATGGAACGTTCCCTTGATTTCTCCAATTTTCTTGAAGAGATCTCTAGTCCTTCCCAATCTATTGTTTTCCTTTACAATACAATGGGTAAATTTGAGCAGGAAAGTCCAATGCAGTACATCAGGTCAGTTAACTCCAACGGTACAGGTGAAAATTCACCAGGAGGATGGTGGCCCAAGCCCATTCTCTGGCTTGTGGACTTGCAAAGATGGGCCCAAATGGACCTCAGGCAGATAGGAACTCTGGGGCAAGTGATACTCTGTGTTCACAGTTTCAGGAGGGCAACAGTGGGAGGGCTTCTGGTGTCCTGGCCCCACTGCTGGACCTCCTGGTGGCACCTGGTGTTTTTGGCCACCGTGTGACACAGAGTGCTGGACTGGATGGGCCATTGGCCTGATCCAACACTGGCTTCTCTTACGTTCTTATAGAGGGGGGGCAACTGAAGTAGGGCCGCTGAACTTTTGATTGGAGTGTCTGAGTAGGTTCATCTGGGAGGAGGCTGTCCTGAAGACGCCTTGATCTCTCTTCTTCCCTTCATCCTCCTCACCATTGCCCTGGGAGGAAGCTGCTGGCTGAGAGAGACTCCCTGGCCTGGGGAGGTCCCCAGGAAGCTTCCAGGGAACTCAGCAATCTAGTCCAGCCTTGCCTTGGGTGGAAATGGTGCAGGGCTGTGTGGCTGAGTGGCAGAGCACAGGGGCAGGCCTAGGGTTGCCAGTTCCGGGCTGGGAAATGTTAAATACTGCACATTGCAGTGATCAGTTCTGGTTAATTCAGTGATTTTGGCAGAACACAAGACGAAGCTAGCAGGTCCAGGGCCCTGCTTATACGCAGGCCAAACACCATGCCCAACTCACACGCTCACTCCCAGTGATAGGCTATTTACATTGCACCTCTTATCTATAGGTTGGTTCCTGGATCTGGGTGAGCTGTTGTTCTGGAGAAGCAAGCTCAGCCTGTTCTAGGCACAGCGAGGGGAAAGGCTCAGGCTCAAGACATAATTCCAAATTTATTTATTTATTTATTATTAAACCTATATCCCGCCCTCCCCACCATGGCAGGCTCAGGGCAGCTGACAATTCATACATATAGATATATGCATACATTTCTGGACTTTTTTTGGGGGGTGGAGCCTGGGGGGAGGGGAGGGGCCTCAGCAGGGCATCATGCCACAGAGCCCACCCTCCCCAAAGCAGCCGTTTCCTCCAGGGGAACTGATCTTGGTTGTTCTGGTGTAACTCCAGGAGATCTCCAGGCCCCACCTGAAGGTTGGCAAGCGCAGGTGCAGCAGGCCAAGACCTCAGGGACTCTGTTCCCAGCAGCTCCAGGGCAAGGATCCCCGGAAGTGGGCCCCACGCAGAAGGTGGCCCTTGCGTTGACTCCCGTGGTGGAACCCGCCTTCAAAGTGAATCAATAGACACACAAGCGATGGCCTGGGCCCACCTCAGCCCCTGAGTAGCTCCACCGCTCTCCGCGGCTGCCTTTTTCTCCAAGGGAACTGATCTCTGTATTCATAAGAACATAAGACAGAAGCCAATGTTGGTTCTGGCCAATGGCCCATCCAGTCCAATACTCTGTGTCACGCAGTGGCCAAAAATACCAGGGGCCATCAGGAGGTCCAGCAGTGGGGCCAGGACAATAGAAGCCCTCTCACTGTTGCCCCCACTTCAAGCACCAAGAATACAGAGCCTCACTTGCCCCAGAGTCCCTATCTATCCCTTGTGGTTCATAGCCACCGATGAACCTCTGCTCCAGATGTTTATCCAATCCCCATGCCTGTAGCCGCCGCCACCACCTCCTGGGGCAGTGAATTCTGTGTGTCCATCACTCTTCGGGTGAAGAAGTAGTCCGGCGATCACTTGTAATTCTGGGAGACCTAGATGCCCCCCAGCATTCCTTACCCTTGGGGCTTCCTCCCTCCCTCCCTCCCTCCTCCCAGGGTCTGTATTCCCCCCCCCAAAGAGCCCAAGTAAGGACACAACCCCCCAGTGCTCCAGTTGCAGCTGCCACTGCTGTTGTCTGGTATTTTGGCTGCCTAAGATTTTAATTGCGACGGAGAATATTTTGAAGGGTTTTTCCCCCCTCCCCGGCCTGCTGCCAGCACCTTCCTCTCATCTCTAATCAGGGGAGCTGCACCTGCGTCTGAAGTGCTGCCGGCTCCCTCCCTCCCTCCCTCCCGCGCCAGGCCAGGCTGGAAACATTCCATAAAGAGGCAAAGCAGAGGAATCGAGCCAATGGCACCGAGGGGCTGGGGAGCCCTTGCCCGAGCCAGCGCCACACGGATCGGCTTGTGCAGAACCCAAGGCAGGCCAAGGCGTGCTGGAAGCGGAAGGTGGGGAAGAGGAGGGGGGCTGTGCCACACAACCACCCCCCATGCCCCCTGAGATGCAGCCATGGAAACAGCAAAGTCAGGTTGAAGAGGAGGGTGCCTCTGAGCACGTGCGGAGTCCCTGGCAGCATCCCGTGGTGGGGAGGCTGAAATGGAGGCTGATCCCTCCCCCCATGGCCCTTCTCGCCACCCCCCTTCAGTCCCAGAGTGGCCCATCCTTTGGGAGGTCCCCCTGAGCACTCCCCTCTCGTAGCTGGGATGCCCTGCTCTGGGCTGGATTGCCAGGGCGGGGAGTCTTGCGTGGGAGTAGCTCGATTCAAATCCAGGAGCACCAAGTTAGAGACCAGCAAGGTTTCTGGGATGTGAGCTTTTGAGAGTCAAACCTTCCTTCATCAGATACCAACAAAGCTCCTTGGAGAGTCTGGGCTCCTGAAAGCCTGCACCAGTTGCTGCCGGACTTGAATCCAGCTCTTCCACAGTGGACTAACACGGCCACCCTATGAAACCCTATGGACGAGTGGGGACAGGCCTACCCAGGTCATCAAACCCCTCCGACCAGGCGCCTGCATGGTGTAGTGGTTAAGAGCAGCAGACTCTAATCTGGAGGACCGGGTTCGATTCCCCACGCCTCCTCCACAGGAAGCCTCCTGGGTGACCCTGGGCCAGTCCCAGGTCTCCCTGAACTCTCTCAGCTCCACCTACCTCGCAGGGTGCCTGTTGTGGGGAAGGGAAGGGAAGGGAAGGTGATTGGAAGCCGCTTTGAGGCTCCTTAAGAAAGGCGGGGTATAAAAACCCACTCCTCCTCCTCCTCCTCCTCCTCCTCCTCCTCCTCCTCCTCCTCCTCCTCCTCCTCCTCCTCCTCCTCTTCTTCTTCTTCTTCTTCTTCTTCTTCTTCTTCTTCTTCTTCTTCTTCTTCTTCTTCTTCTTCTTCTTCTTCTTCTTCTTCTTCTTCTTCTTCTTCTTCTTCCTTTTGGGGGGAGGGCATTCTCGAAGGCAAGCTGTGCTCTGTGGCAGTCGGTAGGCCAGGTCCGACTGCGCCCTGCAGAGCCTCCTCCCAGGAGAGGGGAAACACCCGGCAGACTGCTCACTGCCGTGGGATGCTCGCGGGCTCTCTTGGCCTGGCATCTGTGCGGCTCTTCCCTTTGGGGGGCCTGTCTCTGTGCCTGTCTCCTGGAGGCCACAGGCCACAGGCACTTTGCAGAGCACTCAGGGAGAGATCTCAGCACACTCGGCTGGATCTGACCTGGCCACTCTGGGAAGCATCTGCCGCACGGCCGGCCGTTGTCTGCTGCACATTGCTGTGCTCTGCTGGTTTTACAAGACAGGAGCGAGTCATCCCGTGCTGGCGTTCAGGATTTTGCCCCTGCCCAACACTTCCTGGGTCTCCTCCTCCTCTCCCTTTCCCCAGCCTCCCCTACGGGCTCTGGTGCAGCTAGGGACAGTAGGGTTGCCAGCCTCCAGGTGGGGCCTGGAGATCTCCTGCTCTTACCACTGACCTCCAGCCAACAGAGATCAGCTCACCTGGAGAAAATGGGTGCTTTGAAGGATGGACTCTCTGGCATTGGACCCTGCTGAGGCATAGGGCTTTTTTTGTAGGAAAAGCCCAGCAGGAACTCATCAGCATATCAGGCCACACCCCCATGTTGCCAGAAGTGTGGTCATTCAGCCACGCCC
Source organism: Gekko gecko (assembly GCA_029375565.1). Lineage (NCBI taxonomy): Eukaryota > Metazoa > Chordata > Lepidosauria > Squamata > Gekkonidae > Gekko > Gekko gecko. The sequence continues at coordinate 243,689,079 of JAPDNY010000003.1, read as the reverse complement.
ACCTTTTGCTTCTTATTCTGTTTACCTTGTTTGTTGTCAAAACCCAGGGGGCTTTTTTGGAGCAGAAATTCCTTTGCATGTTAGGCCACACAACCCTAATGTAGCCAATCCTAATGAGTTTCTGCTGTTGGGTGTGGCCTGTTATGCTAATGAGGTCCTGCTGGGCGTGGCCAACTCGGGAGCCAGCCAGAACTCTGTTCCTGTGCGTTCCTGCCCCCAAAATAGCCTTGCTGAGGCCCCCTCCCCTCCCCAAACCCTGCCCTCTCCTGGCTCCACCCCCAAAGTCTGCAGAAGGTGGCCCTTGCTGAAAGAGTTGGGTCTGTTTCGCCTGGGAAAGTGAAGGCTTAGAGGGGACATGATGGCCGTCTTCAAATATCTGAAGGGCTGTCATGCAGAAGATGGAGCAGATCTATTTCTCTTGCTCCAGATTGCAAGACTAGATTGAATGGGTGGAAATGACAAGGGAGTCGATACTGGCTAAATATCAGGAGAAACTTCCTAACTGTAAGAGTAGTTGAGCAGTGGAACAGTCTGCCTCGGGAGGTGGTAGATGCTCCTTCCCTGGACGTCTTGAAGAGGCAGCTGGACGGCCATCTTTCGGGTATGTTGTAGGGCTACGCTTCTGCAGAGGGCAGGGGGTTGGACTAGATGACCTTCAGGGTGCCTGCTAGCTCTAACATTCTATGGTTCTATGAACACATGAAGCTGCCTTCGGCCAAGTCAGGGCACTTGCCCCCTGAGCCGTGACTCCAGTTTGGTGTAGTGGTTAAGTGCACGGACTCTTATCTGGGAGAACCAGGTTTGATTCCCCCACTCCTCCACTTGCACCTCCTGATGTGACCTTGGGTCATTCACAAGCTCTGGCACAGCTGTTCTTCAAAAAAAGAGCAGTTTCTGTCAGAACTCTCTCAGCCCCATCTACCTCCCAGGGTGTCTGTTGTGGGGAAGGGAAGGGAAAGCAGTTTGTAAGCCGTTCTGAGACTCCAAGTGAAGGACGGGGTATAAATCCAATCTCTCCTCCTCCTCCTCTTCTTCTTCCTTTTCTTCTTCCTCTTCCTCTTCCTCTTCTTCTTCTTCTTCCTCCTCCTCCTCCGACTACCACTGATTCTCTGGTACCCAAATTCTCCTTGTGCCTTTAGCTGGAGATGCCGGGGATCCACCCTGGAGTCTTTCTCAGGCAAGGCCAGTGCTCTCCTGCCGCGCTGCTGTCCCTCACAGGAACGGTTTGACAAGGGCAGGGGACTTCCTTTCCTCGTGGCAGACTTTGAGGAAAGAGTGAGCGTTGTGGAAGCAAGTCCTCAAAAGGAGGGGGGGGCAGAGCCGCCACGGCATCCCTTCCTTCCCGCTCTACAATCGAGGCCGGGATGGCTGTCAAACTGCTCCCGGTAATAAGCCCTGACTGGTTCTGGATTTTGTGCATAGCAGGAGTAAGTTGATACTCCCGTCGGGCTGCTCTGATATCTCGGAGGAACTCAGTCTGCCTCCCCCAAAGCCGCTTAAGCCTATTAAGAGTTTTGGGAATGAAGCGTGAGAGCTAATCCGGGCATTGATGTCTTCACAGTGAAGCGCTGATCTGCTCGGCTAATTGTTTCCGCCCCCTTTTCATCACCTGCAGGGGAAAGGGAAACACCTTGAGGGCGGGGGCTGGCCTGAAACTTGCATCTGACTGTCACGCATCACTGGTTTGACTGCAGCCTACACCTCTGGTGGAGGCACCCTGGGAGGGTTTTGCTAAAGGGCCGTCCCTCTCAAATGTTCTGTGCACCAACGATGGTCTTCAAGTTGAGGGCAGCCATCTTGGTCTGCAGGAGAACAGCTCGATTTGACTCCAGGAACAACGAGAAAACAACAAGGTGGGAGGGGGAATGAGCTTTCATTAGTCCAAGCTCCCCATTTGGTGCCGTGGTTAGGAGCGCAGACTCTAATCTGGGAGAACCAGCGTTGCTTCCCCGTGTCTCCACATGCAGCTGCTGGTGTGACCTTGGGTCAGTCACAAGTTCTCTCATAGCTATTCTCTCACAAGCAGTCATTGAAGGAGCTCTCTCAGCTCCACTTACTTTACAGGGTGTTTGTTGTGGGGAGGGGAAGGGACAGGCAACTATAAGCCACTCTGAGACTCCTTCAGGTAGTGAAGGGTGGGGTATACATCCAGTCTCTCCCTCCTCCTCCTCCTCCTCCTCCTCCTCCTGCTCCTCCTCCTCCTCTTCTTCTTCTTCTTCTTCTTCTTCTTCTTCTTCTTCTTCTTCTTCTTCTTCTTCTTCTTCTTCTTCTTCTTCTTCTTCTTCTTCTTCTTCTTCTTCTTCTTCTTCTTCTTCTTCTTCTTCTACTTCGTAGTGGCTCAGTGTGTGGACTCTAATCTTGGAGTACCAGGTTTGATTCCCCACTCCTCTGCTTGTAGCTGCTGGGCAAGCCATAGTTCTGTCAGAGCTGTCCTTGAAAAAGAGCAGTTTCTGTCAGAGCTCTCTCGGCCCCATCTAGTTCACAGGGTGTCTGTTGTGGGGAGGGGAAGGGAAAGGAGTTTGTAAGCTGCTCTGAGACTCCTTTGGGTAGTGAAGGGCAGGGTATAAATCCAGTCTCCTCCTCCTCCTCCTCCTCCTCCTCCTCTTCTTCTTCTTCTTCTTCTTCTTCTTCTTCTTCTTCTTCTTCTTCTTCTTCTTCTTCTTCTTCTTCTTCTTCTTCTTCTTCTTCTTCTTCTTCTTCTTCTTCTTCTTCTTCCACCTTGCGAGCTACTAAGTTGCCAGTGACTGGCTGTTTCCTAGCTCAAGGTAGCCCAATTGGCATCAACCACAGTCCATCCTTTTTCTACAGCAGTTCCTGTGGAATGGTCTTCCCAACAGGGTTGTCAACTCAAGACTGGGGAATTCCCGGAGATTTGGGGGCAGTGCCTAGAGGGAGGGAAGTTTGGGGAGAAAAAGGAGCTGGGTGGGGATGTGATGCTGTGGAGACCACCCTCTGGAGCTGCTGTTTTTTCCAAGGGAACTGATCTCAGTAATCTAAAGATCAACTCACAAGAACGTAAGAGAAGCCAATGATGGCTCAGGCCAATGGCCCATCCAGTCCAACACTCTGTCACACAGTGACAGACTCTCTCTAAGTCTAGGACAATGACAGGCCCCAGGGTGAGGTTGATGACCCTAATCCCTGAGAAGGTTATGGTGGTATGACCATAGAGAGATTTCAAGAGGCTCTGTAAGGCCATTTTGTCAGAGCCAGGGATTTTAATGGAGTGTGGCCTGCCAGCATGCTTCAAGGAAGGCAGGCTCATTGGGACTTCACTATACCTTGTAGGCTTTGTTGGATGGCCCAGGCTACCTGGATCTCGATAGATGACAGAAGCTAAGTAGGTTTGGCCCTGGTCAGTACTTGGGTGGGAGGCCACTGAGGAAGCCCCAGGCTCGCTCGCTACGCAGAGGCCGGCCATAGCAAACCACCACTTCACCCAAAGAATGATGAACACATGGAATTCACTGCCACAGGAGGTGGTGGCAGCTACAAGCATGGACAGCTTCAAGAGGGAATCGAATAAACATATGGAGCAGATGTCCATCAGTGGCTATTAGCCACAAGGTATAAATAGGAACTCTCAGGCTGGGGCAAGGGATGCTCTGTCTTCTTGGTGCTTGGGGGAGGAAGCAACAGTGGGAGGGCTTCTAGTTTCCTGGCCCCACTGCTGGACCTCCTGATGGCACCTGGTATTTTTGACCACTGTGTGATACAGAGAGTGTTGGACTGTAGGGGCCATTGGCCTGATCCAACATTGGCTTATCTTATGTTCTTATGAGAAACATCTGGAGCAGAGGTCCATCAGTGGCTATTAGCCACAAGGTATAGATAGGAACTCTTGGTCTGGGGCAAGGGATGCTCTGTCTTCTTGGTGCTTGGGGGAGGAGGCAACAGTGGGAGGGCTTCTAGTGTCCTGGCCCCACTGCTGGACCTCCTGGTGGCACCTGGTATTTTTGGCCACTGTGTGACACAGAGAGTGCTGGCCTGATCCAACACTGGTTTCTCTTATGTTCTTATGAGAAACATCTGGAGCGGAGGTCCATCAGTGGCTATTAGCCACAAGGTATAGATAGGAATTCTCGGTCTGGGGCAAGGGATGCTCTGTATCCTTGGTGCTTGGGGGGGGAGGCAACAGTGGGAGGGCTTCTAGTGTCCTGGCCCCACTACTGGACCTCCTGATCGCACCTGGTATTTTTGGCCACTGTGTGACACAGAGAGTGTTGGACTGGAGGGGACATTGGCCTGATCCAACATTGGCTTCTCTCGTGTTAGTATGTTCTTATGTTATGTCGCCTTGAAAACTCTGTCAGGGGTCGCCCTAAGTTGGCCATCACTTGGCAGCACTTTCTACCAAGTGTTCTCTCTAAGCTTAATTAATTCTAAGGGGAATTAATAATGGCACTTTATTAGTCGTATACTTATGGTTCTAATGTTGTATTGACCGAGTTTTATTATTTATTGTTTTATATTGCTGTAAGCCACCCTGAGCCGGCTGTGCTGGGAGGGCAGAGTGAAAATTTAATGAAATAAATACATAATAAATAAATACATAACAAACCAGGCACATGAGCGGCCGCTCACTTATTTATTTATTTATTTATTCAATTGATTTATACCCTGCCCTCCCCACTGAGGTGGACTCAGGGCAGCTTACAAACAGTTCATAAAATACAATTAAAAACCTATCATAGGCATATCAATTACTTTAAAATAATAGTAATTTAAAACACAAACACATAAAACACTGGAACATACTCAGGCGACAGGCGCAATGGTTCTTATAAGGTAGTTTAGGTGCCTGTTGGATGTCGATACTTTTGCTCCAGCCCAGTTCTCATCTATTAGGCAGCGAGCACAGGCCGGGAAGCATGATGGTAGGACCCAGGTTACAGGCTGGAAAGCCAGGGTGCAGCTTCTTAGCCGAATGCCTGGTGGAAGAGCTCCGTCTTGCAGGACCTGCAGAACTGTAGAAGGTCCCGCAGGGTCCTGATCTCTGCCGGAGGCTCATCCCACCAGAATGGAGAAGCCACCGAGAAGGTCCTGGCCCTGGTTGCCGCCAGTCTGACATCCCTGGGGCCTGGGAGGGCCAGCCAATTTTGTGCCCATGAATGCAGTGCTCTCTGGGGAACGTGCGGGGAAAGGCAGTCTCTCGGGTATGCCAGACCCTGACCACAGAGGGCTTTAAGACAAGGATGCCCACTCAACAGCAGTTGGGAGCCATGCAGGGTGTTGCGCTGCCCACTTGAAGATTACGGCAGTTCTGTTCTGCTCAGGATGTGAACTTCTCTACTCAAGAGGGGGGAAATTAGAGGGAACGTTGACCACCACCAGGTTATTGGGGGGGTGTTGGTTGCTGCTGTTTTTTAAACATCAAAAGTACAAAGTGCCTTGAGTGACAAGGGAAAGACAGAGTATAAATATTTTATTAAATAATGGTGTGAGCCTATCAGCTGGCTCGGAACAACACAGGGTCTGAATTGATCCCCAAGAGACAGCCAGGTGGCTGATTTCAGAGCCCCTGAAGACTGCATAGGGCTGTTCGTACCCAGGAAGCAAGGGACATTTCCATATCCAACAGGGCACCCTGGAACCTCCCCATCCAGTGTAGGGACGGCTGAACCTGGGGGTGGGGGCAGTCTGCCTTCAAAGGATTTGTTGCATGGCCTCGGGCAAGTGAGAGGCTAGCAAGGAATAATGAGAACTCCCACCTTGTGGGGGTGAAATTGAAGGGAAATCCAATCGCGATTGGAAAACACTTTGCAAATTAAGAGTAATTGGCTAAACAAAGTGAGACCTTTGATGCAGCTGGGCCCTCGGGCAGCCTCTGTTTATTAGCAAGAAGATTCTCTCTCTCTCTCTCTCTCTCTCTCTCTCTCTCTCTCTCTCTCTCTCTCTCTCTCTACACACACACACACACACACACACACACACACACACACACACACACACACACACACGAGATACTGGAATGATATTTGAGCAGTAAATCTGGGACACAATCCTGCATTTTGAGGCTGATTTCCAGCTTGTTGAAACCAGGTTGGGGGGAGGCAGGTTGAAACGAACTGTAGTTCAGTATCTAAAATCAGAGCTCGAGGGCCCTGTAGCTGCAGATCGAAGAACACCGTCTTGCGGGTAGACCCCACTGAACAAAACGAGATTTACATCTGAGCATGATGGCTCCCTATGATACAATAAACGTTTTCTGTCTACAGTGAATGTTTACTAGGAGGAGGAGGAGGAGATTGGATTTATACCCTGCCCTTCACTGTAAGTCTCAGAGCGACTCACAGCCTCCTTTCCCTTCCCCTCCCCACAACAGGCACCCTGCGAGGTAGGTGGGGCTGAGAGAGCTCTGTTCTTTTTCAAGAACAGCTGTGCCAGAGCTTGTGACTGACCCAAGGTCACATCAGCAGGTGCAAGTGGAGGAGTGGGGAATCAAACCCAGTTCTCCCAGATTAGAGTCCGCGCACTTAACCACTACGCCAAACTGGCTCTACACCAAACTGGCTCAAACCTAAGAACATAAGAGAAGCCCATGTCAGATCAGGCCAATGGCCCATCCAGTCCAACACTCTGTGTCACACAGTGGCCAAGAATACCAGGGGGCATCAGGATGTCCAGCAGTGGGGCCATTGTTGACCCCCCCCAAGCACCAAGAAGACAGAGCATCACTTGCCCCAGAGTCCCTATCTATCCCTTGTGGCTAATAGCCACTGATGGACCTCTGCTCCATATGCTTATCTAATTCCCTCTTGAAGCCATCCATGCTTGTAGCTGCCACCACCTCCTGTGGCCGTGAATTCCATGTGTCGATCACTCTTTGGATTGATTAACATATGGAATCCTTACAAACTGGCTGGTTCCCATATCAATCCTCCCAGCTTATTTCTGGGCCCTATGGAAGGTGCGGAGGCTGGCTGTTAAAGCCCTGCACAGTTGGAGACCAGCGTACCTGGCAGTCTGTAGACTCCCACAGGAGTCATCTTCTGAAGCCCTGCCTCAGGGACCCCTAAGGTTAGGTGGGTGGCACCCCAAGAGAGGCCTCCGACTCATAAGAACAGAAGAGAAGCCAATGCTGGATCAGGCCAATGGCCCATCCAGTCCAACACTCTGTGTCACACAGCGGCCAAAATATACGAGGTGCCACCAGGAGGTCCAGCAGTGGGGCCAGGACACCAGAAGCCCTCCCACTGCTGCCCCCTCCAGCACCAAGAATAGAGGGCATCACCTGCCCCAGACTGAGAGTTCCCATCTCAGGCTGCCAGAGGTCTCCAATAAAGTTGTCAAGAAAGAGGGTTGGGACAGACAAAAGGAGATACTTCTTTACTTAAGGAGTGCTTAAACTGTGGGATTCATTTCCACTGAAGATTGGGAGGGCCACAAGTGTAGGTGGCTTGAGAAGGGGGTTGGACAGATTCCCAGAGGAAGAGGTCCATCAATGGCTACTAGTCACGGTGACTGAAGGGAACCTCCACATACAGAGGCAGCAATCCTTTGCACACCAGCACTGGTGAGAGGCCTTGGCCTCTGTGTCTTGCTTGTTGGCCCACCAGGGCAACTGCTTGTCCACTGTGTGGAACAGGATGCTGAACTAAGTGGGCCTTCATTGGTCTGTTCCAGCAGGGCTCTTCCTGTATTCTTAAGGTTCTCATCAGTGCAACAGCAATTGCTGATTTTTTTTTAAAAAAAGCCCCCTCCCCTTCAAAAGCCCTCTGAACACCCATGGGCAGTTAAATCAGTCACAAAGCATGTCAATCCATTACAACTAAATAAAAGTAAATAAATAAATCCTGTATTCTTCTTCTAAGTAGACCTTAGTGATTTGAATGGCTGCTGATGTTTTTGTTTGGTGGTGTTTTGGAGTGTGCACCATGCAGGGGGAGGAAAACAACCCTTCCTCATGTAAACCTGTTCGGCGGCTGTTCCAGTTGCTTGGTGCAAACAGAACAAACTTGGCGGTTGTCTCACATGTGATCACTGCAGTCGAACAAGGTAAGCATGGCCGTTGAACACGTTCAGTGCGAAATCTGTAGCATCCCTGGCTGCTAGCAGTATTCTCTGCTTATACAGTTTTTCACTCCATTCTATCCCAGCCTCTTGAACACGGGTGCAGGATGGCTCCCGGCTTTCTGGGACTGCTCAGTCTAAATTTCCCACTAATCTCAGAGGCAGGCAGGAGCCTCCTCCAGTCCGCGATAGTCTTCAACACACGACTCCTCAGCAGCTAGCCATTCTTTCCTGCTCCTTCCATTTGGCAAACTTTCCAGCAGGTGCTGAAGAATACCGCAGGCACCTTTTTCGCCTACTAATTAATCCCCGCAGTCACCTCTAGAGCTCCATGTATTCTGAGACAGCGTTATAATAAAATACAAATCAAAATGACATCTCTCCTCTGAGCCCGGATTTCAGAAGACCCCAAGTGTCAAGAGAATGTGGATCAGCCGGACTCAGTGTTCTTGGGGAGGAACCACCAGCAGAGATGGACGAACCATTAGAAGAGACGCCGTGGCCTGTTAACAAACCAAGGTAGGGGAGGCCGAGTGATGGAAGAATTTGGATGCCCGCTGCCTCAATAAAGGGGTTGTGCAATATCTTTTGTGAGAGCCAGTTTGGTGTAGTGGTTAAGTGCGCGGACTCTTATCTGGGAGAACCGGGTTTGATTCCCCCACTCCTCCGCTTGCACCTGCTGATGTGACCTTGGGTCACTCACAAGCTCTGGCACAGCTGTTCCTGAAACGAGCAGTTTGTGTTAGAGTTCTCTCAGCCCCACCTCCCTCGCAGGGAGTCTGTTGTGGGGAGGGGAAGGGAAAGGAGTTTGTAAGCCGCCCTCAGACTCCAAGGGAAGGGCGGGGGATAAATCCAATCTCTTCTTCTTCTTCTCTTCATCTATAAAAAGACGATACTTAGATGTTTGGATATATGATTCTTTCTATGTGTTAATGTCTGTTGTTGTTGTTGTTCAGTCGCACAGTCGAGTCCGACTCTTCGCGACCCCATGGACCAGATTACGCCAGGCCCTCCTGTCTTCCGCTGTCCGCTGAAGTTTGCTGAATTTCATGTTCGTTGCATTGATGACACTGTCTAACCATCTCATCCTTTGCTGTCCCCTTCTTCTTTGACCTTCAATCTTTCCCAGCATCAGGGTCTTCTCCAGTGAATGCTCCCTTCTCATTTGGTGGCCAAAGTATTTGAGCTTCAGCTTCAGGATCTGGCCTTCCAGGGAACAGTCAGGGTTGATTTCTTTTAGGATTGACTGATTCGATCTCCTTGCAGTCCAAGGGACTCTCAAGAGTCTTCTCCAGCACCATAGTTCAAAAGAATCTATTCTTCGGCGCTCGGCCTTCCTTATAGTCCAACTCTCGCAGCGATACATTACTACGGGGAATACCATTGCTTTGACCATGCGGACTTTTGTTGGCAAGGTGATGTCTCTGCTTTTTATCATGCTGTTTAGGTTTGCCATCGCTTTCCTCCCAAGGAGCAGGCGTCTTTTAATTTCATGGCTGCAGTCACCATCTGCAGTGATCTGGGATCCTAGGAACGTGAAGTCTGTCACTACTTCTAGGACTTCCCTTCTATTTGCCAAGGAGTGATGGGGCCAGATGCCATGATCTTAGTTTTTTTGATGTTGAGCTTCAAGCCCACTTTTGCACTCTCCTCTTTCACCCTGAGCAAGAGGCTCTTGAGGTCCTCTTCACTTTCTGCCATCAGAGTGGTATCGTCTGCATACCTGAGGTTATTGATCTTTTCCCCAGCAATCTTAACTCCCGCTTGTGATTCATCCAGCCCAGCATTTCGCATGATTTTGCATCGTGTACTCTGCGTGTTAATGTTTACATTATAATTAATATAATGGTGAATAATTTATAACAAATATGAAAAATAATATAAGAATGAAAAATATATTAGAATTACTTGAGAGACTTTGTAATCGTCTGTAGCATGGTATTTGTTGATTCTGGGTATCAACTAAAAGCCTGGAAGAACAGCCCCACCTTACCAGCCCTGAGGAGTTCCAGGAGGTCCCGCAGATGGAGCACGAGCCTTGATGAGGGGCCAGAAATACCCCCACACACACCAGGTCTCCTCCACCTCCTCCACAAGTCCCTGCTTTGCTCCCGGGGGATGAAGGATGAGTTGATCTCTGGGATTTCACTCTCTCTTGCCATCAGTTTGTGCCCAGGTTATATTTACGTGTTTATGTTATTGCCATTATTTGAAGTCCACCTTCCTGACTGGGACTCCTCGTCGATTATCCAGATGGCACAGAGTGACTCGGGGTAAGAGTGGACTGTAAACGGAATATGAGCAGTCAGTGTGATGTGGTGGCAAAGAAGGCAAATTCAGTCTTGGGTTGTATTAAAAGGGCCATAGCATCGAAATCGCAGGAGGTCGTAGCCCCTCTGTATACTGCCTTGGTCAGGCCACACCTGGAGTCCTGTGTGCAGTTCTGGAAGCCTCCCTTCAAAAGGGATGTGGACAAAACTGAGAGGGTGCAGAAGAGAGCGACGAGGATGATCAGGGGTCTGGAGACTGAGCCCCATGAGGAAAGGCTAAGGGCCTTGGGAAGGTTTTGTTTGGGGAAGAAGAGGTTGAGGGGGGACATGATTGCCCTCTTTCAATATTTGAAAGGCTGTCATTTGGAGGAGGGCAAGGAGCTGTTCCGGTTGGCAGCAGAGGAGAGGATCCGAAGGAATGGTTTTAAATTGCATGCAGAAAGGCTGGATATTAGGGAAAACTTTTTCATGGTCAGAGTGGCTCAAAGGTGGAATCAGCTGCCTAGGGAGGTGGTGAGCTCCCCGTCACTGGCAGCTTTCAAGAAGAGGCTGGACAAACATTTGTCAGAGATGCTTTAGGCTGGTCCTGCATTGGGCACGGGGTTGGGCTAGATGGTCTGTATGGTTCCTTCCAACTCTGTGATTCTGTGATTTAATACAATTGACAGGGTGGGACATTCAATGTACAGTGCAATAGGATTGGGGGTATAGAACCCAAAACAAGAACTGAAGCGAAGCATAAGGATTAACACGACACATTTAAATTCCATACTAGGATCCTAGTTTCCGCAAGCTATACAGAGTGGTATAGACCACGGTCCCTAATAATTTTCCCAAGTAACTTTGTGAATCATTTAGTACAGTGTGACTCTATTGTCTGTGTAGAGAAGCCTTCTTGAATGGTTCAGTTTTGCATCGTTTGAAGAATGCCAGGAGAGGGGGACCCTTCCTGACCTCCACAAGGCAGGGGCCACGATGGAGGAGGCCACGTGTGCACGGGCAGTTGTTGTTGCTGTTGTTCTTTGTCGTTGCCCTCGATAATATACTGTGTTTCTTTTATGCCATTGATATGCAACTGAAACACAAACAATGCTCAGAAATGTACACGTCCTTACAGCAGGGGGGTGGGGGGAACCACATAAGCAGAAGAGGAGACATGTGTTTCTTTGTCAAGAGGGAGAAGCGAGACCGGAACGGGGCTGCTGAAAGTGAACCAGAAAGCTCGTGAAATGTGCCCCCGCTCCTGATGGGAATTGCAGTTTGCGCAACCCCTGAACGGAATGAGAAGGTGGGGACGACCGCCGTTCTCCTCAGCCTCAGCGATGCGGCACACTCTGATGCGGCGCCAGCTGTGGTTCTGGCCAGCTGCCAGCCTGATGATAAACGTCGCTGCTGCGCGGGCACAAATGTACTCCACAGACAGCTCCTTTCAAATGGCAGGCAGTCTCCAATTCAGGAGTCGGGAATGCTGGAGAGCAAAGAAGCACTCTGGATGTCGGGTTTGCGAGCAGGTTGCGTGTGTGAGAGAGCCGTTGGGGCCTGGTTGTTTTTCAGGCTCCAGTGCCCACGAAGGACACCGTAGGAGCCAGACGTGAGCGTCTACGGGCTGCCTGCGTTGGGATCTGAGAGAGGGGAACAGCTGAGTCGAGATGAGTCCTTCACAAAATCAGGTCCTGGATGCCCTGAAGCCAAAGCGTTGCCTTTCTTGGTGTCCGGCTGCAGGAAGATTCCCTGGATCTGGCTGAGTTTTTGTGGCAAAATCTGAGGGAGGTAACTCAATTATTCATAGAATCATCTAATGTCAGAGTTGGAAGGGACCTTGCAGGTCATCCAGTCCAACCCCCTGCACTCTGCAGGGGCGTAACTGAAAGAGAGCCCTACATACCCACAACATACCCGAAAGATGGTCGTCCAGCCTCCGCTTGAAAGCGTCCATTAATAAGCAGTTGACGCAGCCACTGTGGGGGCCAAGCGTGCCTCTGGTTGGCAGATATGAGGGGGAAAGTCGCCTCCTGCCCAGTCCTGCCGCTCATTTGCAATTGATGGTTCACCACAGGATGGACACTGTCTGCTACACGTTGAAAAAGCAGAAAACGATGGAAAGCCGGCTGGTGGCCAGCAGTGGACGGCAAATGGACTGGAGGTGGAAGCTTGGGTTGCCAAGTCCCCCTCGTAACTGGCAGAGGCCAAGGGGGAAAGGCCTAGTGCAACGGGGGAAGGCCTAGCTGGTGATGCAATGACATCATTTCCCCTGCACACTGGAAGTGATGTCATCATGTCACTGCTGCCAGAGGACTCTTTGGTATTTGGGCAAAAACTCTGTGACAGAAGCAGTCTTTACCATAGAGTTTTTGCTCAAATAACGGAGCTTTCCAGGTTGCCGGCAACGCGATGGCAGTCCATGCCAGAGGCGACCTCACCATGATGCAGGATCGCCACCTCTGAGTTGGGAAACCCCTGGAGAACTGGGTGGGATGGAGCCTGAGGAGAGGAGGGGCCCCAGCAGTGCATAATGCCACAGAGTCCACCTTCCACGGTAGCCATTTTCTCCAGCTTTAATTCCAGAAGTCCTCCAGGCCCCACCTGGAGGCTGGCAACTCCTCAGCACTGTGCCAGGCCAGGCCTCCCTCCACTGCTGGTACGTCCTCTGCCAGCCAGCTGATGGGTGTGTGTGGGGGGAATCCTGTGTCCCGGCCCCGCTGCTGGACCTCCTGAGGGCACCTGGTATTTTCGGCCACTGTGTGACACCGAGTGTTGGACTGGAGGGGCCATTGGCCTGATCCAACGTTGGCTTCTCTTATGTTCTTATGTTCTTATGATTCCCCCATCCCTGGCAGGAGCTTGGCCGCCCTGGCGGAAGCTGGCCAGTGAGGCCTTCCCTTTGTTCATGCAGAGCCTCAGTGGTGCTGCTTGAGAAGAGCCATGCCAAGAAACTTCCCATGGGTCAGCTGGGCTCAGTCCCCGCCTCTTGCCTGTCTGGGGCCTACATCATAGGGAAAGGGCACTGCTGGCCCAGGGGCCCCGATCAGCCACACCTGTGATGTACAGGAACTCAGGCGGCGGAGCTATCCTTGACTGAAGTCCATCCCTTGTTAAGAACTGTCATTGTTTCTTAAAAAAATAAAATAAAAATCAGCCGCTTGTCCTGAAGGCTCAGAATGAGTTGAGGCATATAAACTCACAGGGTTGGGTCCTGTCATGTCACATAGCCAAGGGCAGCACCTTCCTTCTCTGGCCCAAGGAGTCTTTCTCTTTGAGCCCCTTGAGACACAGGGAGGACTTTGAGGCCAGGGAAAAGGGCCCCCTGGCGTGAGCTTAGCGGTGGGGTATATAACCCAACCCCCAAGTTGTCAGTGACGGAAATGCAAAATCCTTTCCCTTGTAACACTGGTAGAGTTACCAGTACTGACTTGACAAATGCTGGGATACTTTGAGGGTGGAGCCTGGGCAGGGTGGAGTTTGGGGAGTGTGATGTCGCTTCCCAGTGATACTTGAGAAATGTCCACTGATCTCTATGGTAAATCATAGAGACACCGGGAAATTCCTAGAGTGTCTCTATGGGGCTATTTTCTGGCCATTTATTTTCTCCTGCTCCCCAGTTTATCGAGACAGGGTACTAATGGCAAGCCTGCACAACCAGCCCACCAAATGAGAAGGGAGCAGTTACTGGAGAAGACTCTGATGGTGGGAAAGATCGAAGGTCAAAGAAGAAGGGGACAGCAAAGGATGAGATGGTGAGACAGTGTTATCGAGGCAACGGACATGAAACTGAGCAAACTCCAGAGGACGGTGAAAGACAGGAGGGCCTGGCGTGATGTGGTCCATGGGGTCACGGAGAGTCGGACTCGACTGTGTGACTGAACAAAAACACCAACAGCCAGTCCGCACTTCATCCCCACCCCACCACTCAAAGAGCTCCATATCCATTTCTTGCTCATGAACAGCTCCTGCCTCCTATATCCAAATCAGCCAACTTTCTAGAATGTGTCCTTTCTGAAGGGGCCTCTCTCGAGCCACCAGTTTCCTGCCAAACAAACTGATGGTGTGCCAGTGGAGCCCTCTGAATGAGCCAACATTTTCAGCACACCAAACCCCCAAAGGGGCAGCATGTTAAAAAATAAAGAGGATATGTTGCCCCCAACGCTCCCTCTAAGCTGCGGAGTCTTGTGAGCAAAGATTCTACTTGGTGAGCTACTGGCATTAAAGTTCTGAGTGAGTGATTTGGCTACTGCATAAAATGAGTTTGCTCTGGAGCCATCCTTCATGTGCTAAGACAAAAATGTGCAAGCTGGAGGCTAAAAAACTGAGCTGTTGTTGTTGCTGTTCAATCGCACAGTCGAGCCCGACTCTTTGCGACCCCATGGACAACATCACGCCAGGCCCTCCTGCCTTCCATCGTCCTCTAGAGTTTGCTTAATTTCATGTTAGTTGCATTGATAACACTGTCTAACCATCTCATCCTTTGCCATCCTCTTCTTCTTTGGCCTTCAATCTTTCCCAGCATCAGGGTCTTCTCCAGTTAGGGCTCCCTTCTTATTTGATGGCTAAAATATGAGCTTCAGCTTCAGGATCTGGCCTTCCAGGGAACAGTCAGGATTGATTTCTTTAAGGATGGACTGATTTGATCTCCAAGAGTCTTCTCCAGCACCATAATTCAAAAGCATCTATTCTTTGGCGCTCGGCCTTCCTTATGGTCCAACTCTTGCAGCCGTACATTACTCCTGGGAATGCCATCACTTGGACCATATGGACTTTTATTGGCAGGGCAATGTTTCTATGTTTTATTATGCTGTCTAGATTTGCCATCACTTTCTCTTAATTTCATGGCTGAAGTCACTGTCTGCAGTGATCTTGGATCCCAGGAAGGTGAAATCCGTCACTGCTTCCATGACTTCCCCTTCTATTTGCCAAGGAGTGATGGGGCCGGATGCCCTGATCTTAGCTTTTTCAAGCCAACTTTTGCACTCTCCTCTTTCACTTTTAGCAAGAGGCTCTTGAGGTCCTCTTCACTTTCTGCCATTAGAGTGGTATCGTCTGCATATCTGATGTTGTTGATCTTTTCCCCGGCAATCTTAATTCCGGCTTGTGATTCATCCAGGCCAGCATTTCACATGATGTACTGTGTATATAAATAGTGCAAAAATGTGCAAGCCGGAGGCTAAAACCCTGTGAGCTAGCTCACACTAACTCAGCTTAGAGGGGATACTAGTTGCTCCCCCCCCCCCGCATCCCCTTCCTCAAGTCCAGATACTTTCTAGCAGTTGCTCACATGGAGGTTTCTGGTGCAAAACCCATCAAGATGGACAGACCCTTGCTGACTTGAAGCACAGGAAAGCCAAGGGAGGGAGGTGAAACCGAGAACGCTAACTCCCATAAGAGAAGCCCATGTTGAATCAGGCCAATGGCCCATCTAGTCCAATACTCTGTCACACAGCGGCCAAAAATACCACGTGCTATCAGGAGGTCCAGCAGTGGGGCCAGGACACTAGAAGCCCTCCCACTGCTGCCCCCTCCAGCACCAAGAATAGAGTGCATCACCTGCCCCAGACTGAGTTTTCCCATCTATACCCTGCGGCTAATAGCCACTGATGGACTTCTGCTCCATAGGTTTATCTAATTCCCTCTTGAAACTGTCCATGCTTGTAGCTGCCACCACCTCCTGTGGCAGTGAATTCCATATTCCTTCCCTCCCCTTCCCCCAATTTAATTATAACTGTATAGTTCCATAGCTACAAGAATTTTTCACCTTTGGTCCTACAATTGCCAACCTTGGAAATACCAGGAATCTGAGGGTGGAGCTTGGGAGTGTGGGGTTTAGGGAGGGGAGGGGCTCCCAGGTTGCCAACCTCCTGGTGGAGTTTATCACAGTTGATCTCCAGATGGCAGAGATCAGTTTCCCTGAAGAAAAGGGCTTTTTCTGGCCAGGAGGAAATCTCTTTCTCAGCAGCGGCACTGGCCGTGTCTCTGCAGGAGCAGCCCAAGCTGAAGCTTGAAGTGGTCCTGCGAGAGTCCACGCCACTTCCCGGGGCTTTGATTGGACAGGCAGCGCAGCTCTAAAGCTCGTGGCAACTGACACTCCTGATTGCTCGCAGCTGTGCACAGCAGGGTCCTAATCCGGTACTTCTGGGCTGCCGAAGAGCAGTTGCTGTGGTCTTAATTTGTACAACCAATGCTCAGAGGAAGATTAGTGTCTATGGCACCAAGGTGGAATGCAAATGCCGTCGATTTTACCCCCCTTTTAGACCTATGTTTGTAGATCTCTCCACCACTGAATGCCTTGCTGTGGCCTCCCAGAACAGCCTCCCCCCCAGCCTCTCAATACTCTTGCTCTGAAATTTAACAGAAAAGGCGATCGGGAGCCTGTTGGAGCAATTGTCTCAGACTAAGTCCAGGGGCAATGCTTTTTGTTCTTTCCCAGAGCTGAATTTTCAAGGCCCTTTCCATGCCGAGTGATTAAAAGGTGGAATTCGCCACCAGAGGATGGAGTGATGGCCACAGGCATAGACGTCTGTGAAAGGGGGTTAGACAGATTCACGGAGAAGAGGCCTCTCTGTGGCCACTAGACCTGGCGACTGAGGGGAACCTCCACGTTCAGGGGCAGCAAGCCTCTGGATCCCAACCCTGGGAGCAGGCCCATCGCTACGGGGGGGGGCATCTCGGGGCTAGGCCCCCTGACTTACTGGCCAGGCCCCACAACTTCCCATCCAGCCCAGGGCCCCTGAGTGGTGGCGAGTGTGGGGGAGGAGCCGGGTATTCCTTTAATTTGATCAGCCAGTGCCCCATAAGAAATTTAAATGCCCCCCCCCGACTTTGAAAATCCTGGCTACAGGCCTGGTTGGGAGGCTTGATGACCCTGCAAGTACTGGACAGGAAGGCTAATGGTTTAAGTTAACAGAATTAAGCATTGATTGACTGCCACTTAATTAATGTAAGAGGGTGCAGGGGAAGTAAGGTTGGGTGAGTCAATAAAATTGGAGAGACCCATTCTTCCAAATTATGCATCTCTCCGGGGCATGGAGGAGGCCGTAGACCAGGAGTGTCAAAAATGTGGCCTGGGGGCCAGATCAGGGCCCCGGAGGGCTCCTATCAGGCCTGCAGTGGAACTGGCTGTCTTCTGCTGCTTCTGCTTCCAGTTCTGCTGCTGCTGCTGCGTCATTGTAGGTTTGCAGCTTACAGATACACACCTGAACAGCAGACTCAAGATTGCAACAGCACAGACATTCTGATGCAATAGTTCAGAGCAAGAGGTGCCAGTTATCAGACACTGTTGAATAAACAGAATATTGCAAGAGTGCTACTGTTTCAAGCATGTTTTTATTTTAAGTTAAAAAACCCCTTTGTGTTTGTGTCCTTTACAAAGTTTATATCTCCGCTACCTGGCATTATGTTTTATGAGACACACGTGCCCCGGCCCAACAAGGTCTCATTTATGTCAGATCCAGCCCTCGTAACAAAGGAGTTTGAACCTGGGGCATAATATTGGGTTAAACTGATGGTTAAAGGTGTGGAAAACTAATATAAAGATTACCGAAGCAACTTCTTGTAAAGAAAAAAATATATATAAAATATTTTATAGACGGTATAGGACTCCAGATAAACTAGCTATTATCAAGTGATTGTTGGAAGTGTCATAAAAATGTTGGTTCATTCATTCGTATGTGGTGGACATGTGAGAAAAGTAAAAAATATTGGTCTTAGATATACAAACTGTTACAAAAAATGTTGAAAATTATTGTGCCTTATATACCAGAATTGTTTTTGTTGAATATAATTCCAGAAAATTATAAGAGACAAGACTTTTATCTAACCATACTTATTCTAACAGCAGCAAGGATGCTATATGTGAAATACTGGAGAAGAAGAAGAGAATGGATGTATACCCCACCCTTCACTACTCAAAGGTGTCTCAGAGAGGCTTACAAACTCCCTTCCCCTCCCCACAGCAGACACCCTGTGAGGTAGGTGGGGCTGAGAGAGCTCTGACAGAAACTGCCCTTTTTCAAGAACAGCTGTGCCAGAGCCTGTGACTGACCCAAAGTCACATCAGCAGGTGCAAGTGGAGGAGTGGGGAATCAAACCCAGTTCTCCCAGATTAGAGTCCGTGCTCTTAACCACTACACCAAGAACAGAAGTACCTACAAAAGAAGAAGTTCTAGCCAAAATACTGGAAACTGCTGAGATGGACAAATTGACTATGATATTAAGAGGAAAAAACACAGAAGATTTTGAAAACACATGATCAAGATTCTACGATCGGATAGAGGAAAACAACCATTACAATTCCTGGACCTCTAACTGCTAGCTGAAACAAAAAGAAATAAGGAACTGAGAACTGTAGATGTAACTATTAAGAAAATATACTTGTATGGTGGGGGGGGGAGGAAAAGTAACAAAATGTTTAAACTATAATAAGATATCAAAGACAAAGGGTAAAATGATATGGGTAGAACCTCCCCTTTTTGTGTATTTATGTATGTTTTTCTTCTTCTGTTTGTCCTATATAATTCAAATAAAACATTTTTTAAAAAATAACAAATGAGTTTGATACCCCTGCCCTAGACAGTCATAAGAACATAAGAGAAGCTAATGTTGGATCAGGCCAATGGCCCATCCAGTCCAACACTCTCTGTGTCACACAGTGGCCAAAAGTACCAAAGGCCATCAGGAGGTCTACCAGTGGGGCCAGGACACCCGAAGCCCTCCCACTGTTGACCCGCCAAGCACCAAGAATACAGAGCATCCCTTGTCCCAGATATAAGAACATAAGAGAAGCCAATGTTGGGTCAGGCCAATGGCCCATCCAGTCCAACACTCTTGTGTCACACAGTGGCCAAAAACACCAGGTGCCATCAGGAGGTCCAGCAGTGGGGCCAGGACACGAGAAGCCCCTCCCCCCAAGCACCAAGAATAGAGTGCATCACTTGCACCAGAGTCCCTATCTACACCTTGTGGCTAATAGCCACTGATGGACTTCTGCTCCATATGTTTATCTAATTCCCTCTTGAAGCCGTCCATGCTTGTAGCTGCCACCATCTCCTGTGGCAGTCAGCCTCTCTCACTCACACTACCAAATTATTTACCCAGGCTTGTTCCTGACTGGCATCCATTTTGTTTAATTTTGGGGTCAGGCAGCAGCCTGCACTTATGATTTTGGGGTGACACTGGAGGGGGCCTCTCTCTCTCTCTCTCTCTCTCTCTCTCTCTCTCTCTCTCTCTCTCTCTCTCTCTGCTAAACTGCCCCCCTCCAGTCTGACTGCTAACAAAAGGAATCTCCAGGTTTTCTTTTGGAAAGAATCAGTGCTAGGAATTCCCATCCCTGGAAGGATTATTCAGTCTCAGTCAAATGCTTTAAGCTTTCCTTGGACTTATTCGGAAGTTTTGGCTGAAAAGGTGATTGGCTAAGCATGTTACTATGTTCGCGATATGATCCATGATCAAGGGAGGGCAAAGCTGTAGGGTTTTATTGTATCTATTGCAGTGGAATAGTCTGTTCCCCCTCTGATATCTCTGTGCATTGGTTCAGACTCACAGGGTAGAGTCCCCTGTTCAATTAGGTCAGCTTGTTAGTTAGAACTGTAGACTGTCGGAGTTCTCTGACCCTGCAGTCAGTTGCTCCCAGCCCTTGTATCTCCTTGCTAATAAGTGGATGCTGCTTTGAAAACACCCGTCTCTGCCACAGGAACCAAAGAGCAGCAACCGGAGCGAGAATCCAATTTCTGACCTACAAGCAAAAGGAACCATCACAAAAGCAAGGAGCTGCCAGTGCCAGAGAGGAAAGAGGCCAGAAGGCGTCCAAACACACTTTAGAAAGGTGAGAGTTTTGAAAAGAACACTTTGGGCTTATTCCCCCCTCCCCACAATAACGAAACAGTAAACATTCATTGAAGTTTCAGTCCTGGTATGATAAATGAAGAGATATTCACAAAGGAGTCCCTTTAATGATTTCAACCAATCCTGTCTAATCAGCTGTCTTTAACATGATAACAGGCCGTATACAAACATACCCTTCGTTCCAAACAAACGCTATCGGTAGAGAAGTTCCAAGGGTAACCAGTCTTAGAAGCAATAATCTCCAAGACAGCTTTAATTGCATGTTTGTAAAGGGAATGTTATCATATTGCAGACAGCTGATTAAGCCTAATTTGTTTGAATTATTAGATCAAACTTTCTGTGAGTTCTGCATTTTACTTGTGGATCTCTGAGCTGTTTTTCTGGGTGTTTGGGGGGGGGGGCTGAAATAAAGAGACGGGGGTCAGGCAGAGTCGCCAGCCTCCAAGTGACAGAGATCCATTCGCCTGGGGAAAATGGCAGCTTTGGAAGGCGGACTCTGTGGCGTTACACCGCACGGAAGCCCCTTCCCTCCCCAAACCCCGACCTCCCCAGGCTCCACCCCACCCCCCAAATCTACAGGTTTTTCCCAACCCAGAGGTGGCAACCCTTGGCCAGGGCAGTCTCTCGAAGGCCTGGCTTTTGTTTTGCTCAGTCTGAGCCCTGGGCCAGTGTGAAAAAACACACACCACAGAAGGGTTGCGGGGTAAGGGGTAGTTTCTTCTTTCCACCGAGAACTTCCTTTCCTGCCACAAGTTCGCTGCAAGAACCATCGCCAGGATATTTGCCGGCCGGGAAAAGCCAAACGTTATTTATTCATGAAAATATTTCAGGCCTGGAAACATCAAAACAGAAGAAAATTAATTTTGGGATCCCATGAGGCTGACAGAATGTGAGCGATTGCATAACATGAAATTAAGTTTTTTAATACACACATGTATGTATGTGTGTGTCTGTAGGTAAATAAAATTTCACTTCCCACCAATTGCTTTGCGAAGCCCAATGTCTAATTTAATTAATCAGGGAAGCCGGCTTCAGTGACAGGCGGCAGACTGGATTGCTCTAAAAGATGCCCATTCTATTAAGCTGGCATTAACTGTGGCTCCGTCAAGGACTTAATAAATAGCTGCAGGATCTTCCACCTGATGAGAACCTGATGTGCCGGGCCCAAGAGGGTACGGTTTATCAGAAGCATCGTTTTTTAATCAGAGAATGCAAATGCAGCAGCGCCTCTGGAGACACCAGCAGCCTCCCATCCATTTTGCTTTCTAATTTGGTGCTTAACAGGGAGGTGGAAGGAGCCCCCAGTTCAGACAGGCCAGCCCTGCGGACGTGACTCCGAGGCAGAGCATCTGCTTGTCTGGCAGAAAGTCCAATCCTTGGCCTGCAGAAGCTCCCCAGCCCAACCCTCAGCACCTCCAGTTAAAAGGATCTGGTGGTGGTTGATGTGAAAGAGCTCGGCCTGAGACTCTAGGGAGTTACGGCCAGTCTGAGTAGGAAATACTGACCTGGATGGGACCAGGGGTCTGATTCAGCGTGAAGCAGCTTCAAGCGTCGGGGAGGGGAGAGGGTGGCTCAATGGTAGATCTTCTGTTCAGCATGCAGGTCCCTGGCAGTTAACTCCAGTAAAAAGAAGAGAGTGACGAGGATGATCAGGGGTCTGGAGACTGAGCCCTACAAGGAAAGGCTAAGGGCACTGGGAATGTTCAGTATGGAGAAGAGGGGTTGAGGTGGGACATGATTGCTCTCTTTCAGTATTTGAAAGGCTGCCATTGGGAGGAGGGCAAGGAGCTGTTCCAGTTGACAGCAGAGGAGAGGACCCGAAGCAACCGGTTTAAGTTACATGCAGAAAGGTATTGGCTCGATATTAGGAAACATTTTTTTCATGGTCAGAGTGGTTCAAAGGTGGAATCAGCTGCCTCGGGAGGTGGTGAGCTCCCCTTCACTGGCAGCTTTCAAGAAGAGGCTGGACGAACATTTGACAGGGATGCTTTAGGCTGGTCCTGCACTGGGCAGGGGGTTGGACTAGATGGCCCTTCCAACTCTATGATTCTATAAACAAGTTGTAGGTGATGTGAAAGACTTCTACCTGAGACCCTGGACAGCCGTGGCCAGTCTGAGCAGACAAATACCATCCGTGATGGAGGAGGAATCACTGTTTTTTGCTCAACTGGTCCACTGCTCTATCATTTTTCTGTATCCAGGTGGTCATTTCCCCAGAAAACACTTTCCTGGGGCACCTTCTTTGAGAGGAGGGCATAACTTGGACCCTGTAAATCCAATCATCCCCAAACTTAGAGGGCAGGCAGAGCATGAACCTCACAACCTGAACTGGTATGTAAGGCGGCTTTAAAAAATTGTGACAGTCCATGGTTTGTGAATGGGCATGTCACGAACCACAAACTGAAGCTTATTTTCCTAGTTTGTGCCCATCCTTAGTTCTGAGAGAACTGTGACTGGCCCAAAGTCACCCAGCAGGCTTTGTGTGGAGGAGCAGGGTTTTCAGGACCCTCCTGGCATCCAGCGGAGGATGGAGTTCAGCTTACCGGGTCTGGGACATTTCATCCAGCGTTTCAGCAACGTGCCCACATGACTTCCAGCATGACCCAGAAGTGATGTAAGCATGTTGGGGATGTTGGGGCAGCACTCTGGTTTTTGAGCAAAAGCTCTCTGGTAGAATTAGTTTCTACCATAGAGATTTTTTTTCCAACACCCAGAGTGTCGCCCCGATATCTCTGACATGCCAATGCCCCTTCTGTGTCATGTTGAAGTCATGTAGGCTCATCACTAGAACATCATAGAACCATAGAATGTTAGAGCTGGAAGGGATCCTGCAGATCATCTAGTCCAACCCCCTGCATTCTGCAGGAGCATAGCCCTACAACATCCCCAGAAGATGGTCATTCAGCCTCCACTTGAAAATGTCCAGCAAAGGGGCATTCACCACCTCCCGAGGCAGTCTGTTCCACTGCTCAGCCACTCTGACAGTTAGGAAGTTTCTCCTGATATTTAGCTGGTATCTGGGTGTTTTCAAGCGGAGGTTGGACGACCATCTTTCGGGGATGCTGTAGGTATGTAGGACCATCTTTTGGCTCTGCTCCTGCAGAGTGCAGGGGGCTGGACTAGATAACCCGCAAGGTCCCTGCCAACTCTTAACATTCTATGATTCTATGAAAGCAAGATGGGGGAGGCATCTTTACATGACAGGGGCTGTGGCACAGGCAAATAAGGTATGCTAATGAGCTAGGCTCATGAGCTCCTGCACCTCTTTTTTAATGAAATGACCCCTGCACAGAACTAAAAGCGCAGGTGGTTTGGGCGCCTCTCTGCCGTGCTCCCCTCCTGCCTTCCTCGCACAGGAAGCTAAAGACAGACGAGATCCTGCTTGGCGTTGTAACCCAGGAGGGAAGAGAGGCACGTCTGGCCCCTTGTGCTGTGGATGCCGGAGTCCCTGATCCGCAGCAGAGGGAAAGTGAAGTGCAGGAGGCCCCAGCGTCTCCCTTGATTGGCCGCAGCAGCCCACCCCCCTCTCGCGAAAGGTCACGCTCTTGCAGCTCGATTATTTCTTGGCAGGGACCACAGGTGCTGCACCTCCCTGATATTAGGAACAACTTCATCTGTGCAGTTCAGCCACACTTAATAAATGTCAGTGCTTAAGGCTCACGCGGGGAAGGTTGAGTGGCGCAGAAAAGCACTCGGGAGGCCATCGGCAGCAAGGAAGCAGTCAAGGGAGATGGGTCCCGAGATGCAGGTGAGACCTCGCCCTGGCTAAAGACACCGACACAGAGGGAGCCGAGGGAAGAGAGCCAGCCAGGTGCCCCCAGAAGCCTACAGACAGGGCAGCTGCAGCTCAGAGGTACGCTGCCTTTGACCGTGGAAGCTCCATTTGGCCATCACGGTAGGAAATTCCATACCTGAATTATGTGTCATGTGAAATAAATAATTTGGTTGGAACACTTTCCCTATGAAGAAAGGTTGAGACGCTTGGGGCTCTTTAGCTTGGAGAAACGATGGCTGAGGGGTGACATGATCGAGGTTTATAAGATTATGCATGGGATAGAGCAGGTCGAGAAAGAGGTACTTTTCTCCCTTTCTCACAATACAAGTACTTGTGGGCACTCCATGAAATTGCTGAGCAGTCGGGTTAGAACGGACAAAAGGAAGTCCTTCTTCACCCAAAGAGTGATTAACATGTGGAATTCACTGCCACAGGAGGTGGTGGTGGCTACAAGCATGGACAGTTTCAAGAGGGAACTGGAAAAGCATATGGAGCAGAGGTCCATCAGTGGCTGTTAGCCACAAGTTATAGATAGGAACTCTTAGTCTGGGGCAGGTGATGCACTCTATTCTTGGTGCTTGGGGGGGAGGGCAAGAGTGGGAAGGCTTCTAGTGTCCTGGCCCCACTGGTGGACCTCCTGATGGCACTTGGTGATTTTGGCCACCGTGTGACTCAGAGTGTTGGACTGGATGGGCCGTTGGCCTGACCCAACACTGGCTTCTGTTAGGTTCTTATGTAAATCCTTCCCTTTATCGGTCCTGAATCTACTCTCAATTAGTTTTGTTGGGTGGCCCGAAATTCTGGAACTAGATGAGAGGGAGAACAAACCCTGCCCCCGCTCTCTGCCACAAGGGTGCTGTTGTAAGTTCCTATTTTTTTCTCCCAGCACAAGAATCGTCTTCCCAATAAAGAGGCCCAAATTATTTATTTAATGACTTCATTCCTACCCCACCTTTCCCCCCAAGTAGGGACCCAAAGTGGCTTTATAGCATTCTCCTCTCCTCCGTTTCACCCTCACAACAGCCCGGTGGTGTGGTGGGTGAGGCAGAGAGTGTGTGACTGGCCCAAGGACACCCAGCGACCTCCCATGGCATGAGTGGGGATTCGAACTTGGGTATCCAGATACTAGTCCTAACCACGACACCACACTGGCTTCTAAATCTTCTGCATAGGAAGGAAGCTCCAACCTCTTGACCACTTTTGTTGTCCCCGTCTGCATACTCTCCGGCTCTGTGAGGTGGGGGCAGGCTCTCCATTTACACATCAGCATGCAGGGGGCAGATGAATAAGTTTGGGGAGGATTCATAGAACCATAGAATTGTAAGGGATCTCCAGGGTCATCTAGTCCAACCCCCTGCACAATGCAGGAAATTCACAGATATCTCCCCCTCCACATCCGTCATGACTGCTGTTCTATGCCCAGGAGATGGCAAAAAAGCCTCCCGGAATGCCAGCTCAACTGGCCTGGAGAAAAATTGCTTCCTGACCCCAAAGTGGTGATCGGCATTTCCCTGGGTGTGTAAGAAAGGGCCACAAGAACCAAGCACTGAGGCAACCAGTGTTCCCTCAAAGCTGAGTTAGTGTGGGCCAGCTCACAGTTTTTGAGCCTCCGGCTCACCCATTTTTGCCTTCACTCAGGAAGGGAGGGCTCCAGAGCAAACTAATTTATGCAGTAGCCCAATCTCTTGCTCACAACTTTAATGCCAGTAGCTCATAAAGTAGAATCTTTGCTCAAAGGACTCCACAGCTTAGAGGGAGCGTTGAAGGCAACCCTTCCTGCCTTTCCTTTTGTAGAAATTTTGAAGACTTCTGTTATGTATTGGGATTGAATAATTCCTGATTGAATCATGCCAGAGACTGGGTGAGCTTGGAGCACAAGAACAATAGCCTGCCAGGATTCTGAAAGTAATTAATCTAGTAGTATTGTGATGTAAATAGCCTATCACAGGGAGTGGGTTGTGTTTGAGTGTGGCAATTGCATGCTATTTCACAGAGCGGAGTGGGGTGTGTTTGAGTGTGGCAATTGCAGGCTATTTCACAGAGCTGAGGCTCTGAAGACTGGTCTTGTAATCTTGCCAAAATCATGAATGAAGTAGAACTGATCACTAGGCTTGTGGTCTGTCCATCCGTGGAGCCCATGATTTAACAACTTCCTTTTGAAGAAAGGAAAAAAAAACAAGTGGAAAGAGAGTGACCCACGGGGCTTCTGCAATCCCAGTGAGGGGCATTTGTTTCCGTGCCCCAACCTATACTGCATTTTGCATACAGGACAGTTTACACCTGATTAGTACGCAGCAGCTTCCTTCATTGAGCCTGAAATTAGACGGGTCTCACTATAATGCCCAGCTCAGACACGCCGGTCCTACCTTTAAAAATGCACCTCGTGTGACTGAAAAGTTGCATTCTGGAGGCGGGTGCAGCTTTCGCGTCCCTGTGACTTGTGCTTGGATGGACCACCAACCTACCTATTTTCCATTCACTTTGTCTCTCCTCTTTCCTTTTTCCTTCCTCGGCAAAGCAAACACGCTGTAAATATTCTTACTCCTCATAAAGTATTCATGCCCTGCAGCGAGGGGAAGAAATCAGGGAATGGGGGGAGGGGCGGAGTGGGCTCAGCAGGGTTTTATCCCTTCAGATCCACAAACTCCAAAAATATCCACAGTGACAGCTGCACGCTGAGACAGATTGTGGCTATTAATACAAAGGGTGGAAGGCCTTCCAAAATCATTACTCCGGGGCAGAAGGAAGTGGGTTAGGACTTGTACCTAATTCTGGTCCCAGTCCCGGGGATTTAACACCCCAGCTGTTCTAGAAGTCGTAGAAGATCCCAAGTCCAGTCCCTGGCAGGCCCAGGTGGAAGGGGTCCGGCTGTTAGTGCTAAGAAAGAGCTTAAGCCTGGACCTGAGATGCCCCAAGTTGGCATCAGCGAGGAGGCTGGCAGGCCTGGCGTTTCTATTTTTTCCATTTTGAACCTCCAGTTTGGTGTAGCGGTTAAGTGTGCGGACTGTAATCTGGAAGAACCGGGTTTGATTCCCCACTCCTCCACTTGCACCTGCTGGATGACCTTGGGGAAGCCATAGTTCTGTCAGAACTGTTCTTGAAAAAGAGCAGTTTTTGTCAGAGTTCTTTCAGCCCCACCGACCTCACAGGGGGTGTCTGTTATGGGGAGGGGAGGGGAAAGGAGTTTGTAAGCCGCTCTGAGACTCCTTCGGGTAGTGAAGGGCGGGGTATAAATCCAATCTCTTCTCTCTCTTCTCTTCTTTCTCTTCTCTTCTCTCTCTTCTTCTCTTCTCTTCTCTTCTTCTCTTCCTTCTCCCTTCCTTCCCTTCCCTTCCTTCCTTCCTTCCCTTCCTTCCTTCCCTTCCCTTCCCTTCCTTCCCTTCCCTTCCTTCCCTTCTCTTCTCTTCTCTTCTCTTCTCTTCTCTTCTCTTCTCTTCTCTTCTCTTCTCTTCTTCTTTATTGACGGATGAAATCAGGACACCCAGACTTTCTCCTGTAGAAAAGCATCCAAGGAAATTGAAGGTCAGGAGGCTACCATCACTATGACCCCAAATGCCCCCCAGGGGCTCTGTTTGCAGCCACTGCCAGGTTGGCCTTTTACCATCTTCAGCTGATGAGGCAGTTGGTCCCCTTCCTCGAATGCAGCGACTTGGCAACGGTGATCCTTGCAATGGTCACCTCAAGACTGGATTACTGTAATGCCCTCTACATGGGGCCGCCCTTGTCGCAGATCTGGAAGCTTCAGCTGGTGCAAAATGCTGCGGCCGGGCTGTTGTTGGGACTCCCTGTCCAGGAGCACATTCAGCCTGTGTTAAAGGCTGCCTATAGCATACCGGATCCACTTCAAAGTGCTGGTTCTTACCTTTAAAGCCCTTTATGGCCAGGGACCTGCATACCTGAGGGACTGCCTTTCCCCATACGTACCCCAGAGAGCACTGTGGTCAGGGATCCAGAATCAACTGGTCCTCCCAAGCATTAAGGAGGCCAGGCTGGTGACGACCAGGGCACGGGCTTTTTCGGTGGTGGCTCCGCTCTGGTGGAATGAGCTCCCGGAGGAGACCAGGGCCCTGCGGGCCTCTTACAGTTCCGCAGGGTCTGCAAGATGGAGCTCTTCCACCAGGCTTTTGGAGCTGCCCCCACCACCACTGCTATTACCACTGGGAACGCCAACCGACATTGTATGGCAAAGAGCCCTGATCCACTGGACCCCCAATAACTGCCCGAGCCGATTCCCCCCTTTATGACATCTGAAGTATCTTCTTATGACGCCTAATGCAGACCAACGGCACCGACGCATAAGACTAGCACTTTATTGACGAATGTGTCACCGGAACATCCCACGGCCCTATGACACACCATTGGATATTGCCATCCACCATTGGATTGTAGACTGAATGCTGCCATCACCTGTTTTTATTAGCACTTTATGATGTTTATGTGAATCTTATTGTATTTATTGTTTTATTGAATTTTAATGTCTGTACACCGCCTTGAGCCAGTTTGCACCGGCAAGGCGGGATATACATTGAAATTATAAATAAATAAATAAATAAACAAATAAATAATTATATTTGGTTTTAACATAGTATATTTTTATTTATTTATTTATTTATTAGTTAGACCTCTATCCCACCCTCCTGCCGAAGTGGCTCAGGGCGGCTTACAAACAATTATAAAACCAGCATAAATACATACATAAAATACAACTCAATAAAATTCCAGTAATACAGTTAAAACCATTTAAAGTGGCGGTGTCATATAACAAAGTACAAGTGCAGCTCAGCCAATAGAATCACTCCTACTGAAACGCCCGGCGAAAGTAATTTAATGTTGTGCTTATTATTTGTATGTATTTTGGAATTTTATCTGCTGGAAGCTGCCCTGAGCCAGCCCCGGCCGGGAGGGCGGGATAAAAGTTTAACAAATAAATAAATAAAATCATATTTATTTATATCTTTAAAATATTTGTTAGCAGACTTTCTTCCTTACGGAGCTCAAGGCAGCTGACGCTGTTAATAAAATACGCAAAATGTATTGCAATAAAAAAAACCAACCACATTTATAGTCACTATTTAGGACTGGTTTAATCCAATGCCGCCCTAAATAAAACTGGTCAAAAGTGAGGCTCTTCCGTCCTTGTGGGGCTCCAACCCCAAAGGCCATCTCTCGTGTACCCAACAGCCTCCTTTGATAGCCGGAGCAGTCAGGAGACTCCCTCCTTGTGATTTTGATTTCCAGGTAGGAACACCTGGGAGAAGATGGTACTCCAGATACCCTGGTCCCAGAGTTGCCAAACTCCTGCTGGGACCTGGCGATCCCTCACTATTACAACCAGTGTTCCCTCTAAACTGAGTTAATGTGAGCTAGCTCACAGTTTTTTAGCCTCCAGCTCACACATTTTCATCTCCGCTCGGGAAGGAGGGCTCCAGAGCAAACTGATTTATGCAAGTAGCCAAATTGCTCACTCACAACTTTAATGCCAGGAACTCACAAAGTAGAATTGTTGCTCATGAGACTCCACGGCTTAGCGGGATCTTTGATTACGACTGCTCTCCAGGCAATACAGCAGCTTTGGAGGACGGATTCTATGGCACTGTCCCCTGATGAGGCCCCTCCCCTCCCTCCCCAGGCTCCGTCCCCAAAATCTCCAGGTATTTCTCAACCCAAAGCTGACAATCCTGCCTAGTCCCAGGCAGTGCTCCCTCTAAGCTGTGGAGTCTTGTGAGCAAAGATTCTACTTTGTGAGCTGCTGGCATTAAAGTTGTGAGTGAGCGATTTGGCTGCTGCATAAATTAGTTCACTCTGGAGCCCTCCTTCCTGAGTGAAGACAAAAATGTGTGAGCTGGAGACTGAAAAACTGTGAGCTGGCACACACTGACTCAGCTTAGAGGGAACACTGGTCACGTTGCACTTTAAAGACCAAAACCCACACCTTGAATTGGGCTCAGGAGCAGATCAATCGCCAGGGTAGCTGCTGTAACATCGGGGTTTACGTGCTCCCAACTGCTGTCCCCAACCACCAGTCTAGCCTCAGCATCGTGCCCCGGCTGCAGCCTCTGAACCATCTTCAAGGGTAGCCCCGAGCAGAACACGTTATTTCTTTATTTATTTGCATTTATAGCCCACCCATCCCGCGAGTGGGCTCAGGGCAGGTAATGTCACAAAACGTACAATTATTACAATTCAAAATTAAACAATTTAAACAATTTGAAATTAATAAACATTAAAACACAGCCGCACTTCGAACAAATCAGCCGGCTGTGGGGGTTCCCTGGCATATTATTTGGGTTGGGTGGGTGACAACCACCTCAGGGAGGCCATAGAGAGATGTCTGCTGCCTCAGCCGAAGGCCTGGCGGAACAGCTCCCTCTTGCAGGCCCTGTGGAATTGAAGAAGATTCCGCTGGGCCCTAATCTTGACTGGGAGCAGAAAAGGCCCTGGCCCTGGTCAAGGCAAGACGGACATCCTTTAAGAACATAAGAACATAAGAGAAGCCAATGTTGAATCAGGCCAATGGCCCATCTAGTCCAACACTCTGTCACACAGCGGCCAAAATATACCAGGTGCCCTCAGGAGGTCCAGCAGTGGGGCCAGGACACTAGAAGCCCTCCCACTGCTGCCCCCTCCAGCACCAAGAATAGAGTGCATCACCTGCCCCAGACTGAGAGTTCCCATCTATACCCTGTGGCTAATAGCCACTGATGGACTTCTGCTCCATATGTTTATCTAATTCCCTCTTGAAACTGTCCAGGCTTGTAGCTGCCACCCCCTCCTGTGGCAGTGAATTCCATATGTTAATCACTCTTTGGGTGAAGAAGAATTTCCTTTTATCTGTTCTAACCCGACTGCTCAGCAATTTCATGGAGTGCCCACGAGTTTGGGCTGGGGACAACCAGGAGATGTTGCTCTGTAGAGCGTAGTGCTCTTCGGGGCATATATGGGAAGAGGCAGTCCCTCAGATATGTGGGTCCCAGGCCGTATAAGGCTTTAAAGGTGATTACCAGCACCTTGAAGTGAATCCGGAAGTCAACTGGCAACCAATGCAGTTGGCGGAGCACCTGCCGGGCGTGAGGCCACATAGGCATCGGTGTCAGCAGGCACACCGCCACATTTTGCACCAGCAGCAGTTTCTGGGTCAGCCTCGAGGGCAAGCCTACATAGAGCAAGTTACAGTCATCAAGCCTGGAAGTGACCATTGCATGGATCACTGTAGCTAAGTCTGGGGTGGGGGGCAGGGAGAGATGGTCTCAGCAGCCTTATCTGCCTAAGATGGAAAAATGCAGATCTGGCAACTGCCGTAACCTGGGCCTCCATAGACAGAGAGGCATCCAGTGTTACTCCCAGGCTCCTCCCTGTCTGGGTCAGCACCAAAGGAGCCCCTTCCAATGTGGGGAGTCTGACATCCACACACACACCCCACCCATGTACAGGACCTCCGTCTTCGATGGATTAAGCTTCAACCAGCTCTGCCACAACCATCCAGCCACAGCCACCAGAGCCTCAGCCAGAATGTCAGGGGCAGAAGACAGATGAACATCCATTAACAGATAGAGCTGGGAGACATCTACATATTGATGGCAGCCCAGCCCGTAACTCCTGGTTAAGTGGGTGAGGGGACGCATGCAGATGTTAAATAACATCAGTGAGAGGATTGCTCCTTGTGGCACTCAACATTCGAGTGGCTATTGTGAGGGGACCCTCTCGCCAAGCGCCACCCTCTGTCTCCGCCTGTGGAGAAAGGAGTTTCAATCGCCATTCCACACACAAAAGAACCTCCTCAGGAAACAATCCATAGACAAAAGAACCTCCTCAGGAAAGCTCCTCCATTAGCATGTTCATGCTTGGAGAACTCCTACAAGATAATGACTCAGCCCTACCCCACCTTCCAGGGTAGATATAAATGACCTGCCTACCATTTTCCTTCTCACCTTGACACAGAGAGTCCTCCATCTTTCTGTGCTATACCTCTGAGGATGCCAGTCACAGCTACTGGCGAAATGTCAGGTCCTGCAATGCCAAGACCATGGCCACACAACAACCCAGAAAATCTACAACAACATTGCAAGGCAGGCCCCTGGACTCCCACATTGGCGACATGGTGGGTCAACAAATTATAGTCGACCGTGTTGAATGCTGCCGTTAGATTTAATTGTAACAGCAGCACCGACCCACTCCGATCCAGCTGCCTATGGAGGTCATCTGTAAGGGCAACCGGAGCCGTCTCTGTCCCATGGTCAAGGCGGAAGCCGGACTGGAAAAGATCAAGTACGGAAGCATCCTCCAGGAAAGCTTGTTCAGCAGCAGTCTGATCTAGATGTAGCCAAGGCGTGGATCACCGTGGCTAGATATGAGTGATCCCAGAAGAGATGCAGCTGACATACCAGCCGGAGCTGTGCAGAAGCACCCCAGACCACCGCAGCTGCCTGGTTTTCTGAGCTGGCTGCCGCGTCATAAACACCAGCTCCAGTGCTACCACGTTTGCTAGTCTATTATGAGAATGGTGTGGGCTGCTTGATGTGCGGCATGCCAGACTGAAGCATGACTGGAAACACCAGTCAGTTCAAAATGTGACTGAAAGCCCCTTTTAACTGGAGCCACCACACAGACCAGATGTCACCGATGCCGTAGGCTTAGCAAGCCGTTGCCTGGATGCTCACTGCTGCCAATTTGTGTCTGGCCCCTGTTCCATGCACCGGAGTTGACCTCTAGAGCAGGGGCGGATGAAGGCTCCCTGGTGCCCAAAGCACTGCCCCGTCTTGGTGCCCCCCTCCTTTCCACACTGACCCAGTGTCCTTTTGAGTTGTTGACCTGTCTGACCGGATATACAATGCAGGCTGCAGCAATACAAAAATTGATTCATAGGATAACACAATAGACTGTACAAACTAAGCCACACTTTGGCTACATAAAGTTTGGCTACATAAATGCGTGACTTCATTCTTTTTTTTTCTTTTCACCCTTTCCCCAACTTTGTGGTGCCCCCTTTGGCCCTGGTGCCCGAAGCTTAAGGGTTAACCTGCCACTGCTGCAGAGCCCTAAACGGCTTTGGGCCAAAGTGCTGAAGGGGCTGCTTCCCTCCCGCTTTGCACCCCCATAATCTGAGATCTGCTCTTGGGTCCTACTCAGCATTCCCAGGTTAATAGAAATGTCCCACTGTGACCCCCAGGATTTGGCACTCCTTGCCTCAGGCGGCCCAGTTCCAGAGGAGGCCATGATAGGCCATGAGAGCCAGTCTGATGTAGTGGTTAAGTGAGCGGACTCTAATCTGGGAGAACTGAGTTTGATTCCCCACTCCTCCACTTGCACCTGCTGGATGACCTTGGGCAAGCCATAGTTCTGACAAGAGGTGTTCTTGAAAAAGAGCAGTTTCTGTCAGAGCTCTCTCAGCCCCACCTGCCTCACAGAGTGGGGAGGGGAAGGGAAAGGAGTTTGTAAGCCACTCTGAGACTCCCTTGGGTAGTGAAGGGTGGGGTATAAATCCAATCTCCTCCTCCTCCTCCTCCTCTTCTCCTTCACCTTCTTCTGGTGAACCAAGTGGCTGACATGATGCTGAACTCTCAATGCTATATTGCTTTGGTGGCTTTTATTACTGTGGTTTTGCTGCTGCTAGTTATTTCCTTTTTAAAAGACTTTTTTCCCTGTATTGTAAGCTTTGGTTAGTGCTTGGATGGGAGACCACCAGTGGCGAACCACCTCTGAGCATCCTGTGCCTTGAGAACTGTTGGGTTTAGCAAGTTAAAACACTTCAGTAATTATAGAGTTAACTTCGTTTGTGTTGGTCAACAGGAACTTTCTTGGTTCTCTCTCTCTCTTTCTCTCTTTCTCTCTTTCATTCTTTCTTTCTTTCCACCTCCCTCTCTCTTTCTCCCTCTCTTAGACAAATAAATATCATTATTAATATCTGTTTTTACCCCTTCTATTTTTTATTTTGGCAGTCTCATTTAATGTTAATAAAAAGCAAATCATAGAATCATAGAATGTTAGAGTTGGAAGGGACCTTGCAGGTCATCTAGTCCAACCCCCTGCACTCTACAGGAGCACCGTGGAAAGATAGCCCTACATACCTACAACATACCCAAAAGATGGTCGTCCAGCCTCCGCTTAAAAAAGTCCAGCGAAGGAGCCTCCACCACCTCCCCAGGCAGACTGTTCCACTGCAAATGTGCATGTCTTTTAATAAAAATGTGTGTGTGATATTTGTTCATGTCTTGCAGTTCTCAAACATCTGACGTTTATTCTACGTGGCTCTTACATTGAGCAGATCTGGCCGACCCCGCTATAGAGGTCCTGAGCCAGTGCCTGTTGGCTGGGATTAAATGGATGGTTCGGGGGAGACCTGAAATCCTGAAGGACACTGTGCTTCCCATTTTTTTATGGGGCTCAGCTGGCCCTCACGGACTCAGTTAAGAGCCAAGGAATTAAATGGAACCCAGAACTATTCCTGGAGAAGCGAGTTAAGGCAGCTGCCCAAAAAAAAAAGTGCATTTTGCAAGCTTCGTTTCGCACAGAGGACAGCTCCCTGTCTTGACTCAGCTAACCTGGGCCCGTGAACTCATGCTAGCCGGATGTAACACACTCAACATGGTTCTGCCCTTAAAGTCAACCCGGAAATCCTGGTTAGTACAGAATACCACAGCTCGGTTGCAAGCAGCCAGGGACGTGCAGCAAAGAATAAAAACAGCATGGTATTTTAGTTGCTGTAGATTTTCCGGGTTGTCTGGCCGTGGTCTTGGCATCGTAGGACCTGACGTTTCACCAGTAACTGTGACTGGCATCCTCAGAGGTATGACACAGAAAGATGGAGTACTTTCTGTGTCAAGGTGAGCAGAAAAATGGTAGGCAGGTAATTTATATCTACCCTGGAAGGTGGGGTAGGGCTGAGTCATTATCTTGCAGGAGTTCCCCAGGCTATGAACATGTTGTCTAGAGTAGTCACAGCTACTGGTGAAACATCAGGTCCTACGATGCCAAGACCACGGCCACACAACCCAGAAAATCTACAGCAAGTAATGAACTCTGGCCGTGAAAGCCTTCGACAACAAAAACATGGTATTTTCTTTTAAACTGGATATATTAGAGCAAAAAAAAAGGTATTCCAGGGTTCCAGATACTGGTATGGTATTCGGGTCCATTGCTTGTTTGTTTCCAGGTTTTCAATATTTTTTGGCTCCAGTGTCCCCTAAGGGGAAACTTTCTAGGACTTGGTGGGGGGGCAGTAAAGGTACCGATACCAAAATGGCAGGAGAGCTGCGGTGTGTGGGGGGTGTCCTTGAAATCACCTCCACATTTCAAGCCAATTGGACGAAGGGATCCAATTCTTCGGGCCCCTAAACAAGGTGCCCCCGGCTGCCCCAACCAATGTAAAACCTGATAATCTGAAACAATGTAAAATATGAGAATCTGAAACTATATAAAACCTGAAAATCTTAATCCATGTAAAATGCAAGAATCTCAGTGTAAAATGGAAGCGTCTACAAAAAATGTGTTCTCGACACAAACCCACTCCAGCAAAGAATGCACTTTTTAAAAAGCAATAAAACATTTAAAACTAACATAATCTTCCCAAAGCTGCCAGGCAAGCCACGGGAGACACAGAAACACAGTGGAGAGGGAGGAAAAACAGAGTGTTGGACTGGATGGGCCATTGGCCTGATCCAACATTGGCATCTCTCTTATGCTCTTATGCCTGGGGCAAGTGATGCTCTGTATTCTTGGTGCTTGGGGGGCGGGAGGGCAACAGTGGGAGATCCTGGAAGCTAAGCAGGGTCAGCCTTGGCTGATATTTGGAAGGGCGACCTCCAAGGACTACCAAGGTCACGACGCAGAGGCAGGCAATGGTGAAACCACCTCTGAAATGCCTCTCGCCTCAGGAAAAACAAGCCCAGCTCACCACCTAGTCGTGCAGAACACTAAAGATAACTAAAACTTCCAGCTGCCAGACAATATTAGGATCCCCTGACCATTCTACACACAATGCCATACAATAATAAGTATTATTATTCCAGGAGATCCAGTGTTCCCTCTAAGCTGAGTTAGCGTGAGCTAGCTCACAGTTTTCTAGCCTCCAGCTCAGACATTTTGGTCTTCGCTCAGGGCAGGATGGCTCCAGAACAAACTCGTTTATGCAGTAGCCAAATCGCTCACTCACAGCTTTAATGCCAGTAGCTCACCTAGTAGGATTTTTGCTCACAGGACTCCACAGCTTAGAGGGAGCATTGCTTCAGAGCCCGCCCAGAGGCTGGCAGCCCGAGGGACAGCAGGGCAGGCATCCCTTGTTCTCTTGAGCCAGTTTGGTGTAGTGGTTAAGTGTGCGGACTCTGATCTGGGAGAACCGGGTTTGATTCCCCCACTCCTCCACTTGCACCTGCTGATGTGACCTTGGGCCAGTCACGAGCTCTGGCACAGCTGTCCTTGGAAAAGAGCCGTTTCTGTTAGAGTATCTGTTGTGGGGAGGGGAAGGGAAAGGAGTTTGTAAGGCGCTCTGAGTCTCCTTTGGGTAGTGAAGGGCAGGGTATAAACCCAATCTCTTCTTCTCTTCTTCTTCTTGTACATCCAGCTCTTCCAGACCATCTTTTGGGCCCAGGAGAAAGCCTCTTGTCCCTGTTGCTGGAGTCGCTACATCTCCTCTCTGCCTCTGAGGGCCTTCCAGCCTCTCCACAGGCAGAGAGGGGCTCCCATGAGCCAGGCAGCAGAGCCCCCCTCCCCGCAGCTCCAGGGGGATGGGATGAAGCCAGAGATGGGAGCAGGGAAGGGCACCCTGAAGGTCGGAGAGCTCATCATGCCAGGCAACGAGCTGGAGCCGAGGGAGCCCGGCCGAGCGAGGAGAAGCATTGGCGGCAGAGGAGCCGGTCGATACCTGGAGAAACCAGCCGTCCAGCAAAGAGGAAACGGGGCTGACAGGAAGAATCCACCCGCTGGAGCAGAACGAAAGACAGAAAGCAGGGCTGACGAGGAGGAGGAGGTGGAGGAGGAGGAGGAGGCAGGTGGTGATCCCAGTTTGGGGTAGTGGTGAAGTGTGTGGACTCTAATCTGGGAGAACCGGGTTTGATTCCCCACTCCTCCACTCGCAGCTGGCTGGATGACCTTGGGTCAGTCACAAGTTCTCTCAGAGCTGTTCTCTCAAGGGCAGTCCTCGGAAGAGCTCTCTCAGCCCCACCTCCCTCACAGGGTGTCTGTTGTGGGGAGGGGAAGGGGAAGGAGATTGTAAGCCCCTCTGAGACTCCGAGTGAAGGTTGGGGTATAAATCCAATCTCCTCTTCCTCTTCCTGTGCATGGCCAGCCTGCTCGCCTTGCCTGAAGCACCCCCCTGGCAGCCAGTGCCAGAGATCCCTGTCCTAGGGCTGCCAGTTCCGAGTTGGGAGGTTCCTGGAGATTTGGGGGGGGGCTGGAGAAGGCAGAGTTTGGAGAGGGGAGGGGCCCCACGGCCTGGAGTCCACCTTCCCAGGCAGCCGTTTCCTCTGCTGCCTTTCCAGAAGATCACCAGGCCCCACGTGGAGGTTGGCAACCACAGACAGATTGCCCCCCTGCTCTGAGCTTTGCATTTCATGGCCAGCGCCCCCCTGGTTGCCCTGCAGAGATTCGCTGTGGCTCCAAACTCTCTGGGGAGAGAAGCGGGCTGTTGACTGACTCCTTGGCAGGTTTCTTCCAGGGGGGGCGGTGGGGAAGAGGGGGGCTCTCCTTCCCAGGCACGGAAGCGGCTCGGCGGCTTATTAATGCCAAGCGCGGAGTCCTTTCGCACACCTGCTGCCACTTTCCCCCGGAGTGAATTAGCTCTTCGCTCATCATTGGCAAATTTGACAAATGCATCTCAGCGTCAGAAAGCAATTGAAGCAAAGCTAATTTAGGGCTGTGAAAGACATGCGGGCGGTGCGGGGGCGCCCTTCTCCTCCTCCTCCCTCTCGTTGTACAAATTGGCCCTGGGAGGTTTGGAGTCACCTCTAGAACTGCGCTTCCTTCCGAGCCACATCACGCTCTCCTGGCCCACAAAGAGATCGCCAGCTGCTTGGGCCACGCTTGCGCTCAGTTCGTTTTCCTGGAGTTTCCTTTTCTCCACGGTCGTCTGGGTGTTCACTCAGGTGAGGTGGCAGTGCCCGCGTGGCTTCCTTCTGCAAGGCCTGTGGGTGTTCAGGGATTTCCTGGTGCGATGGCAAATCTACAGACTGGCCGCCCTTGCAAATGGTGTTTAATGGGAATGCTGGCAGTCTTGAAGGGTTGCTTCAGGGTATCTCCTGTGGCTGATGTGAACAGGGGGGCAATTTGTATCCTCTGAAAAGACACACTTGTTTTCCAAGACAAGATGGCAGCACCAGCTGTGCCCTCTTCAGCAGAGTTAGGCCCATCTAAGCCCATTAATTTCAGTAGGGTCAAAAAGCTATAACTCTGTTTAGGATTGCACTGCAAGTGTCTCCCCCCAGTAGTTTTTCAGTTTTGCATGTATGAGGCCTGTTAGGATAGATGGGGCCTGACAACATCCCAAAGAGAGGGGGGGGCTCTTTTGCCTAACAGCCAGGCTTCATCTGGCAAGTCCATAACTATTCAACTGGAGAGCCCTTTCCAGGCCCGTAGCCACAGAGGGCATTTGGGGGCAATGCCCCCCACAGATTAATGCTGCCCCCTTGACAAAAAGATTGAAATAAATAAAAAAATAAATGTAAGAGTCACATGGGGTTTCCAAAGTGACCCCAGGGACAGACAAGGAAGCTTCCTTCTCATTTTCTGTTTTCCAGGGCAAAAAAATAAATAGTTTTTTTAAAAATGCAAATAAAATAAAATAAAATTGCAAAAAAAAAAAAAGCAAAAAGACAGAGATTCCCCCTCCCCTCCCCTCCCCGTCTTACATCGAAAAGCAGCTCGGTATCGAGTCTCTCCAATCGGGTTAGAACAAATAAAAGGAAGTCCTTTTTTACCCAAAGAGTGATGAACACGTGGAATTCACTGCCACAGGAGGGGGTGGCAGCTACAAGCATGGGCAGTTTCAAGAGGGAATTGGATAAGCATATGGAGCAGAGGTCCATCAGATGCTATTAGCCACAAGGCGTAGATAGGGACTCTCGGTCTGGGGCAAGGGATGCTCTGTATTCTTGGTGTTTGGGGGGGGCAACAGTGGGAGGGCTACTAGTGTCCTGGCCCCACTGCTGGACCTCCTGATGGCACCTGGTACCTTTGGCCAGACAGAGTGTTGGACTGGATGGGCCACTGGCCTGATCCAACTTTGTATTCTCTTATGTTCTTATGAGAGGACTAGAGGGGGACTGGAGGTCACAGCAGAGCCAGAGCTGCTGCCCCACCAACCAAAATTTTCTGGCTATGCCCCTGGCCCTTCCCCACTCTTGGTGCTGGTGCCCAGCCTGTCCCTTGCAATTCCCCAGCACAAGGGAGATGTTATCCTCACCAATGAATGACCCCCTGGCCTGCCCCACCCAGTTCCTCAAAGCACGCCTGGGGACACGGAACTGTCGGAGAGCATTAACGCTAAGGTCATGTATCCCTGGGAGAGGACCCCCAGACGCTGCGCCATCTCACTCACTCACTCATGCAAACAAGATGTGTCAGAAGGAGCATCTTCACAGCTGGGGGGGTGCTCTTCCCTCAGCCAGTTTGGTGTAGTGGTTAAGTGCGCAGACTCTAATCTGGGAAAAGCGGGTTTGATTCCCCACTCCTCCACTTGCAGCTGCTGGATGACCTTGGGCAAGACATAGTTCTCTCAGGGCTGTTTTCTCAAGGACAGTTCTGTCCTTGAGTTCTCTCAGCCCCACCTACTTCACAGGGTGTCTGTTGTGGGGAGGGGAAGGGAAAGGAGTTTGCAAGCCGTTCTGAGTCTCTCCTACCTCACAGGGTGTCTGTTGTGGGGAGGGGAAGGGAGAGGAGTTTGTAAGCTGCTCTGAGACACCTTTGGGTAGTGAAGGGCAGGGTATTAATCCAATCTCCTCCTCCTCCTTTTTCTTCTTCTATTTGGGGATTGGATTCAGCACCATGGACAGCTGCCAACCAACACTGCAGAGGCCCATTGGCCAGACATGGACTTGGGGCTCAGCTGGGAGCTGGGTTCTTCTCATCTCCCATCACTTCCCAGGTTCCTCGCCTTGTTGGGCTGGGGCACGGGAAAGCATCAGGGGTCATTAGGAGTCGACTCTTGGCTGATGGAAAAGTGGCTGAGAATGGAAGGCATCACTGTTTGGTTTCCAGTGGTCTCTCCTCTAAGGAGAACTGAGCCCATGGACACCAGCTTGACGTTCTCAATGTTTGGAGACACGGGAGCCTGATAGGACTGGGAGCTGCAGCTTGGGGGAGGAGCCTAGGGGAGGTGGGGCTTGCTGAGGGGAGGGGCCTCAGCATGGTGCGGTGCCGCAGAGTCCACCCTCTGAAGCAGCCATCGTCTCCAGGAGAACTGATTTCTCCAGTCTGGAGATCCATTGTAGTTCCAGGAGCCATGCTCCCTCTGAGCTGTGGAGTCTTGTGAGCTCCTGGCATTAAAGTTGTGAGCCTGAGCGATTGGGCTACTGCATAAATCAGTTTTCTCTGGAATGGTGGTAGTGGTTTGGGTAGTGGTTTGGGGTAGTGGTTAAGTGCGAGGACTCTAATCTGGGAGAACTGGGTTTGATTCCCCTCTCCTCCACTTGCAGCTGCTGGATGACCTTGGGCAAGCCATAGTTCTGGCACAGCTGTCCTTGAAAAAAGAGCCATTCCTGTCAGAGCTCTCTCAGCCCTGCCTGCCTCACAGGGTGCCTGTTGTGGGGAGGGGAAGGGAAAGGAGCTTGTAAGCCGCTCTGAGACTCCTTTGGGTAGTGAAAGGCGGGGTATAAATCCAATCTCCTCCTCCTCCTCCTCTTCCTCCTCCTCTTCTTCCTCTTCTTATTCTTCGCCTGGCAGCACATGCAGGTCCCTTGGCTTCATGGGTCTGTCTGTCTCACAGGGGCAATCTTAGTGAATCAGGGGCCATGGAGGAGAGCCCAGCACGGGGGCCCGGAATCGCTGTCACTGCCACGACCACCTGCTGGCTCGTGCCAGCTTCCCATAATTACAACTGATCGTCAGACTGCAGAAATCCAGAGAAGACGGACAACCGGGAGGGCTGGACCGATGGTATGCCACCGATTCTAGGAGGAATCCCTCCCCAAACCCCCCTCTCCATAGGCGTTTCCTAGGTTTTCCAGCCCTCGATGGCATCCCGAGGGGAGACATCAGGGCAGGGGTGAGGTGGGGAAATGAAATGCAAGAACACCAGAAAGAGCCCCGCTGGATCAGACCAGTGAAGGTCCACCTAGCCCAGCATCCTATGGGCAACCAGTTTCTCCGGAGGGCCAGCAACCTGGCAGAGGCCGAGAGATGATATTTTTGTTGAGCTATCCGCTACGACCCAGGGAATCTTTCCCTCTCAGTCTCAGCAAGTTCAGGCTCTGTCGGCATCTGCTCGAAGCTGGGATTTCTGTGCTTGGCATTACCTGAAACTGAATGGGTGGTGGGAAGCACTTTCAAGTCACAGCCTACTTAGAGCCACCCAGTTGGGTAAAGAGACATCCGGAGGTGGTTTTCCATTTTCCTGCCTCTGCGTAGCAACCCCGGACTTCCTCGGTGGTCTCCTGCCCAAGTACTCACCAGGGCTGACCCTGCTTAGCTTCTGAGACCTGCCAAGATCACTATAAAGTACTGAGACTGAGGCATGGCGTAGTGATTTCAGCTCCTACTTTATTAATGCACAGGAGAACTTGAGACAACTAGCGGGGCTCATGGCCTGCTTAGATTCCCGTTCAAACCACACCCAACACACACACACACACATGATAGGTTTATTTACCAACAACTCCCACCATTGGTTCCTTTTAGGATCTGGGCTGGCCGATTGGCGAGTTCTCGGATCCTCTGCTTATATTGTCTTAGGATTCGAGGCTCAGCCTGTCCGCGTGGCCACGTGTGAGCCCGACCACGTTCGCAGTCTCCCTTGGCACACAACAGTTAGGCTAGCCTGGGCTGTCCAGGGCAGGGCTAAATCTGCCTGCTCACTTTCAGTAAGAGATTCTGCATTGTACCAGCACAAGACATCGCTCTCAACAGGAAACAGACACTCTAGGATTCACCTGCTGGCCCCAAGTCCCTCTTGGCTGGTGGTTGATGGCTGCAGCTGAGCCTGGCAGCAGCCACAGAGGGCTGGAACTGTGCTGGGCCCGTCGGCAGTGAAGCTCAGGAGACATGCAGGGCCCAGTGGCAGCTGAGCCAGGGAGCCACGCCGGGCCCAGCCAGCAGCAGCCATGGAAGCTTGGAGCCACGCCGTTCCCATCTTCAGGAGAACCCAGAAGTCGCCTGGGGTCTGGCTCCAGCCATGGGAGGCATGGAGCCACACCACGCCTGCCAACAGCTGCGGCAGAGCCCAGGGGCCACGCCAGCCTGGCAGTGGTTGCTGCAGAGTCGAGGAGCTGCACCCGGCCCAGCAGCGACAGCAGGCCCAGTGAGAACGTGGAGGGAGAGATGTCATCCCCTTCACAAGTTTTGGGGGCCCACAGTTGTTGTATTTTCCAAGCCCATAGCACATCTCTTGTTAAAGCAGAAGGTCCCCGGTTCCATGTCTAGCACAGGTCTGGGAAGAACCCCTCCCCATGTGGGGAGCCCGGACAGAGCCCTTTTCCAGGGGACATAAGAACATAAGAACATAAGAGAAGGCAGTGCTGGATCAGGCCAGTGGCCCATCTAGTCCAACACTCTGTCACACAGTGGCCAAAAATACCAAGGGCCATCAGGAGGTCCAGCAGTGGGGCCAGGGCACCAGAAGCCCTCCCACTGCTGCCCCCTCCAGCACCAAGAATAGAGTGCATCACCTGCCCCAGACTGAGAGCTCCTATCTATACCTTGTGGCTAATAGCCACTGATGGACTGAGGGTCTGGTTCCGCCTATGGCCCTCCTCCTGCAGAAGCACCAGCCCACCTTCTGCTGCTTCTCCGCCTGCCAGGGGATGCTGCTGTCACAGGGGCCTGGCCGCGCTCGGCTCCTGGCAGCTCCCACATTGCAGTCATTGCTTGTGAC
Source organism: Gekko gecko (assembly GCA_029375565.1). Classification (NCBI taxonomy): domain Eukaryota; kingdom Metazoa; phylum Chordata; class Lepidosauria; order Squamata; family Gekkonidae; genus Gekko; species Gekko gecko. The sequence continues at coordinate 243,646,175 of JAPDNY010000003.1, read as the reverse complement.
ACTCTGCCGCCTTCTATTAATCCATCACCCACATGGCTGGAAATCAGCCGCAGCAGCAGCAGCCTTCTCCGCCTGGGTCCCGGGGCAAGGGGAGGCGGATCGGCCAATGCGCCTCTCGAATCCCATCCCCAGCATCCCCCTCCTCGCGAGCAGCAGTCAGCTTTGTTTTGAGCCAGGAGGCCAGGATGGCACTAAAAATAGGCTGTGGGGGAACAGGTGGATGCTCAGCGTCTCCTCCTCTCGCGTGCTGGGTGAGTGGATCCCTTCTGGGACCCCGTTGCAGGCGACTGGCTTTCGAGCACGGTCTTGTGGTGCTGCTGAGACTGGGCATCTGGACTGAGCAAGCAAGCCTCAGCTAAAGATCAGTTGGGTAAGCGGTGCCTTTACATAAGAACAGAAGCCCAAGTTGGATCAGGTCAATGGACCCTCCAGTCCAACACTCTGTCACACAGTGGCCAAAAATACCAGGTGCGTTCAGGAGGTCCAGCAGTGGGGCCAGAACACCAGAAGCCTTCCCACTGTTGCCCCCCCCCCACTTAAGCACCAAGAAGACAGAGCATCACTGGCCCCAAGATGAGAGTTCCTATATATACCTTGTGGCTAATAGCCACCGATGGACCTCTCCTGCATATATTGTATCCAATTCCCTCTTGAAGCCATCCATGCTTCTGGCTGCCGCCACCTCCTGTGGCAGTGAATTCTGTGTTAATCACTCTTTGGGTGAAGAACTACTTCCTTTTATCTGTTCTAACCCGACTGCTCAGCAAATCCTCTGTCCCTTCTCTCTATACGTGTCCTATCAGATGTTAAAATAGAACAGGCTCCTTTATCTTAGGCAGTTACAAGTCCCTACAGAGTCTCAATTTCCTTGAAGTTCCCTTCAGCTGTCCAGGTGAGCATGTGGTCAAAATGGCTGCCTATTCCAAAGAAGAGGTCTGTGTGCACTCCTGGTTGCAGTACCCAAGGGAAAAGAGACCCCCCCCTTCCTCTTGCTGGGAGATTTTGTCATCTCTGGTACTCCCCCCACTGACCAGGTCTTGCCAGGTCAAAGAGGCATTTTCTGGAGCTCTCCAGGAAGTTCTTTCCTGGAGACTCTCTAGGATTTTATCCCTCCAAACCTCTGTTCCCTCCCTGTAAAGTGGGGGGAGAAGGGGGAATCTTGACCATCCCTTTGTCTAGACTTGTTAACACAGGTATGAAGGTGAGCTGTCTGGAAAGCAACCGCACTGACTTCCGCCCCTGCCCGCCAGTTCTCAGACCAGAGAAAGAAAAACTTTCAAAACACACAGTGGAGGCTTTTATCCTTGCCAGCCTGCCAGGAGAAAATGCATTTCTCCTCATGGGCAGCTGGTTCAGGATAGAGAATAGGGTTACCAGCTCCGAGCTGGAAAATACCTGGAGATTTGGGAGGCTGGGAACCCTAATAGAGAATTTTTTTAAAAAAGACTTCTTTACTCAGTGAGTAGCAGGGCTCTTTTTGTAGCAGGAACACCTTTGAATATTAGAAAAAGCCCAGCAGGAACTCATTAGCATAATAGGCCACACCCAACAGCAGTAACTCTTTAGCATATTAGGCCACACCCCGACAGCACAACTCATTAGCCTATTAGGCCACACCTCCATGTTATCAGAAGTGTGGTCATCCAACCATACCCACCTTTTGCTTCTGATTCTGTTTACCTTGTTTGTTGTCAAAACCCAGGGCTTTTTTGGGAGCAGGAACTCCTTTGCATGTTAGGCCACACACCCCTAATGTAGCCAGTCCTAATGAGTTTCTGCTGTCGGGTGTGGCCTATTATGCTAATGAGTTCCTGCTGGGCGTGGCCAACTCGGGAGCCAGCCGGAACTCCGTTCCTGTGCGTTCCTGCCCAGAAATAGCCCTGCACACACCCCTAATGTAGCCAATCCTCCAAGAGTTTACAGAGCTCTTCTTACAGGGGCTACTGTAAGCTCTTGGGAGGATTGGCTACATTGGGGGGTGTCGCTCAATATTCAAAGGAGTCCCTGCTACAAAAAGAGCCCTGTAGTAAATTGTGGCATTCTCTGCAAGTGGTCATAGTGACCACCACGAGCACAGATAGCTTTAAGGGTGGGGGCGGTTTGGTTAAGACAGATTCACAGAGGGTAAGGCCCATCAGTGGCTGCTGGCCACAGTGACTGAAGGAAGCCTCCATGGCCAGAGGCAGCAAACCTCCCAATCCCACTGCTAGAAGGCAATATCAGGAGAAGCCTTCAGCCTCTCTGCCCTGCTCATTGGCCTGCCAGAGGAACTGCTTGGCTGCTGGGTGAAATGGGTTGCTGGAGTAAGCGGGCCACTGGTCTGATCCAGCCGGGCTCTTCTGATGTCTTTACATTCAAAGCAGTCACTGTACACCATCTTGCTATGAAGTAGGCTAGAGACGTCACCCTGCCAACAAAAGTCCGTATGGTCAACGTAATGGTATTCCCAGTAGTACTGTATGGCTGCGAGAGTTGGACTATAAGGAAGGCCGAGAGCCGAAGAATAGATCCTTTTGAACTATGGTGCTGGAGAAGACTCTTGAGAGTCCCTTGGACTGCAGGGAGATCAAATCAGTCAATCCTCAAAGAAATCAACCCTGACTGTTCCCTGGAAGGCCAGATCCTGAAGCTGAAGCTCAAAATACTTTGGCCACCAAATGAGAAGGGAGCCCTCATTGGAGAAGACCCTGATGCTGGGAAAGATTGAAGGTCAAAGAAGAAGGGGACAGCAAAGAATGAGATGGTTGGACAGTGTTACTGATGCAATGAACATGACATTGAGCAAACTTCAGAGGACAGCAGAAGACAGGAGGGCCTGGCATGACGTGGTCCATGGGGTCACAAAGAGTCGGACTCAAATGTGTGACTGAACAACAACAAAGGCTAGATTTGTTGCCCCCATACCCGGGGGGGGGCTGATGCTGATACTTGAGTGGTTTACTTCAGGCATCCTAGGGTATGAAGATTCAAAGTTTCAGCCCCTCTGCTATGCCAGGGGCATAAAGCACACACCTGAAAGACCTTGTAAATGTATAACCTCAGACTTAACCGTATAAGTCAACGTGTTCTGTACCCATAGAAGACAATGGACACCACCCCCACAATAGCTGGTTCAGGGCTCCCTCTTCAATGTTCTCTAATTTTTCTCCTTTGGCCTGCTGAGCGTGTGGGGGGAAATCCTCCAGTTGTGCAACAGTTTATCATGGGGGCTTCTTTGCTTTGGGAGAGATACCTCTCTTTTTTTCGCCTGCATTCTGATCTTCGGGTGTCAGCCCACATCACAGCCGAACAGAAAACAGGATCTCGGGCAGAAATCAGTGGGCTCTGTGACAGTTCCCAACAGTTCTAATCATCATTTGTTACTTTCAAAGACATCCTGCAAAACTCCCGGGCAAAGAATTCAGCTGCCACTTGGGAAAGTGTGCATTATTTATGCACCTTTGCAGCTGAAAGGGACTGGACCTTGCGCCCCGGCTCCAAGGTTCCTACCATGGAAGGGTTGCCAGCATCGGAGGGGTGTTTGTGTGGAGATCTCCCAGAGTTACAACTGGCCTCCAGATTACAGATTTCAGTTCCCCTGGAGAAAATGGCTGCTTTGAGGAAGGGGGGGAGGAAGAGGAGGAGGAGGAGATTGGATTTATACTCCATCCTTCACTTGGAGTCTTACTATCTCCTTTCATAAGAACATAAGAGAAGCCAATATTAGATCAGGCCAATGGCCCATCCAGTCCAACACTCTGTCACACAGTGGCCAAAAATACCAGGAGCCATCAGGAGGTCCAGCAGTGGGGCCAGGAGACTAGAAGCTCCTCCCACTGTTGCCCCCATCCCCCAGCACCAAGAATACAGAGCATCCCTTGCCCCAGACTGAGTTCCTATCTATACCTTGTGGCTAATAGCCACCTGATGGACCTCTGCTCCATATGTTTGTCTAATTCCCTCTTGAAGCTGTCCATGTTTGTAGCCACTGCCATCACCTCCTGGGGCAGTGAATTCCATGTGTTAAGCATTCTTTGGGTGAAGAAGGACTTCCTTTTATCCGTTCTAACCCGACCGCTCAGCAATTTCATGGAGTGCCCACAAGTCCTTGTATTGTGAGAAAGGGAGAAAAGGACTTCTTTCTCGATCTGCTCTATCCCACGCATAATCTTGTAAACCTCGATCATGTCACCCCTCAGCCATCGTTTCTCCAAGCTAAAGAGCCCCAAGCACTTTCCCTTCCCTTCCCCACAACTGACACCTTGTGAGGTAGGTGGGGCTGAGAGAGCTCTTTCAAGGACTCTCAGAGAAGTGCTCTGAGAGACGTGTGACTCACCCAAGGTCACACCAGCAGCTGCAGGTGGAAAAGTTGGAATCAAACCCAGTTCTCCTAGACTAGAGTCTGTGCTCCTAACTACTACACCAAAGAAGCTGTGCTGATCTGTAACTTCCCTGAAGGTTAGAAAGCATAAGAACATAAGAGAAGCCAATGCTGAATCAGGCCAATGGCCCATCTAGTCCAACACTCTGTCACACAGCGGCCAAAATATACCAGGTGCCATCAGGAGGTCCAGCAGTGGGGCCAGGACACTAGAAGCCCTCCCACTGCTGCCCCCCCAGCACCAAGAATAGAGTGCAGCACCTGCCCCAGACTGAGAGTTCCCATCTATACCCTGTGGCTAATAGCCACTGATGGACCTCTGCTCCAGATGTTTATCCAGTTCTCTCTTGAAGCCATCCATGCTTGTAGCTGCCACCCCCTCCTGTGGCAGTGAATTCCATATGTTAATCACTCTTTGGGTGAAGAAGTATTTCCTTTTATCCATTCTAACCCGACTGCTCAGCAATTTCATGGAGTGCCCACAAGGAGTTCTTGTATTGTGAGAAAGGGAGAAAAGGACTTCTTTCTCAACCTGCTCAATCCCATGCATAATCTTATAAACCTCGATCATGTCACCCCTCAGCCGTCGTTTCTCCCAGCTAAAGAGCCCCAAGCACTTTAACCTTTCTTCATAGGGAAAGTGTTCCAACCCTTTGATCATTCTAGTTGCCCTTCTCTGCACTTTTTCCAATGCTATAATATCCTTTTTGAGATGTGGTGACCAGAACTGTACACAGTATTCCAAATGAGGCCGCACCAATGATTTATACAGGGGCATGATGATACTGGCTGGTTTGTTTTCAATTCCCTTCCTAATAATCCCCAGCATAGCGTTGGCCTTCTTTATTGCAGCTACACGCTGTCTAGACATTTTCATTGAGTTATCCACTACGACTCCAAGATCTCTTTCTTGGTCCGTCTCTGCCAGTTCAGACCCCATCAATGTGTATTTATATTTAGGATTTTTGACTCCAATGTGCATCACTTTGCACTTGACCAGACTGAACCCCATTTGCCACGTTGACACCCACTCACCCATCCTCGATAGATCCCTTTGGAGTGCCTCACACTCCTCCCTGGTTTTCAGATGTGTCTGTGTGTGAAGGGCCCACTTATTGAGACCCCTCAGGGGTTTTCCAGGCAAAAGCTGTTCAGAGGAGGTTTGCCAAGTAACAGTGGAAGGGATTTAGATTTAGAATAAGTAGGGAAATGGTCTGGAGAAAAGCTGGTTGCCTTTAAAGCTGCAGGACCCGACGAACTGCATCTTAAGGTAAAGTTTGAGTCCAGAGTGGCACCTTTAAGACCCAACAAAGTTTAATTCTAGGTATAAGCTTTCGTGTGTATGCACACTCCTTCAGATACATTGAAATAGACTTTGCCAACCATTACATATAGGTGGAGATGGGAGGATAGTGGCCAGGAAGGGCCAAATGGAGTCAAGATGCATAAGTAACTGAGCAATAAGTATAGCTAAGATTCGATTAAGGCAGTTGGTAAAACCTGTGAATGGCAGCAGATTGGCATACAGATAATAAAAGAGTTAACAAACAGATACAAGAACTGAGTGGCTTAGCTTGTGTAGTGAGATAAGAACCCGTTATCTCTGTTAAGCCCTGGGGGTTCCATTGTCCTTAATGTTGTAATAACTTGTAATTCAGCAATTTCCTGTTCCAGTCTGTTTCTGAAATTGCTGCAGGATAAAACCGCTGCTTTGAGGTCCCCCACTGAGTGTTCTCCTAAAGGTTTTTTAAGTTTTGTGAATCTTGATGTCAGGTTTGTGTCCCTTTATCCTTCGGTGTAGGGTTTGACCTGTTTGTCCTATGTAGAGAACTGAAGGGCATGGATGACATTTAATGACATAGAGCATGTTAGAAGATGAGCAAGTGAACAAGCCTGAGATGGTGCAATTGATGTTCTTAGGTCCAGTGATCACATTGTCTGGGTTTATGTTAAAGGTTTTCCTTGCTCAAAAGTCAGTCGAGTCCAGGTCTAGGGGGTGCTGCTCATCTCTATTCCCAAGTCAAAGAGCCAACGCTGTCTGGAGACATTTCCGTGGTCATGTGGCCAGCATGACTAAACGTCAAGGTGCACGGAACGCTGTTACCTTCCCACCAAAGCAGTGCCTATTTATCTACTTGCAATTCCCTGCTTTCAATCTGCTAGGTTGGCAGGAGCTGGGGCCAGGGACGGGAGCTCACTCTGCCATGCAGCACTCGGGTCTTGAACTGCCGACCTACAGACCTTTCAGTCTGCAGTTTAGCATCTTAACCTCTGAGCCACCATGGCTCTTGGGTTTATGTTGGGGTAGGGTTAAGGTTCGCCTTCTGAGGCCTGCTTCTGGAATGCAGAGAGCTCCCGGACTGGTCTCCAAATGACAGAGAACAGGTTCCTCTTGAGAAATCATCTGCTATAAGGGTTGGACTGTATGGCCTTATGCCCTGGTGAGGTCCCTCCCCTCCCAAAGCCCCGCCCTCCACAAGCTCCACCCCCCAATCCCCAGGTATTTTCCAAACCAGAGCTGGCAGTGCTAGAAGGAGGTGACTAGCAGGGGCCTGAGCCAGTTTGATGTAGTGGTTAAGTGTGCAGATTCTAATCTGGGTTTGATTCCCCACTCCTCCACTTGCAGCTGCTGGATGACCTTGGGCAAGCCATAGTTCTGACAAGAGCTGTCCTTGAAAGAGCAGTTTCTCTCAGAGCTCTCTCAGCCTCACCTACCTCACAGGGTGTCTGTTGTGGGGAGGGGAAGGGAAAGGAGTTTGTAAGCCGCTCTGAGACTCTGAGTGAAGGGCAGGGTATAAATCCACTCTCTTCTTCTTCTTTGGGGCCTGGTGCCATTTGACACCTCCACAAATGAGGGAGTTCAGAATGTGTCCCTCATGTTTGCAAATGATATTAAACTGGACCATCAGCCTAACAGGAGCCAGCAGCTTGATGTGGCGTCCAAAAAGGCTAATGTGATTTATGCTGCATAAGCAGGTGTGCTGTGTCTAGGCAGTGGGAGGTACTGGTGCGGCTGAACAATGCTTTTGTTAGGCTTCACCTGGAGTCCTGTGTTCAGTTTGGGGCACCACAGTTTGGGAGGAGCGTCAATAAGCTGGAAGGAGTCCGGCATAGGACAGTGGTGCTGGGAAGGCGACTGGAGCCCACGTCCTCTGAGGAGAGACTGGAGGAGCCGGGAATCTCTGTGTTGGAGGAGAGACGCTTGCTGCCTTCCAAGACCAACGAGGAAGCCTGTCAGGAGCCCTAACTCAGTCAGCCAAACACCATGCCTTGCGGTTCAAACAAGAATAGCGTTTATTATAAAGCTGCAATAGAAAGGTTACTGGAACAGATACATTGTTCAGAATAACTTGGTTACACAAAGCAGGCGGTTATACAGGGAAGGGGGTGAATGGGGACCCCCCCTTCTACCAATCAGGGAATAACATGCGAATGGGAATCGAAAGTTACTACGCTAATGAAGTTCCCACCGCCCCCATTAGTCTCAGCAAAGCTGCAGCTTTGAAAGCGATAGGAAAGCTCGCAGCTTGACTCCTCAAGGTCAGAACGTCCAGTCTACCAGAGATAGGGGTTGCCAGAGCCACATTCCATTCTCACACACCAGGCATAAATCAACACCCCTACGATCCCAACCTCCCGCCCGTCACGCCACCATGGCGCCCATAGCCATCCTCCCCTCCCCTCCATCCATCATGGCAGGACTACTTGACAAAGCCATGAGAAGGATGGGGTGTCTTCAGCCATGTTGAATGGCAGGACTTGGACAAAGGGATATAAACCACAGCAAAGAAGGTTTTGTCTAGATTGAAGGAAGAGTTTTCTGGTGCTGAGGTTTCTTCGACATGGGAACCCTCCGATGCCCTTGGGAGCAGGGTTCCCTCTAACCTGAGTCAGTGTGAGCTAGCTCACAGTTTTTTAGCCTCCGGCTCGCACCTTTTTGTCTCGGCTCAGGAAGGAGGGCTCCAGAGCAAACTAATTTATGCAGTGGCCCAAACTGTCCACTCACAACCTTAATGCCAGGAGCTCAGAAAGCAGAATTTTGGCTCACGAGACACCACAGCTTAGAGGGGGCATTGCTGGTGAGGTGGTGGGTTCTTCTACATTGGCTTTTTTTTTAAGTATTGGCCAGAGAGCTACTTGTCGGGGAATATTACAGTTGTGCTTCCCACCTTGGCAGGGGGTAGGACTAGATGACCCAAGCGGCCTCTTCCAATGTTAAAACGAAATAAAATAAATGAGTAAATAATCCTTCTAACTAGAGGATGGGGACTTTCTACAAGCAAAGCAGATATTTACACCCAGGGATTTCCTCCGCCATCGGATCTGATCGCAGCCACTTACATAATGCCTCTCTGCGTGTTTATTTATACAGCACGGAGGAGGAGGAGGCAGGCTGCCTCGGCTCGGAGCTTCCAGGCCACAATTTATGCCTTTTGCATTCTCTCCGGCCAGCCGAGCAGCAGACCGTGAATTACAAGAGGACGAGAGGCAGAGGACAAGAATTTGCTCGGTAAATTACTTGTGGCCGGTTCTGCGGCCCACAAGGGAGCTGTTACTGCAGAAATGCTGGGCTCCCCGCTGACGGGGCCTTGAGTTAAGAAACGCTTTCGGCTCCATCAAATGGGGAGGCATTCTGGTCTTCTAAAACGGGAACAAGCCGCTTGTCACGGGCTGCCTTCAAGGGCCGATAAGCATTGTTCTCCACAAAGAGAGTCCTTTCTCCGCAATGGATAAATCCAGGCTCTTTGCTCAGGGAGGCTGCAGGCCGGAACACCAGCTAACCTTCATGGCCTAGCAAAGAAACGGGTTGATTGGCAATAAGTAGGTTGCTAACCTCCAGCCGGGCCCCGGAGATCCCCTGGAATTACAACCAATCTCCAGATGACAGAGGAAAGTCCCACCGGAGGAAAGGGCTGCTTGGGATGGGGGACCTGATGGTATTATCCCTCACTGAGATCCCGCTCCTCCTTAAACTGTAGATTTTTGAAATGACATTCCTCGCAGGAGGCTGTGGGGAAAGTGAGTTGGGGAAACATATGGTGCAATTTGGCAGCTGGACTGTGAGCCAATCAGGGGTACTTGATGGTGTTGTGGTTAAGTGTGTGGACTTTAATCTGGGAGAACCGGGTTTGATTCCCCACTTCTCCACTCGCAGCTGCTGGATGACCTCAGGCAAGCCATAGTTCTGGCAGAGCTGTCCTTGAAAAAGAGCATTTTCTTTCAGAGCTCTCTCAGCTTCACCTACCTCACAGGGTGGCTGTTGTGGGGAGGAAAAGGGAAAGGAGTTTGCAAGCCGCTCTGAGACTCCTTTGGGTAGTGAAGAGTGGGGTATAAATCCAATCTCTTCTTCTTCTCTTCTTCTTCTATTTGGGGATTGCATTAAGCACCATGGACAGCTGTCGACCAACGTTGCAGAGGCCAGACAGTGGCCGGTTGGCCAACGCTGCAGAGGCTCGTTGGCCAGACATGGACTTGGGGCTCAGCTGGGAGCTGGGTTCTTCTCATCTCCCATCACTTCCCGGGGTCCTCTCCTTGTTGGGCTGGGGCACGGGAAAGCGTCAGGGATCCTTAGGAGTCGACTCTTGGCTGATGGAAAAGTGGCTGGGAATGGAAGGCGTCACTGTTTGGTCTCCAGTGGTCTCTTCTCTAAGGAGAACTGAGCCCGTGGACACCAGCTTGACGTTCTCAGTGTTCGGAGACATGGGAGCCTGATAGGACTGGGAGCTGCAGCTTGGGGGAGGAGCCTAAGGGAGGTGGGGCTTGCTGAGGGGAGGGGCCTCGGCACAGTATGGTGCCACAGAGTCCACCCTCCAAAGCAGCCATCGTCCCCAGGAGAACTGATTTCTCCATTCTGGGGATCCATTGTAATTCCAGGAGCCATGTTCCAACTAAGCTGTGGAGTCTTGTGAGCAAAAATTCTACTTCGTGAGCGACTGGCATTAAAGTTGTGAGCGAGCAACTGGGCTACTGCATAAATCAGTTTCCTCCGGAGACATCCCTTCCTGAGCGGAGACAGAGATGTGTGAACCGGAGGTTAAATAGCTGCGAGCTAGCTCACACTAACTCAGCTTAGAGGGAACACTGCCCAGGAGATTCCCAGGCCCCACCTGGAGGTTGGCAACTCCGGAGCCTGGAGTGGGGCTGAGTGCTCAGAGGTGCCCCCTGCAGCCGCCCCTAAGCAAGCCAGGCCAGTTCTCCCCCAGCCCTCCGATGTCCATGAGAAACACGGAGCCCGCACAGAGAGCTCATTAAGGCAAGAAGCCACCGCAGGTCCATTCATTCTGCCGAGCTGCGCGGTGGTGCGCCAATTATTTCTAAGCTGGTCCTCCGTCTGCCACGGCTGACTCAGGGCAAGTTTTTGCTTTGGTGCAGTCTCTGCTCAGAAAAGAGAGTGGCAGAAGGGAAGCAGGGCCCTCATCCCACCACAGCGCGGAGCCCTCTCGCTTCAGTACGAGGCCTGCTGAACGTGCTGCGCCCTCGGCAGGCTCCTCGGTTAGAGACCGGGGGGGGGGCAGAGAGGTGCCCTCACTGGGCAGCAGCAAAAGGAGAACCCAGGGAGAGACAGAGGGCCGGGCTTCCCCCACTGCTTGGATGTCTTTATTTCCATCTCCTCGCTTCCCTCAATTCAGGCACCCGTACAGATCCGATGCAGCAAAGCGGCCCCGCCTGCTTCCAAGGGAATTCCAGGAACAGGAGTTCCAGGAGCCAGTTTGGTGTAGTGGTTAGGAGTGTGCTCTCTAATCTGGGAGAACCGGGTTTGATTCCCCACACCTCCTCCACATGCACCTGCTCGTGTGACCTTGGGTCAGTCACAAGTTCTCTCAGAGCTGTTCTCTCAAGAGCAGTCCTCAAAAGAGCTCCCTCAGGGCACAAGACTCCACGACTTAGTGAAAGCAAATTCTCTCTTCTTCCTCATCAAACCCTACCGTTTTGATTCCGTCCAGACCGATAATATGTTAGAGCAATACTTGCAATGAGTGCAATCTTACCTCCGACCCCAGTTTATGGTCCAGATCTACTGAGATGGTTTCCCTGCATAGATCACTTGAAGCACGCTTTATAGGGTTGGCCTCAGGGAGTGTGCACCAACTCCCCCCCCCACAGCAATTCTCAAGGACTAGTGCAATGGGGGACCCAGTCCTTGGGACGTGCACATCTGAAGGGAGAGGGGTGGGCAGCAGGAGGACCCTGCCCAAGCCAACCCAAGCTAGCTAGTGATGCCATCTTAAGGTGATGCCCAGAGGAAGGGAAGCCAGAAGGGTGGCCAGAGAAGGAGGCGGAAGCAGGAAGCCCTGCCAGAGGACGGGGGCTTGGGGTGTCGGGCTGCCAGACTCCAGGTGGGACCAGGAGTCCTCCTGGAATCATGACGGGTCTCCAGACCTCAGAGACCAGTTCCCCAGTTAGAAATGGGGAGGCTTCATGGTGCCACATCCCTGCCGTGCTCCTTCGCCTCCCCCAAACACTGCCCACCCGGAGTCTCCGCCCCCAGAGAGAGCAACCCTGTGGGGCAAGCCACACCCCTTCCTGGCTGTTGGTGGGGCTGGAGCTCAGAGCAGGCCTTGCTGTTGTCTTGAGGATCACAACAAACAAGACCACGGTGTATAATTAGCCAACAGAACAGTCAATCACCATGTATAATTAAACAATTATTGTTTGTTCTTTTATATATGCCATGTGTGAATTTCAGTTATCAGCATGATTGCAAAAATAATTCTACAAAGTAAAGTATACAACTTAGCAGTACATTCAAAATAATAATACAGCTCCTGATTACAAAAACCAATCCAGACAAATGACAGAGTTCTAGTACAATATCCGTTTGCGTGTCCTTCATCAGGTTTGTCCTTCTGTTGTTGTTTTTTCACAGGCATGAAGTGCTGCAAGCTGCAAAGGAGTACCATACTTAATACACCACCAAAAACATAAAGAACATTAGAGACTGTTAAATCGAATGGACTGAATGTGATGTTACATTGAATGTACCGAATATATATATACCTGACTAGGATGTTATAGTTGCACACAATACACGTTATATAGAATGATAGTTATAAACAGAACACATTAATTTACGAAAGTTTCTTGCAGCGTATATTTATTCGTTACTTGACTCTTCTGACACTGCCGCTCGGGTTCCTGCACTTCCCTCTGCAGTGGCAGACTGCTGAGTCCTAAAGGACCCTCCTCCGAACATAAGAGCTCTGTTGGATCAGGCCAAGGGCCCACCTAGTCGTGAATCCTCCTCATCTGGTGCAGTGGTTAGGAGCGGTGGACTCTAATCTGGGAGAACTGGGTTTGATTCCCCACTCCTTCACATGCAGCCAGTTGGGTGACCTTGGGCCAGTCACAGTTCTCTCAGAGCTGTTCTCTTAAGAGCAGTTCTCAGTCAGAGCTCTCTCAGCCCCACCTGCCTCACAGGGTGTCTGTGGTGGAGAGAGGAAGGGAAGGGGTTGTAAGCCGCTCTGAGACTCCTTCAGGTAGTGAAGGGTGGGAGTAGAAATCCAATTTCCTCCTCCTTGCTATTCTTCGTATTTTTCTTCCCTCCCATCCTTAGGTCATCGGGGAGGCTCTGCTTAACTTTGCCAATGTGCCAGGCAGGAAAGTTACTTGTGGTGTTGTAGAACACCCAATGCCATGTGAGTCAAAGGACTGCACTTTCACCAAAGCTGCCTGGCACTTCCAGGGCAACACATACAGTGATGAAATCCAGGAGGAGGAGGAGGAGGAGGAAATTGGATTTATACCCTGCCCTTCACTTGGAGTCTCAGAGTGGCTGAAGCTGAATGGAATTAGTATAGTGTTTTAGTGTTAATCTTCTACACCTTTAAGGGAGAAGTAGAACAACATGCAACTGCTTGGAGTTCATCAGAAAGTTCCTTAAGAGTTGTTTTTCAGTGTGAGAAGTGGAGAGCATTGTCAGTCTATCATTAAAAGAAGGCATTCAGCCAGATCGATAAGCATACTGAAATGCTACTCCCTAATAGAGAGCTACTAGCCAACAACGTGAGACAGAGAACAAATGCCAGCCAATTTAAAGTAGGCCTTTTGCCACATAAAAATTTTGGACTGGTTGCTATGACTAGAAATTCTGCAATTGGCTTGCTCCTATTCAAGTACTTGCAATGGAACTGAAAGTAAGTTTAAAACTATTCTAGCTAAAAATGATAACAAATACTATTCCATTCAGCTTCATAGCTTTTCCCACTCCTTATAACTGTGCTTTATCTAGGAGAGATTGAATAAAGAAGAAAACAAAGAAGAAGCTATACTGTTTTTAAAAGAAAGTAAGATGAATCAAGAGGCTGACACCTTCCAACTTTATAAGACTACTCATGAGGAAGATTGGCGAAAGGAGCGCAAAAACCGGTGTGCTCATCGAGGACATGATGATATTGGACCTTGCTTTGTTAATGTCAGAATTTTCTCACTATATTGTAAGATTAATAGCTTCACAAATTGATGCTTATAGAATCATTAAATGTGCCATTGTTAGTGGTTCTTTGTTTGTTGGCATGTACAGACAGAGTTGCCAACCTGTAAGCAGGGGGCTGGAGATCCCCTGGAATTGTGGATGATCACATGGGCTGCAAAGATCAGTTCCACTGGAGAAAATGGCTACTCTAGAAGGTGTACTCAGCGTCACGATGCCTTGCTGGGACCCCTCCCCTTCCCAAAGCCCCTCCCTCCCTCCCTGGCTCCACCCTCAAAGCCTCCAGGAATTCCCCAACTCAGGGCCGGCAACCCTGCACATGGCCCACTGCAGAAGAATACGCAGCAGACACCCAACCACCCACCTTTCCAGAACACACCATCCCACGACACTCATCAAGGGTAGGGCTGCCAACCTTCAGGTGGTAGTTGGAGAACTCTGGGAATTACAGCGGCCACCACCACCACCACCCCGCCAACAGTGATCAATTTGCCTGGAGGAAAGGGCCACTAAGAAGGGCAAGCTCTATGGCAACATTCCCTTCTGGGGCTCCTCCCTCCCCCAAGCCCCGCCCTCTCCAGGCTCCAGTGGGGTTCCCAAGTACTTACCGTGTGGGGGTGGGGAAAACATGCTCCCCAACCGGACCAGTCCTCCCTGTAACGCACCATGCCGTCTCCAGGAAGTGACTCCAGGCGACACTCTGGCAATGGGGCTGAAAATTGAAAACCGCATTGCCAGAGCATCGCCTAGCATCACTTCCTGGTGATGGCATCATGTGGTGCGTCTTTCCTTCCCCCAGGGATGGTCCTGCCAGGATGTATCCATCCCCCGCCGAAATACGGTAAGTTCTTGGCAAGCCTAGGCTCCATCCACCTAATCTCCAGGAATTTCCCAACCCGGAGCTGGCAACCCTACCCAGGAGGCCTCTTTGGTCACCACCTTCTGCCGACAGATCAAGGCCAAGGGCCAGCCAAGCTCCTCCCATCGTGCCTGGCTTCTGCTTCCGTCTTTATGTGCCTCCTTGGGCCTTTCGTATCGCTCACGCTGATTTGTGTGTGTCGCTTTGGGCAGCCTGACAGGGAAGCGGCGCATATGCAGACCCACACCTGAGCCAGAGAGACGCCCACATGCAGCTGCCAGAAGCACGCTGGCCGCTTTGGTCCCAGAGCCCTCTCCTCCCCCTGCCTCCTCCCCTGTTTGAGGCAGCAGCAGGCCCTGCCTCCCATGGGCATCATCTGCTCAGCAGGGAAGGGGGGCAGGGGCAGGTTGCCGGCTTGGCCTCTCTCATAGATACTTGGGCCGTGGGATTGCCTCACACCCCCTTAATAGCCGGGGAAGAGACCATGCCGGGTGGTCGAGCATCTTCTTTGTGGGCAGAAGATGCCAAGTGGGCTCTGTCTCCATCAACCCCAGATTAAAGAGTCAGGTAGTGGAGGGCAGGGAGGAATTCTTTCCCCGAGACAGCATGTTCTGGAAGCTCATAGACCAGAGGGACAGCTGGGTTGACCTGGGGGCAAACACACCAAAGACACATGAAAGGCAAGCTAAGTGAAAATCAGGGAGGAGGGGGCAAAGCAGTTCTGGGGAAGGTGAGACATACTGGTCTCAAAGAAAGAGGTCCATGGAAGAAAGAAGAAGAGATTGGATTTATACCCCGCCCTTCACTACCCAAAGGAGTCTCAGAGCAGTTTACAAACTCCTTCCCCTTCTCCCACAACAGACACCCTCTGAGGTAGGTGGGGCTGAGAGAGCTCTGACAGAAACTGCTCTTCTTCAAGGACAGCTCTTATCAGAACTATGGCTTGCCCAAGGTCATCCAGCAGCTGCAAGTGGAGGAGTTGTCAGAAAAGATGCCTTTGATGTTTCTCACTGAATCCATTGTTTTATGTTCCCTACCCTGCTTTGCGCTTGCGTAGCTATGCAGGCAGAAACGTGGGAGCTTCTTCCCTGCCGCTTTTCCTTATCAAGGTGGCCTTGAATGTAGGCTTTGGACTATTCTTGTTTAGCTGAGAATTTTCCAGTCCTGGGAAGGCAAGGGGAGGGGGGAGTAGTCTCCCGCTCATGAAGTATTTCTCCCGCCGGGAGTTCCCGCGCGAGTGCTCAAGTTTTATTCGCTAGGCGCTTTATTGCATCACACTATAAGTTAGCTTGCTCTGCTTTGCCCCCCATTCCTGACAATGACCTCCTACTGTGGGTTTTAGCAAGATAATCCTAATAAAACCTTTCTTTGTGCAAGAATGACTGGATCTACTTGATTTAAACCTGACAGAAATTGTCAGGAATCCTCATCATTCCCTCACCGTCAATTTCCGCCATCTACCACGATGAGCGGAGCGGGGAAGGGAGCCACGGGCACAGCCCCGTTGATTACTACTTCGGGAGCCTCCGGCGCAGCTCCAGCGATCACTACTGCAGGAGCCACGGGCGCCGTTCCAGTGACTACTGCGTCAGGAGCCACGGTTCCCGTCACTACTGTGGCAGCTCCAGTGGTCACTATCCCGACCACCACCGTTGTTCCGGTAACTACAACTACAGTTTTGGCAGCACCAGCAGTCTACTCAGCAGCCGGGTTGGCTACCCCACCATCGATTGGCACAATTGGAGCCGCGTACACACTCCCGATCTACAGCCCGGCCGGGCCTATACAAAGTCAGGGAGGTGCGGTTCCACGAACCTATGTGCCAGGAGTCCCAACACCCTGGGATAAAGGGGTGACTTATCGCAGATCCCGCGATTGGACTAAGAACTTGTTGGACACTACCCAGACCACCTGGACTATGCCGGGAAGCCAGAGCCGGGACAGTCTTTTGGATCCCAGAGGTAGTTTTGGTCTTCCCCAAGGGCGGGTGTCTCGGGGATCCCCCAGAACGGGGTCCAGCCAAGATACTGATGCCCGCATGGACTCTATTCAAGAGGATACCCGACGGCTGGTAAGGGATATGAGCAAACTAATGCAGTCCCTACCCCAGATGATGGACCAAGCCATTCGGGCCCATCCGCTGACGCAACCTAGACCGGCACCAGCCGCGGCACCACCATTGATACCGGGACGGCCACCTCCTGCTCCTCCGGGCCCGGGGCCAGGCCAACCAGTACCGCCGGGTCCAGGGCCGGGCCAGCCAGCTCCCCCAGGGCCGGGGCCGGGCCAGCCAGTACCAGCCCCACCTCCATTGGTCGTCCCAGCGCCAGGACCTGGGCCAGGGCAACCAGGACCTATCCAGCCGCCAGTTTTACCTCCGCCTCAACCCCCTGCTCCAGCACCCCTCATGCAGCCGGTCCCAGTACCGGTCATGGCGCCAGCCCCCCCGGTAATCCGCCCCAAGGACATGCTTGAGATCACATTTGATGGAGATCCAGAGACTGTGTCCTTTTTCATTTTGCAAGTTGGAAAATTTGTGCAAAGATGGGGCTATGTATTCCCAGACGAAGAACAACAGGTGGAGTTTATCGCATCCAGGTTCCGGGGGAGTGCGACTAGCTGGTATGTAGCCCTTCATGATCTGGAGGCAGCGGAGTTGGGGAATGTAGATGACTTCATGTGGGCCTTGAGAAATCGTTTTGAGGATCCGGAGGCGGCCGAAAAAGCTGAAGCCTTCCTCCGCACATTCAGACAAGGCAAACTCTCAGTGCGGGAGTACTCACGGGAGTTTCAAAGGCACGCCGTGAAAATTCGAGACTGGACAGATGCGGTCTTGGCCCAACAATATCGCATGGGACTAGCCGTAGACGTCCGCAATAATGTCCTCAGCTCTCAGCAACCCCGCACCCTCCAGGGTTGGATGGAGGAAGCCGAGAAGGCCGAAAGTCGCTTACGCATGATGAAACTGGATCTATCTTTGGGTAACAACCGTCCGAGTACTGCGGCAGGCCAGGCCAGACCCAAACCAATGTCCACCCCAAGTGGAATGAGGGATCAGCGTATGCGACAGGGGCTCTGCCTGCGGTGTGGGGAGAAAGGGCATTTCGCTGCAGCCTGCCCGAGAGGGGATCTCAATAGAGCCCCACCACAAGAAGAGCCCAGAAGGTGGACAACCCCTACCCCGAGGAAAGGTACAGCAAAACCACGCAACACGCGGGCTCTTTTTGCCAGCCCCGACCAAGCGGATGCCTTGATGCTAGAAGAGGAGAGCGAGATGCAGGGAAATGAAATGGTCCTGTTTGTGAATGGCGCTACACAGCAGGACCCAGCACCTGAGGCGCCTAAACTGGTGAGCAATTACCCCTCTCTCTTCTTTGTGACTGTTCTGGTGATGAATCCCGCAATGATGACCCACATTCGGGTTCGGGCCCTCATTGACTCAGGGTGCGGGAGGGATCTCATAAACCCGTCTATGGTTATGGGGTTGGAGGCAGCCGTGGTCCACTTGAAAGACCCAATAACTTTTACGCAGATGGATGGGTCTCCAATGAAAGAACCATGCCGGTTTGAGACTGTTCCTTTAAGAATAGGCATTGGTGACCACTGGGAGCTACGTTCGTTCGTGATCGCCCCGCAAGCCCAGTTTCCCTTAGTGTTGGGTAGTCCCTGGTTACATGGACATAACCCTTACATTCTATGGGAAGAAGGGGATGTACAATTTATCTCCCCAAAATGTACGGGACACAAATGGGACCCAGGGTGGGGAAATCCCCCATGCAATGAACCTCCTCGAGCTTGTTTAGCAACGGAGGATCTTAACCGCATCCCTGAGGATTATCAGTATATAACAAGGGTTTTTGAGGAGGAGGAAGCTGATGAATTACCCCCCCATCGTAACTCTGACTGTGCCATTGAGATTCTTCCGGGTCAGAAGTTACCAAAAGGGAAAATTTATGCCATGAGCCCAAGTGAAAAGGAAGAACTGCGCCGTTTCATTGATAAAAATCTGGCCCGTGGATTCATTAGACCAGCATCATCTCCTTTTGCAGCACCTGTATTGTTTTGCAAAAAGAAGGATGGGGGGCTCAGACTCTGCACGGATTACCGGGGACTTAACGCAGTGTCTGCAACTAATGCCTACCCAATGCCCCTCATCAAAGACTTACTGGCAGAGGTGGCTAAAGGGAAAGTGTTTTCGAAACTGGATTTAAGAGATGCCTACTTTCGGGTTCGCATCAGAGAGGGGGATGAATACAAGACTGCATTTAATACCCCGCTGGGGCAATTTGAATACAGGGTGATGCCCTTCGGGTTACAGGGGGCACCAGGGGTCTTCATGAACTTAATCAATGAAGTGTTACACCCCTATCTATTCAAGGGGTGGTTGTTTATTTGGATGATATCTTGGTCTATACCCCGGATCAGGAATCCCACACTAACCTTATGCGTAAGGTACTGGAAAAGCTCTTAGAGCACAAACTGTTTGTTAAACTGTCAAAATGTGAATTTCACCAAGAGTGCATTGACTTTTTGGGATACCGCATATCCTCTGCGGGGTTAGAGATGGACCCAAAAAAGTCCAGGATGTATTAATGTGGGAGCCCCCCAAAACCAGGCGACAGCTCCAAAGTTTCCTCGGCTTCGCCAACTTTTACCGTCAATTCTTGCCACACTTTGCCCAAGTAGCCCTTCCCCTCACGGAACTGCTAAAGACTAAGGGGAAGGGATCTAAGGCTTCGGCGCCAGGGGCCCCTTTGAATTGGACCTCGCAATGTCAGCAAGCGTTTGAACAACTAAAACGGTTGTTCACGTCTGAACCCATACTTGCACACCCTGATGAGACAAAGAAATTTATAGTCCAAGTAGACGCATCGGACACTGCTATGGGTGGGGTGATTTTGCAAGAGAATGCTCAGAAACAGCTACAACCCCTTGCTTATGTGTCAAGAAAATTTAACGATACAGAAAGATTTTGGCCCATTTGGGATAAGGAAGCTGCATCTGTACGTTTAGCATTGATCACATGGAGACACTGGTTAGAAGGGTCCCAAATACCTTTTGAAATCTGGACTGATCACAAAAATCTTGAGGTATTGCGAAAGCCGCGGAATCTGAATGCTAAACAATTCAGGTGGGCTGAATTTTTTTCCAAATTTCAATTTACCCTTCACCATTTCCCTGGGAAAGCCAATCATCTGGTGGACGCTCTCTCCCGCCTTCCCCAACATTTTTCTAAGAGAGTCGAAGTACGGGAGTCTATGTTCACCCCGGAACAGTTAGTTGGGGCAGTTGTAACCTGGAAAGCCAAGCAAGCACAAACGAACCCCATCCAGACATTGACCTGGGAAAAACAATTTCTATCTGACATCACCCCACAAGAAAAAAATGATTTACAAGCCAGAGACGATGTGACTTGTGGTCCGAATGGCTGTTGGTACAGGGGAAATAAAATATTTGTCCCAGAAGCTACCCGATCCCAAATCTTGCAGACAGTACATGACTCAAAAGCTGCGGGGCACTTTGGATATGTAAAGTCCTTAAGACTTCTGCAACGTAGCTTCTGGTGGCCCCGAATGAAACAGGACTTATCCCTCTATATACAATCCTGTCCAACATGCAATCGTTGCAAAGCCAGACCAGGTAAACCTCCAGGTCTCCTGCAACCTCTACCCACCCCAAGCAGACCCTGGGAAGTAATCTCTATGGACTTTATTACTGATCTTCCCCCTCTAAACAGATGACAGTCATTTGGGTGGTAGTGGATTTATTCTCCAAGCAAGCTCACTTTATACCATTCCCCAGTTTGCCAACAGCCAAAGTCTTGGCCAAAGCATTCCTTCAACACATTGTAAAGTTACATATGTTACCGCTCAAGATAGTCTCTGACAGGGGGTTCCATTTGTTTCCAAGTTATGGTCTGAGTTAATGACTCTAATGGGTATTGAACGTGCTCTCAGTACTGCCTATCACCCGGAAACTGATGGGCAAACGGAGAGAGTGAACCAGACGTTGGAACAATACCTGAGATGTTTTTCTAACTATCAACAAGACAATTGGGTAGATCTACTGCCATTGGCAGAGTTTGCGTACAACAACTCATGGCACGCTTCAACAAAAATGTCCCCATTCAAAGCGGCCATGGGCTATGATAGCCCCCCTCTTCCCTTCTTAAAGCCTGTTGGAAATGGGGGGACAGCCTCAGCATGGTGTAAAACTTTCCGCAATTCTTGGCCCCTGATTGTTGAAACTTTGAATGAGGCCAAGGCACAGTACAAAAGACAGGCAGATAAAAAAAGGACCGGTGGATGGAAACTGCAACCGGGAGACGCTGTCTATCTGTCAACTAAGAACCTACGGCTAGCGCAGCCATCCCGGAAACTTGCTTGGAAATATATTGGTCCTTTCAAAGTGTTGCGATGTGTAAATCAAGTAACTGTACAACTAGACTTACCTAAATCTCTTAAAGCAATACATCCAATTTTCCATTACAGCCTCCTCAAGCCTGCGTTACCCCCGACTAAATGGCAACCTGAGATGTCGGCTCCTCCCCCCCCTTTGATGGTTGGCGATGAGGAACACTACGAAATCGCTGATATTTTGGACTCTAAGATTCTTCGTGGACAACTCCTGTACCTTGTTCAATGGGTACACTTTGGGCCCCAATACAGGGAATGGGTGAAAGTCTCTGATATCAATGCACCTGATCACCTGAAAGACTTTCACTCACGATACCCTAACAAACCTGGGGGCCCTTGTTCTCTCCTTCCTGAGTGGTGGGTGGGTGGTATTTTGGGAAGGGCAGAATGTCAGAAAAGATGCCTTTGATGTTTCTCACTGAATCCATTGTTTTATGTTCCCTACCCTGCTTTGCGCTTGCGTAGCTATGCAGGCAGAAACGTGGGAGCTTCTTCCCTGCCGCTTTTCCTTATCAAGGTGGCCTTGAATGTAGGCTTTGGACTATTCTTGTTTAGCTGAGAATTTTCCAGTCCTGGGAAGGCAAGGGGAGGGGGGGAGTAGTCTCCCGCTCATGAAGTATTTCTCCCGCCGGGAGTTCCCGCGCGAGTGCTCAAGTTTTATTCACTAGGCGCTTTATTGCATCACACTATAAGTTAGCTTGCTCTGCTTTGCCCCCCATTCCTGACAATGACCTCCTACTGTGGGTTTTAGCAAGATAATCCTAATAAAACCTTTCTTTGTGCAAGAATGACTGGATCTACTTGATTTAAACCTGACAGGAGTGGGGAATCAAACCCGGTTCTCCCAGATTAGAGTCTGCGCACTTCACCACTACACCAAACTGGCTCTCATGTGTTCAAAGCTCACAGATAGGAATGGCATGCATACAGCTGCAAGGAGGGCCCCGGGCTTTCTGTGAAGACCTAACCATGCCGATCGCCCTCTTGACTCCAGGGCTCTTGGATCAGGACTGCGCAACTGTCGGCTGGAGTCTCCCCCTGGAATGTTAGCAGAGGTGAGCAAATAAAGCGGTCCCACATGTGCGGAGTTGCCTTCTGCAGAATTTACTGCAGCGGCAAGATTGTAAAAAGCCCTGCTAGGCCTTCCAGCAGCAGGGGCCCCTTCAGGAGGTATAACTCACCTGTGAAGTCAGAGACACAAGAGAAGAGACACAGCAGCTCCCCCTAGAGCTGAAAGGGAGGAAAGGAGCATTCTCTGCAAAATCCTTCCCACCTTCCGACCGGGATATAAGGACTGAGAGATCCCCATGCCTGCTCATATCTGATGAAGGGATCTTTGACTCTTCGAAGCATATATCCCAGAAATCTTGATGGTCTCTAAGGAGCAACTGGACTTGAATCTGGTTGTTCTAATACGGAGCAACGTGGCTTCCCTCTAAAATTGAGCACCTCCTGCACCAGAATGTGCATTAGTCAGACTGTTCACATGAAGTCACCCCCTGTCTCTCCTGCAAATCACTGCAGCCTGCGAGTCTCCAAGGGGTTGAACCCCCCCCCCCCATGTCCCACACCAAGTTTGAAGTAGGGTTGCCAAGTCCAGCCAGACAAATTCCTGGAGATTTGGGGGCAGTGCCCATAGAGAGGAAGCTTTGGGAAGGGATTTCACCGAGAACATGTAGGACAGCATAGACTTTGCTCTCAGAAGCTGCCATTAGGGACCCTGATCTCTGTAGTCTCGGAATCAGTTGTAATTCCAAGACAGCTCCAGGCCCTGCCTGTTTCAATTTGTGTTTCAATTTGCAGTGTCTGATTCATTCCCCCTTAAGAGCATCAGAAGAGCCCTCCTGGATCAGACCAGTGAGGGTCCATCAAGTCCACCATCCTGTCTCAGATAGTGACCAACCAGTTCCTCTGGAGGGCCAACAACAGGGCATAGAGGTTGAGGCCTTCCCCCCCTCAAGAGCCAGTTTGATGTAGTGGTTAAGTGTGCAGACTCTAATCTGGGAGAACCGGGTTTGATTCCCCACTCCTCCACTCGCACCTGCTGATGTGACCTTGGGTCAGTCACAAGCTCTGGCACAGCTGTTCTCTCAAGGACAGTTTCTGTCGGAAGTTCTCTCAGCCCCACCTACCTCACAGGGTGCCTGTTGTGGGGAGGGGAAGGGAAAGGAGTTTGTAAGCCGCTCTGAGACTCCAAGTGAAGGGTGGGATATAAATCCAATCTCCTCCCTCCTCCTCTTCTTCTTCTTCTTCTTCTTCTTCTTCTTCTTCTTCTTCTTCATCATCATCATCATCATCATCATCAGAAAATCAGAAGAGCCCTGCTGGATCAGACCAGTGAGGGTCCATCAGGTCCACCATCCTGTCTCACACAGTGGCCAATCCATTCCTCTGGAGGGCCAAGGACAGGGCATAGAGGCCAAGGCCTTCCTAAGAACTTCAGAAGAGCCCTCCTGGATCAGACCAGTGAGGGTCCATCTAGTCCACCATCCTATCTCACACAGTGGCCGACCAGTTCCTCTGGAGGACCAACAACAGGGCATAGGAGCCAAGGCCTTCATAAGAACACCAGAAGAGCCCTGCTGGATCAGACCAATAGTCCATCTAGTCCACCATCCTGTCTCACACAGTGGTCAACCCATTCCTCTGGAGGGCCAACAACAGGGCACAGAGACTGAGGGCTTCCCCTGAAGTTGCCTCTTGGCCTTGGGATTCAGAGGTTGACTGCCTCTGAATATGGAGGTTCTCTTTAGTCACCCGTGGCTAGTAGCCATGGACCGGCTTCTCCTCCCCGAATCTCTCTAATCCTCGTTTGAAGTTGCTCATTCCCGTTGCCCCCACTCCTCGTTCTCCGGTGTGGAGATTGCCCTTCTGGCCGACGTAAATGCCAGAGTGATATTGCTGGCACATGATAGTCTCTGTCGCACGAGAAGGTGGGCAGGGGAATGGGCTCGTGATGGTGCAGCTGATGCTGTTGGCACCTGTGACGGTGCCACTTGAGTTGGTATGGGGACAGAGAGGCACTGGGATTGGTGCCAGGTGCCAGTCCCTGGGCTTGTCTTTCCAGCAAGTCGTCCGTTACTGCTAGCAAATGGTCGCTTTAGGTGGGGGGGGACAGACTGTAAGTGAGGAGCAGCCTCTATCCCCCCACCCCCGGGGCCAGTTTCGTTTTCCTTGGAAAGGGCGGGGAGGGGGGCCGAGAGAAGACAGCCGCCTCTTTTGCACTCCTGTTTTGCCAGATTTAAAAGACAGCCTGACCTATTAAGCCTGTCCTTTTTGATCTACTTCATTAAGCTGAGGGCTAAT
The DNA here is from genome assembly GCA_029375565.1 of Gekko gecko. Lineage (NCBI taxonomy): Eukaryota > Metazoa > Chordata > Lepidosauria > Squamata > Gekkonidae > Gekko > Gekko gecko. The sequence continues at coordinate 243,621,804 of JAPDNY010000003.1, read as the reverse complement.
TAATTCTGAATATGTTTCCATGAATGTCTTGTTTTGAAAAGTTAATGAACTATGGCCGAAATTCCTTTCGTCTTCAATTCTCATCTCTCTCTCTCTCTCTCCCTTTTTTTTCTTTCTCTCAGAAAGCCCTCTCCCTTCCAGGTTTTTTAATTTGTTTTTAATTCTCCCTTGTCTGAAACCCAAAACACACTTAGACTTCTGTCTCATTTCATGCTGACAACACATTGATTTTCCCCTGGTTTGTAATTACACCGCAGCCATCATTTCATATTCTTCCTGGTTTTTATATTAAAAAAAACCTCTGGCTGCTCTCGTAGACCTCCAGAAGGAGAGGCACATTTCAGGAGAGAACACCTTTCAGTCTAGTGTAGCAGTTATGTGTGCAGACTCTAATATTGGGAGAAACGGGATTGATTCCCCACTCCTCCACTCGCAGCTGCTGGATGACCTTGGGCAAGCCATAGTTCTGACAAGAGCTGTTCTTGAAAATGAGCCATTTCTGTCAGAGCTCTCTCAGCTCCACCTGCCTCAGAGGGTGCCTGTTGTGGGGAGGGGAAGGGAAAGGAGTTTGTAAGCTGCTCTGAGACTCCTACTCCTCCTCCTCCTCCTCCTTCTTCTTCCTCCTCCTCTGAGAGTCTGGAGCGCAGTCAAAGTCGGGAAGGGCCAACATCGCCATCAGAGTGTCCTCAGGGGGGCCATAACAGGCCTCAGACTGGAGAGAGAAGGTTAACTGCACCCTAGACCTTCCTTCTCTCTGCTTTCCCCTGTAGTCCATTAGCCGACAGATGGGCTAGCATAGGGATTTCCAATGCGGTGCCCTGGTGCCCACTGACACCTCTCCTGATGCCCGCCAAGTGTTTTGAGAAAGTGGGCAGGGCAGGTGGCCAAAGAAGAAGAAGAAGAGGAGGAGGAGGAGGAGGAGGAGGAGGAGGAGGAGACTGGATTTATACCCTGCCTTTCACTACCCAAAGGCGTCTCAGAGTGGCTTACGAACTCCTTTCCCTTCCCCTCCCCACAACAGACTCCCCCTGTGAGGTAGGCAGGGCTGAGAGAGCTCTGACATAAACTGTTCTTTTTCAACGACAGCTCTTATCAGAACTACAGCTTGCCCAAGGTCACATCAGCAAGCGCAAGTGGAGGAGTGGGGAATCAAACCTGGTTCTCCCAGATTAGAGTCCGCACACTTAACCACTACACCAAACTGGAAATTTGATTGGTTGTGCTGATTTTTTCAAATGTTGCTTTGGCAGCAGCTCCCACCACAGCACAAGGATCTTTGCTGTGTGGTGGAAGGTCAGGTGTGGCCGCCATTTTGCCCCCGGCTGTGCTCCCCGCAGCAGCCATTTTGTGGCAGCGTCCCCATGCTCTTGCAGCATCGCAAAGGTGCCCGCAGGCTCAAAAGGGCTGAGGACTCCCTGGGCTAGGGTTGCCAGGTCTGGGTCAGAAGATACCTGGAGACTTTGGGGTGGAGGTGGATCCGGGAGACGGAGGGGTTTGGGGAGGGGAGGGGCCTCCACAGGGCACAATGTCATCGAGTCCACCCTCCAAAGCAACCATTTCCTCCAGGGGAGCTGCTCTCTGTCAGCTGGAGGTCAGTGGTAAAAGCGGGAGATCCCAAGGTCCCACCTGGAGGCTGGCAACCCTACCCTGAGCTAGTATGTCCTCCCAGGCCCGAGTCCCTGGCCCTTATGGGGGATGCTCCCTTGGGTACCCCCACCCCTTCCTCTCCCCGCCCCCTCCACGGTCGATGACCGGCCTTCAGCTTCACCTTCCACCTTCCTTAAATGTCCACCCAGACATACAAATTAGGCCATAAATGTTCAAGTCAACAACAACCTATTCAAACAGTCAGCACAACTAAGAAGCTTGCAAACTAACCCCCTCAAAAAAAAAAAACAACCCTTGAGGGTCCCATCAGCATCTAACCAAGTTAAGAACATAAGAACGTAAGAGAAGCCCATGTTGGTTCAGGCCAGTGGCCCATCTAGTCCAACACTCTGTCACACAGTGGCCAAAAATACCAGATGCCATCAGGAGGTCCAGCAGTGGGGCCAGGACACTAGAAGCCCTCCCACTGTTGCCCCCCTAAGCACCAAGAATACAGAGCATCACTGCCCCAGACACAAGAACATAAGAGAAGCTATGTTGGATCAGGCCAATGGCCCCTCCAGTCCAACACTCCATGTCACACGGTGGCCAAAAATACCAGGTGCCATCAGGAGGTCCACCAGTGGGGCCAGGACACTAGAAGCCCTCCCACTGTTGCCCCCCTAAGCACCAAGAACACAGAGCATCACTGCCCCAGACACAAGAACATAAGAGAAGCTATGTTGGATCAGGCCAATGGCCCCTCCAGTCCAACACTCCATGTCACACAGTGGCCAAAAATACCAGGTGCCACCAGGAGGTCCAGCAGTGGGGCCAGGACACCAGAAGCCCTCCCACTGTTGTCCCCCCCCACAAGCACCAAGAAGACAGAGCCTCACTTGCCCCAGACTGAGAGTCCCTATCTATACCTTGTGGCTAATAGCCACTGAGGGAATTCTACTCTTAACATAAGAACATAAGAGAAGCCAATGTTAGATCAGGCCAGTGACCCATCCAGTCCAACACTCTGGGTCACACAGTGGCCAAAAATACCAGGTGCCATCAGGAGGTCCAGCAGTGGGGCCAGGACACCAGAAGCCCTCCCACTGTTGCCCCCCCCAGCACCAAGAATACAGAGCATCACTTGACCCAGACCGAGAGTTCCTATAAGAACATAAGAGAAGCCAATGCTGGATCAGGCCAATGGCCCCTCCAGTCCAACACTCCATGTCACACAGCGGCCAAAAATACCAGTGCCATCAGGAGGCCCACCAGTGGGGCCAGGACACCAGAAGCCCTCCCACTGTTGACCCCCCCAAGCACCAAGAAGACAGAGCATCACTTGCCCCAGAACAAGAGTTCCTATAAGAACATAAGAGAAGCTCATGTTGGGTCAGGCCAATGGCCCATCCAGTCCAACACTCTGGGTCACACAGTGGCCAAAAATACCAGGTGCCATCAGGAGGTCCACCAGTGGGGCCAGGACACTAGAAGCCCTCCCACTGTTGCCCCCCAAGCACCAAGAATACAGAGCATCACTGCCCCAGACACAAGAACATAAGAGAAGCTATGTTGGATCAGGCCAAGGGCCCCTCCAGTCCAACACTCTGTCTCACACCGTGGCCAAAAATACCAGGTGCCACCAGGAGGTCCAGCAGTGGGGCCAGGACACTAGAAGCCCTCCCACTGTTGCCCCTCCCCAAGCACCAAGAAGACAGAGTCTCACTTGCCCCAGACTGAGAGTCCCTATCTATACCTTGTGGCTAATAGCCACTGAGGGAATTCTGCTCTTAACATAAGAACATAAGAGAAGCCAAATGTTGGATCAGGCCAGTGGCCCATCCAGTCCAACACTCTGGGTCACACAGTGGCCAAAAATACCAGGTGCCATCAGGAGATCCAGCAGTGGGGCCAGGACACCAGAAGCCCTCCCACTGTTGTCATCCCCCCAGCACCAAGAAGACAGAGCCTCACTTGCCCCAGACTGAGAGTCCCTATCTATACCTTGTGGCTAATAGCCACTGAGAGAATTCTGCTCTTAACATAAGAACATAAGAGAAGCCAATGCTGAACCAGGCCAGTGACCCATCCAGTCCAACACTCCGTGTCACACAGGGGCCAAAAATAGCAGGTGCCATCAGGAGGCCCACCAGTGGGGCCAGGACACCAGAAGCCTTCCCACTGTTGACCCCCCCAAGCACCAAGTATACAGAGCATCACTTGACCCAGACCGAGAGTTCCTATAAGAACATAAGAGAAGCCAATGCTGGATCAGGCCAGTGGCCCATCCAGTCCAACACTCTATGTCACACAGCGGCCAAAAATACCAGGTGCCATCAGGAGGTCCAGCAGTGGGGCCAGGGCACTGGATCTAATGGCTGGAAATTACAAGGTAGTGGATCCCAGCTAAATATCAGGAAAAGCTTCCTGTCAGAGTGGTTGAGCAGTGGAACAGACTTCCTCGGGAGGTGGTGGATGCTCCTTCGCTGGATGTTTCCAAGCGGAGGCTGGACGACCATCTTTCAGGTATGTTGTAGGGCTCTCTTTTGGCTTCACTCCTGCAGTATGCAGGGGGTTGGACTAGATGACCTGCAAGGTCCCTTCCAACTCTAACATTCTACGATTCTATGACAGTGACAGTAAGGAGCGTGAAAGGTGCCAGTCCATGGAAGCTTCTGCTGGGATAAAGTCTTTGTGGTGCCATGAGATTCCTGCTTCTTTTTGTCCTGGGTATCCCTCCTGATTGGAAGGACTCACATCCTGGCAAGGAACTCCTGCAGAGATGTAATAGGCAGCCTCTTCTGAGGGCAGATGGGTCTTTGTGTCCATAGTGATCCAGCAATCTGGCTTGATGGAAACAATGGCCTGCCCCCTAGTGGAGGCTGACTGGAAGGGGATGCTGAGAGACACAACAGCTTCCTCTGAAGTCAGGTGATTTGTCTGTCTGTTGGGAGAGATGGAATGACCCCACTCACGTCTGGTTCAGCAGAGACACAGCAGAATTCCCTGCCTCTGAGGAGGCCGGAGGAAGGAAGTCAGGCCAGAACGGGGCATCTTGCAGAGACAGACAGTCTGCCTCCCTAGGATGCTACTTTGGACTCAGGAGAGTCTTTTCTTCCTGTGCTTCTCGTGGCGTCCAAGGGTAGCCACTGCTGCCCTAGCAGCTTGTAAATGGAACACCCCCCCCCAATTGGAGCAGGCCCCCTCCCAAGGAAAGTGTTGCTCCACCAGCTCCTTTGATCCAGACAGCAAATAAGGAAGCTTTTCAGACCTGCTCCGTTGTCTGGAGTGCTGGTTCCCATCCTTGCTTCCTTTCCTCTTTCTTCTCCAAAAACAATTACAGATTACCTGGAGTGAAACAGAACCCGAGGAGATGGAACTGGCGTCTTCCCGAAGCTCCGGCGAGAGCAATTACTCATATTTAAAATATACCCAGCCCCGGGCTACAGCATGTTGTGAGCGCAACCGGGAGCGAGGCGTGTCTCTGGCAATTGGGGGGATGCGTTTGGAATGCGCCACCTGCTCCGACCATGCATTGGCATGCGGCAGGCGCAAGGCCGGCACCGAGCCAGAGAGCGGCAGGGCGGGAGGCCTTGCCTGGAGCTGCCGTGTGGCTCCTTTGGAGGGTTCCAGGTGAGCCGCAGTCCTCACACTCCCGGCCAGTCAATCACGCCGGGCTGCTGACGGGCTTCTCCTTCATTACCGTCTCTCGAATTCCCCTGCTGCGGCTTTTGCTGGAGATTTGGTGTCAGCAACTTTTGACAGCCAAACATGAGCCCTTTTGTTAGAGGATCCGGGAAGCTGAGCAGGAGGAGAAGGTGAAGCGGGGGGGGGGAGATGACGGACGGACGCCTGCCAGGAGGAGGTCAGATGATCGCCACTCCTCTGAGGCCAGCAGCGGAGCTGCCCTGCGGTCCAGAACCATCTCTAGGCCTCAGGACGCATCTGGATGGGAAAGGAGGGAGGGGGCAGGAGGGCAGGGTCTGGCTGGGATTTCTCACCCCGCGATTTAAAACAAAACCAAAACTCAGCCATGTGAAAAGGGCCTTAAAGGGCCGTCACATTTGGAGTCCTGTCCTCCCAAGGAAGACTAATGTCTGAGACTGGAGCGTTTCCTCAGTGACGTGTGGCTAAGCAATCTGGTTTGCTGTGTGGGTTGGGTTGTCTGGGAGTTATGCATTGGAGCTGAGCCATTACAGGACTGTGCTGCCAGAGACAGAGGTGAGCTGGGAGCTGGAGAACAATAGAGCAACAGGATTCTGGCAGGAACCAGTCAAGGTGTAAAGTTTTGTAAATAGCCTATTGTTGGGAGTGGGGTGTGTGTTGGGGTGGGGCCACTGCAGGCAATATAATGGAGCCGAGGCTCTGGTCTGCAGCCTTGTTCTGGCTGAAATCACTGAATAAACTAGAGCTGACCACTAGGCTGGGAGTCTGTCCATTCATGGAACCCCCACGATTTAACAACTCCCTTAGTGACGTGTGGTGAAGCCATCTTGTTTGCTGCATGGGTTGGGTTATCTGGGAGGGTGGGGTGGGGGAATACATGGAGATTTGGGGGGTGGAACATGGGGGGGGGGCTCAGCAGGGTGTAAGGCTGTAAGAGTCCCCCCAGCAATGCAGCCATTTTCTCCAGGGGGATCTGATCTCTGCTGCCTGGAGAGGGATTGTAAAAGCGGGGGAGCTCCAGGCCCCACCCAGTGGCTGGCAACCCTATGCATGCGGAGGGAGTTTCGATCAGCACCCACAGGCCCCCAAAGTGCTGGGCCTCTCAGCCAGGGCTGGTGTCCACATGCCCTGAGGTGGTGCAGCTGCCAGAACCCAGGGCTTAGGATCATGGAATCACAGAGTTGGAAGGGGATCTCCGGAGTCATCTAGTCCAACCCCCTGCACAATGCAGGGAATTCACAAATAACACCCCCTTCTATATCCCCAGTGACCCCTGTTCCATGCCCAGAAGAGGGGAAAAACCCTCCAGGATCTCCAGCCAAACTGGCCTGGTGAAAAACTGCTTCCTGACCCCCAAAGTGGTGATCAGCATTTCCCTGGACCTGTAAGAAAGGGCCATGAGAACAAAGCACTGAGGCAACCCTTCCTGCCCTCCCTCTCAGGATCTGTCTAAGTTCACAGAATCAGCAGTCCAGCAGTCCTGTCAGATGGCCATCCAGCCTCTGTCTAAAAACCTCCAAAGAAGGAGAGCCCACCACCTCCCAAGGAAGCCTGTTCCACTGAGGAACTGCTCTTAACTGTCAGGAAGTTCTTCCTACGGTTTAGCTGAGAAGCCTTCTGGTTTAATTTCACCACATTGGTTCTGGTCCAACCTTCTGGGGCAACAGAAAACAACTCTGCCCCATCCTCTATAGGGCAGCCCTTGAAGGACTTGAAGGTGGGTCTTCTGTTGAGGCCCACTGCTGCTGATCTCCACCCACGCACCTCCGCTGCCACCTGTCTGTACCCGTGCCCCCAGCTTCCAAAGTCACAGAAGAAGGGAATGTAAACAAGAAGAGGAGGAGGAGATTGGATTTATACCCTGCCCTTCACTACCTGAAGGAGTCTCAGAGCGGCTTACAAACTCATTTCCCTTCCCCTCCCCTGGTGGGGCCTGGAGATCTCTCACTGTTACAACCAGTGTTCCCCTCTAAGCTGAGTTAGTGTGAGCTAGCTCACAGTTTTTTAGCCTCCGGCTCACACATTTCTGTCTTAGCTCAGGAAGGATGGCTCCAGGACAAACTAATGTATGCAGCAGCCAAATCGCTCGCTCACAACTTTAATGCCAGTAGCTCACAAAGCAGAATTTTTGCTCACGAGACTCCACGGCTTAGAAGGGGCACTTGCTGGACCCAACCCAGAGTTGGGAACCACGCCTGCTGAGCATTTCCCCTGGCACTGTTGCAGTCACGTGGCCTGTTGAATGGGCCAATTTTCTGATTCTTCCCGGGGTGCAGAGAGAATTGTGATTCTCCAGTCCAGGTTTGCTACATTCCAGCTCTTTTCGGCCTCTGTCCCAGCTCTGATTTCACAGATATCGTTAGGTGTGTGTTGGTTTTAGGGTCCTCAGGCTGTTATTGTAGTTTCACTCTCAGTTTTGTATTTTGTTAGAACAAAGTTTTGAGTCCAGTGATACCTTTAAGACCAGCAAAGTTTAATTCTGGGTAAAGGCTTTCATGCCCTCCTCTCAAGACCTGAGCAGCACAGGAACTTGGACTGGGGGGGGGGCTGGGGACCCTCCCCCCAACTCCAGAGTGCTGTGATCCCTCCATCCAGCCATCTCACCTGACCTTCAGAAATACCTGGCAGTCTGCAACTGGGGGCCCCTCCCAATGAGCTGCCATTTCAACAGGAAAGAAGAGAGTTTAAAAACAAATAAGGCAATGGTTTCCTGTCCTGAATAACACAAAAGTCTCTACATTTGACGACGGCACTACAGATAGGATTAGAATTCCAACAGCCAATCCACATACAAAAGAGCCTCCTCAGGAAACAGGAAACCTCCTCAGGAAACAATCCATATGCAAAAAAACCTCCGCAGGAAACAACCAATCCATATGCAAAAGAACCTCCTCAGGAAAGCTCCTCCATTAGCATGTTTCACAGCTTGGGGAACGCCTACAAGATAATGACTCAGCCCTACCCCAACTTCCTGAGTTGTTGAAAATTCCCTGCCTAACATTTTTCTTCTCACCTTGACACAGAGAGTCCTCCATCTTTCTGTGCTATATCTCTGAGGATGCCAGTCACAGCTGCTGGAGAAACGTCAGGTCCTACGATGCCAAGACCATGGCCCTACAGCCCGGAAAATGCACAACAGCTAATGAACTCTGACTGTGAAAGCCTTTGACAACAAATGGCAAGGGTCGTCTCCCTCACTGTGGCTGCAAGCTACAGGTTGGGAGATTCCTGGAGATTTGGGGGTCTAGCTTGGGGTTGGGGGGGGAAGAGAGGGGCCTCCGCAGGTACAGCGCCACAGAGCCCACCCTCCCAAGCGGCCCCTTTCTTCAGGGAAAACAATCTCTGTAATCTCTGGAGACGAGTTGTCATCCCAGGAGGACTCCCAACCCTATTTGGAGTTCAGCCTGCTGGTCTCCACTGCCCCATTCAACAAACTCCCCCCTGCCTGTCTGGGGAGGGCGAGCGCTGTCAGGTAGCCCTGTCATAGAGCTGGAATGCGAGGGGAGCACTCTCAGTCTACCAGCCTCTGACCATTACTATTCCACGGTCTGTATGTTATTATTTTCCTGACCTTGTAGTGTCTCCAGCTGCAGAACTCCTCTGCTGGGAATCAACGGCTTCTAGATTGTTTTGCCTGCTTTGCCCGCTTGCTTTACCTGCACGCGCGAACTGTACTCATTGGCTTCAGCTCGTTTAGGGGGGGTGTTTGATTCCAGTATAATTTAGGGAGCCCTGCTGTTCCCGGGCATTCCTGACACAAGCTGTGCACGCGTCTTTAGTTCTGATTCACCAATAAACAAATTCTTCTACTGAAGCCCTGCGTTGTGTGACCTGACTCAGGAGCCTGAGAAGCGCACATCTCCAAACAAACCCTATTTTGGCCCTTATTCACTTCGACTTCTGGGGTGCCTTCATCTGATTCACGAATTTTGCTTGTAGAGCCATGGAGAGCCCAAATCCTTAGCTAAAGGAAGACACCCAAACAACATCTGGCAGGGATAAGAATTCCGTTCTCGGATCTCTTATTGAATGAAGAAAGCCAAACCGCTGGTCGATGAGAAACGAAAGGGCCTTCGTTATCGCAGCTCTTCTGACGAGAGGAGTTGTGCTGCGGTGGAATTGCCCGTTCTTCTGAGCAAATGATGGGAAACGGGGAGTCGGCTGCTGGAAGCCACTCTGGTCGAAAGCCTGGGAGACCGGAGTGGGGGTGTATCCTCCCTTTGAAATTGATCTTCCTTTGAACTAATGAGGAAACCTGATGCCAGAGGGAGATTTTCGACAAGAGTCTGACTTTGTGTCTGAGCCTTGAAAAAGAAACGGAGGGGTTCAGAAAAGGGGGCATTTCCATCCCCATCAAGAGCTGCTCTGAGATGGTTTTGTACTCCTGCTAATTTGAGTACATAAATGTTTTGCAACGCAAAAGGCCTCCCGGGACATTTCCTGGATTCTCATCCAAGGAGACATACTCTTGCCTTGTTTCCCAATTCAGCAGGGGCTGTCTTTTTCATTTTAGAGACAAGCCCTGGCAGGATAAAGGGGACACAAAAAGGAAAAGAGGAATTATATAACATAATTCTATGTATCAAAGATAATTAGATATTACAGAGTGCGGTATAAAACAGAAAATATTTTCCCCCTCATTATAACTGTTAAGACATTGTTATTTTTTATTTATGTGTTCAATTTATACCCTGCCCTCCCCACCAAGGCAGGCTCTACAAAATACAGTGGCCCTTACTTCTGCGGGGGCACTTTTATAGTCAACATTTTAAATTTCAAATTTCATAACTGGTCTCTTTTGCAACGACATTATTAGTTCATCATTAAAGGTAAAGGTTTCCCTTGCTGGAAAGCCAGTCAAATCTGACTCTAGGGATGCGGTGCTTATCTCAGTTTCCAAGCTGAAGAGCCAGAGCTGTCTGAAGATGTTTCCATGGTCATGTGGCCGGTATGACTAGACGCCAAGGCCCACGGTACCTATTTATCTGCTTGCAATTTCTTGCTTTCAAACGGCTAGGTTGGCAGGAGTGTTTCATCATTACCAAATATTAAATATTACATATTTTACTACTTCTACATACTCACTATAACTTTTAATTGATAGGTAATATATCAAAGTACAAAGGAAAGTCTATTATACATCTCATAATAAAAAAAGATGTTTTTGCTCAAAACTCACTTCCTTATACATTGATATTCAAGATGCTACATTTAAAACTTGTTCTCATTCTGCTTCTGCATTACAATACATTTGCATACAATTTTAAACTGTTTCTCATTCGAAATTTGTCTCCTGTTTGCATAATACACACTCCATCGCTCTGCAAATTTCGTAATTGACCTGTTTCTCAAATAGGTTGTTAATTTCTCCATTATTATTGTTCTCCATCATTCCTCCATAATTTCTCCATTATTATTGTTATTTCTTGTTCTCAGTCCTGGCCCCGAACCTGGGGGCACTCTCTGCCAAATAACATCAGGGCCCTGCAGGATCTTGTGCAACTCCGGAGGACCTGCGAGGCAGAGATGTTCCACCAGGCATTTGGTTGCACAGCCATGAGCCCAGAGTTCACCTAACACCCAAGCCCTAGCAGTTCACAATCAGGAGGGTATAAAATGTAGGTCCTCAGCCATGGCACCAAGTAGCTAAGCCCCACTGCTTAGAATGAGCAGAGAAATAGGGTGGTTAAAGAGCCTCTTGCTCAGGATGAAAGAGGAGAACGCAAAGGTTGGCTTGAAACTCAACATCAAAAAAACCAAGATCATGGCCTCCGGCCCCATCACTCCTTGGCAAATAGAAGGGGAAGTCATAGAAGTAGTGACAGACTTCACGTTCCTGGGATCCCAAGTCCGTATGGTCAAAGTGATGGTATTCCCAGTAGTAATGTACGGCTGCAAGAGTTGGACCATAACGAAGTCTGAGCGCCAAAGAATAGATGCTTTCCAGTTATGGTGCTGGAGAAGACTCTTGAGAGTCCCTTAGACTGCAAGGAGATCCAATCAGTCAATCCTAAAGGAAATCAACCCTGACTGTTCCCTGGAAGGCCAGATACCGAAGGTGAAGCTCAAATACTTTGGCCACCTAATGAGAAGGGAATACTCGCTGGAGAAGACCCCGATGCTGGGAAAGACTGAAGGTCAAAGAAGAAGGGGATGGCAAAGGAGGAGATGGTTAGACAGCAGGCCCGTAGCCAGGACTTTTTTTTTAATTCGGGGGCCTTTAAACATCAGGGACCCCAAGCAAGCACCATAAATAAAAATTAAAAAATGAAAGTTGGGGGGCCTGAGCCAGATGGAAAGTCAGGGGGCCTTAGTGATAAGTCGGGGGGCGGGCTCCAAGAGGCCCCACTGTAACTATGGGCCTGTTAGACAGTGTTATCAATACAATGAACATGAAATTGAGCAAACTCTGGAGGACGGTGGAAGACAGGAGGGCCTGGTGTGATGTGGTGCACGGGGTCATGAAGAGTCGGACTCGACTGTGTAACTGAACAACAACAACAAGCATTGAGTCCACCTACCCTCCCCACAACCCCAGCAGGGAAGAGGAGTCCACAATCAGGAGGGTCTAAAGTGTGGATCTAAAGTGTGGGTCCTCAGCTGAGGTCCCCAGTAGCTAAGCCCTTCTGCTTGGTCTGAGCAGAGAGACAGGGTGGCCAGGAGCCCTGAGTCTACCTAACATTCAAGCCCCAGGAGGGAGAGGAGTTCACAATCAGGAATAAATGAATGTGCTCTGCTTTTAACAAGTTCTCTGCCTTTCTGCCTAACAGCCAACAGAGGAGAGGCTGCGAACTGAGCTGACATATAGCATTCTGATCCCATAGAGCAGAATGGGAATTCTGTTATTGGCAGCCAGCAGTGTCTGACAAGCTTTGAAGGACTCCTATTGGTGTTTCCAAGGCTGGAAAATTCCGCCCCCCTCCCACGGCTTTGAAATTTTGTAAACGTTTTAATTGAGGGGAGACAGTCTGTCTGGAAATGTATCCAGTCACAAACCGCCATGAACTGCCACGAACAGCGTAGAAGTTTGTGAATGTTCATACCCGTCCTCCTTCCACGAACATTGCTTCACAAACCGTGAACCGGCCAAAGTTTGTCATGAACTTCAGTTCATGAGCCAATTCAGGCCCATCCCTAGGCAACACACCTTCCCAGTGAGGGGTGAAAAGAAGGCCTTGGGGGCTTGGTCCAGAAGTGAAATTTGAATTAAAATGAAGAGTTCCCTACAGAACCTTCTACAGAAGGAACCCAGAAGAGTTTTCATGAGACTCCAGGAATCTCACGTGTGTGTGCGGGGTGGGGTGGGGGACACGTGTTCCAGGATGCGACAACTAATTGTTGTGTTTGCTAGACAGTTCTGTTGTGTCCGCAGAGAGTCCCTAGCCTTAGTCCGAGCTTGGTCCGGGATAACAAAGGGACACAGGATCCTCGGCCCACCAATAGGATCCCTGGAGGGAATTCAAACCCACCAGTAGTAGGCGGGAGGCAGACTAGGAAGAGTTTGGGGACCCATACATTCAGGACCTCGTGGGCTAGGTGGTCGTTGTGTACGTGTGCCAATAAACAGAGCTGAGCGCTATGCTGTTTCACTGAGTCTTCTTGCAACGAACCCAGGATACAACAAGCTCCTTCTGTGAGAATAGCTTTGCGCTCTCTCTCTCTCTCTCTCTCTCTCTCTCTCTCTCTCTCTCTCTCTCTCTCTCTCTCTCTCTCTCTCTGACCGAACAAAGTTTGAGTCCAGTGGTACCTTTTAGTCCAACAAAGTTTTATTCTGCCTATAAGCTTCCGTGTGCACAAGAGCTTATACCCAAGGTAGAACTTTGCAGGTTGTTTTGTTCTCTTGCTGCAGACCAACATGGCTCCCCACCTGATTCTCTCTCTCCCTGCCTCTGTCTTCCTCTTCTTCCCCCTGTAGCTCATTACCGGTGTGAGTGACGTGAAACATCATGAACCTGCCCAGTGGAAAAAAGCTGCCTGCCTGGTTGAATTCGCTGACAGTCTCAGGGGTCTTTCCCGGTTGTCAGAACAGGGTTGTTGCAACCGGTACGATTTTTGCCTCTGAACACGGACGGAGTCATCCCATCACTGTTATGACCTGAGAAAAGGGAAGGGAAGGAGAGCGGTGGGAAGGCAGGATCGCATTGGCAACACGTTTTTTAAAAATGGTCAGAAATTCAGGTCTCTTTTCAAACTTGGTTCCCTTGCTTTTGCCTTCGTCTTGGAGTCTTGGCCTCCCCGTGGCCCCCTCTGTATCAGTAACACACCAAAGTGACTCCTTTGTTTATTTACTCTTTGGATTTGTACCCTGCCCTCCCAGTCAATTCACAATCCCATAATAAGTGCTCACTTTGCTGTTATGGAGTTTGTGGTGGCCACCATCCGCTCTCTCTTCCCACAGCTGGCTCGCAGGTCCTCTGGAGATATCTTTCAGGTGTCTTTCAGGTGTCTTTCAGGTGGCTGTCAGTACAAATTTGAGAGGCAACAGGGCTTCTCATCCTAGTTGTTAGAGGTGGCAGCGGCTCCAAAGGCCTGGTGGAAGAGCTCCGTTTTACAGGCCCTGCAGAACTGGAAGAGGTTGAGCAGGGCCCTGATCTCCTCCAGGAGCTCATTCCACCAGGATGGAGCCACCACCGAGAAGGCCCATGACCTGGTTGTCACCAGCCTGGCCTCCTTGAGACTCGGGAGGACCAGTCGGTTATGGGCCCCTGAACGCGGTGCTCTCTGGAGAACTGGTGGGGAAAGGCAGCCCCCCAGGCAGGGCTCTTTCTGTAGCAGGAGCTCCTTTGTATATTAGGTGACACACCCCTAATGTAGCCAATCCTCCCAGAGCTTAGAGTAGCCCCTGTAAGAAGAGCCTCGGTAAGCTCTTGGAGGATTGGCTACATTCGGGGTGTGTCGCCTAAGACGCAAAGGAGTGCCTGCTAGGAAAAAGCCCTGCGGCCTCAGGTATGTAGGTCCCTGACCATAAATGGCTTTAAAGGTAAGAAGCAGCACCTTGGAACGACTTCGGTCTGTGATCGGCAGTTAAATCTTGGTGTGAAAACGTCCGCCGTCCAAAACCACCCACTGCTGATTCCAAGAGGATCTTGCTGCCGTGAGGCCCTTCCCCGAGAGATGCAAGGAGCAAATCAACATTCTCTCGTGCTGACCGGCAGCGCTTCCCCTCCTTCCTTCCCTGCCCCCCACCCCCCACCACGTCTTCCTGTTCCTCAGGATTCCCTTTGCACCTTCTCTGTCTCGGTGCCAGACAAGGAGTGTATTAAAAATTGATGGTTCGTGGCATTCTGTTATAAGCTGATAGCTATAATGACATTTTACTCGGAAACAGGCAAAGTCCCTGGGCGCCTCGGAAGGGAAGAAGTTGGACAAAGATAAGTGGCGGATGGTGTTGGCTTGAAGCGATAGATGGAGGGAGAAAAAACCCAGCTCCTCTGCTTCCGGAGAATATAGGGACAGTGCCTCCACGCATGGCCACCATCCCAGTGCACCCCCTTTAGACCAAGACAAATTATCTTGCTGCAGTGAAAGGAATGCAGACCAAATAAACAGAAGCCAAGTGCAGACAGCAGCTCTTTATCAGCAGGCTACTTTCCAGCGGGGCTCCGGGAGAGGACGAAAGGCTGATGCCAGTGAGGAAGCGGGGGCCGGGGGACCCCTGTCGGGCTATAAGTAAGGAGGAGACACACAGCCAAGAGGGCTCTTGTCTCCCAAGAAAACCTTCCAGGAAGGCTGCTGCTCTGAAGCTTGGGGAAGAGGGCCACGGATACTCAGAGGCCAGGCACCGGTAAGGAGGAGGAGGAGACTGGATTTATACCCCTTTGCCCTTTACTACCCAAAGGAGTCTCAGAGCAGCTCACAAACTCCTTTCCCTCCCCCTCCCCACAACAGACACCCTGTGAGGTAGGCGGGGCCGAGAGAGCTCTGACAGAAACGGCTCTTTTTTCAAGAACAGCTCTGGCAGAACTATGGCTTGCCCAAGGTCATCCAGCAGCTGCAAGTGGAGGAGTGGGGAGTCAAACCCGGTTCTCCCAGATTAGAGTCCGCGCACATCACCACAACACCAAACACGGACATAACGGCAGCCATCTTTGTCACAGGGAAGAATGTGGCTGCAGCTGAGTATTCCTAAGAATGGCATACGGATTGGATGTGGGTCCTGGGGCACGTCCACAGAAGGGCCATCTGCTTTTCTTCATGTCTTTACCACTAAGAATTTTGGTGAAAATCGGCAAACATCACTGTGGCATGAAGTGCAAAAGAGTGTCCCATGGTATGAAGGACATGAAGTCTGTCCATGCTCTGGGGCACTTACAAGCTGGGAATTCTGCTGCTCGCTCCAGGGGTGGCCTTTTCTATTGGCAAGCAGGTCTAGGAGTGGGCCCAACAATGCCTGGCTGCTGTTCACTCTGCCATTTGTCTCAAGGAAGGAGGGAAGGACATCACCGAACCCTGACTCTGCAATCCTCTGGGGGAACATTAGAACATCAGAAGAGCCCTGCTGGGTCAGACCAGTGAGGGTCCCTCTAGCCCAGCCTCCTGTCTCACACAGTGGCCAACCAGTTCCTCTGGACAGCCAACTACAGGGCATAGAGGCCGAGGCCTTCTCCTGAGAAGAACATCAGAAGAGCCCTGCTGGGTCAGACCAGTGAGGGTCCATCTAGTCCAGCCTCCTGTCTCACACAGTGGCCAACCAGTTCCTCTGGACAGCCAACTACAGGGCATAGAGGTCAAGGCCTTCCCCTGAGAAGAACATCAGGAGAGCCCTGCTGGGTCAGACCAGTGAGGGTCCCTCTAGTCCAGCCTCCTGTCTCACACAGTGGCCAACCAGTTCCTCTGGAGGGCCAACAACAGGGCATAGAGGCTAAGGCCTTCATTAGAACATCAGACGAGCCCTGCTGGGTCAGACCAGTGAGGGTCCCTCTAGTCCAGCATCCTGCCTCACACAGCGGCCAACCAGTTCCTCTGGGACTCTGACAGCCTTTGAATGTGGAGGTTCCCTTGAGTCACTGTTCTCGTCAGTCACCATGGAAAGAGCTCCCTTCCTTTAATTTCACGGTGCACCACTGAGCGTTCTCCCAGAGACTCAGACAACTAAAATCATAGAGCAAAATTCCAAGAATGGTTTCTAAACAACAGGGGATAACGCGACTCTTGCTCTCTTTATTAAGAAATGACCATTTTAAGTCTGCTGTTCTTTTCTGGCTTCATCTAAAATCTTCCTGGACGGGCTGTGGGAACAGCAGAACCTCCTGGCTGAGCTGTTAGCCATTCAGCCTCTCCCAGGAAGCCCACCAGAGACTGCTTGATGCCAAGTCAGACCACTGGTCCATCTGTCCCCCAGCATCACCCCCTCCGGCTGCAGGGGTCTCTCAGAGCTCCAGGGAAAGAGACATTCTTTTCTGGCTGCCACTTCTACCTAAGAATCACAGAATCACAGAACGTTAGAGTTGGAAGGGACCTTGCAGGTCATCTAGCCCAGCCCCCTGCACTCTGCAAGAGCAGAGCTGAAAGAGAGCCCTACAACATACCCAAAAGATGGTCATCCAGCCTCCGCTTGAAAACGTCCAGTGAAGGTGCACCCACCACCTTCCCAGGCAGTCTGTTCCACTGCTCAACCACCCTGACAGTCAGGAAGTTTCTCCTGCTATTTAGCCGGTATCGACTCCCTTGTAACTTCCACCCATTAGATCTCGTCTTGCAATCCGGAGCAAGAGAGAATAGATCTGCTCCATCTTCTACATGACAGCCGTTCAGATATTTGAAGACTACAATCATGTCCCCTCTAAGCCTTCTCTTTCCCAGGCTAAACATGCCCAACTCTGTCAGGGACTCCTCTACGAAGGTGCCAACTTCTCTCCTCTGATGGGCAGCAGTTCTCCAGCACTTCAGGCAGAGGTTCAAATCCAGAAGGACCTCAGAGACCAACAAGATTCTGGAGATGGGAGCTTTCAGAGCTCCCTTCATCAGGCAAAGTGAGGCTTTTCCCTGAGAACAACAGAGTGGTTTTTATTTGGGGAAAAAACCCCTACATGCCATCAATCAGGATGCTCTTGGCTTGGTGCAGGGGTCCCCGACCCTTTTGAGCCTTCAGGCACCTTTGGGATTCTGGCACAGGGTGGTGGGCACAGCCACAAAACGGCTGCCACTGGAGGTGGTATCAGCCACAAAATGTCAAGGAGCCATGCTATGTATATCTCTAAGAGTAACTCTTCAACATTTCAGGCAGAAACTCTGTTTAACAGGATGCTTTTTTAAATGAACATACAGTTTGGTGTAGTGGTTAAGAGCGGCGGACTCTAATATGGAGAACTGAGTTTGATTCCCCACTCCTCCTTCACGTGCAGCCAGCTGGGTGAACTTGGGTCAGTCAAAGTTCTCTCAGAGCTGTTCTCTCATATGCAGTTCTCAGTCAGAGCTCTCTCAGCCCCATCTTCCTCAGAAGGTTGTGGGGAGAGGAAGGGAAGGAGATTGTAAGAGCCAGTTTGGTGCAGGGGTTAAGTGCATGGACTCTAATCTGTGTAAACTGGGTTTGATTCCCCACTACTCTGCTCGCAGCTGCTGGATGACCTTGGGCAAACCATAGTTCTGTCAGAGGTATCCTTGAAAAAGAGCAGTTTCTGTCAGAGCTCTCTCAGCCCCACCTACCTCACAGGGTGTCTGTTGTGGGGAGGGGAAGGGAAAGGAGTTCGTAAGCCGCTCTGAGACTCCAAGTGAAGGGTGGGGTACAAATCCAACCTCCTCCTCCTCCTCCTCCTCCTCCTCCTCCTCCTCCTCCTCCTCCTCCTCCTCCTCCTCCTCCTCCTCTTCTTCTTCTTCTTCTTCTCTGCTCTGAGACTCTGAGACTCTGAGACTCTGAGACTCCGAGTGAAGGGCAGGGTATAAATCCAATCTCCTCCTCCTCCTCCTCCTTTTCCTCCTCCTCTAATATATTTTCTTGCCTACATACTGCTTACCTTGAGTCACAGAGTCAATATCCTGCTCCCAAAGCAACAGTCTTCTAAAAAAAATCTGCACAGTCAATCAGATCTCCACTGGCCAATCAGAAGCCCTCCTGGGCAAAAGCTCCCTCGGTCACTGCCCTCTTCCTAAAGAAAACTTGGTCGGCACTAGGGAAGGGCACAGCATTGGGGACCTGTGGCTTGGTGGAATAGACATTTTTTGTAGCCCACAACCAATGCTCCCTCTAAGCTGCGAAGTCCTGTGACCAAAAATCTACTTGGTGAGCTCCTGGCATTACAGTTGTGAGCAAGCAAGTTGGCTGCTGAATAAGTCAGTTTGCTCTGGAGCCATCCCTCCCTGAGCTAAGACAAAAATGTGCGAGCCGGAGGCTAAAAAAACTGTGAGCTAGCTCACGCTGACTCAGCTTAGAGGGAACATTGCCCACAACGTAACCTTGTTTCAGCAAAGAATCTTCAGACAGTGCTCCGGGTGGGGATCAGCTATCTGCATTCTGCCCTGAGTAACAGGCTGATGTGTTTGCTTAACGGCACGGCAGATGGATGCCGGTGGTGCCAAACAAGGGACCCGGACAGAATTGTTATGCTCTCGCCGCTCTGCTTGTCTCTGAAATCCCCATTAAACTCTTAAATGCAAAGGTTAGAACACTGTGTGCTTTGGAACATCTGATGGAAATGATAAAGATTGATTTCCTCTCCCTAAATGATGCAGGGTGGAATGCTCTTCCCCTCCCTTTTCTTTTCTTTTTTTAATACTCTTATACTTAACCTGTTGGCTTCATTCACAATCCATAACAGACAGCCTTTGTTGCAGTGCTGCGACACGGAAGGGATATAAAGTGCGAGCGACGAATTAGACAATTGCACTCCAGAGAGTTACAAGCGGTTGACAACCACTGCCGCCACCCGCCCCTGCTGCCGCCGCCAGAGTGCATGCGAGAAAATAAATCCTCCCTAAATCAGGTGTATTACACCCTGCTGGCAGCATGCCCACTGACCACGGGAGGTGATGGATGCTCCTATGCTGGACGTTTTCAAGTGGAGGCTGGACAACCATCTTTCGGGTATGTTGTAGGTATGCGGGGCTATCTTCCGGCTGTGCTCCTGCAGAGTGCAGGGGGTTGGACTAGATGGCCTGCAAGGTCCCTTCCAACTCTAACATTCTATGATTCTGTGACTAGCCTGAAGCCCCTTGCAGGTATGAGCCTCCAGGCTTTATCTGGCCGGAGATCAAGTACCAGCCTCTGGCCAGAGGAATCATAGAATTGGAAGGGACCTCCAGGGTCATCTAGTCCAACCCCCTGCACAAGGAAGGAAAATAGAATCAAAGAATCACAGAGCTGGAAGGAAGAAGGCGCAGGGTGACAAGTTCGGACTAGACCACCAAAGAGTTGCCCAAACTCTGCCCCACTGGAGTCACAATCGAATGTGATCACCAGGGTTCCCTCTAAGCTGAGTTAGTGTGAGCTGGCTCACAGGTTTTTAGCCTCCGGCTCACGCATATTTGTCTCAGCTCAGGAAGGTTGACTCCAGAGCAAACTAATCTATGCAGTAGCCAAATCGCTGGCTCACAACTTTAATGCCAATAGCGCTCAAAGTATGATTTTGCTCACAAGACTCCACAGCTTAGAGGGAGCATTGCCAATGACCAGGGCTTTTTTGGTAGGAAAAGCCCAGCAGGATCTCATTAGCATAATAGGCCACACCCAACAGCAGAAACTCATTAGCGTATTAGGCCACACCCCTGAAAGCATAGCTCATTAACATATTAGGTCACACCTCCATGTTACCAGAAGTGTGGTCATCCAGCCACACCCACCTTTTGTTTCTTATTCTGTTTACCTTATTTGTTGTCAAAAAACAGGGGTTTCTTTTGGAGCAGGAACTCCTTTGCATGTTAGGCCACACACCCCTCATGTAGCCAACCCTAATGAGTTTCTGCTGTTGGGTGTGGCCTGTCATGCTAATGAGTTCCTGCTGGGCGTGGCCAACTTGGGAGCCAGCTGGAACTCCATTCCTGTGCCTCCCTGCCCAAAAATAGCCCTGCCAATGACCTTTCCTAGAGTAGCCAGGGGCTAATGGCTCCCACATCGTACTCATTGCAGGAGATCTGGAGTGGCCCTTGACATGACTCGGAAGGCTTGAGAGAGAGAAGATGCCGCCATATTGAGGGCCCTGACTTTGTGCACTTGGGAATAATCCAGCCACACACATATTCTGTTTGGGAAGCCACTCCAGGAATTACGCCTGGCGTGGGGCTTCCCTCTTGCCACCCAGAGTTGGGTAATTCCTGGAGATTTGGGCATGCAGGCTGGGGAGGGGGGGTTGGGGGGGGGACCCTATTGGTCTTGGGGGAAATAGTCAAAACACTTAAACACTCAAAATTTGTGATGGATTTTTGCTTCACTGGAGAGGAGACATTTCTTTCTGTTTAAAAAGCTTCATTTCCAAGGGTAAAAGGTGCACAGGAAACCTACAAAATAACAAACCTGTCTAGAGCTACATTGTCCCATCTGACTGCTACAAAGCATGGTCATGCAACAACTGCAATAATGGAGAATCCTCCTTCTCCTTGACCCCTAGAAGGAAGTCACCTGAAACCAGTAACCAATGGTCTAGTAAACAGACCCTATAATGACCAGATTAGACCTTGCAACTCATACATTTCCAACAATTGGCACCCTTCTGGGCACATAAGAAGTAAAAGGAGGGTCATGACTAAACACTGTGCAACACAGTCTGGAACAAAGTTGTTCAGGGGGCTTCTCAGCCTCCGGGTGAGCACAGGAGATCTCCTGGAGTTACAACTGGCCTCCAGATTGCAGCAATCAGTTCCCCTGGGGAAAACAGGTGCTTCGGAGGATGGACTCCCTGGCATAACACCCCACTGGGGACCCTCCCCTCCCCAAACCACACCCTCCCCAGGCTCCACCCCTAAAGTCTCCAGGAATCCCCTGACCCAGAACTGGAAACCCTTCATTGTGCAGTTTCATGCCTCACATCTACCCAATTGGCCCCACTGGTGGACCTCTCCTGATGGCACCTGGTATTTTTGGCCACTGTGTGACACAGAGTGTTGGACTGGAGGGGCCATCGGCCTGACTGTTGGATGTAACAAGTTTAAAACACTTTAGTATTTACAGGGTTAATGTTGTTGGTAAACAGGAAGTCACGTTTGTTTGTAACAGATGTATTTACTCAGTAGAATGCCCGGGAACTTTGTAAGAACCTTAGCTATCTGACTGGAAATCAATGTATCAGGTATTTAGCATCTTGGGATTTTCCTTCCTGTTCTTTGTTCTTGTTGAGAAGGAGAAGCCATTCTTCCTGTCTTGTCTATCTAGCTATGAGGATGTAGTAATGTAGCTCTTTGTTATTTTACTTCCCAACTACTCTTTTCCCATGTTAGTGTTAAAGTAAACTTTTATACTTCTTATATACACATGGACTCAGTCTCTCAATACTTGCTCTGCTGACAAAATGATTTTTACTCTGCTTAATACAAACTTTCCTTAAGAATCAAACCCAACACTGATCCAACATTGGCTTCTCTTATGTTCTTATGTTCTTTTGGTCCAAGAGGGCCTATGAAAAAGACACTCCAGAGAGATGCTTTGCTGTTCCTGGGGGTCGGGCTGCCATCCCCTCCCCCCAGCCAATGGCAGGAGAGGGGGGCAGGAAGGGTGGCCAGATCGAGGCTGGGAAACTGTTGGAGATTTGGGAATCCAGCCTGGGGAGGACAGGGACCTCAGTGCAATACAAGGCCATAAAGCAGGCTCGGTGTAGCAATTAAGAGCAGTGGACTCTAATCTGGAGAGAACTGGGTTTGATTCCCCACTCCTCCTCCTCCACATGAAGCCCGCTGGGTGACCTTGGGCCAGTCACAGCTCTCTCAGACCTCTCTCAGCCCCACCGGCCTCACAAGGTGAACATAAGAACATAAGAACATAAGAGAAGCCAATGTTGAATCAGGCCAAAGGCCCATCTAGTCCAACACTCTGTCACACAGCGGCCAAAATATACCAGGGGCCATCAGGAGGTCCAGCAGTGGGGCCAGGGCACTAGAAGCCCTCCCACTGCTGCCCCTCCCAGCACCAAGAATAGAGGGCATCACCTGCCCCAGACTGAGAGTTCCCATCTATACCCTGTGGCTAATAGCCACTGGTGGACTTCTGCTCCAGATCTTTATCTAATTCCCTCTTGAAACTGTCCATGCTTGTAGCTGCCACCACCTCCTGTGGCAGTGAATTCCATCTGTTAATCACTCTTTGGGTGAAGAAGTATTTCCTTTTATCTGTTCTAACCCGACTGCTCAGCAATTTCATGGAGAGCCCACGAGTTCTTGTATTGTGAGAAAGGGAGAAAAGGACCTCTTTCTCAACCTGCTCTATCCCATGCATAATCTTATAAACCTCGATCATGTCACCCCTCAGCCGTCGCTTCTCCAAGCTAAAGAGCCCCAAGCGTTTTAACCTTTCTTCATAGGGAAGGTGTTCCAACCCTTTTATCATTCTAGTTGCCCTTCTCTGCACTTTTTCCAATGCTATAATATCCTTTTTGAGATGTGGTGACCAGAACTGTACACAGTATTCCAAATGAGGTCGCACCAATGATTTATACAGGGGCATTATGATATTGGCTGATTTGTTTTCAATTCCCTTCCTAATAATCCCCAGCATAGCGCTGGCCTTCTTTATTGCAGCTACACACTGTCTAGACATTTTCATTGAGTTATCTACTACGACTCCAAGATCTCTCTCTTGGTCCGTCTCTGCCAGTTCAGACCCCATCAACGTGTATTTATATTTAGGATTTTTGGCTCCAATGTGCATCACTTTGCACTTGGCCACATTGAACCCCATTTGCCATGTTGACGCCCACTCACCCATCCTCGACAGATCCTCACAGGTACCTGTTGTGGGGAGGGGAAGGGAAAGGCAACTGAAAGCCACTTCGAGAGTCCTTAGAGTAGAGAAAAGCAGGGTACAAAAACCTGTCTTCCTCAAAGCATTCCTTTGCTCCAGGGGAACTGACGTCTCTGTAGTCTGGCGATGAGCTGTAATTCGGGGGTATCCCCAGGCCCCACTGGGAGGCTGAGCAGCATCCGGGGAAAAGCTGACGACAGAAATCAACATGAGCCCTGATAAAATAACTGCGCCGCTTCACACAAAATGTAATCAAAGTATGTCATTTAGATAATAGCAAAACCGTGAAAATACAAATGCAAGACATTTAAGGTAAAGCAACAATGAACAACCATCAATTACGGAACTCGCCCATTTGTGAAGGCTCAGCTACAGCTGATGTAGGATCAGTCCGCGTTCCACATCAGATCTAAAATGCCGGAAGGTTCATCTAACATTTCAATAGTGAAATATTAACGTCTCCTGTTGTGTCGTGGGTTCGACGCATTAAGGAGCCAGGAAACAGCGTGATAAACAACACAGGGTTTACTGGTACACAACAGAACACCGAGTACTGGCCGCTGGCCAACTAAATACAGTCCCCGTGGACCACCCCTAGTTCCCATTGGTGAGTTTGAATTTCCCGCCAAGGTTCCTATTGGTGCCCTGTTTGGGGTTTCAGGATCCTAGTCCCTATTGTCTCTTGAGCTCCAAGCTCTGGTAAATGTCGCTGTCGCCTGGTGGCAGTCAACAGACATAACATCTCCCAAAAAAGCCATTCACAAAATCAGTTTTCCGGGTTGGGTGGCCATGGTCTTGGCATTGTAGGACCTGACGTTTCGCCAGCAGCTGTGACTGGCATCCTCAGAGGTGTAACACAGAAAGAGTCCTGTCCTGAAAAACACAAAATGCTCTACAGCTGGCAACAGCACTACAGATAAAATTAGAGTTTCAACAGCCATTCCACACACAAAAGAACCTCCTCAGGAAACAATCCACAGACAAAAGAACCTTCTCAGGAAATCTCCTCCATTAGCATGTTCATAGCCTGGGGAACTCCTACAAGATAGTGACTCAGCTCTACCCCACCTTCCAGGGCTGATATAAATTACCTGCCTACCATTTTCCTTCTCACCTTGACACAGAGAGCACTCCATCTTTTTGTCCTATACCTCTAAGGATGCCAGTCACAGCTACTGGTGAAATGCCAGGTCCTACAATGCTTGAGCTGTGGTGGCTCAAGGGGTTAAGACGCTAAACTGCAGGCTGTGGAAGGTCAGTAGTTCATCAGTTCAAGACCCAGGTGCCACAAGACGGAGTGAGCTCCCGTCTCTAGTTCCAGCTCCTGCCAACCTAGCAGTTCGAAAGCAAGAAATTGCAAGTAGATAAATAGGTACCACTTCAGTGGGAAGGTAACAGCGTTCCGTGCGCCTTGGTGTTTAGTCATACCGGCCACATGACCACGGAAATGTCTTCGGACAGCGCTGGCTATTCGGCTTTGAAACGGAGATGAGCACTGCAACCCTAGAGTCGGATTCGACTGGCTTTCGAGCAAGGGAACCTTTACCTTTACTTTACAATGCCAAGGCCACAGACAGACAACCCAGAAAATCTACAGCAACTAATGAACTCCAGCCATGAAAGCCTTCAACAACATATTAAAGTTGCTTTCTCTCTCTGCTCCCCCCCACCTCAAACCTACCCATGGAGGGAAACACGGGCTGGGGAAGGGAAGACCGCTCAGGCTCTTTCGCTGCCAGCCTGAAGTGGTCCGCGGACACAACAGATTTCATTCAGTGCTATGTGGAATTAATGTGCAATGCAGATTAAAGTTGGTTGTGGGACACCCCTGGCTGAATCCTCCTTTGCGACGAGAGGAAGACGAATCCACCCAGCTTCTGTCCCAGATCTACGGGGCTGGCAAAGTACCAAAACAACCAAGTTCCACTGCCGTCCGCCTGACAGACGAGACCTTCCTGAGCTCCGCTTGGACAGCTCCGCGCCTGTCTGGGCGGCTGCCAGACTCGATCAAGCCCCAGCCTCGAGTGCCACACGCATGAAGTTGCGCACACTGGAGCCGTGTCCACGCCGGGAGCTGCTTGGACGGCTTTTGGCACCCTCGGTGGTTGTATAATTGCGGGTTGCAAATTGCTGACGGCAAATGCATTCTTCTCAAGCCGGCAATTTATGGAAGTGGCATTTCGATTAATCCGACAATGAAACACTCGGAGTTCTCCCCCACCCCAATCTTCGAGTGTATAATGAAAGCCTGCTCCCCCCCCCCGGAAAAAAGAAATGCTTCCATTTGGCAAGTATTTTCAGGTTCCCATTCATTGTATATTGTTCAAAACGCCCAATGACGAATTAAAAACCTATAAAAAGCATCACAAATCCTTCACCAGCTCTGTGCTTAATGCTCTGAGAAAGTTCTCCCCCCCGCCGCCGCCCGCCACCCGTTTTTGCCACTCACTGGGATTTCACCGAGGCACGCATGAAGCTGCTCTCAATAACGTCTGCCTTTGAAAAATGCACTTTGATCGAAAGGAAAGCCGAATGAGTCTGATCTTGGGCATGCTCTGGGCTCCCAGCCCACCCAGAAGAGCAGTCTGGTTTACCGGGGAACAACTGGTGCATGGTGGGGTCCACGCAGGGTTCACTTACAGGGCTGCAGCTAAGGGCCACGCTTCAGGTGTGGGCACGGGGCAATGCCCTTCGCTCACAGGCCAAGGAGTGAGCAGCTGCCTTGGGCTAGAGTCGTTCTAAAATGGTGGACTTTGGTTGTGGAGTGCTGCCACCAGCCTTTCCTCTGAGGGTCTCCTCCCCATCACGGGAGTAGGTGTGTGTGTGGGGGGGGAAGCTGTGCCAGGACTCCTTTTAGTTATTAGCAATAGGTGGCTCCAGAGTTAAGGTTGCCAGCTCTGGGTTGGGAAATCCCCAGAGATTCGGAAGTGGAGACCGGTGAGGGGGGGTTGCGGAGGGGAGGGACCTCAGCAGGGTATGATGCCGCCCAGTCCACCCTTCAAAGCTGCCGTTTGCTGGGGGGGGAGCCTGATCTCTGCCATCTGGGGATCAGTTGGGATTCCGGGGGATCTCCAGGCCCCACCCAGAGGCTGGAAATGGTCATCCAGAGCATGCCTAGATTGGCCCATGAGGTTTTTTCCGAGCTGTTTGAGCTCCATTCAGAGGTCAGACCAAATGTTCAGGCTCTGGCAAGAGAGGAGGAGAGCAGCGGCATCCTTCGTGGCATTCCTCCGGGCAGGGCTCTGTCCGTTTATATCCCGCTCTTCTCTCCAGTCTATAATAATGAAGGGAGGGAGGGAGGGGATACAGGAGGAAATGTGGTGGTCCCACAAGTTTTTGAAGGTTTCCCACCACACAACTGAGACCAGCCTGATGGTCGGACCCACACAATTGGGTCATAGTTCTCCCAGCAAAGGCTGCTGGGGGAAGGAAGGAAGGAAGGAAGGAAGGAAGGAAGGAAGGAAGGAAGGAAGGAAGGAAGGAAGGAAGGAAGGAAGGAAGGAAGGAAGGAAGGAAGGAAGGAAGAGGGATGGAGGGGATACAGGAGGAAATGTGGTGGTCCCACAAGTTTTTGAAGGTTTCCCACCACACAACTGATAACAGCCCGGTGGTCAGACCCACACAACTGGGTCATAGTTCTCCCAGCAGAAGCTGCTGGGGGGAGGGAGGGAGGGAGGGAGGAAGAAGGAAGGAAAGAGGAAGAAGGGAGGAGGGAGGAAGGAAGGAAAGAGGGAGGGAGGGAGGAAGGAAAGAGGAAGAAGGAGGGAGGGAGGGAGGGAGGGAGGGAGGGAGGGAGGGAGGGAGGGAGGGAGGAAGGAAGGGCCTTCTGTCCTACTCCCCCTCCCAGCTCTACCCTACAATGCACAGCCCACAACTTGTACTTTCAGGCACAGCCAGCCTTAATTACCTGTGTGCAGAGGAGGAACAACCTTTCTCAGCTGCTGCTCTCCAGATGATCCTCCTCTGCATTCCTACCCAGCATGGTGATGCTGTGGAAGTGATGGGAAAGGCAGAAAGCACCTGATCCAGAAAAGGAATGCTGTAACATGGACTGCTGCCCTGGTGATGTCATTGGGACCGCACTTCTCAGAATGCACACTCATGAACACACACAAAGCTGCATTATTCTGCCTTGCTGGTCTCTAAAGACCAGTGTTGTCTGCTTAGACTGGCAGCAGCCCTCTGGGGGGTCAGACAAAGAGGTCTTTCACGTCGCCTATTTGTTTTGTGACCTTTTCAACTGGAGATGCCAGGGACCAGGAGTCGTTTGGGGCTAGAGCGCGCTGGAGCTCAGCTCCAGCAGCTCAGGAGTGAGCACAAATGGCAGTGGCAGCAAGCCCCGCCCCCACCTCCCTTCCCCTGCCCCCATGCTCCTTCTTTCTAGAGCCTATGGCCCCATAGAATATAATGAAAAGATTGCGCCGCCGCTGCGGCACAACTCCAGAAAGAAGGGGTTTAAATTTTAAACCCCTGCTCTCCTTGCTTCCCCCCCTTGCCTGCCTTGGCAGGCTGGATGGGGAAGGGAAGGGGAGGCTTTTGAAGCTGCCTCCCCCCTTTTCAGTGATGTCAGGGGGCATGGCATATGCTAATGAGCTATTATGCTAATAGCCTATTAGATATGCTAATGAGCTCCTGCAGCTCTTTTTCTATGAAATGACCCCTGCCAGGGACTGAACCTGGGACCTTCTGCATGCAGAGCTGCTGTTCTCCCACTTAGTCACAGACTCTTTCCACCCCTACTCGTTTCTGACAAGGGGAGCTTTCGAAAGGTCATTCCCCCAGACCGTGCAATAAACCCAGATGCCAATTTTGCTGCCACGTGTACCAGACAATACAATCACTGGACCTAACAACATCAACTACACCATCAGAGGCTCATTCACGTGCTCATCTGCTAACATTCTCTGTGCCTTTAAATGCCAACAATGCCCTTCGGTTCTCTGCATAGGACAAACACGACAAACCCTATGCTGGAGGATGAATGGACACAAATCTGACATTAGAAATCACAATACTGAAAAAGCTGTAGGAGAACACTTCAGCCTCCCAGGACATTCAATGACTGACCTCAAAGTAGCTGTTTCATTACAAAGGAACTTAAGGAACAGAATGGAAAAGGAGACTGCTGAATTACAAGTTATTACAACACTTGGAACAAAAACCTCCCCAGGACTCAAAAGGGATATTGGTTTCTTTTTTGTTGTTGTTCAGTCGCACAGTCGAGTCTGACTCTTTGCAACCAATCTTCAAGAAGGGGAAAAAGACGGACCCGGGAAATTATAGGCCTGTCAGTTTGACATCAATACCTGGGAAAATTCTGGAGCAGATTATTAAACGCTCTGTCTGTGAACACCTTGAACAAAAGGAGTTAATTGGTAATAGCCAGCATGGGTTTATGAAGAATAAGTCATGCCAGACTAACCTTATCTCCTTTTTTGACAGAATGGTTGACTCTGGCAATGCCGTGGATATAGTGTATCTAGATTTCGGTAAAGCATTTGACAAAGTTTCTCATGATATCCTTGAGGATAAGCTGGTTAAGTGTGGGCTGAATGGCGCAACCGTTGGGTGGATTCATGGTTGGTTGAAAAATCGTACCCAACGAGTGCTCGTAAATGGCTCTGCGTCTACGTGGAGGGAAGTCTCGAGTGGAGTACTACAGGGCTCGATCCTAGGCCCGGTGTTATTCAATGTTTTTATTAATGACCTAGATGAAGACATAGAGGGGATGCTTATCAAATTTGCAGATGCCACAAAGCTGGGTGGGATTGCTAATTCTGAAAAAGACAGAGTCAGGATTAAGAAGGATCTTGATAGGCTGGAACAGTGGGCTGAGGCAAATAAAATGAATTTCAATAGAGATAAGTGCAAAGTCCTACACTTAGGTACAAAAAAATCAAAGGCACAGATATAGAATGGGAGGGACTTGGCTTGACAGCAGCACATTTGAAAGGGATCTAGGGGTTATGGTTGATCACAGGCTAAACATGAGCCTGCAGTGTGATGCGGCTGTGAAGAAAGCTAATGCAATCTTAGGATGCATTAGCAGAAGCATTGTGTCCAGATCACGGGAGGTGGTAGTTCCGCTGTATTCTGCTATGGTCAGGCCCCACCTGGAGTACTGTGTCCAGTTTTGGGCACCACATTTTCGGAAGGATGTTGACAAACTCGAGCGGGTCCAGAGGAGGGCGACCAGGATGGTGAGAGGGTTGGAGTCCAAGTCTTATGAGGAAAGGCTGAGGGAGTTGGGAATGTTTAGCCTGGGAAAGAGAAGGTTTAGAGGGGACATGATTGCAGTCTTCAAGTATTTGAAGGGCTGTCATGTAGAAGATGGAGTGGATCTATTCTCTCTTGCTCCAGATTGCGAGACTAGATCTAATGGGTGGAAATTACAAGGGAGTCGTTACTGGCTTAAGATCAGGAGAAACTTCCTGACTGTAAGAGTGGTTGAGCAGTGGAACAGACTGCCTCGGGAGGTGGTGGATGCTCCTTCGCTGGATGTTTTCAAGAGGAGACTGGACAACCATCTTTTGGGTATGTTGTAGGTATGTAGGGGTTTCGGCTGTGTTCCTGCAGAGTGTAGGGGGTTGGACTAGATGGCCTGCAAGGTCCCTTCCAACTCTAACATTCTACGATTCTATGATTAACCCCATGGACCACATCATGCCAGGCCCTCCTGTTTTCTGTCATGCTCTGGAGTTTGCTTAATTTCATGTCCATTGCATCAATAACACTGTCTAACCATCTCATCCTTTGCCATCCTCTTCTTCTTTTTTCTTCAGTCTTTCCCAGCATCACGGTCTTCTCCAGGGAGTGCTCCCTTCTCATTTGGTGGCCAAAGTATTTGAGCTTCAGCTGCAGGATCTGGCCTTCCAGGGAACAGTCAGGGTTAATTTCTTTTAAGATTGACTGGTTTGATCTCCTGGCAGCCCAAGGGACTCTCAAGAGTCTTCTCCAGCACCAGAATTCAAAAGAACCTATTCTTCGGCATTCGGCCTTCCTTATAGTCCAACTCTCACAGCCATACATTACTATTGGGGATACCATTGCTCTGAGGATAAGGACTTTTATGGGCAGGGTGATATCTCTACTTTTTATTATGCTTCTAGGTTTGCCATCGCTTTCCTCCCAAGGAGCAGGTGTCTCTTAATTTCATGACTTCATTCACTGTCTGCAGTGATCTTGGATCCCAGGAAAGTGAAATCTGTCACTGCTTCCATGACTTCCCCTTCTATTTGCCAAGGAGTGATGGGGCCGGATGCCATGTTCTTAATTTTTTTGATGTTGAGTTTCAAGTCAACTTCTGCGCTCTTCCCTTTAACTCTCAGCAAGAGGCTCTTGAGGTCCTCTTAACTTTCTACCATTAGAGTGGTATCGTCTGCATATTTGAGGTTGTTGATGTTTTCCCCAGCAACCTTAAATTCCAGTTTGTGATTCATCCAGGCCGGCATTTTGTATGATGTACTCTGCATATAAATTAAATAAGTTAGGTGACAATATGCATCCTTGTTGTACTCCTTTTCCTATGCTAAACCAATCAGTTGTTCCATATCTGGTTCTAATAGTTGATTCTTGACCTTTATACGGGTTTCTCAGGAGACATGTGAGGTGGTCTGGTACTCCCATCTCATTAAGGACTTGCCATAGTTTATTGTGATCCACACAATCAAAGGCTTTAGTGTAGTCAATGAAGCAGAAGTAGATGTTCTTCTGGTGCTCCCTTGCTTTCTCCACAATCCAGCAAATGTTGGCAATTTGATCTCTCATTCCTCTACCTCTTCGAAACCCAGCTTCTGGCAGTTGTCTATCCATGTACTGCTGAAGTCTAGCTTGTAGGATCTACCTTGCTAGCATGTGAAATGAGTGCAATTATGTGATAGTTTGAACATTCCTTGGCATCGCCCTTATTTGAGATTGTAATGTAAACTGACCTTTTCTAATCCTGCAGCCACTGCTGCATTTTCCAAATTTGCTGGTATATGGAGTGCAGCACTTTAACAGCATCATCTTTAGGACTTTGAATAGCTCAGCTGGGATACCATCACCTCCACTAGCTTTGTTGTTAGTAATGCTTTCTAAGGCCCATTTGACTTCGCACTCCAGGGTGTCTGGCTCAAGGTCAGTGATCACACCGTTGTAGTTGTCAAGGACATTGAAGTCCTTCTTGTACAGTATATCTGTGTATTCTTGCTATCTTTTCCTAATTTCTTCTGCTTCTGTTAGATCCCTACCCTTTTTGTCCTTTATCATGGCCAGCTTTGCCTGGAACATTCCCTTGATTTCTCCAATTTTCTTGAAGCGATCTCTAGTCCTTCCCATTCTATTGTTTTCTTCTATTATTTTGCATTGTTCGTTCAGGAAAGCCTCCTTATCTCTCCTTGCTGTTCTCTCAAAATCTGCATTCAGTTGGGTAAATCTTTCCTTTTCACCTTTGCCTTTTGCTTTCCTTCTTTCCTCTGCTATTTGTAAAGCCTCATCAGACAGCCACTTTGCTTTCTTGCATTTCTGTTTCTTTGGGATGATGCTGGTTGCTGCCTCCTGTACAATGTCACAAACCTCCGTCCATATTTCTTCAGGCACTACGTATGCTAACTCATTCAGTCCTCACATGTGTATCCTCAACAAGATGGGCTATACATCCTCTGTATTTTAGTGTATTTCTTTTTCAGAATAGTATATTAGAATACTGAATGCAATGCAAGGGACATTGGAATGTTTTGCAGACATATCACTGCACCAGTCTCAAAAAAGAAAGGAAAAAATGCTGTTAAGTTACCTCTGTGCCTGTTTTTCGGTTTCCGGCGTCGCGAATGGCGGCCGCTTCTCGGGACGCTCCCGGAGGCGGTTAGCCCACGCGCAGTTAGGGGGGTCTTCGCATATGCGAAAGACCCTAGTGAGCCTTAGGTAAAGGCTCCGAACCGGGGCGCTTGGGGAGTAGCCTCTTTGCCGGCAGACAGCCGGGAAGTTGAGGCTTTCTCCCCGCCCCAATCGGCCCCGCTGCGGCGTGCCCGTAATGGGACTTAGCGGCGCCACCGAATTCCAGGAGTGAAAACAGCGCTATGGTTCAACATAAAAAGAAGTAGTGGCATCGAATCGTGAGTTGAAGATCTATTTTGAGGCGTAAATCGGAGCCCCCTGCATGCGTATAAGCGTTGGGAGGAGGGAGGAGTCTCCACCCCCTCGAGAAGCAAGCTATTCAAAGGGAGCGCGAAGGGGGCAGAAAGAAAACAAAGTGTTGGTGAAAGTACCGTTGGGGCTGCATGGAAGAATGTGTTCATCTTAGCTTCCTGGGGGATGCGGCACGAACTTTTTAAAAGTAAACAAAAAAACAAAATGTCGATAATGGAAAAAGCCCTGCAGACACCGGAAGAGAAGAGAGGAGGGACTTCCGGTCCAGATAGCCCCCCCAAGAGCTTGCTGTCAATCAACAGAAAAAGGAGATGCTGTGCCCCCTGCTGGAACAATTGCAGAAGATCAACCAAACTTTGTTTAAAATGGAAAGTGTTCTCATCAGTCGACAGAAACAGATATTGGAAACAACTAGAAAGATGAAGGAGATTGAACAGAAATCGAATTTGATTCCAGGTTTCCAGGGCGCTAAAGAAGAGGAGAAAGAAGATCTCGGATTTACCTTGACAAATGTCTTGACACCCCTAACTGGCAGTGAAGCGATAAAGTTAAAAGAAGAGGTGGATAAGGCTCCCAAAGCCTATTCCGCCTTTATAAAAAGAAATACTCTGCCAGTAGAAGGGGATGTCGAGCATAGCAGGCGACAAACGGGAGATCTAATTTCATCTGCTGAGTTTGTGGAGCCCTGGAAGCTTGAAGGCCAGAAGTTTAAGAAAAAAAAGAAAAGAAAGAAGAAGGATTTCATCTTCAAAACACAGAAACTCCTGAAGAGACACGCCAGCAGGAAGAAGGATGCAGCATTCAAAATTGGGATAAGTGCAGATGACAGCAGCCCAGGGGAAGGTGATGGAATGGAAGACTTCAAAGTTAAAATGGACTTAATCCATAACTGGAAGAAAATTAAGAAGAAGATACTTTGAGGACTGTTCGTGTTACATCTGGAAGGAGCTGTTTAATTACTAACCCCAATGGACTTTACTAACTGCATTAACAGAGTGATTTTGGACTTTGCTTTAGTTAAAAAGAAGATCTTCTAACCATGATGGATGCCAAATCTTGGTATTGGTTATTAACCTAAACTAACTCTCACTAACAGAAAAAAATTTCACTCCACCTTTTTCTTTCTCCATCTGTCTACCCTTCCCTTTTCTTATAAAAAGAATAAAATTCTCTCTTTTTTAAGAGAGTTTTACAAAAAAAAAAAAAAAAAGTTACCTCTGTGCCTCTTCCAGTTTTGGGCAGCTTGTAAGCAGGGGTGCTCCATCACAGCTCTGATGTGAGGAACCTGTTGAGCAAAATGCTCTCTAGGGGTTAAGCACTTTGCCACATGTAACCTTGGGATCTTTTGGTCTATGTTTATGAGGATTGGGCTGCCACGGGACCTTCCCAGTGAAGAAGCGAGAGGCAAGACTCAGAATAATGTTTTGTTTACTTAATAACAGTTTCAATCAACAGATACAATTCACACACACATTCATCTCAAGGTCTAGGAAATACAGATAGATTCAGCACAGTTGCATGAGCAGGTATACGTTGGTTCGTTGAGGGCGATATTTACCTCCAAGGCGCGGCTCCTAAAGACTTCCAGCGAGTGGGGTCAGGGAGGGTAGGAAGTATGAAAGAAGGGGCACGTGGTCTAGACCAGCTAACACACACGTGTATAATTCCAGCAGCCGACTGGAACGAAGCGAGGCAAGGGTTCGGGTACAGGACGGGGACTTAAGAGGGTAAAAGCAGACAGACAGAGGTCGTGGTTTGAGAGCATTGGTTTAGGAGGAGGGCAGCGAGAGAGCCGACTGTTCTTTCTTAAGCCCCCGGGCTGACCCAGAGATCACGTTTTTATAGCGTCTTGGGTGCTGGGCGGGGAAGGCCAGGCGGTTTACACCTACTGACCCACCCAGCTGGCTATGTCAGTGACAATTTCAGATTTTATTGGTTACACTGTCCGTTGGATACCTGAGGGCTGGGCAGAGGAGGTGGGCTAGCAGGATGATGATTCTTCCATTGTGTTGTGTATGACTCATATGTCTGTCTGGGGTGGGGAAGGTACTTAATCCCATCATGCAGGCGACTGGCAGACGGCAAGTCCTTTGTCTGCTGTATGGCCCTTAATCTGTGTATGTGACATGCAGCAGGCATGCAATGGAGTCCCTCAGAGTAAAAGACAGCTTTTTCCTTCCTTCTGGGCTTCTCCCTTGGCATCCATTTTACAGTCCAACAAGCACACAGGCCATGTGGCAACAGCAAACAGTCCATAGCAAAGCCCCATAATGGCGTCGGGGCTAACAAACCCACGAATTGTGCCGATAGGGAAGGGTTCGAGTTGATCTTGGGCCCTCTCGACTCCTTGTAGGGTGCATGGGAGACCTCTCCTGAGGTGGCAGCCAAGGGATTGAGGCTCCCTTTTGCCCTGATAGGTTCCCACGGCATGGAGCCAACGATGGCACCAAGAGGCACACACCGGACAGAGCGTGTAAGCGATCCAAAGAAAAACGATCTTCCCTACCTTTTGAAGAAGCATGAGTAAAAACGTGAGTTGACTCATGTACTAGCAAACAACTACTCAAACGATAGCAGTAAGGCTGCGCCACAGCCCCAAACAAGTGGAAGGGGGAGGGGAGTACCCAATCCCAAAAAGACTGAGTTTAAAGTGGGGTCTGAGAATGTGGCTTGAAGTGAGTGAATATTTGACTGAGTGGGGCGTAACCAGCAAGAAAGTGATAAATCTGCAGGCTTCCAAAGACTTTTAAAAACTTTTCTCTTAACATAAACAATGATGCAGCAAGCAGAAAAAATTGCAGCTGAAGGGAAATTTGCAGCAGGATCTGCCAGCACATCATCTCCGGCTATTAAACCGGAAGCAGCCACAGACTTTCCTAAAATGATTGCTGCTGCTTTGCGCCCTCTGCTGGACCAGATTACTAACCTCAATGACAAGTCTGACACTTGCAAAAAGAGCTTAAAGAAAATTCAACGAAAATGGAGAAGATAGTAAAGACATTGAAAATAGTTGATGTTAAATCCAAAGAGTTTGGACAAAGATTGGAGGTGGTGGAAAAAGAAAAAAAATCTCTGGACAACAGCAACTGCTTATCCTCCAAATGGAAAAATCAGCATATGTCCTGAGACTTCAAGGCATCCCGGAGCAGAAAGGAGAGAATTTAAAAGAGATTTTAAGCTAGGAATTGGCCCCCGTGGTGGGCTTAACAGCAGAAGCTCTACAAAATGATATTGACTTGGTTTAGTGTACATATCCAGAATTTATCACACACACAAAAAAGCTACCCGGGGAAGTATATGTGAAATTCTCAAAAAGATCAACAAGAGATATAACTTTGAAAGTGACAAATGAAATAACCCTGAAAATTAAAGGAGAACAAATTAAAGTACTAAAAGACCTTCCATTTGAGATTAGAAAAAAGAGGAGACAATACAGAGACTTGGCATTGTTCTTGCAGCAAAATAACACACCATACAGGTGGATAATACCTGAAGGGCTTATCTTCAACTTCTATGGAAAAAAGAAAAGATTGACTCCATTTCTAGAGAGTAAAAGTTCTTAGAGCAACAACAGAAAGTGATGGAAGGATCTGAGACACTAGAGGATAACAAGGATACAGTAGCTGAAGAAGAGAAAGAGGAGGAAAATTCAGACATCACCTCGACCAGCTCGGCAGAATCGTCTGACTTGGAAGCAGAATTAGGGGCTGCTGCCCCATAACCTCTAAAAGTTAAACTGGATTTTGGCAAAAAGAAGCCTAGATGAAAGAAAAAAAATCAAAATAGATTAATTCTTGATAGCCTGATGTTTATCTTTAATACATAAACTTAAAGCTAAGATGCACACACTACAGTGGAATGAGAATGTGATTGTTTGCTTTATACTTTTTTTATAACTAATTTTCACTTTTTACTATGGGGGCAAAAGGGAAGTATCATTTTTTTAAATTGTATTATGATCCTTGCTACTCTTAATTTGTATCCATTCCCCTGACCCTGTAGGTTTGTAGTTTAGAAAAGCAAACTAATTAAAAAAAAAAAAAAGTTACCTCCACGCCTGAGAGGAGATGAATGGTGTTCTCAGTTTACTTGCCACAATTAGAAAAGATGCCTTTGTTCATTTATCCCCTATTTTGACATATTTAGTACAACGTTGTCCTTTTCCCCCTCAATTAAATCACAACTGTTGACCTTATAACCTTGGCTTATTTAGTTTCGACTTTGCATATCTTAAAGCATCTGCAGCATATCACGTGCTAATTTGCTATACTGTCAAAGGCTTTCACAGCCAGAGTTCATTAGCTGTTGTAGATTTTGCGGGCTGTGTGGCCGTGGTCTTGGCATTGTAGGGCCTGACGTGTGACACATCTTTCTGTGCTATACCTCTGAGGATGCCAGTCACAGCTGCTGGCGAAATGCCAAGACCACGGCCACAGAGCCCGGAAAATCTGCAACAGCTAATGTTAATTTGCAGTTCAACATCTGTCTATAAGTTTGAACTCCAGCTTCCTTTTCAATGTATTTGAAAAAGTGTGCATGCACATGAAAGCTCGTACCTTGAATAAACCTTCATTGGTCTTAAAGGTGCCCCCACTGGACTCTAGATTTGTTCCACCCTCCCAATCTTGTTGGTCTCTAAGGTGCTGGTGCTGGGCTTGCATCCTTCTGGACGGAGACTGCTCCTCGGAAGTGGGGCCTGGTGCTCAGACTGCATTGGGGATCACTATTAACCGCCAGCTGCACCAACTGGGACATCCTCTTTCTTTGTGGCACCGGCCACTCCATGGAACAGTGGCTTGGTGAAGATGACCGTGGGAACTCACCACAGTTGTCTAAGAGATCCAGGCAATCAAAAGTCAGTGTTCAAAATTCAGAATTTTTTTTTTAAATCTGCCTTTTTGCCCTGTTGCAGAGAAATTTGGTGAATGGTTAACTGTGGCAATGGTGTCAGATTTCTGCTCCTGTGCCAGAAGGGGTTAATTCTGGCCCTCCCGTGCTCCTTCGGCTGCCAGGAGCTCTGAGTTGCGGAGATGCCACATCAGGCGCCACGACATGCCTCGGATGCCGTCAGATGTCAACTGTTAGCATCTCACAGGCCGTCAGAAGTGGATGATTTCTGCCAGTGGGCGTGAGCCATCAAGGGCAGCCCCAGTGTCGACTGCTGCTGCCGTCAGCCAGTGTCAGAGGCCGACCCCCACTGGGAAACGGCACCTCGAGGGCCAAGAGCGATTCAGACATTCACGGAATGGCCCCCATTAAAATGGAGAGGAGACTTTTGCTGGCTGGGAGGTCCAAGGGTCAGCCATGAGGAGAGGAGGGGGAGGCTGACTGTGGAGGGGATGCAGGCAGTGCTCCGGGGGAGGGGTGCAGGGAGGGAGATGATCCCCCATTACAGGCTGAGTTCTCCTCATAAGTAAAGGCCTGCTCATGAGCAAAGGTCTACCACTGTCACAAGTGAGACGGGAGTCAGGAAATGGGTGTGGCTGGCAAGTAAGGTTGCCAGCCTCCGGGGGAGGGGCTGGAGAACTATCATCACAGGAGCAGTACTGGATGGATGGATGGATGGATGGATGGATGGATGGATGGATGGATGGATGGATAGATAGATGATAGATAATAATAATAATAATAATGATAATAATGATGATGATGATGATGATGATGATGATGACGATGACGACGATAGATGATAGAAAGATAGATAGATGGATGGATGGATGGATGGATGGATGGATGGATAGATGATAGATAGATAGATAGATAGATAGATAGATAGATAGATAGATAGATAGATAGATAGATAGATAGATAGATAGATAGATAGATAGATAGATAGACAGACAGACAGATATAGGGAGGGAAAGAGAGGTAGGTAGGTAGATAGATAGATGTAGGTAGGTAGGTGTGTGGATAGACAGACAGATAGATAGATGTGGGCAGGCAAGCAGAGATGTAGGTAGGTAGGTAGGTAGGTAGGTAGGCGGGCAGATTGACGGATGGAAGGATGGATAGATGCAGGCAGGCAGGCAGACAGACAGATAGATATAGGAGGGGAGGGAGGGAGGTAGATATAGGTAAGTAGGTAGAGAGCAGACAGACAGATAGATGTAGGTAGGTAGGTAGGTAGGCAGGCAGGTAGTAGGTAGGTGGGTGGGTGGATGGATGGATGGATGTAGGCAGACAGACAGATAGATGTAGGTAGGTAGGTAAGTAGACAGACAGACAGACAGACTCTACAACATTAGATCCCCCCCCCGGAAGTCCGTCTCCTCCCAAAGCCCTTCCCTCCCTGGGCTCCAGCCCCAGAGCTCCAGGAATTCCCCACCCCAGAGCTGGCAACCCTGGCCAAGGCTACTGTCCTCGCTGCAGCCCACTCAGGGGGGCGCATAGAAGAGAACACGTGGCTCTTAGCCCGGGCAGCGGCAGGGCAGGAGGAGCTGCGTCAGGCACAGGCAGGCCCTCAGGGCTGACTGCCGGGAGCCAAGACCAGCCAGAGTGGTGGCGCCCAACGTGCTGCTGGTACCAGACGGGGTTGCCACCCTCACAGGCACAGGCCAAGCTGGTGTGCTCTCCGGTTTGCCTTCACTGCTCTCTGCCTATTCATTTGTTCAATCAGTCAGTCAGCCATTAGGTCCTCCTGTTATCTGAGGAAGACTCTGGGCTCCTAGGTAGCGGGGAATGTCCCAGAAAAGCTGGGATAAAGAATATCCCAGTTTGGTGTAGTGGTTAAGTGCGCGGCTATCTGCAGGGCTCATTTCATAGAAAAAGAGGTGCAGGCTCTCATTAGCATAACTTATTTAAATAGGCCACACCCCCTGACATCACCAGAAGTGTGTGAGAAGGCAACGCCCACCACTCAGGCTCCACTGGACTGTTTTGGATTGCTAGCTATGGAGGGGAGCGTGCAGATCTGCCCTCACAGAGGAGGGGGAGCTTGCACCTGAATAAACCTCGGTCTTAAAGGTGCCACTGGGCTCTTTTGGATGGCCAGCAAGTGCAGGGAAGTGTGTGGCTGCTTGTGGGTTGAGGAGGGCGGCTCGGAGGACGCACATGGCCTCGAGCAGGTAGGGGGCCAGGGCAGTGGTGGGGCAGAGATACAGGAGGAGGCCGGGGCGGGGCTCCTTGCAGGCCTCGCTGGAAGCACCGGGGTCCGCCTTGCAGAGGCGCCGTGCGAGGGCTGGCATGAAGACGGGCAGAGCCTGAGCGGGCTGGGTGCCACAGCTCACACAGTGATGGAGCAGCTTGAGGGTGAGGAAAGGGGGGCGGGAAAGGGGGGCTGCTGGGAGCAGGGGTGGGACTTGCTGCACGTGCCCGCCCCCTGGGCTCCTTACTGCTGGAGCTTCACTCCTGTGTGCTACTGCAGGAAATGAGCCCTGCTAATCTGGGAGAACCGGGTTTGATTCCCCACTCCCCCACTTGCAACTGCTGGGTGACCTTGAACAAGCCATAGTTCTGACACAGCTGTTCTTGAAAAAAAGAAGAGTTTCTGTCAGAGCTCTCTCAACCCCGCCTACCTCACAGGGTGTCTGTCTGTTGTGGGGAGGGGTTTGTAAGCCACTCTGAGACTCCCTTGGGTAGTGAAGGGCGGAGTGTAAATCCAATCCAATCTCTTCCCTTCCCTTCCCTTCCCTTCCCTTCCCTTCCCTTCTCTTCCCTTCTCTTCTCTTCTCTTCTCTTCTCTTCTCTTCTCTTCTCTTCTCTTCTCTTCTCTTCTCTTCTCTTCTCTTCTCTTCTCTTCTCTTCTCTTCTCTTCTCTTCCTTCCTTCCCTTCCTTCCTTCCCTTCCCTTCCCTTCCCTTCCCTTCCCTTCCTTCCTTCTCTTCTTCTTCTCTTCTTCTCTTCTAACGTCTCTTCCAGGGAGAGCCATGTCAGTCTGCCGTAGTGTAGCTAGAACTGAGTCCAGAAGCAACTCAGAGACCAGCAAGATATTGGGAAGGCACACACTTTTGAGAGAAGTCCCTGGTCCGCCTTGCGGAGAGAGAAGTCCCTTCCTTGCTTGTGCAGACCAATGGGCCGCTTCCAAACACAGGAAGACAGAGCTGGTGCCTGCTCGGTAGAATATCACACAGCCGTTTTTCTTTTCTTTTGTAAAAATGATTGCTTTTAAAAAAAAAATGTTTTTTTTTTCATTTAAAAAAGAAACAACAAAAAGACCAAACAGCCCAAGGGCAAGGTTATCTGTAAGTGGGACGTGATTAATCCTTGGCCGGGAGGGTTGTTCTTATTTCAGTTTTCCAGTCCGAGCGGGGAGCGACGTGGTCTCCCGCATACCCCTGGCCTCGCGGTCCCAGACAGCAAATGGAGGCCCGTCACAGGAAGAGGAACTCGCACCACTGAATGTGCCTCCCCTTCCAAACAAAACAAAAATCTCCACACAGAAAATTAGGATGCCAAATGGTGGCCCAGTGGCTTGTTCTTTGTGCAAGAACTTTTGGGGTAGGGGGCACCTGGTTCGTGTTGGTCTGAATCGAACCAGGAGGTTCGTCCGCACACCAAGCTGGTTTGTGGCCCTGCAAATCCCATTGAAAGGGACCGCAGTCCCTTTAAACAGGGTTTGCAGAAAGCCCCCCAAAAGTGGAATTTTGAGCTTTCTTGTGCAGTCCCTTTAAAGAGCTGAGCGGTGGGGAACAACCTATTCCCTGCTGCTCAGCTGTTTTTTGTGGCTTTTTGCGGGGAACATAAAGAGGGGGTTTACAGGGACTTCAAACCTCTGTTTCCTACTCTATCCACAAATTGCCACATGCCGCTTAAAAAGTTAATGGCAGTTTGCGACGGTAGACCTGTCACAAACTTCAGTTCACCAACCAGAACAGGGCGAAATCGGTGATGAATCTTGCTTCATGGTTCGGTTTGTGCCCATCCCTCCTGCAGAATGATGTGGCGGGAATCCTAAGGCAGGAGAAAGGGCTCCCTTGCTGCACTCCCCAGGTCAAGGAGTCACCTTTCTCATGCTACCCCTGGAGTGAAAACTCCTTGCATTCAAAAAGTAGCTCCTAAGGGACAAATGTTTTAGCTTAACCCCTTACATGCATTGCTGGTTCTGAATATAACAATAATGAAACTGGTTGAGTGGGAGCATTGCTCTTATATTTAACAGATCTCCCTAAGGACACTCAATGTGAAACATGTAGGGGCTATTATTCCAATGGGCTACAATTGTCTTCCCACTACACCATTGTGTTTTTTTCCCTTTGTCTCTTTGTTCCAATTGGTGCGGCCCTTCTTTTTTCTTCTAGTGCTAGTTTCAAATACTGAAATCCCCCCCCCGAAGTCTAAAATGGTTCTCCCCATACCCCCCACCTCAGCACCGGATGAGGGTCCCTCTCACGACCTCCTCCTCACTCTGCATCCGGGACTCACTTCTGCAGGACCGGGAGAATGAACTGCGCCTGATCCCTAATGTCACGGGGAGGGTCCGGTGTGCCCCTTCTTGGGCCGTGTTCTGTTCTTGCCCGTCCTGAGCCCCCGTGTTGGTTTGCTGTTTTCTTGTTTAAAAAAATCTAATTAAGGACAGAATCGAAGGAATCAATCCCCATCACGGGGCGGGGTGGAAACGAATTCCCTCGGCAGGCCTTGTTAGCACAACAGCATCCAGCGAGAGAGCCAGATCCCCGGGCATCACTTAGCTAAATCCACCTGCTTTGGAGGGCACAAGCGGGAAATATTGATTTTGTCTCCAGGGTGCCTCCGTGTAAACAGGTCTTTAGTCGTCGCCCAGCAGGTAGGCAAAGTTCCAATATGGCAAGCTTAGAGGCAGGCGGCGACTGTGGCACATTGTTAGCCCCTGGGATTACAGGATGCCGTATCGCTGGGGGTGGGTGGAGGCCCACCCATTCTCTGCAGAGGCATCTGCCAGAGGGATGTGAGTTGTCAGTTAACCCAGGACTTACCCACCCACCCCTGATCTGAGTTTCGAGCCAGTTCTGTTTATTTACTTTACTTCATTTATACCCCACTTTTGGTGTAGTGGTTAAGTGCGCGGACTCTGATCTGGGAGAACCGGGTTTGATTCCCCATTCCTCCACTTGCACCTGCTGATGTGACCTTGGGCAAGCCATAGTTCTGACGAGAGCTGTTCTTGAAAAAGAGCAGTTTCTGTCAGAGCTCTCTCAGCCCTACCTACCTCACAGGGTGTCTGTTGTGGGGAGGGGGAGGGAAAGGAGTTTGTTAGCCACTCTGAGACTCCAAGTGAAGGGCGAGGTATAAACCCAATCTCCTCCTC
Source organism: Gekko gecko (assembly GCA_029375565.1). Lineage (NCBI taxonomy): Eukaryota > Metazoa > Chordata > Lepidosauria > Squamata > Gekkonidae > Gekko > Gekko gecko. The sequence goes on along the minus strand of JAPDNY010000003.1, from coordinate 243,579,320 downwards.
CTCCTCCTCCTCCCCTTCCTCCTTCTTCCTCTTCTCCTTCCCCTCCTCCTCCTCCTCCCCCCGGTGGGAACCCAAAATGGCTTATAGCATTATCCTCTCCTCCACTTTATCCTAACGACAACCCTGTGAGGGAGGCTAGTCTGAGAGAGTGTGGCTGGCCCAAGGTCACCCAGCCGGCTTCCATGAAATGAGTGAGGACTCGAACCTGGGTCTCCCAGGTCTTAATCAGGCACTGTGCTGGCTCCATACATTCTTATACTTAGACGTTAAGAAAGGCTACTTTTGCATACATTTATTGTCATGGAAATACCATGTTAATTTCAACACCCGGAAATGACTGTCTGCGCTGTTTGGGTGGCCATTTCAATGTTTACAATTATTTATTTATCATTCATTAAAATATTTTTACCCCACCTCTCCTCTTGGTTCATAAGAACATAGGAGAAGCCAGTGTTGGATCGGGCCAGTGACCCATCCAGTCCAACACTCTGTGTCACACAGTGGCCAAAAATACCAGGGGCCATCAGGAGGTCCAGCGGTGGGGCCGGGATACTAGAAGCCCTCCCACTGTTGACCCCCCCCTCAAGCACCAAGAATACAGAGCATCCCTTGCCCCAGACTGAGAGTCCCTACCTATACCTTGTGGCTAATAGCCATTGATGGATCTCTGTTCCATGTGTTTATCCAGTTCCCTCTTGAAACCGTCCATGCTTGTAGCCGTTGCCGCTTTCCGTGGCAGTGAATTCCATGTAAGAACATAAGAGATGCCCATGTTGGATCAGGCCAATGGCTCATCCAGTCCAACACTCTGTGTCACACAGCGGCCAAAAATACCAGGTGCCATCAGGAGGTCCAGCAGTGGGGCCAGGACACTAGAAGCCCCTCCCACTGTTGCCCCCCACCCCCAAGCACCAAGAATACAGAGCATCCCTTGCCCCAGACTGAGAGTCCCTACCTATACCTTGTGGCTAATAGCCATTGATGGACCTCTGTTCCATGTATTTATCCAGTTCCCTCTTGAAACCGTCCATGCTTGTAGCCATTGCCGCTTCCCGTGGCAGTGAATTCCATGTAAGAACATAAGAGATTCCCATGTTGGATCAGGCCAATGGCCCATCCAGTCCAACACTCTGTGTCACACAGCGGCCAAAAATACCATGTGCCATCAGGAGGTCCATCAGTGGGGCCAAAGCACTAGAAGCCCTCCCACTGCTGCCCTCCCCAGAAGAACCAAGAATACAGAGCATCACCTGCCCCAGACTGGGAGTTCCTACCTATACCTTCTGGCTAACAGCCACTGATGGACCTCTGGTCAGAGATGGACTCACATTCGAGCTGCGTCTGCAGAAGTGAGCCGTGACTCAGAAAAGCTCCTCCCCTGCCACAAAGGTCTTGAAGGTGCTCTTGGACGCTGGCTCTTTTCGGCTGCTGCAGGCAGACTAACACAGCCACCCACCTTGAGCCATCTCAATTATAGTGAAAGCACTACAGATGAAAACCAAATAAACCCCCCATATAGCCCCCTCCTCCCTAAAATGGATGTTTGCTATTCATGCTCCGGCAGATCTATTCTCTCTTGCTCCGGATTGCAAAACAAAATCTAATGGGTGGAAATGACAAGGGATTCGGTATACCGGCTAAATATCAGGAAGAACTTCCTGACTGTAAGAGTGGTTGAGCAGTGGGATGGTCTGCCTCGGGAGGTGGTAGATGCTCCTTCCCGGGACATCTTCAAGCGGAGGCTGGACGACCATCTTTCGGGTATGTTGTAGGGCTCTCTTTCGAATTCGCTCCTGCCGAGTGCAGGGGGTTGGACTAGATGACCTGTGAGGTCCCTTCCAACTCTAACATTCTGTGATTCTATAAACAAGCAAGCCTTGCGACGCCTCCTAAAAGTTTCCAATGATGGAGCCCATTCCACAGTCTGGGAGCCCTGATGGAGAAGGATGGAGAGCTGGCTGGTGACAGGCGGGACACACCGAGTGGGAGGACAGCCCGGAGGCGGAAGCCTGACAATGGTCAGACCAGTTGGCCTGTGGGGGAAAATATGGGAGGAGACGGTTCTTCTCAGAGGGGGATGGGTGTGTCCCGGACTGTGAAGAGCTGAGCTCAGAATCAAACTAGCAGCCGTCTGTGCTGCTCTCTCGAATCTATCTTATGAATGGCTTTAATAGAAAACGACACGGACTGCTATTGTCATCCCTCCACTTTCCAAGATAGAAGGACAGATGGACTCCCGTTCTAGCAGTACTTGAAGAAGCGAGCCATGACTCATGAAAGTTCCTCCCCCGGGCACAAATTTTGTTAGTCTTTAGGGTGAACCTGGACTCCGGCTCTTTTATACAGCAACACTGACATTGGCAATGAAATCAAAACCTGCTGGAGTGGTACTGTGCCAGAACTTTACATTGTATGCATTACTCGGTGAAGAAATACCCTCTGCCCAAGAATTCACCTCAATATTTCAGTTCTTGTTACCAGGGGTCATTTCATAGAAAAAGAGGTGCAGGAACTCATTAGCATAACTTATTTGCATATGCCACACCCCCTGACATCACTGGAAGTGTGTCAGAAGGCAACACCCACCACTCAGGCCCCACCCCTAGGGACTGTCTTTCCACTCGAGGTGCTGTCATTCCAGTCCTGGCGTAGCCTATCTGGGCCCAGGAGGAATGCTAGACGTGCTGCTTTGTGCTCCTGCTGGGAGCTGGGGGCGGGGCTTGCCACCGCCTGTGCTTCTAACTGCCGGAGCTCCGCTCCTCCGTGCTCCTGCTCCAAATGACCCTTGCTTGTTACTATACTCTGTGTGTGCTCAGGAACCCACCTACAGACTCAGCTGTCAGAAAGGAAGTGGTTGAGCGAAGGAGCCATCAGGTTCCAAGCAGAGAGCGCTCACATTCTTGGTTTTGCTAATGACTTTGGCCAAAGCAGGACAATGGGCTGCTACCCTACAGCCCTGCTAGTAAGGCACACTGGGAGCCATAATGCTAGGAAGAAGAAGAAGAAGAAGAAGAAGAAGAAGAAGAAGAAGAAGAAGAAGAAGAAGAAGAAGAAGAAGAAGAAGAAGAAGAAGAAGAAGAAGAAGAAGAAGAAGAAGGAGGAGGAGGAGGAGGAGAAGAAGGAGGAGAAGAGAATGAGGGAGGAGGAGAAGATTGGATTTATACCCTGCCCTTCACGACCTGAAGGAGTCTCAGAGCACCTTACAAACTCCTTTCCCTCCCCCTCCCCACAACAGACACCCTGTGAGGTAGGCAGGGTTGAGAGCGCTCTAACAGAAGCTACTCTTTTTCAAGAACAGCTCTGACAGAACTATGGCTTGTCCAAGGTCATCCAGCAGGTGTAAGTGGAGGAGTGGGGAATCAAACCCGGTTCTCCCAGATTAGAGTCTGCGCACGTAACCACTACGCAAAACTGGCTCTCAAGACTAAAGTAAAACAAGGAAAAATGCTTACCGTGAGACAGGAGTAGGGTCTCTCATGCCCAAGAAATGTAAGATGCTTTGACGTTCACTCAGGGTTCCCCAAAGCTCTGGGAACAACCCTCTTTCCTAGGGGGCAGGGCCATGAAAAAGAGCCCCAAAGAGTTGTTGTTGTTCAGTCGCACAGTCGAGTCCGACTCTTCGCGACCCCATGGACCAGATTACGCCAGCATTATCATGCTGTCTAGGTTTGCCATCGCTTTCCTCCCAAGGAGCAGGCGTCTTTTAATTTCATGGCTGCAGTCACCATCTGCCGTGATCTGGGATCCTAGGAACGTGAAGTCTGTCACTACTTCTACGACTTCCCCTTCTATTTGCCAAGGAGTGATGGGGCCGGATGCCATGATCTTAGTTTTTTTGATGTTGAGCTTCAAGCCCACTTTTGCGCTCTCCTCTTTGACCCTGAGCAAGAGGCTCTTTAGGTCCTCTTCACTTTCTGCCATCAGAGTGGTATCGTCTGCATATCTGAGGTTATTGATCTTTTCCCCAGCAATCTTAACTCCATCTTGTGATTCATCCAGGCCAGCATTTCGCATGATGTACTCTGCATATAAATTAAATAAGCAAGGTGACAATATACATCCTTGTCGTACTCCTTTTCCTATGCTAAACCAATCAGTTGTTCCATATTTGGTTCTAACTGTTGCTTCTTGGCCCTTATACAGGTTTCTCAGGAGACATATGACGTGGTCTGGTACTCCCATTTCTTTAAGAACCTGCCATAATTTATTGTGATCCACACAATCAAAGGCTTTAGCATAGTCAATGAAGCAGAAGTAGATGTTTTTCTGGTACTCTCTTGCTTTCTCCATAATCCAGCGGATGTTGGCAATTTGATCTCTCATTCCTCTACCTCTTCGAAACCCAGCTTGTACTTCTGGCAGTTCTCTATCCACGTACTGTTGGAGCCTAGCTTGTAGGATTTTGAGCATGACCTTGCTAGCATGTGAAATGAGTGCAATTGTGCGATAGTTTGAACATTCCTTGACGTTGCCCTTCTTTGGGATTGGAATGTAAACTGACCTTTTCCAATCCTGTGGCCACTGTTGTGTTTTCCAAATTTGTTGGCAAATTGAGTGCAGCACTTTAACAGCATCTTCTTTTAAGACTTTGAATAACTCAGCTGGGATACCATCACCTCCACTAGCTTTGTTGTTAGTAATGCTTTCTAAGGCCCATTTAACTTCGCTCTCCAGGATGTCTGGCTCGAGGTCAGTGATTATACCATCGTGGTTGTCAAGGACATCGAGGTCCTTCTTGTATAGTTCTTCTGTGTATTCTTGCCATCTTTTCCTAATCTCTTCTGCTTCTGTTAGGTCCCTACCGTTTTTGTCCTTTATCATGGCCAGCTTTGCATGGAATGTTCCCTTGATTTCTCCAATTTTCTTGAAGAGATCTCTAGTCCTTCCCAATCTATTGTTTTCCTCTATTACTTTGCATTGTTCATTCAGGAAAGCCTCCTTATCTCTCCTTGCTGTTCTCTGGAAATCTGCATTCAGTTGGGCAAATCTTTCCTTTTCTCCATTGCCTTTAGCTTTCCTTCTTTCCTCTGCTATGTGTAAAGCCTCATCAGACAGCCACTTTGGGGACATGTCCTTTAACAAGTGGACATCTGGTGATCCTACTAGTAGGTGATATTCTCAGGTGACAGGCCTGATATGGGGACAGATTTGGATAACACATATCCACAGGGCTGGTGCTTCTCTGTGCCCCTGTGTGGTCTCCACCCTAGGCAGCTGCCTAGGTTGGACTAATGGCAGAACCAGCCCTGCAGATTCACCTACCTGGTAGATTGGGATGCCAACCACAATTACCATCGATCTCCAGCTGATAAAGACCAGTTCCCCTGAAGAAAACAGCAGCTTTGGAAGGTGGACTCTGTGGCATTTTCCCTACAGAGATCTCTCCCCAGGGTCTATCCCCAAAATCATAGAGTCATCGAATGTTAGAGCTGGAAGGAACCTTGCAGGTCATCTAGTCCAGCCCGCTGCACTCTGCAGGAGCAGTAGCCAAAAGAGAGCCTTACATACCTACAACATACCCAAAAGATGGTCATCCAGCCTCCGCTTGAAAACGTCCAGTGAAGGAGCATCCACCACCTCCCGAGGCAGACTGTTCCACTCGCTCAACCACTCTTCCAGTTAGGAAGTTTCTCCTGATATCTAGCCAGTAACAACTCCCTTGTCATTTCCACCCATTAGATCTAGTCTTGCAATCTGGAGCAAGAGAAAATAGATCTGCTCCATCTTCTACATGACAGCCCTTCAGATACTGGAAGACTGCCATCATGTCCGCTCTAAGCCTTTTCTTTCCCAGGCTAAACATACCCATCTCTTTCAGCCTTTCCTCCCAAGACTTGGATTCCAACCCTCTCACCATCCTGGTCACCCTCTTCTGGACATGCTCCAGCTTGTCAACATCCTTCCTAAAGTGTGGTGCCCAGAACTGGACACAGGACTCCAGGTGAGGCCTGACCACAGCAGAATAAAGCAGAGCTACCACCTCCCATGATCTGGACACAATGCAATCTGGACACAAATCTCCAGGCATTTCCCAACCCAGACCTAGCAGCCCTATTGAGAGAAAGTGAGGGAGTGATTTGCAGGCAGGTATAACTCGGGACCCTCCCAGTTCAATAACTGAAGCCCCGATCGATTGCCATCTACTTTGGCCCAGCTTTTCCAAGAGAGTTTGAAATGCTACATCAGAGTCTTATGCCCTGAAGTATCTCTCGAGAGAAAATATTGCACACTCAAGATGTGATGACAAGTGAACTATTTTTCCCTGGGTTAGCTGATGGCGTTCCATATTGTAGGCATTTTTCTTTGTGCTTTCTGTGGCTTCACTCCACGGAGGCTCCATACAAATGCAGCCCTTTTAACTGAATGACAAAGGAGCCAGTAGCAAAACGTAAAATAAAGTTTCCCAAAAAAAGCATACAATATTTTTGCAGACTTGCAAGATTTCTAAATATATGCATGCAAAAACCCTGGAACGTGCTCGGAAAAAGCCTTTGGATGATTTGTTTCAATTGCATTGTTCTTCACTTTCATTATAAGACAGAAAATAAAGCGTAAGATCTTACATTAAAAAATATTTTGCAGATGAGATAAGTGTCTCATTGGATGATGTTTTCGAGTCCCGCTCTGATCTATGTCCCTGCTGTCTTTGGCACTATGGTTGCCAGCTCATCCCTGGAAACATCACATCTGGAGAATAACAGGAAGTGATGTCATTGCATTGGTGTGGTGCTCTAGGGTGGGGTGGCCAAATTGTGGTATGGGAGCCGCATGTGGCTCTTTCATACATATCGTGCAGCTCCTGGAAGGATGGCTGGGGAAGCTAAACATCATTAGCTAAACATGAGCCTGCAGTGCAATGCGACTGCGAAGAAAGCTAATGCAATCTTAGGATGCAGTAACAGAAGCATTGTATCCAGATCACGGGAGGTGGTAGTTCCACTCTGTTCTGCTATGGTCAGGCCTCACCTGGAATCCTGTGTCCAGTTTTGAGCACCACATCTTAGGAAGGATGATGACAAGCTCGAGCATGTCCAGAAGAGGGCAACCAGGATGGTGAGAGGGTTTGAATCCAGGTCTTATGAAGAAAGGCTGAAAGAGTTGGGTATGTCTAGCCTAGGAAAGATAAGGCTTAGAGGGGACATGATTGCAGTCTTCAAATATCTGAAGGGCTGTCATGTAGAAGATGGGGCAGATCTATTCTCTCTTGCTCCGGATTGCAAGACTAGATCTAATGGGTGGAAATTGCAAGGGAGTCGTTACCAGCTAAATATCAGGAGAAACTTAACATAAGAACATAAGAACATAAGAGAAGCCAATGTTGAATCAGGCCAATGGCCCATCTAGTCCAACACTCTGTCACACAGCGGCCAAAATATACCAGGGGCCATCAGGAGGTCCAGCAGTGGGGCCAGGACACCAGAAGCCCTCCCACTGCTGCCCCCTCCAGCACCAAGAATAGAGTGCATCACCTGCCCCAGACCGAGAGCTCCCATCTATACCTGCCCTGTGGCTAATAGCCACCGATGGACTTCTGCTCCATATGTTTATCTAATTCCCTCTTGAAACTGTCCATGCTTGCAGCTGCCACCACCTCCTGTGGCAGTGAATTCCATATGTTAATCACTCTTTGGGTGAAGAAGTATTTCCTTTTATCTGTTCTAACCCGACTGCTCAGCAATTTCATAGAGTGCCCACGAGTTCTTGTATTGTGAGAAAGGGAGAAAAGTACTTCTTTCTCAACCTGCTCAATCCCATTCATAATCTTATAAACCTCGATCATGTCACCTCTCAGCCGTCATTTCTCCAAGCTAAAGAGCCCCAAGCCTTTTAACCTTTCTTCGTAGGGAAGGTGTTCCAACCCTTTTATCATTCTAGTTGCCCTTCTCTGCACTTTTTCCACTGCTGCACTTTTTCCAACTTCCTGACTGTCAGAGTGGTTGAGCAGTGGAACAGACTGCCTCGGGAGGTGGTGGATGCTCCTTTGCTGGATGTTTTCAAGCGGAGGCTGGATGACCATCTTTCGGGTATGTTGTACGTATGTAGGGATATCTTTCAGTTAAAATCCTGTGGAGTGCAGGGGGTTGGACTAGATGATCCCTTCCAACTCTAACATTCTATGATTCTATTATTCTATGATTCTAAGTGTGGGAAAGAGCAGCTGGCCAGCTAATGACCACCTCCTCACCCCATAGAGATGCATAATTTAAAAACAATGGTTCTCCAAGAGACTACTAACTAATCTCATCATTGAGCAGCCTCACTTTCCCCCTTACCCATTTACCCTTAATTTAGCAACACTGAACACTGTTCACCAAACCTGGTAGCCTTTCCCATCTGGTACTTAGTGGGTCATCAAGAATCATTTGCATCTATAGTCCATCTCAGGTAAACTTATCAAGCCTCCTCCAAATCATTTTTTTAATTTATTAATTTATTTATTTATTATTTATTAATTCAATTTATACCCTGCCCTCCCAGCAAGCAGGCTCGAAGTGGCTGTTCACCTCCAAAATACCAATGAAGGTATTATTTTGGGGGCACACACATCAGCATAGCCCCAGGGAACATTTCCCTATAATTGTAGTGCTCTGCACCATAGCATTGTGTGTGTGTTTTGGAACCTGTACATACACCCCCACTTGTGTGAAGCCTTCCTCTCTTCTCCATGAAATGCTGGTCATTCTGCTGCTGCCTCCATGGACCTCTTTCTTTGAGACTGGTAATTGTATAGTCTTCCCTCAAAATTGCTTTGTCCCTCTCATCCCTGATTTCCTCTTAGATAACTTGTAAGTTTCCAACGTGTTTGTATGTGTGCGTTTTGCCCTTTTATCCCCATTTCAATAAAACCCTTTCCAGCTGAACATCTGACTGGTTTATTTTGAGAATTCTCTAAGGGAAACATCCTGATATACATAGGTGGAGAATCCCACCTGTCTTATTTTGAGAGTTCTCTAAGGGAAACAACCTGATATACATAGGTGTCTCCTGTCTCACTTTGTCTCCTTTAAGCTAATTTCCCCTGACCAAATAGGAGAATGCCTCGTTGGGTAGCACCACCTTTTTGAAGCAATCAGTGGTGTCCATGTTTAACTTCAAAGTCTATGGAAGAATCAATAGGAAAGATTCCAAACAGTAAGACAGAGAGCAAGGTTGCCAACACCAGGTTTGGAAATGCCCAGAGATTTGAAGGTGGAGCCCAGGAGAATGTGGTTAGGGAACAGAGGAAACTCAGCAGGGCATGATGCGCTGCGGTCCACCTTCCAAAGCAGCTGTTTTCTCCAAGGGAAGTGGAATTAATGTCTTAAATAAATATATAATCAATAATTCAGTGATTTATGCCATCTGGAAATCAGTTGTCATTCCAGGATACCTCCCAACCTGGAGGCCGGCAACCCTAGAGCAGGGTGAGGGAATTTGTCACTGTCAAACCTCATTTCGTTTGCTTGGGTTTTGGGGGAGGGACACACTCCATGTGTTGAGAGAGTGAGAACCTTTGCTTTTAGGTGCCATAACTTTCCTGCAAGATGTGCCTCCTTTCTCTTTCCCATGGAAAGGTGTCCTTGAAGTTTCTGGTACCAGCTTTAGCAGTAGATAACTACACCCTATATTTTCCTTCTAGATGAGATGGCAACACTAGGCAGGTGCTTGTGATGTGTCCATGGAGAAAGGGAAGAGGGATCTGTTTCAACTACCTGTATTAAGTATATGTCCGCGAAAATCTTCAGTTCGGACACGAGTGATGTTCTGGATCATGCCTATATCTCAATAAACATATCACTGCCAAAGAGAGTGCTGTTGAGACTAGAGTAACTTGACTGGGAGTCTGACAGTCACTTGCCGCCTGATGCACAGCAGCCTGAATCAAATAATATCTAAAGTATTGAAGAATCAGGAAGCAGGATTTTTTTAAAAAAAAAATAGTTTCAGAAAGATTTGGAGAACACAACACAGACAGAACAGGAACGACATGCAAAAAGCTCAAGATGGGTGGCCGTGTTAGTCCGTCTGTCCATAGCTGCAGGAAAGAGCCAGAGTCCAGGAGCATCTTAAAGACTAACAAAATATGTGGCCGGGGAGGAGCTTGGGTTAAGTAGAAGAAGAAGAAGAGATTGGATTTATACCCTGCCCTTCACTACCCAAAGGAGTCTCAGAGCGGCTTACAATCTCCTTTCCCTTCCCCTCCCCACAACAGACACCCTGGGAGGGAGGCGGGGCTGAGAGAGCTCTGGCAGAAACTGCTCTTTTCTCAAGGACAGCTCTGACAGAACTATGGCTTGCCCAAGGTCATCCAGCTGGTGCAAGTGGAGGATTGGGGAATCAAACCCGGTTCTCCCAGATTAGAGTTCACACACTTTACCAGGACACCAAGCTGGCTCTCCAATATCTGAAAGTATCTGAAGAAGAGAGCCTTGACTCACGCAAGCTCCTCCCCTGCCCTCCACATTTTGTTAGTTGTTATTTATTTATTTATTTATTTTATTCAATTTATATCCCGCCCTTCCACATGGGCTCAGGGCGGCGAACAAGAGGCACAAGGCCATAATCAACGCTAAAACATAGAGGCAAAGCCATAGATAAATAGTAAGACCGTAAATGTTATGCTGCTCCTGGACTCTGGCTCTTTACTACATGCAAAAAGAAAGCCAATCTCCATTGTATGGAGATCAGTTGTCATTTGGGGAGTGCTTCAGGCCCCGCCTGGGGGTTGGCGGCCCAAATCCGGGCCCTGTGTCTCCACGGAAGGGCACCACGATGGGCAACGTTGCACCGAGTCGCATCTTAACGTTTCATATCCAGAGGTGAAAAAAAAACCAAGCTGCTCTTCGGGGGGGGGGCAGTCTGGAGACCCGTTTTGGCTCTGGGCGGCTGCGTTTCCATTTGGCTAGATGGCGGAAGGACTGAAGGAATAGATTGCCTGTTTTGCTTATGAAAGAACCCTCCAAGATCTTTTGAGTCCCGAAAGCGGGATTCCTCGTCATATTCTCCTTCATTGTCAGGAGTGGGGGTGGGGGAGGGAGAGAAATTATACGTCTGAAATGCAGACGGAGCTCCTCCGCTTGGAAACGCCAGCGCTTTCCTTCACACGCACACCCCTTTGGTTCTGTGGGGACATGGTGGCATTCACATCCCTATCCCCATTTAATCACTCGCTAGACTTTCTGTCTGAAAGCGATGTTTAAAGCTATGCAAAAGCTTTCCGTGCGGCGTGCCTTCATTACCTTTCATTTCCAGAATTACAATGCTCCCATCTCTCCTGCTGCCAGGCACTGTGTGTTTCTGTCGGGTGTGTTATCTTTACGGCGTCCCTCGTCTCCTCGGGCTTCAGAGTGGAGCTGTGTGCATCCATTCTGGGCTGGAACTTGATAATACGTCTGCGGTACCCTGGGGTTTTGCTCGCCCGTGATGTCTCCTTTCTCTGCAAGAAAGAAAATCCGTTTCCCGCTCGCCTTCCCCCTCCTTTCCCCGGCACGAGACAGAAAAGGAATGAAAGAAACCCCTGCTCCTTCCTTTTGTAGTTAACGCCGATTTTCTACACCTTGTTTTTTTGACTTGGTGTTTCTTTCGGTTGGAAGCTTCTTAATTCATTCTTGTCGCCTCTGTTTTTTGGCACAGCTCATAATTAAATCTGTGGAAGACTATTGAGACATTCTGTGATTATGGGATAAGACCAGGCCCCGAGCCAGGATTTCTTGGCTTGTGGGGTATTTTATTTTTTTGTTGTGTGGCATTGTGTGTTATTTTAACTGAATAAATATATATAGTGGGAAGCACGTGGGGGGGGGGTTGCAAATCAGAGAGATTAAGGTATCATCTCTCTACCTGTCTATGCTTTTATCCAAAAACCGCAGGGTTGGGACTCAAAAGTCAGGTCTCACCTGGAGTCCTGTGTCCAGTTTTGGGCACCACACTTTAGGAAGGATGTTGACAAGCTCGAGTGTGTCCAGAAGAGGGTGACCAGGATGGCGAGAGGGTTTGAATACAAGACTTATAAGGAAAGGCTGAAAGAGTTGGGTATGATTAGCCTGGGAAAGAGAAGGCTTAGAGGGGACATGATGGCAGTCTTCAAGTATCTGAAGGGCTGTCATGTAGAAGATGGGGCAGATCTATTCTCTCTTGCTCCAGATTGCAAGACTAGATCTAATGGGTGGAAATTATGAGGAAGTTGTTACCAGCTAGATATCAGGAGAAACTTCCTAACTGTAAGAGTGGTTGAGCAGTGGAACAGACTGCCTCAGGAGGTGGTGGATGCTCCTTTGCTGGACGTTTTCAAGCAGGCTGGACGACCATCTTTCAGGTATGTTGTAGGCATGTAGGGCTATCTTTCGGCTGTGCACCTGCAGAGTGCAGGGGTTGGACTAGATGACCTGCAAGGTTCCTTCCAGCTCTAACATTCTATGACTCTGTGATTCTATGAAAAATGAGTCTTGACTCTTACACAGGTGGGTCTCGAAGATGGTAGGCTGTTGTGATATGGGAAGGGAGGTTCTGGGAGTCTGGATAGCAATGTTGGGTTTGCCCATGGGAATGGCCATGGAACACACTCCCAGTTTGGTGTAGTGGTTAAGTGCGCAGACTCTAATCTGGGGGAACCGGGTTTGATTCCCCACTCCTCCACTTGCACCTGCTGATGTGACCTTGGGCAAGCCACAGTTCTGGTATAGCTGTTCTTGAAAAAGAGCAGTTTCTGTCAAGAGCTCTCTCAGCCCCGCCTCCCTCACAGGGTGTCTGTTGTGGGGAGGGGAAGCGAAAGGAGTTTGTCAGCCGCTCTGAGACTCCTTTGGGTAGTGAAGGGCAGGGTATACATCCAATCTCCTCTTCCTCCTCCTCCTCCTCCTCCTCCTCCTCCACTGTCACTCACCTCTTTGTAAACACTGAGCTGAAAAGAGTCCACCATTCTCTGTGGACTGATAGGATATTCCTGCATTTCTCTGCGGGAGAGGGAGAAAAGCTGTGTGGTGTGACTTTGGAAAGTGGGTCCCAAAAAGCAGGGGGAGTTTCCAAGTGGTGGCTTCCACTTCAGCCAGTGTCAAGAGCAGCTAACCTGCATGCAGCTGAGGTGCCAGGTGGATGCTTGGCGAGATCCGATCTGAGGAGGAGAGGGGAATGAACGGTGGGCACACCAGTCCACTGGAGAAGGTGGGTGCAGGACTGCCACCTGCCCAGCCAGAGAAGGTGGGTGCAGAACCAGCCAGCAGCCGGCTAATTCAGCTGCTGATGATTCAGGATAAAGGGTGATTCAGGAGAAGGTCCCCGCAACAGACACCCTGTGAGACAGGTGGGGCTGAGGGTGCTCTCTCGAGAACTGTCATTGAGAGAACAGCTCTGAGAGAACTTGTGACTGACCCAAGGTCACACCAGCAGCTGCATGTGGAGGAGTGGGGAATCAAACCTGGTTCTCCCAAATTAGAGTCCGTGTTCCTAACCACTGGGAGTGTGCTCCATGGCCATTCCCATGGGCAACCCCAACATTGCTATCCAGACTCCCAGAGCCTCCTTTCCCATATCACAACAGCTTACCATCTTCGAGACCCACCTGCGTGAGAGTTGAGACCCACCTGCATGAGAGTCAAGACTCACTTACCACTGCACCAAACTGGCTCTCTCTTCCCCTACACCATGTGGATGAGAGCCGAGTGGCAGCAGCAAGCTTCTGTAGCATTTCCCTTTCCTTGTCATTCAGAAAATAGCTGAAGATTCACTTGTGTTAATTGATACAATACATTTCAGCATTTGAGAGTGTGTGTGTGGGGGGGCTGTTAGGACACGAGGCCCCGGTGGACACAATAGCACTCGACTGCTTTCCCAATAGCAAGTCCCCAACGGAGTAGTTAGGGTAAGTACCTCTTCTGCTTGGGCTCCTTGGCTATTATGGAAGAACATCACAAAACCGAAATCGACTGCTGTTCGTGAAACGACACCGGCAGCCCATTACGCGCCCGGAACTCCTCCACCTTCTCCTCCTCCCCTCCGTTATTTCCCCTCTATCTTTCTCTCTCAATCAGCAGAAAGAGTTTACACAAGAGAAGCATCCAACAATCGGGCCTGCCTTTTGTATCGATCAGGACCATAGAAACGGCGGCACCGTCGACAAAGGCTTGTTGACAGTCTCCGAGCCTCCGTGGAGAGTTTAACCTCTGCATTCAAGCCTCGCCTGGTGGCAGCAGCAGACGTTCCTTCTGTCTTGGGGATCACAATAGCAGGCAAGTATCAGCAAGCAGAAGATAACAGCCTCGACATGAGCCGTTTTGTCCTCGCGCGAGAGTGACGCACGTCGTACAGGCCAGAGACGGAATCCGACTTTCACCTGTTATCTCTCCGGAAGCGCTCCCTCTCCCTCTCCCTCTCTCTCTTAATAGCTCATTTGGTTCACAGCTTATTGTCTCAGTGAGGACTTCCCCGATTAATATGTTTTATCGCTGCACGGTGGGCCTGCTAATTTTAATTGCTAGTCTTTTATCGGCACAGTGAGAGAAAGGCCGGCTTTCCAGCCTTGAAAAGCACCTTCTGCAGAAGAAGGGCTCTTATCACTCAGCCCGAAAGCAACCAGAGTCCTTCTTTTCATTCATACTTATATGAAGGCAATCACACGCAGGACAGAATTCCCACGACTGGGGAGGGGAACGCATCTGCAGTGCCACGGCACGGCAATTACCACCAGGCCTCAAACTCTCCCTTGCCAACCCGGCAGGAGGTTGGGCTGGAGGACTGACAGGCTGAGCACCTTGAGTGATTTTACCACCATTGGCTGCCACCGGACCTGCTTCTTCCCGGATTGCAAGGCACAGGTCAACCCTGCTTCCGTTAGGATCTTCCGTAGAAAGCCCAACCCTCTCCAGGATCAGGAGTTCCTCTCCTCTATTGTTGGTAGGGCCACAAAGGCAACTAGAACAAGCCTTCTGCAAACCCCCGGACAAACGCACCAACTGGCCTGTAACCAAATAGTTTATTTGAAGGTGCAAAGCAATGCTCATACACTGTGTACAGAAAACAAAAAAAGTTTTTAATCTCTAGCTAGTTACCTTGGATATTACCGCACCAAGGTCCACAGCATTTCTTGCAGCATAAATAAGCAATCTGCTTTCAGCAGTCCAACAAGGCAGATCACAATCTCAGTCCCTCTAACAGAGGTTCAGAGAGAGGTTCACCCCAATGGAAAAAACATTAGCACCCGGCAGCATGCCCAGCTCCAAGTCTAACATCTGACAAAGAAGGTAAGAAAAGTCTTCATTTTTAACTTCCTCTCAGAAGAGACAGGCACTAATTAGACCCTGCAACCAGATTCACCTGAGCCCAATCTTGGTCAGGGAGTCTGACAGGTAAATGAACATTGGGCAGTAGTAATTGAAAGTGGAGCTGATTGCGATGCACCTGCTCTAGGGTTCCCAAGTACTTACCATATTTTGGCGGGGGATGCACAGTCCCTGGCCAGAACATTCCCCCGGGCAACACCCACACCGCACGATGCCGTTGCCAGGAAGTGACACCGGGTGATGCTCTGGCAATGGGGCTGGAAACTTGATGGTACCAATGAGTTTCCATCCCCATTGCCAGAGCATTGCCCGGTGTCACTTCCTGGCGACGGCATCATGTGCGCATCTTTCCTTCCCCCAGGGATGGTCCTACCAGATGTATCTGTCCCCCACCAGCATATGGTAAATTCTTGGCAAGCCTGACCTGCTCGGCCATTGCACGGGGAGCCCAACCCGCCTCAGCTGTCCAAGGTGACTCCTAAGCCAACAAGTCTTCACAGAGTCCCTGCTAGGCAACCACCAGCTAATGGTGGCCTCATTAGCACTGCTCCAGCTCAAGAATGTAAGCTAAGCATTGGCTTCTGCAAGGAACTACAGACAATAAACAACTAAAAATAAAATAACCCCTGGTTACCACAGTGTCTTCCCAGCAAGACCCCAGAGGGGCTTTCTTCTTTGCCAGAAAAATCATTTGTGCCTCTCTCCAAGTAATGTCCATCTGCAGGTACAATGCAGGGACCTTTGATGACCTTGGGCAAGCCATAGTTCTGGCAGAGCTGTCCTTGAAAAAAGAGCAGTTTCTGCCAGAGCTCTCTCAGCCCCACCTGCCTCACAGAGTGTCTGTTGTGAGGAGGGGAAGGGAAAGGAGTTTGTAAGCTACTCTGAGACACTGAGTGAAGGGCGGGGTATAAATCCAATCTCCTCCTCCTCTTCCTGCTCTCCTGTGATGTGGTCGAAGTCCTGAACTTCACAGCTAAGGGTGGACCAATTGAAATTAAACCTAGAAAGACAGAGGTAATGCTTGTTGGGAGTGCCAAGGTCTTGGAGGATAACATTATACTCCCCCACTTTCAGTGGGGTTCAGTGGATCCTTGCTGACTCAGTGGAGACCTATGCTGCTGAATGGGGGCTCAGAGCTGAGCTGGTCTGGTGGTAGGTCCACCGTCTTCTGTTGCTGATGTGGGCCCTTAAGCTTGCGACCCTGCACACAGCTCTGGGTGACTGCCACAACGCATCTCTTTGCTCCCACGATCCACAGACCCACTGGTTTGACAGCTCCTTCCATAAAATGACATCCTTGATGATGGACCTGTTGAATCTCCCTGGCCGAACAAGCTGGCCACACAAAATGGTTTTGCAGCCCCACTTGGATAGATGATTCAGGGCTGTGGTCTAAACTGCTGCATACTGCTTATTGTTAAGTAGGATCCTATTTATGTAATTTCTGTACCACTCAATGCTTATGCTGGGCTTTAGTTCTTTCTGGCAGTTTCAGACTTATAGAATCATAGAGCTGGAGGGGGCCATACAGACCATCTAGTCCAACCCCCTGCCCAATGCAGGAGCAGCCTAAAGCATCCCTGACCACAGGGGTCTTTTCATAGAAAAACAGCTGCAGGAGCTCATTAGCATATGGTATGCTAATGAGCTATTAGGCTATTAGCATATGCCACGCCCCTGACAGCACCAGAAGTGATGTCAGAAGGGGAAGCAAAAGTGGGGGAGGCATCTTCAAAAGCCTCCCCTTCCCTTCCCCAGCTGGTCTGGGTGGGGGAGCTAAGAGAGAAGGGGTTTAAAGTTTAAGCTCCTTTTCATGAGAGTTGGGCCACAGAAGGAGGAAAGAGGGAAAGAAAGAGAAGGAAAGGGGAGGGAAACAGGGAAAGGAGGAAAAAGAGAAGAGAAGAAGGTGGGAAAGAAAGAAAGAGAGAAGAAGAAGGAAAGAGGGAAAAGAGAGAAGGAAAAGAGGGAATGAAAGAAATTTGGTGGCAATTCGGCCCCATTATATCCTATGGGCCATTGAAGTCAATGGTGAAAACATAGGGTATATTCTGGGGGCTGGAGGGGAGGGGTTTGAGGCCCCAAACTCACAGGGTAGCTGATGGAGCCTCTCCCCAAGATACCCACCAAGTTTCAAGAACATTGGACCAGGGGGTCCAATTCCATGGGCCCCCAAACAGGTTGCCCCTATTCCCTCCATTGTTCTCTATGGTGGGAAAGAAACGTACTTTTTCCCCACCATAGAGAACAATGGAGGAATAGGGGCAACCTGTTTGGGGGCCCATAGAATTGACCCCTGACCCAATGTTCTTGAAACTTGGTGGGTATCTTGGGGAGAGGCTCCATCAGCTACCCTGTGAGTTTGGAGCCACTCCCTCAAACCGCCTCCCCTCCAGCCCCCAGAATATACCCTATGTTTTCACCATTGACTTCAATGGCCCATAGGATACAATGGAGCTGAAATTGACATTCGGCTGCCTGAAAGACTCCCGGGGACCCCGGCTGGGGGCGGGGCTTGGCTCCTGAGCTCCCGGAGCTTCGCTCCGGTGCGCTCCCCCCAAAAAAAGACCCCTGCCTGACCAATATTCATCCAGCCTCCTCTTGGAAGCTGTCAGTGAAGGGGAGCTCACCACCTCCCCAGGCAGCTGATTCCACCTTTGAACCACTCTGACCCTGAAAAAGCTTTTCCAAATCTCCAGCCAATACCTTCCTGCATGTAATTCAAACCCATTGCTTTGGGTCCTCTCCTCTGCTGCCAGCTGGAACAGCTCCCTGCCCTCCTCCAAACGACAGCCTTTCAACTATTGAAAGAGAGCAATCCTGTCCCCCCCTCCGTCTCCTCTTCTCCAAACGAAACATTCCCAAGGGGCCCTCAGCCTTTCCTCAAAGGGCTCCATCTCCTGACCCCTGATCATCCTCGTCGCTCTCTTCTGCACCCTCTCGGTTTTGCCCACGTCCTTTTTGAAGTGAGGCCTCCAGAAGTGCACATGGGACTCCAGGTGCGGCCTGACCAAGGCAGTATACAGAGGGGCTATGACCTCCTGTGATTTCGATGCTATGGCTTCTAAAATCCTAAAGCATTGGTTACTGAAGGTCCCATTGCTTACCGAAGGTCCCTATGACAGAGGCAGGCTATAAATAATGCAAATATATCAGTAATAAGGTACTGCGGTGGCTCAAGTGGTTAAGACCCTGAACTGCAGGCTGTGGAAGGTCAGTAGTTCAGCAGTTCGAGACCCGGGTGCTGCAAGATGGAGTGAGCTCCTGTCTCTAGTTCCAGCTCCTGCCAACCTAGCAGTTCGAAAGCAAGAAATTGCAAGTAGATAAATAGGTACCACTTCGGTGGGAAGGTAACAGCGTTCCGTGTGCCTTGTTGTTTAGTCATGCCGGCCACATGACCACGGAAACGTCTTCGGACAGCGCTGGCTCTTCAGCTTTGAAACGGAGATGAGCACCGCAACCCTAGAGTCGGATTCGACTGGCTTTCGAGCAAGGGAACCTTTACCTTTACCTATCAATAATAAATAAATAAAATATGCCTTTTCAAGCAGCCGATGATATCGCCACGATCTCGGGACATGGGCTTCGAGCTAACTTGCACTACGCCTTTTGGGAGGTGGCAACAGAGTGAAAGCAGAACGTTGGCCAGAGGCCACGGGGGACATTCTGCTCATTTAGGGAGCCTTTTCCGCCTCCCTTTAGGGGCAACCCACCCACATGACGACCCAGAATCCCCCCCCAAAGATATGCGGCGTCTCTAGGACAGTACCCTGCAAAGGGAGGGGGCCTGCCGACGGAAGGAAATGCGGTTCTTCCTTCCCTGTGCAAGCAGAAGTGCTTCCTGCTGCTCAGACACCAGGAGTTGAGTATCTCCTCATAATAAATGTAATCCTGGGAGTGTTTCACTTGCAAATGATGTCTCTCGGTTGCCCGGTCAAGAGATCAGAGGCACAATCAGAAATCAGGCGGCGCTCCTGAAGTAACCTTCTGCTCTGGAGTCTTGCAGCTTCACTAAATGCCCGGGAGCGGTCCGATGTTCGGATTGTATCCAGTTTAGAACGGCAGTGGGAGAAGAGAATAAAATCCATAACAAACTCTGGGACCTGACCAGTTGATGTCGATGTTCCCTTTCAAAGTAAATACAGTGGGCACCTTGGGTCCATGTAGAACGTCACTCTCCGCCTTATTAAAAACAGATCAATATTTGCTGGATAAAGATCATGCAGCCCTGGAGGAGGAGGAGGAGAGAGAGAGAGAGAGGAAGAGGAGGATAGAGAGGAGGAGGAGGAGGAGAGAGGAGGAGGAGGAGGAGAGGAATGTCTTAGAGTGGACTGTCTGTAGCAGAGAGGAGGCTACCTCTGGGCCAGCTGTGCTTTGGTTTTAGGATTGATTTTCATTCTTTTGGAAAGAATTCTAGAGATCGATAGAGCAAGAATGGCGGGAATTAAAGTTTCACTTTTAGGAAATTTATATATAATTGCACAGCTTTCAGTTCCTTAGCACTGCTATTTTCTTTATGCGGCATTCTGCAGCGTGTGGTAAATACATTCCCAGCCATTTGAATCAATGTGCATCAGTGGCAATTAGCTAAAACGTTCGGCCATGTCAAAAAATTATGCCTCCTGTCTCCAGGTGAACGGGCGGCATCACCAACAGTGGAGGCATCGTGACTGTTGGGTACAGCAAAGCTTGGACCGGGTAAACCTTTGGATCAACGGAGAGCCTGTGGCATGTGCAGAGTCCCAGCTGCATGGATGCTGGGGATTGGGCCAGCTTAGGGGGAAAAAACTAGGAAACATAAATCTCATGGAACAACAAAAAAATGAAACATGACTTTTCTAAGAGCTCCACTTGATAACCGAGAGCACAATGGTTTCCGCAGAACCTGGGAGAAAACGATTTGTTGTGAAACTTATCACCCATGGCCGGGATATAAAATAATTATTCCCAAACATAAATACTAGTCAAACAACTGACCCCTTCTTGCCTCCCATAAATGGCCCTTGTGTCACTGTGATCACCTGAGAATATCCTTTCCCCTTTCTCAGCCTGGCCGGGCTTGGACACGAAGCACTCACACCTGAGAGCCCCATGCTGGAGAGGGCAACACCATGTAGGGCTATAAAGTCCATTCTCCCCCCCAGCCACTGGCTGGGGGGGTGAGGGGTTGCCAGATCAAGGTGGGGAGACTCCTGGAGATTCGGGGGTGGAGCCTGGGGAGGACAAGGATCTCTCCGGAAAGAGAGAATTTGGTGTCGTGGTGAAGTGCGCAGACTCTAATCTGGGAGAACCAGGTTTGATTCCCCACCCCTCCACATACAGCTGCTGGTGTGACCTTGGGCCAGTCACAAGTTCTCTCAGAACAGTTCTCTCAAGAGCAGTCCTCGAAGGAGCTCTCTCAGCCCCAACTACCTCACAGGGTGTCTGTTGTGGGGAGGGGAAGGGAAAGGGAGTTTGTAAGCCGCTCTGAGACTCCAAGGGAAGAGCGGAGTACATAAGAACATAAGAGAAGCCAATGTTGGATCAGGCCAGTGGCCCATCAAGTCCAACACTCTGTGTCACACAGTGGCCAAAAACACCAGGTGCCCTCAGGAGGCCCAGCAGTGGGGCCAGGACACTAGAAGCCCCTCCCACTGTTGCCCCCCTCCCCAAGCACCAAGAATACAGAGCATCACTTGCCCCAGGGTCCCTATCTATACCTTGTGGCTAATAGACCCTGAATGACCTCAGCTCCGTATATTTACTCAATTCCCTCTTGAAGCCATCTGTGCTTGTAGCTGCCACCACCTCCTGTGGCAGTGAATTCCATGGGTTAATCACTCTTTGGGTGAAGAAGTACTTCCTTTTCTAACCCGACTGCTCATAAATCCAATGTCCTCTTCTTCCTCCTCCTTCTCCTCCTTCTATGAGGTAGAATGCCGTAGAGTTCATCCCACCCCAAGCATCCATTTCCTCCAGGGGAGCTGATCTCTGTAGTCTGGAGTGATTAACACAAACAGTGATTAGTACATGGAATTCACTGCCACAGGAGGTGGTGGTGGCAGCTACAAGCACGGACGGCTTCAAGAGGGAATTGGATAAACATATGGAGCAGAGGTCCATCAGTGGCTATTAGCCACAAGGTATAGATAGAGACTCTGGGGCAGGTGATGCTGTATATTCTTGGTGCTGGGGTGGGGCAGCAGTGGGAGGGCTTCTAGTGTTCTGGCCCCACTGCTGGGCCTCCTGATGGTACCTGGTATTTTTGGCCCCTGTGTGACCGAGTGTTGGACTGGATGGGCCATTGGCCTGATCCAACATTGGCTTCTCTTATGTTCTTATGGAGATGAGCTGTAATTCCAGGGGATCCCCAGGCCCCACCTGGAGGCTGGCAACCCTAATCCATCATGCTGACAGGGAAGAAACGATCTGAGGATCTTGTACCTGCAGACGCAACTCTTCAGACATTCTGAGAATGCTTCCAAAACTCTCAACCTTTTTCAGAAGGGTGGACTGATATCGTTATGGGGATGTCCCCTGTGAGAAGCGTCAGTGAGAGGCAGCATACAGTTAGTTCCCAGTTGTGTGGGTTTTCTTGCTTTCACCCACTCTCTGCACATGCTCTTCGGAGGGTCAGCTTGAGAGGCCTCCTTGACTTGCCCAAAATAGCCCAGAGGGAATGAACTGTCCAAGCTCAGCCCAATTGTGCCAGGCGGGGTGGATCAGGCGGGGAGGGTGGCGGCTTGGTTGGCTCTGGAAGGAGCAAGCTGTCTTCCAACGCTTCTCTCTCACACAGAGCCCCCACACACACATGCACAACTATATAGGGACTGCAGGCAGGTGCTGAAATGGGAGCAGGGAGAGGCCGCGCACACCACTCTCGAGTCCCTTGGAGGGGAAGGTGGAATGGAAATGTGGCAGGTACGCAGAAGCCATTGAGCGAGTATTCCCTGGCCCAGTCTCCTGGGTCCTGTGGTTTCTCTAAACGGCATAAAGACCTCATTCACTTCATCAGCCAGGCTGTCCACAGACAGAATGTGTGCCATACATAATGGAAACCCGTGCTGAACGGCAGTCATAAAATTGACAGCAGTAAAACAGCAATATAGCCCAACCAAAGCACAGTAACCCCTTTTCCCTGCATGTGTGCATTCACAAAAACTAACTTTCTTCCAAAGGCATGCAGTGAATATGAATCCTGGAGACCCAGCCCTGCGAGGAGGAAAGGCTGAGGGACTTGGGAATGTTCAGTCTGGAGAAGAGGAGGTCGAGGGGGGACAGGATGGCTCTCTTTGCAGTATCTGAAGGGCTGCCACTTATTAGAGGAGGGCCGGGAGCTGTTCCTGTGGGCAGCAGAGGATTAGGGATTCACAATAATGGGTCTGAGTTAAGGGTGGGAAGGTACCGGCTGGATCTTAGGGAAAACTTTTTGACAGTCAGAGGTCCTGGTCACACGAGCGGGATACTGCACCGCTGAAGGGAGGCCAATTAGAGCCAGAGCACAAAGATGCGTGGTAGCGCGATCAGACGGGTCCCCGAGATGCCACGCAGATGCCAATAGCTGGTGATCACACAGCGATGTTGAAGCACATAAAAGGGTTTCGCTTTTGCATTCTTGCACATGCACAATCTTACATTTCTTCGCATACTGTGGAGGCTTGGAAAAAACACATCCGGTGTGACAGGACGCATGGGCATGCTGGATGCGCCAGATTAACTCCGCTTCCATGATCCAACACTCACCTGCGACCCACATTTTCCAGTTGCTACTACCCTTTTGCTGGTACTTTTTAAATCCGCTTCTTCAAGCCAACGGTACGGGGTGGTGACGGGTGTGCCACGCTTCCCAGATGTTGCCGTATGATCGTGCCTGTTTGATGCACCCTCAACCCATCCGTTTTGTGGTGCAAATCCTCCCGTGTGGCTGGGGCCAGAGTGGTGCCACAGTGGAATGCAGCTGCCTGGGGCGGTGGTGTTGAGCTCCCCCTCCCTGGCAATCTTGAAGCAGCGGCTCTTCTAGGCTGATCCTGCACTGAGCAGGGGGGTTGGACCAGGTGGCCTGTGGGACCCCTCCCAACTCTGTGTGATTCCATGGATTCTAGTAAGAACAGAAGAAGAGCTCTGCTGGATCAGGCCAAAGGTCCACCTAGTCTGGCCAGTCCAGGAGAGGGAGGCGCCAGTTCGGCGTCGTGGTTAAGTGTGCGGACTCTTATTCGGGAGAACCGGGTTTGATTCCCCACTCCCCCACTTGCAGCTGCTGATGTGACCTTGGGTCAGTCACAAGCTCTGACACAGCTGTTCTTGAAAAAGAGCCGTTTCTGTCAGAGCTCTCTCAGCCCCACCTACCTCACCGGGTGTCTGTTGTGGGGAGGGGAAGGGAAAGGAGTTTGTAAGCCGCTCTGAGATTCCCTTGGGTAGTGAAGGGCGGGGTATAAATCCAATCTCCTCCTCCTCCTCCTCCTCCTCCTCCTCCTCCTCTTCTTCTTCTTCTTCCTCTTCCTCTTCCTCTTCCTCTTCCTCTTCTTCTTCTTCTTCTTCTTCTTCTTCTTCTTCGTGTCCCCCAGCATTTGGTGTACAGGCAAGATGATGAGGACTGCCTTGGATTGATGCACAGGGGATGACAAAGGCAAAGTCATCTGTTCCATTCCAGCAGGAGAGAGTCCAACGTGCCCATAACTGTCCACAGAAGCCAACTGGACTTCTCTTGGGCTGGATGATGCTATGACTCTTGAATGCGGTCAATAGAGTTGTGCTGTACTAATTTATTATTATTTATTAGGGGCTGTGGTCTATATGCCCCTGTGCTTAGCTTGTTGAAGCCAGGATCCTATTATGTAATTTTTTGGTGGGGGGAGACTGCGTGGTCCAGCCCACTCTTATCAGGTCTCAGAAGCCAAGCAAGGTCCATACATGGAAGGGAGGCCACCAAGGAAGGCTCTGCAGAGGAAGAAGAAGAAGGAGAAGAGATTGGATTTATACCCCGCCCTTCACTGCCCAAAGGTATCTCAGAGCAGCTTAAAAGCTCCTTTCCCTCCCCTCCCTCCCCACAACAGACAACCTATGAGGAAGGTGGGGTCTGAGAGAGCTCTGACAGAAACTGCTCTTTTTCAAGGACAGCTCTTGTCAGAACTGTGGCTTGCCCAAGGGCATCCAGCCAGGTGCAAATGGAGGAGTGGGGAATCCAACCCGGTTCTCCCAGATTAGAGTCTGCGCACTTAAACCACGACACCAAGCTGGCCATGACAAACCCCCCTCGGCTTCTCGCTCGCCTTGAAAGCCCCTCGCTGGGCTCACCATCAGTCAGCTCTGACCCGACAGCACTTTACACACCAGCACACCGATGAACACATACACATTTTTTGCATCCTTTAATGCGTCCTGTTAAGACTCATGTTTTGGTTCAGTTCTGTTGTTACATTTTGCATGGGTGGCTGAATGACCTGTCCTGTCGATTGCTGTTGACTCCCTCTGGGTCCTCTGCCGGGTGCCCCAGTGAGAAAGGCAAACGACACACAATGTAAACTAACCCACACACACACACACACACACACGGGAAATGCCTGTCCTGCTGGCTGTGGATACATTTTTATGCCTGCACCTAACTTTGTCCTAAGGGCCACGAGTGAGCAGGTGAAGAACTTTTGGGCTGATTCTGCCTCCACCACCACAGGGCCGAAAGAGTTGGGTGTGTTTCGCCTGGGAAAGAGAAGGCTTAGAGGGGACGTGACGGCCGTCTTCAAAGATCTGAAAGGCTGTCATGTAGAAGATGGAGTGGATCTCTTCTCTCTTGCTCTGGATTGCAAGACTAGATCTAATGGGTGGGAATTACGAGGGAGTCGTTACCGGCTAGATATCAGGAGAAACTTCCTCACTGTCAGAGTGGTTGAGCAGTGGAACAGTCTGCCTCGGGAGGTGGTGGATGCTCCTTCGCTGGACGTTTTCAAGAGGAGGCTGGACAACCCTCTTTCGGGTATGTTGTAGGGCTATCTTTCGGCTATGCTCCTGCAGAGTGCAGGGGGTTGGACTAGATGACCTGCAAGGTCCCTTCCAACTCTAACATTCTATGATTCTATGACCGCAGGTGTCACTGTTGGCTGCCCAACCTGGACCATGTAAACACCTTTTACCCCTCCACCCTTCCTTTATGTATTTCTCTCCCCCTCCATGTCATCTTCACAACAACCTTGCGGGGTAGGTTAAGGTGTGAAAGAGCAAATGGCCAACCGTCACCCAGCGAGCATCATGGTGGTGACCCGGGCCTCCTTTGGCCTCGCCCAGCACCCAAACCGCTAAGCCAAACTGTCTCATGGAGGGCATAGAGTCTCCACCCACCAGGCTCTGTGTGGACAGAACCCCAAACAGGAAGCAGTTGGGGCGGAGCCAGCAGGCACAAAGTGGAATTTGCCCCTAGGTGGAGTCATTCGATGCAGAAGAAACATCTACCCACAAGCGCCCACAAGGAGTCCAAGTCAGCTGCAGGCACAAAGGCCGGACACTGTGCAAGAAACAATGCGCCCTCTCAGGTGTGGAGTCTTGTGAGCAAAAATTCCACTTTGTGAGCTACTCTGGCATTAAAGTTGTGAGTGAGCGATTTGGCTACGGCGTAAATTAGTTTGCTTCCTGAGCTGAGACAAAAATCGGTAAGCCGGAGGCTAAAAAACTGTCAGCTAGCTCACACTAACTCCGCTTAGAGGGAACACTGCGCAAGAAAGCTGAGCAGGCTGTTAGGTGGTGTGCCGTAGAAGCTAGAATGCTGCAGTGGGATCTGGAATTCAAATCCCCACTCTACTATGAAGCTTGCTGGTTGACTTTAAGAAGAATAGGAGAAGAGACCTGTTGAATCAAGCCTGTGGTCCATCTAGTCTAGCATCCTGACTCACACAGTGGCCAGCCAGTTCCTCTGGAGGTCCAACAACAGGGCACAGGGGCCGAGGTGCTCCCCTTATGTTGCCTCCTCTTGGCTCTGGGATTCAGAGGCTGACTGCCTCTGAATGTGTGAAGTTTCTTTCAGCCCCCATGGCTAGTAGCCACTGATAGACCTGTCCTCCACAAATCTGCCTATTCCCCTTTTGAAGCCATCACTACATCCTCTGGCAGCAAATGCCGCACTGCAATTGCCTGTTGGGTAAAGAAGGATTTCCTTTTGTCTGTCCTGAACCTACTGCCCATTTTCATTGGATGCCCTCGAGGTCTAGGATTTGGGGAGAGGGAGAAAGAGTTCTGTCTGTCCACTCCCTCCACCTGGTGCCAGTCTGTGTGTGTGTGTGTGTGTGTGTGTGTGTGTGTGTGTGTGTGTGTGTGTGTCTCAGCCCAACTTACCTTGCAGCGTTCCAAGGTGAAAAAGAAAGCTACGGTAGCTCTCCTGAGCTCCTGGCATGTAAGTCAGGCTGAAAGTGGCCTAGAATGGTGAATGATGGAGATAGGTGCCCTGTGTCAATCCATACCTACCCAAAGGGACGTCTTTTAAACATCTGCACCCCATGGCCAGCAGCACGTTGCCAAAACGGGACCTCCTCACAGGCAGATCTTGAGTTCCTCGATGAACTTCACTGCCAGCTCAGAAACAGCCAAGGACCATTTTTGTCCCTGTTCAGGCTGGCAAAGGAAGCCCGTGACTGCCCAGGTGGGCATCCTCTGCCTGGCCCATGCCAGCCTTCCGCCGCCGCTCTTCATTGGCAGCTGGCGTCTCTTCTTCCCTGGCTGTGAACGTCTTGCTGGCTCTGCTCCGCTAATCTACACTTTACGACCTTAACCACTAATCTACCTTTTACAGCCCTAATCTGGGAACCTAATTGAAAAAAAGATAGAAGAATTACAAAGGCACTTAGATGGCTTAATCAGGCAATTCCGCGGAGGGCGCCGGCAGGTGCTTTGCTCGGGGTGACCTTGAGTTCCCAGCGTCTGGAGTGATAATGAGATGGAACCGTTACCTGCGCCAGCCGCAGCTCCCGGGGTGGGGTGGGGGAGACAAGAGGCTCTTCTTCTCACAAAGCTTTTGTGGCAATTTAGAACATAACAAGCGGGAAATGAGCATGGATTTCACACCTTGGCTTTCTCTGGTGGCTTCAGAGTCACTACATGACAATAGGGGTGCTTTTAATTTCTTTTCTTTTTTTACTTCTGTTCAGATGCTATGAACCCAGGCCCGAGTGGGCACATTTTCATTAAAAAAATAAAGGGATGCTCATTTGGGACCTAAGAGGATCTCTTTAAGAAGTTGTTCCAGGAAAGAACCCAGGGACAATCCGTCCTGTCCCCTTCGGACTGTGTGGCCATCAAGCCCTGCTCTTTCTTCCAAAACAGATCCCTTTTGTGCCTCTCAGGGTGGATCCCGCACCCGACTGCTTGCCGTGAACACAAACCACGATATTTCAGAGAAAGTTTTCCACTTGAAAATGATATGCAAATGCAGCAAACTTCCATAATACAGATTATTGGGGACCTTTAGTAAATCAGGGAGCTGCGGTGGCTCGAGTGGGTAAGACATTGAACTGCAGGCTGTGGAAGGTCAGTAGTTCAGCAGTTCAGGACCCGGGTGCCACAAGACGGAGTGAGCTCCTGTCTCTAGTTCCAGCTCCTGCCAACCTAGCAGTTCGAAAGCAAGAAATTGCAAGTAGATAAATAGGTACCACTTCGGTGGGAAGGTAACAGCGTTCCATGTGCCTTGGCATTTAGTCATGCCGGCCACATGACCACAGAAACGTCTTTGGACAGCGCTGGCTCTTCGGCTTTGAAACGGAGATGAGCACCGCAACCCTAGAGTCGGATTCGACTAGCTTTCGAGCAAGGGAACCTTTATGTTTACCTTTAGTAAATCAACATAAGAACATGAGAACATAAGAGAGAAACCAATGTTGGATCAGGCCAATGGCCCACCCAGCCCAACACTGTCACACAGTGGCTAAAAGTACCAGGTGCCATCAGGAGGTCCAGAACCCCAGAAGCCTTCCCACTGTTGCCCCCACAAGCACCAAGAATACAGAGCATCACTTGCCCCAGAGTTCCCATCTAATAGCCACTGATGGACCTCTGTTCCATGAGTTTATCTAATTCCCTCTTGAAACTTTGCATCTTGCTGGTAACAATTTTAAGAAGACGTTGCTCAGCAATAAGTTCCCCGGTTCCTTACTTAAACCCTCCCCTCTCTAAAATCTCTCAAACTAACAGCCTCCATAATTAGGAATCCTGTATGTCAGTTCACATGAACGCATAAAGCAACCTTCTCCTGCATCAGACCGTTGCCCGGGCAAAGCCAGGAGAGTTTGTCTTGACTGCTGGAGGCTCTCCAGAGTCTCCGGTGGAGGTCTTTCACATCGTCTCCTACCTGGTCCTTTTTTGGGGAGGGAGAGAGGTGTCGGGGACTGAATTTGGGACCTTCTGCGTGCCAAGCAGATGTCTCCCAGATTAGGAAACTGTAAATTTTATATCCTTTTGGCAAGCAAATATGAGTTTAGAAATACCCTCGCGTTCCCTTCTGTCCTTCCACCTCGAATCAATACAGTTTGGGAGTTTAAGGCCAGCCACTAATGACCAATGGAACTGCAATCTGCGGTTGTGTTTTAGGCGAGAGGGTGCAGGGTATAAATTGAATGCTTTGTATAGAGAGCCAGGTTGGTGTGGTGGTTAAGAGTGGCAGACTCTAATCTGGACAGCCAGGTGTGATTTCCCCCCACCTCGTCTGCATGCAGCCTTGGGCCGGTAACAGTTCTCTCGGAGCTCTCTCAGCCCCACCTACCTCCCAGGGCATCTCTTATGGGGAGCAGAAAGGAAGGTGCTCTGAGACTCCTGAGGGTAGAGAAAAGCAGGGTACAAAAATCAGCTCTTCTTCTTCATCTTCTTCTAAATAGATGCAGACAGTTAATTAATTAGTTAATACATTAATTAATTAGTTAATACATTAATTAATTAGTTAATGAGACCTATGCTTTTGACACGAACAACTGATTGGTTTAGCATAGGAAAAGGAGTACGACAAGGATGTATATTGTCACCTTGCTTATTTAATTTATATGCAGAGTACATCATGCGAAATGCTGGCCTGGATGAATCACAAGCTGGAGTTAAGATTGCTGGGGAAAAGATCAATAACCTCAGATATGCAGACGATACCACTCTGATGGCAGAAAGTGAAGAGGACCTAAAGAGCCTCTTGCTCAGGGTGAAAGAGGAGAGTGCAAAAGTGGGCTTGAAGCTCAACATCAAAAAACTAAGATCATGGCATCTGGCCCCATCACTCCTTGGCAAATAGAAGGGGAAGTCGTAGAAGTAGTGACAGACTTCACGTTCCTAGGATCCCAGATCACTGCAGATGGTGACTGCAGCCATGAAATTAAAAGACGCCTGCTCCTTGGGAGGAAAGCGATGGCAAACCTAAACAGCATGATAAAAAGCAGAGACATCACCTTGCCAACAAAAGTCCGCATGGTCAAAGCAATGGTATTCCCCGTAGTAATGTATGGCTGCAAGAGTTGGACTATAAGGAAGGCTGAGCGCCGAAGAATAGATTCTTTTGAACTATGGTGCTGGAGAAGACTCTTGAGAGTCCCTTGGACTGCAAGGAGATCAAATCAGTCAATCCTAAAAGAAATCAACCCTGACTGTTCCCTTGAAGGCCAGATCCTGAAGCTGAAGCTCAAATACTTTGGCCACCAAATGAGAAGGGAGCATTCACTGGAGAAGACCCTGATGCTGGGAAAGATTGAAGGTCAAAGAAGAAGGGGACGGCAAAGGATGAGATGGTTAGACAGTGTCATCGATGCAACGAACATGAAATTGAGCAGACTTCAGCGGACAGCGGAAGACAGGAGGGCCTGGCGTAATCTGGTCCATGGGGTCGCGAAGAGTCGGACTCGACTGTGCGACTGAACAACAAAAAATGCTTTTGACACAGACTTTTGCATGCAGGGCTGCTGTTTGCACCAGAAGAGTCAAGCTGCCTAAAGTCCCCTCCCCTTCCTGCTGCACACCTCGTGAGAGGTGGGGCAGCATTTGAACACGTGGCCTTCCACGCCCCAGTCCTCGTTCTGGGACACCCCTGCTCAGTCTTCTTTAGTTTCCTACCTGTGGCTGCACTCCAACCCTGCGCATGGCCACTTCACCCAGTGCTGCCACTGATAGAAACTGAATGCCAGACAGTCAAGGTCAGTATTGCCTACTTAGACTGGCAGCAGCCCTCCAAAGTCTTCTGCTGAGGGTTTTCATGTTGCCTCCTGCCTGGTCCTTTAATCCTGGGGATTGAACCTGGGACCTTCTGCATGCCAAGCAGATGTTCTGCCACTGAGCCACAGCCCCCCTCCCCCCGAATGCTGCAAGAACTCTGGTCTTCTGTACCCACTTCCGTAAGTCCCTGCTCTTTGTCACTTGGGTGGCTGCTGGTCCAGGAACTCTGCTCAGCTCACTGTGGTGCCTTTCTGCAGGCAAGGAAACATCACCCCGCAGAAGAGTCGTCAGTGGCCTGTGGCTCAGTGGAGGAGCCTCTGCTTGGCATGCAGAAGGTCCCAGCCCAGGCAACAAGGGCGTAGACTTTCCAATTTCCCAGGGTGCGGCTGGGGCTGGGCCAGAGGCATTGCTAAGTCATTAAAAGAACTGGGACCCAATGAACTGGGGAAAAACCCTCCACTTTCAAAATGGGTTGGGGGTGGGGTGGGGTGGTGGTGGCAAGGCTTGTGAGCCTGGTTGCTCGGGGGGGGCTCAGTCATCCCTGAAAAATTTCGGGAATGGCCTCAGCCCCCAAGCCCCCCCGAAGTTGACACCTATTCCAGGCAGTAGGTGGTGTGGAAAACCTTTCTCTGCCTGAGACCCAGGAGAGCCCCTGCCCGTCTGTGTCGATAGCCCCCTGACCTTGATGGACCAAGAGGGGCTGATTCAGTAGCAGGGCCCTCCCTGCGCTCAAGTCTTCTTGCACTCTCCTGTAAACCAGAGATTATGCTTTTGAATCTATGGGATAACTCAATTAAAGAAAACGTCAAAGAACTCACCTCAATGCTATCAGCGACTGCTAGATTAACAATAGCGGAGAGCCAGTTTGGTGTAGTGGTTCAGTGAGCAGACTCTTATCTGGGAGAACCGGGTTTGATTCCCCCACTCCTCCACTTGCACCTGCTGATGTGACCTTGGGTCAGTCACAAGCTCTGGCACAGCTGTTCTCTCAAGGACAGTTTCTGTCAGAAGTTCTCTCAGCCCCACCTGCCTCACAGGGTGTCTGTTGTGGGGAGGGGAAGGGAAAGGGGTTTGTCAGCCGCTCTGAGACGCCTTTGGGAATCCAATCTCCTCTTCTTCTTCGGCCCCAACATTCTCAGCTTGGCATGATAAACTGTGGGACCAATTCGTTATGACCAAGATATCGGACCCTATTCAAAGATTGCAAACAAAAGTTACTCTAAATCTGCTCATCTATGGGCCCCAGTATTAAACTTCATGCCAGCACAGGATTTGCTCCCGTCAAATCCAATCTGTCACAAATGGTTATATTTGTAAAGTGCTCTTAATCCAGACCAGTTGCTGAGAAATTCACCCAATGGCCAAAGCCTCTCTAGCTTCAGGGACACTATCTTAAGGAACGTTACTGGTCCTCTTTTTATATTTAGTTGTTACTGTAAGGGATCTGTCGAGGATGGGTGAGTGGGCATCAACGTGGCAAATGGGGCTCAATGTGGCCAAGTGCAAAGTGATGCACATTGGAGCCAAAAATCCTAAATATAAATACACATTGATGGGGTCTGAACTGGCAGAGACGGACCAAGAGAGAGATCTTGGAGTCGTAGTAGATAATTCAATGAAAATGTCTAGACAGTGTGTAGCTGCAATAAAGAAGGCCAACGCTATGCTGGGGATTATTAGGAAGGGAATTGAAAACAAATCAGCCAGTATCATCATGCCCCTGTATAAATCATTGGTGCGACCTCATTTGGAATACTGTGTACATTTCTGGTCACCACATCTCAAAAAGGATATTATAGCATTGGGAAAAGGGCAGAGAAGGGCAACTAGAATGATAAAAGTGTTGGAACACCTTCCCTATGAAGAAAGGTTAAAATGCTTGGGGCTCTTTAGCTTGGAGAAGCGACGGCTGAGGGGTGACATGATCGAGGTTTATAAGATTATGAATGGGATTGAGCAGGTTGAGAAAGAAGTACTTTTCTCCCTTTCTCACAATACAAGAACTCGTGGGCACTCCATGAAATTGCTGAGCAGTCGGGTTAGAACAGATAAAAGGAAATACTTCTTCACCCAAAGAGTGATTAACATATGGAATTCACTGCCACAGGAGGTGGTGGCAGCTGGAAGCATGGACAGTTTCAAGAGGGAATTAGATAAACATATGGAGCAGAAGTCCATCAGTGGCTATTAGCCACAGGGTATAGATGGGAACTCTCAGTCTGGGGCAGGTGATGAACTCTATTCTTGGTGCTGGAGGGGGCAGCAGTGGGAGGGCTTCTAGTGTCCTGGCCCCACTGCTGGACCTCCTGATGGCACCTGGTATATTTTGGCCACTGTGTGACACAGAGTGTTGGACTAGATGGGCCATTGGCCTGATTCAACATTGGCTTCTCTTATGTTCTTATGTTCTTATGTTCTTAAAAACATTCTGTAAGTTTAGTGGTTAATGTGTTAGGACTGGTGGCTTAACCCACTATAACTGTATGAATGTAATGTTATTTCAATGTACTTAATAAAAAAAATAATAAAAAGGGGGAAAGGGGTGGGGGGACTCTTCTTGCCCTGGAGAAAGGGGCCAGCAGGGAGTGGGGAGTGGTGTGCAGGGCACAACGCGATGGAGTGAGCTGGTCAGCCCCGTTGACTTCGGAGAGTTTCAGCTCTTGTGTTCCAGGTTTCTTTCTACTTCTTCTTGAAGCTCAGCTGTGCGGCTGACCGGTTCCACGGAGGCCTCTTGCTCCTCTGCACTGTTGGCTGCTTCCCTGCAATGACGGCCCAACGGAGAGGAGCTTCACGTGGCCCTTGGAGGAGAGCTCGGTTCTGCTCCGTGCCTCTTCTTTGGCTGGTGTTTCAGACAAAGTCCAAGTGATGATCTGCATGGTTCTTGCAGGACTGGATTTTGGATTTCCAACACTGCTGGGATCTCCTGAGTCCCTGAGGGGGAAATGCTGAGAACCTTCCAGAGAGAGAAAAGAGAAAAGACTGGGTTTATCCCCCGCCCTTCCCTCGGAGTCTCAGAGCAGCTTACAAACTCCTTTCCCTTCCCCTCCCTACGACAGACACCCCTGTGAGGTAGGTGGGGCTGAGAGCTCTGACAGAAACTGCTCTTTTTCAGGGACAGCTCTTGTCAGAACGATGGCTTGCCCAAGGTCATCCAGCAGCTGTGACTGGAGGAGCGGGGGAATCCAACCCGGTTCTCCCAGATTAGAGTCTGTGCACTTAACCACTACACCAAACTGGCACCTTTGTGTTTTCCAGGTGGAGCTTCCAACTCCAGGTTGGAAAAAAAAATGGAGATTTGGGTGTGGAGACTCGGGAGCATGGGATTGAGGGAGGGGGGTGACACCTCAGAGAGGTATAACTGCCTACAGTCCAGCTTCCAAAGCAGCCCTTTTCTCCAGGGGAACTGATCTCAGCCATCCGGAGAACAGTTGTGATTCCAGGAGGTCTCCAGGTCCCACCCGGTCAATGGCAATACCATTTCCAGAGCAGGGTAGTCCTTGGAGGCAACAGCCCAAACCTCTGCCCTAGATATGGTTACTAGGTCCAGGGTTCGAAAACTTTGAGGATGGAGACCAGGGAGGGGAGAGAACTCAGTGGGGGATCGTGCTATAGAGTCCGCCCTCCAAAGCAGCCATTTCCTGCAGGGGAACTGATGAGCAGGGGATCCCCAGGTCCCACCTGGAGGCTGGCATCCCTAACCCGAGGCCTGCCAGGCACCTACACCTTTTTTGGAGCTCTTTCCTTATAGCGGGCTTTTGTCTGTGTGGGGTTCACGTGGTGCATCTCTATCGTGTTCCCTGACTCGGGGGGGAGGGGAGCCCTCAGTCCACTTTCTGCCTTCTGAGCTTCCCCACGTCCCATTTTTAGCACTGAAGGCCAGGAGGGGAATGGCTGCCTGTACAGTGTGTGCTGTCACTTCCTGTTTCAGGCTGATGGCTTCCCTGAGACGGGCAGAGCAAATGAGCCGTCTTCCCACTTTCTTCTTCTCAATCAACAGTCCTTCTCTTCCACTTCCCGTGAGAGCTTCTTTCTCTTCATGGAACACGTTTTTATACCACAGGCTGGATCCTGTGAATCCATTCTCCTCCTCCTCCTCCTCCTCCTCCTCCTCCTTTCTTCTTCTTCCTTCATTTCCAAGGGTTATGTTGATTGGACATCATATATTTCATGCATTAGGAATATCTACCCCCACCTCTCCAAATAAATATATATTTTCATACTCTAAGTTCACCAGAACTGTCACTTTCCAGATTGAGAAAGGCATGCCATCTATGACAGACACTGGGCTATCTTATCTTATTTTTAACAGCAATTTCCATTTATTTTTAACAACAATCAGAAGAGGGTTTACGAAACTAAAGCATAAATGACGCAAACCAAACCAACTGGACAACACAGCTTCAATCAGATCCATAAGGCAACATAACAGAGAAGTATTTTTGGTACGATGTTCCATGCATCCTATATGATTAATATCTTACTTATCACAGGGCTGTACAATACTGATGTATTCTTGTTTTGTATATATGTCATAATAAACTCAGTAAAATAAAAAGGAAGGAAAAAATAGCAAACCCCAACCTAACACTGATCTTGTCAAGTTAACCATTTCCAGTTCAGCCACTTTGGTGTAGTGGTTAAGTGTGCGAACTGTAACCTGGGAGAACCATGTTTGATTCCCCACTCCTCCACTTGCACCTGCTGGATGACCTTGGGCAAGCCATAGTTCTGACAAGAGCTGTCCTTGAAAAAGAGCAGTTTCTGTCAGAGCTCTCTCAGCCCCACCTACCTCACAGATTGTCTGTTGTGTGGAGGGGAAGGGAAAGGCGTTGGTAAACTGCTCTGAGACTCCAAGTGAAGGGTGGGGTATAAATCCAGTCTTCTTCTTCTTACCAGGGCTTTTTTTGTAGCATAATAGGTCACACCCAACAGCAGAAACTCATTAGCATATTAGGCCACACCCCATGCCTTCCCTTGGCTTGCCTGGGCAAGCCCCTCCCCTTGAAGGAAAGGCCATTTAAACAGCCTTCCCTTGGCTTTCCCAAGCACCCCATGGCTGCAGAAAGCCCAGGCAAGCTAGCCCTTGGACAAGCCAGGGGATGCATGGGGAGGCATTTAAATGCCTCCCTGATCCTTCCAGGGCCCCCTGGCCCGCCCGCCTTGGAGCCGTGGGGAGGTCACTCTCCAAGCCTACCCTCTGTAGCCACGCACACAGAGGTTTTCGCTGTAGAGGGCGTGGCCAACTCTGAAGCCAGCCGGAACGTCGTTTCTGTGCATTCCTGCCCCCAAATAGCCCTGCTTCTCATCCCATCCCAAACTCACATAACACTCCATTCCACTCCTTGTACATGGCTTATCAGATATCTCATCCTATGTTTGCATCAGTTTGTGCTGTGTGACCCACCTCGAGTCTCAGAGAAAGAGGCAGACTATAAATAAGCAATTTTAAGAAAACAACAATCCTGAATCATGGTGATGGCTTCCAGTGGTGGAGGAAGTCAGTGCCATCAGCAGCACTGATCCACAGGACCCAACCCGATGACTGCATGCAGAACACCATGCATGCGAGGTTTAACACATGTTAGACATCTAGTGAATCTGCCAGGCCGCGCTTCCGTCCCCAATTAAAAATCCAGCTCCGGGATGTATTGCCCTTTTAAAAAGCCTGATTAATGGGAAACCTCCCGTGAAGAGAGCGAGGAAGGGGAACGCAGTGAAGGACGCTAATGGTCTCCCTCCGAATGGGGGCCGTGCCGGCGTTTAGCCCCATTTAAAGAGATCCGCTTTCAACTCCCAGCTATTTAAAACACATTATGTGCGAAACAATATTACAATAATTTGTTAATGTTCCAAGATCTTTAAAAGTCTGTGTGGTCCTTGCAGGCTGAATGCTAATGAAATCGCAGAGGAATTTTCCAGGCTTGATGGGATTAGGGCTTCGTTCCCCATCAGGGCATGCCTGTAGATCTCATTTTCACAGTCCCTAGGAGGCAAAAAAGATGCTCGGGAATTTTCAGCCTGAAGACTGCTGGGCTTTGCCAAGGGAGAGGTCCTGGCTGGCCTGGGGGGCAGAAGGGAGGGGGGGCCAAGTGGGATGGGCAATGGCCCAGCGAGGGCCCCCGAATCAGTCCCTGCACCTGGCTCTTACCCAGTGTTTATGAGCCAAGTGTCAGGATCCTGGTTAAATTAGTTCTCAACACCATTCACTTTGAAGAAAGCTAACTTTATTGAGATGTTGATGGGTACCATACTGGACACGAGCATTATTAGAACTGAAGGTGAAAGTGCAGAGATTGCAGATATATTGCATTCAAGTAAAGGCACTAAAGATCAGGATCCAGTCACCCCACGGCATTTGCCCGCCAGAATTAACAGTCAACTACCCCCCCCATGGAGCTGCGGTGGCTCAAGTGGTTAAGACGCTGAACTGCAGGCTGTGGAAGGTCAGTAGTTCAGCAGTTCGAGACCCGGGTGCCGCATGACGGGGTGAGCTCCTGTCTCTAGCTCCAGCTCCTGCCAACCTAGCAGTTCGAAAGCAAGAAATTGCAAGTAGATAAATAGGGACCACTTCGGTGGGAAGGTAACAGCGTTCCGTGCACCTTGGTGTTTAGTCATGCCGGCCACATGACCACGGAAACGTCTTCGGACAGCGCTGGCTCTTCGGCTTTGAAACGGAGATGAGCACCGCAAACCTAGAGTCGGATTCGACTGGCTTTCGAGCAAGGGAACCTTTACCTTTACCTTTACCCCCCCCATTAAGCACGTACCCTTCCCAGAGCATCCCTCCTGTCAGAATTAACAGTTGCCTACCCTACGCCACCCCCCCCCATAGCCTCTACATGGCAAGGAAAACAGGACCACAGACCTTTGAGAAGCCAGGACATTTGGCACCACTAAGGTGACAAACCCCGGGCACATCAAAGAGAGAGAGGAACCTCCTCTCTCAATGGCAGGTGAGCTGTAAAATGCAAAATGCACAGGGAGCCTGACGCCTAGCCACACAAGCAGCAGAGCTGCAATGGTTCTGGGCCGGGCACATTTCAGTTTTCAATTGTGGGAATGGATACTTCCTTTCGGGGGGAAATACCTAGAGATTTGGGGGGTGAAGCCAAGGGAGCAGGGTTGCCAGACCGTGCACACATACTGGATGCAGGGATCCCCCCCCAACTAGGCCCTACCCCTGTCAGGGGCTGGGTGCAGTAACTGTCAGAGTCCAGTGTCAGCATCAATGCTGGTCCAAAGTCAGGGTTCCAGAAGTCAGGCAAGGCAGAGTCATTCCATCCAAGGTCGTATACAAGAGCAAACAGGTCCAAAATCCAAATCCAAAGCCGGTCCAAAGGTCACTAGGACAAAGCAGAGTCAGGAGCTGTGGTCGCAGAGTTCACCAGGTGGTGACTTGTTGCTTCCACATTGAGCACTTTCCCTTGACTGGCTTTTATACTTTCACCCAACTGCTTGGGAGTAGCCCTGCAGCTACTCATCATCAGCAAGCAGCTGGTGTCGGGCCAGGAGATGCGCACTTTGTCTTCTCTCCTGGGGCTCCTTTCTAAGCCTTCATCTCCAGTGCTCAGAGGGTGTGGGTGAAACTGGAGGGCTCGTAGCGACCACCTGGGTTTCCTCTGTTGGAACCAGTCTACATCAACTGTCGACTATGAACTCTGATAAGACTGCAGTTCATGTTCTGGGCTTCTGCTGCTTCAGAGCTGGCTACACAGGACTCTCTTCCTGAGGAGTCCTTCTCTCCTGACTGACCAATGACACTCCCTGTTGCCAATCAGCTGACCAGCAGAGGGACTTACTCGAAACAGGAGGGAGGTCCAGGCTACAGGGCCAGTGACATGGTGTTGTAACTTCTGGTGTGTACCAGAAGTGACGTCGTAATGCCAGTAATGTCACAGCAACACTCTGATATTTGGGCAAAAACTCAGCGAAACCTTTGCCGTTTTAGATGCCATTTTTTCAAAAATACATATTTATTTATTTTTTTTCCAGAAAAAATCATTTTACAACTTCGCTTACAGCAAATCATAGTGCCAAGATTCTTCCGTTATTTTCAGTTTTAAGGAATTACACTTTTAAGCAATTTAGGAATTCATCACTTTGAGGTCGTTTCGATCCATCGATGAACTCTCGACCGTAAGTTCTCAAACACCTCTTCATTTTTACCTTGTAACATAAGAGCTGACTTTTCCATTTCAGCCACTTCTAACAATCCTTATTCTAATTCCCAGACTTTTTTTTTCTGTGCGGATACCTATTCCCTCCAACAGGGGCCTCCCTCTCCCCCAACAGCTTTTCCTACATAGTCAGTAGACCTCCTGGGTTTGTAGAAAAATCCCAAAAGTGAGGAAATCCCTGCAGGGACGGTTGAATTCCCCCCAAAACCTTTTGAAATGGCCTCTGCAGGGACCCAACTCCAGGCAGCAACAGTGAGAGATTAGAACGTTGGGGGGGGGAGGGAGAGGGAGAGGTTTCTGACCGGCTCTGTCAGTCAAAGGGTGGGGGAAGGGCCCTTTCTTTCCAGGCCTCTTTTGGCCTTGGAGGGAGGGAGGGAAGGAGGGAGGGAGCCTTGGGGCCAGGCTGGGGGATTCCTAGAGGTTTTGGGGTGGAGTGCAAGGAGGGCAGGATTTGGGGAAGGGAGAGGCCTCAGCTGGGTATCATGCCACAGAATCCACCCTCCAAAGCAGCCATTTTCTCCAGGGAGACAGATCTCTGTTGTTCACAGATCTCTGGAGTTCACCCTCCAGCAGGCCCCACTTGGAGGTTGCCAACCCTAGGCCTGGCAGCAGTCTAGGGTTGCCAGGTCCCCCCACGGGCACTGGCAGGGGATGGGGGTAGTGGGGTTGCCAGCTCCAGGTCTGGAAACTCCTGGAGATTTGGGGATGGAGCCTGGGGAGGACAGGGACCTCAGTGGGGTACAATGCCCTAGAGTCCACCCTCCAAAGCATCCATTTTCTCCAGGGGAAGTTATCTTAGTAGTCTGGAGCTGAGCAGTAATTCCAGGGGATCCCCAGATCCCACCTGGAGGCTGGCATCCCTAGGCAGCACCCTCTGGGTGACTTGATACCACCTAATTTGCATGACTCAACTTGGCCTGGCTGCTTGCTGCAGTTCAGCAGCCACCCGATGAAAGCCAGCAGTGGTGCAGCAGTTAGAGCCTCAGAGTAGGGTCTGCAAGACCCAGGTTCAGATCCCCATATTGCGGTGGAAGCTGACTGGGTGATTTTGGACCAGTCACATACTTTCAGCCTAACCAACCTCACAGGGTTGTTGTGCATGTAAAAGGAGGTGAGAATAATGTAAGCTGCTTTGGTCCCCACTGTGGAGAAAGACTATAATTTTCGTTGGTAGAAGCTGTGGGGGAGGGGGGTGGAGACGAAAAGCTGAAGACAGATAAAGGCAGATAAAGGTTAAAGGCAGATAAAGGTTAAGTTGGCTGTTGGGTGGGAAGGAAATAGGGTTGCCAACTCTGGATTGGGAAATTCCTGGACATTTAAGGGGTGGATCCTGGGGATGGTGGGGTTTGAGGAGGGGAGGAACTTCAGACCGGTATAATGCCATAGACTCCACCCTCCAAACCAGCCATTTCCTCCATGAGAACTACCATTGCCAGCCTCTGGGTGAGGGCTGGAGATCACCCAGCATTACAACTGTTGTCCAGGTGACAGAGATCAGTTCCCCTGGATAAAATGGCTGCTTTGGAGGGTTGAGTCTATGGCTCCACCCCCAGAAGGGAGAAGGAGTGTGAGATAGGTAAGGGTAGAGGGGAGGAAGCAAAGGTGTGAGGAATGGGATGACCATCCCGCAAGTTTCTTGCGGGTCTCCACTTGTTTATATATAAATGCTTCCTTTGAAGGAATTTTATATGCCACTTTTAACATATAGAGTTTTTGCCCAAATACCAGAGTGTTGCTGGGACGTTTCAATGTGATGATGTCGCTTCCGGTCTATGCTAGAAGTGGGGTTGTCACATCTCCAGCAACATAGCCTGGATCTTGCTCCGCTCCTAGTAA
This sequence comes from Gekko gecko, assembly GCA_029375565.1. Classification (NCBI taxonomy): domain Eukaryota; kingdom Metazoa; phylum Chordata; class Lepidosauria; order Squamata; family Gekkonidae; genus Gekko; species Gekko gecko. Next base: position 243,538,921 of record JAPDNY010000003.1, on the reverse strand, counting down.
GGCACTCCCATCCCCTGCCAGTTGCAGGAGGGATCGGGCAACCCTGCTGGGGATGAAAGGATTTGGGGAGGGGCAGGACTTTGGTGCCTCAAATGGTTAAGTTGCTGAACTGCAGACCGGAAGGTTGGTAGTTCAGCAGTTCGAGACCCAAGTGCCGCAAGATGCAGTGAGCTCCTGTCTCTGGCCCCAGCTCCTGTCAACCTAGCAATTGGAAAGCAAGAAACTGCAAATAGAAGAAGAGATTGGATTTATACCCCGCCCTTCACTACCCAAAGGAGTCTCAGAGCTGCTTACAAACTCCTTTCCCTTCCCCTCCCCACAACAGCCACCCTGTGAGGTAGGCGGGGCTGAGAGAGCTCTTGACAGAAACTGCTGTTTTCCAAGAACAGCTCTTATCAGAACCATGGCTTGCCCAAGGTCATCCAGCCAGGTGCAAGGGGAGGAGTGGGGAATCAAACCCGGTTCTCCCAGATTAGAGCCCACACACTTAACCACTACACCAAACTGGCTGCTTTGATGGGAAGGAAACAGAGTTCTAGTCATGCCAGCCACATGACCATGGAGATGTCTTCGGACAGCGCTGGCTCTTCGGCTTGGAAATGGAGATGAGCACTGCATCCCTGGAGTCGGATTCGACTGGCTTTCGAGCAAGGGGAACCTTTACCTTTACTAGGGCTTTGGTGGGGTACAATGCCATAGAGTCCATCCTGCAAAGCAACCATTTTCTCCAGGGGAACCTGTGGCCCGGAGATGAGTCCCCATCTTCAGGTATTTTTATTTACTTTGTTTACACACCAACTTCCTCTGTAGTGGGATCCCAAAGCAGCTTCTACCATTCCCCTCTCCTCTATTTTATGCTCACAGCAGCCCTGTGAGGGAGGCGAGGCTGAGAGTGCGTGACTGGCCCAAGGTCACCTGGCAAGACTTCATGCCAGAGCGGGGTTTGAACCTTGGTCTCCTGGATCTGCGAACCACCACACCACATTGCCTTTCACGCGCTGGCTGCTGTCGCACAGTAATAAGCAACTGTGACCGAGTGAGCCATGGAACTCCTGCAGTGTCAAGTTGCCCAGTGGTTACTGCGAGGCCTGGCCCCAATTAGTGCTGGCAAGTACCCTTCCTCCTCCTTCTTCCCCTGTCACTTACTGACAGAAGACAAGGCCTCTGCAATACTGTTGGGGTTAGAATCATAGAGTTGGAAGGGATCTCCAGGGTCATCTAGTCCAACCCCCTGCACAAGGCAGGAACTTCACAAATACCTCCCCTCCACACACACCCAGTGACCCCTGTTCCATGCTAAGAAGAAGACAAAAAACCTGTAGGATCTCCAGCCAAACTGACCTGGAGAAAATTTGCTTCCTGGCCCCAAAGCGGAGATTCGTATTTCCCTGGGTGTGTAAGGAAGGGCCACAAGAACTAAGCACGGAACCAACCCTTCCTCTCCTCCCCTCCATGATCTGCCTAAGTTCACAGGATCAGCATTGCTGTCAGATGGCCCTCTAGCCTCTGTTCGAAAACCTCCAGAGAAGGAGAGCCCACCACCTCCCGAGAAATCCTGTTGCAACCGCATCCGAGGGCATCTGTTTCTTAAATCTTCCATTGTTTGTTAGTTGCTGTAGATTTTCCCTGGTTGTGTGGCCGTGGTCTTGGCATTGTAGGACCTGACGTTTCGCCAGTAGCTGTGACTGGCATCCTCAGAGGTATAACACAGGAAGATGGAGTACTCTCTGTGTCAAGGTGAGCAGAAAAATGGTAGGCAACTGCTCACCTTGACACAGAAATATTCCATCTTTCTGTGTTATACCTCTGAGGATGCCAGTCACAGCTGCTGGCGAAACGTCAGGTCCTACAATGCCAAGACCACGGCCACACAACCCAGAAAATCTTCAGCAACTAATGAACTCCGGCCGTGAAAGCCTTCAACAACATACTTCCATTGTTTCTTTGTGGGGGAGTTAACTCCTCAGTGTTTGTTTTCTTAAAGTTCAGATCTTTCTGCACACCTGGGGCTTTCTTCGAGTTTGTAGAAAGGTCTGTCTTGTTTGTTCACTGCTCCCGTCTCCAGATTTAAGCAGCCACTTGTTTGACCGTGTTAAGATATATCGATAGTAAATAGGAAAATCCCACATGATCCGAGAACGGCTTTGTTGAGGACTTTCGTCAGAGAAGCACAAAAAAAAATTACCTATAGCAGCAGCTGGAATATTGATGCCACCGTATTGGACAAACAGAAAAAAACTCCCACCTCAGATGGAACTTTTGTTGCATAAGGGTTGGTTTACTTTCCTTTCTAACAAATGGGTGCCATAAAAACATGTTTGGGAACAGAAGCCAGGTTTTCAGGAAAGAGTCATCCCTAAATGGCAGCGTTTTCAGCTGTGAGATGCCCCCACCTGCAGTCCGGACTGGCGCGGCCTCACCTGCTACCCTTCCGCACCTGACCAGAACCCCCCACACACTCACACATTCCTCAGACCTGTGTGAGGCATGGCAGCTTTGGCCACGAAACGCACTAGCGGACTGTTCCTCTTCCGCACCCTCATCGGCTCTGATAGCTGTTATATTGATTGTATGGGTTGTATTATGGTCTTTGACTGCAATAAACCTATCTTATCTTATCTGTCTTATCTTCCGCACCCCAACCTGCCTCCCAGGGCTGCTATGTGACAGTTTGGTGTGAGAGCCAGTTTGGTGTAGTGGTTAAGTGCGCAGACTCTAATCTGGGAGAACCAGGTTTGATTCCCCACTCCTCCACTTGCACCTGGCTGGGTGACCTTGGGCAAGCCATAATTCTGGCACAGCTGTCCATGAAAAAGAGCAGTTTCTGTCAGAGCTCTCTCAGCCCCACCTACCTTGGAGGGTGTCTGTTGCGGGGAGGGGAAGGGAAAGGAGATTGGAAGCTGCTCTGAGACTCCTTTGGGTAGTGAAGGGCGGTTTATAAATCCAGCCTCCTCCTCCTCCTCCTCCTCTTCTTCTTCTTCTTTGACAAAGTCACACTCAACAACACTCACTGAAGGTGACTTGTTTATTGAAGAATAAAGATGCTCCAAGCTAAGAACGTTGCTGAGTCAGAACTGAGATTCTGGCACGAAACCCCCCAAATTATACATGGTTCAAACGTAGCCCCCTCCAATCGCACTGGCCATTCACTCCCGCCTAACCCGTGGGGCTCTAATCCCCCCCACACACACCTGTAAATTTCCATTTGTTATCTCAGCTAAGGCAAGGAACAGAGAAGCACCCCGGCCACCTGGCCGGCATCCCTGGGAAAGGGAGGCATCTTCAGAAGCTGCATGAGAGGCATTGTCCTACAATAACGCCATTCTCACACGTACCCATTCACCTGAAGATGCCCCCTCCCTGGAATCCCCCCAAATTACATGGCAAACAAGACAGCGAGTCTGACATTAGGCACATAAAATTGGGGAGGGGTGTTGCCAGGTCCTCTCTGGCTGCTGGCAGGGGGTGAGGTTGTCAGGTCTCCTGGAGATTTGGGGGTGGAGCCTGGGGGGAGGGACCTCAGAGGGGCACACTGCCAGAGAGCCCCCCCCAATGCATCCGTTTTCTCCAGGGGAACTGATCTCTGTCGTCTGGAGATGAGCTGTAATTCTGGGGGGTTGTTTTGTTTTTACATTTCTGAGGAGACAGGCGGTCCCAGACCCAGAATACATTCCTGGCCGGGCACAAAGGTGGCCCTTCTACTGTGGGTAAGCTTGCCAACCTCCAGGTGGGGCCTGGAGATCTCCCAGTATTACAACTGATCCCCAGACAACAGAGGTCAGTCCCCCGGGGAGGGGGAATGGCTGCTTTGGAGGGTCAGCTCCATGACATCATGCCCAGCTCAGCGCCCTTCCCTCCAATACCCCAACTCACCCTCCCCAGGTTCCAACCCCAAATCTCCAGGCATCTCACAGCCCAGAGCCAAGCCTAACTGTGGACCTGTTCATGCAAACCGGATAACTGATCAAACAGTCAGCTCCCTTGGCTGTGACACGTAATCTCGATGTGGACTGAATCAGCAAATGCTCAGGTTCAGCTACCCGAAGGTCCTGGGAGGAAGGGCAGAAGAAACGCTAGAAAAACAGGAGGAGGAGGAGGAGGAGGAGGAGGAGGAGGAGGAGGAGGAGGAGGAGGAGAAGAAGAAGAAGAAGAAGAAGAAGAAGAAGAAGAAGAAGAAGAAGAAGAAGAAGAAGAAGAAGAAGAAGAAGAAGAAGAAGAAGAAGAAGAAGAAGAAAGATTTTGATAGATGTGTGTGTGTGAGAGAGAGATGATCGATAGATGATAGATAGATGATTGATAGATAGATCAATAATGATAGATAGATGTTGATAGATAGATAGATAGATAGATAGATAGATAGATAGATAGATAGATAGATAGATAGATAGATAGATAGATAGATAGATAGATAGATAGATAGATAGATAGATAGATAGATAGATGACACAAGAGAATCCAGAAGGTTACCATGGCAACCATTTGGCCACGAGGTGCTCCCATTCATTCACGAGCAGCACAGCGAACGCCTCCTCCTTGAAAGTTACCAAGCATGGGAAGCCACACTGATAATTAAGTCTCTTTATGGCCAAAGAGCAAGCTGTGTTAATTAAAGCACACACAGAGCAGCATCCAGAGTTGGGGGCCAGATATTGTTTTTCTCACAGCTAATAATAACATGGAAGGGCAGACTTTACAGAGGTAATCAATTTGCAGAGGAAAAAAATCGCAAGGTTGAAGAGCCAGGAGAGCCCCTGCCCCGGACCCTGAGAGGGCCACCCACCATACCTGCCATACCTGACCCCTTATCAAGAGCCTCACTCTGATCACCTCCCCTCCCCTCTGAGCAGTCTTAGCCAACCCCCTCCCCCAATATCTCACATGCAGCAAGTGGCATCACTCCCCTCCTGGGGAGCAGGAACCCCGGGGAGATCCTTAAGGTGTCCGGCAGCTCTTGATCAGCAGCAGCAGGCAGCAGCAGACAGAGAGAGAGAGAGAGAGAGAGAGAGAGAGAGAGAGAGAGAGAGAGAGAGAGAGAGATCTGCCCGTGGCACTCCGCCCCAATACTGGCCCAAAGGCAATTTTACGGATACAATGAAAGGGGATTTGGGGCTTCACGTTTAGGTGAGTCTCCGAGCCTCGAGCAAATCTTCTGCATATCCCGTCTGCTCTCGTTTGACATAAACTCTCTTCCAGACTTGGCAAGATTTGCATAATCTTCCTGTAAGAGCAGACAGAAAAAGAGGGTGGGATGCAAACGAAGCCGGATCCAGTTTTGGGGAGGCCCTCGGCAGAGGGTGCCTGGGGGCCCCTCTGTGCCCACTGCTAGGCCCCCCCTTCTTGCCTGCCCACCCCCCCACCTCCCCCTGCCTGGGGATCCCTCCTCTGCCCTCTTGCAAGCTCCCCCACTGCCCGCAGCCACGTCTGCCCACGCCACCTGTGGGCCCTTTTCTCAATGGCGCTGGGCAGGGGGCCAGTTAGGAGACCCACTACCTGGGCCACCAGGGACGCTAATGCTTTGTGTACCACCCATGGACCCTTCTCCAGCAGTGCCAGGCAGCACCTGCAGCTGGGAGCAGGGGAGGCCAAGCCCTCACCGGCAGGCACTGGGGAGGGGGGGGAGAGTGTTCCCTCTAAGCTGAGCTAGTGTGAGCTAGCTCACAGTATTTCGGCCTCCAGCTCACACATTTTTGCCTTTGCTCAGGAAGGAGGGCTCCAGAGCAAACTAATTTCTGCAGTAGCCAAATTGCTCGCTTACAACTTGGATGCCAGGAGCTCACAAAGTAGAATTTTTGCTCATGAGACGCCACAGCTTAGAGGGAGCATTGGGTGCGGAGTGCAGCCAATGGAGGAGACATGTGGGTAGAGGCTCAGCAGCAGGGGGCCCCACCAGAACCCATGCCCCCCCCCGGCAGCTGCCCCACATCAGGGTGTGCTGACACCAGCCCTGGATGCAAATCAAATGTCTGCATGGGCTTCAAGGCAGGGCTTGGAGGAGGCTGCGCCCCACTCTTCCACATCTGTCTCCAAAGGAACCCCGCATTCTGCTGCCCAACTAAATGAGGGAAAGTTAACAGAGTTGCACATGGCCCCGTTCATCCCTTTTGTTACTGTCCATGGGGTTAAGGCTGCAAGGAGATCAAATCAGTCCAGTCCTCAAAGAAATCAACCCTGATTGTTCCCTGGAAGGCCAGAGACTGAAGCTGCAGCTCAAATACTTTGGCCACCAAATGAGAAGGGAGCCCTCCCTGGAGAGGACCCTGATGATGCTGGAAAAGACTGAAGGTGGAAGAAGAAGGGGATGGGAAAGGATGAGATGGTTAGACAGTGTTATCGAGGCAATGAACATGAAATTAAGCAAACTCCGGAGGATGATGGAAGGCAGGAGGTCAATGAAATCAGCAGGAATGTGCACTTTGGCTCCACAGAGAAACAGGAATGACCCTCCCCCTCCCCCTCTCTCTCACACACACACACCTCAGTGTTTTCTGTGTATATGCTGTGTTGCACGGTTCAACTCTCATTCCTGCTGGCTGGTTTGCACCCTTTCTTCTGCTCCTTTAAGCCCCGGTCAAGAACCAAGAGCTCTTGTGCCTCAACCATTTGGTCTGTAGCGGGTGAAGCAACTCTGGGTGTGGAAAACCTTTCTTTGATTAACCAGGTTAGAGGAATCCCATTGAACACAGTGGGACTTCCTTCTGGGGAAACAACTGGAGGGTCAGTCAGCAGACTTCTTGGCTTTAAAGCAGGAGGAGGAGGAGGAGGAGGAGATGAGATGAGATGAGATGAGATGGGATTGGATTAGATTGGATTTACACCCTGCCTTTCACTACCCAAAGGAATCTCAGAGCGGCTTACAAACTCCTTTTCCTTCCCCTCCCTACAACAGACACCCTGTGTGGGAGGTGGGGCTGAGAGAGCTCTTGACAGAAACTGCTGTTTTTCAAGGACAGCTCTTGTCAGAACGATGGCTTACCCAAGGTCATCCAGCAGGTGCAAGTGGAGGAGTGGGGGAATCAAACCCGGTTCTCCCTGATTAGAGTCTGTGCTCCTAACCACTACACCAAACTGGCTCTCACAAGAGGACCGCCAGTGACAAGACGGTCTTTTCTCATAAACATACAAGAAATGGTAAAGGCGGGGGGGGAATATCGAGACAGTGTGCAGCTGCAATAAAAAAGGCCAACACTATGCTGGGGATTATAGGGAAGAGTATTGAAAACAGATCAACCAACATCATAATGCCCCTATATAAATCAATGGTGTGACCTCATTTGGAGTACTGTGTACAGTTCTGGTCACCGCACCTTAAAAAGGATATTATAGTATTGGGGAAAGTGCCGAGAAGGGCAACTAGAATGATAAAAGGGTTGGAACACTTTCCCTATGAAGAAAGGTTAAAACGCTTGGGGCTCTTTAGCTTGGAGAAACGATGGCTGAGGGGTGACACGATCGAGGTTTACAAGATTATGCAAGGGATAGAGCAAGTTGAGAAAGAGGCACTTTTCTCCCTTTCTCACCATACAAGAACTCCTTGTGGGCACTCCATGAAATTGCTGAGCGGTCAGGTTAGAACGGATAAAAGGAAGTACTTCTTCACCCAAAGAGTGATTTGTCAGTGTATGTAAGACAGAAGCTAAGAATCCTGATCATGCTCATCTATTTGACAGGTGACAGCTCCGGGCTGGAAGCTCTAGCTGGAGCAAGCCGGTTCAGACCAGCACTCTAAGCAAGGTGTCAGAGTGACTCAGCACTGAGTGCTGATTGGTTGCAGCACTGTATATAAGCGTGCCATGTACAGAATATAAAAAAAACCCCTCTTGATGTGCAGATGCTTGGCAAAGCACTTTGCTTGTGGACTGTGTATACCAGGATCAACTAAAGACTTTTTGTAAATAAATCCTTGTAAATACTTCCTACACTTAACCGTGTGGACAGGGGACTTCTTTGGAGTGACCTCTGTTCTGCTGCACACTTGCAGGTGCTTAACAGTCCATCCTGACATGATTAACACGTGGAATTCCCTGCCACAGGAGGTGGTGGCAGCTACAAGCACGGACGGCTTCAAGAGGGAATTAGATAAGCATCTGGAGCAGAGGTCCATGGGTGGCTATTAGCCACAAGGTATAGATAGGGACTCTGGGTTTGGGGCAGGTGATGCACTCTATTCTTGGTGCTTGGGAGGGGGGGCAACAGTGGGAGGGCTTCTGGTGTCCTGGCCCCACTGGTGGACCTGCTGATGGCACCTGGTATTTTTGGCCACTGTGTGACCCAGAGTGTTGGACTGGATGGGCCACTGGCCTGATCCAACATTGGCTTCTCTTATGTTCTTATGTTAAGAACAGCTGTGCCAGAACTATGGCTTGTCCAAGGTCATCCAGCAGCTGAGAGTGGAGGAGTGGGGGATCAAACCCGGTTCTCCCAGATTAGAGCCCGCACACTTAGCCACTACACCAAACTGGCTCTCACAAGAGGAGAGCCAGTGACAAGACAGTCACTTTGAGTCCAGCACTGCTAAGGCGTTTCAACTTCATTTTGGGAGCCAGATGGGCTAGACAGAATCTGGTTTTATCTCCAGACTGAAAATGGAGATTCTCAAGACACCAGCCGCTGCAGACAGGCAACGGAAAACCAACGAATCAAGCCTTGTCTCAGCACCCGTCTCCTCTTCGGGCTCCTTTACTCCTCTGCCTCTCCACGCCGCAACAAAGACGGAGCTCCTGAGAAACAGTGTCACCCGATTACCTCTCTGCAGCTGTGTAGTCTTCTCAAAGGGTCACACAGCATCATGAGCTTTGGACCACTGGAGCACGCTGCATGCGCACCTAGCCATCGGCACACAGACACACACCTTTTTGGCCCTTCCATGGCACCTGGCTCCTCCTCCTCCTCCTCCTCCTCCTCCTCATTGCAGACAGGTTGCTTTGATCTTGCACAAGGCCTTTTTGCTGCCTGACAAGGAACGCCAAGGCTTTGAATGTAGAGGCGCGGGTTCTTCACAAGCCAGGACTGATTTTGGGACTCTGAACAGCCACAGAAGATTCCTGAGAAGTCAGCTTTGACAGCTCTCTCCCTTTTGAGCAGGCGACGTGTGGTTTTGAAGCTGATCTCTCTTCCTCTCGCTGTAAGGCCTCACCTTTGCCTTCGTCCGGGCCGTTCATTACCGTTACTGTTTGCCGAGAAATGTTGGCTGCTCAGCCCAGCCCTCTATTGTGCCTGAGGCACATGGGGAACTTTGATCCAGTGGAAAGAGCTGTTAGCTCTCCCGTTTGATCTGTGCCCTCGGAGATTTTTAGTGGGGCTATTGTGTGGTTATATCCGGAAAGTGGCTTTCGCTGCAAGCTGCCTTCAGTTGTGCTTCACGGGAGAAAGGCAGAAATTGCCCTCACCCAGATGGTCCAGGCTAGCAATACTCCCTCTAAGGTGTGTGGACTCTTGTGAGCAAACACTCTAATTTGTGAGCTCCTGGCATTACAGTTGTGAGTGAGCAATTTGCCTACTGCATAAATTAGTTTGCTCTGGAGCCCTCCTCCCTGAGCTAAGACAAAAATGCTTGAGCCGGAGGCTAAAAAAACTGTCAGCTGGCTCACACTAGCTCTGCTTAGAGGGAACACTGCAGGCTATGCCAATGTCACCTGATCCTAGAAGCTAAGCAGGGTCAGCCCTGGTCAATACTTGGATGGGAGAGCACCAGTGAAGTCCAGGGTTGCTACTACACAGAGCCAGTTTGGTGTAGTGATTAAGTGTGCGGACTCTTATCTGGGAGAACCGGGTTTGATTCCCCACTCCTCCACTTGCACCTGCTGATGTGACCTTGGGTCAGTCACAAGCTCTGGCACAGCTGTTCTCTCAAGGACAGTTTCTGTCAGAAGTTCTCTCAGCCCCACCCGCCTCACAGGGTGTCTGTTGTGGGGAGGGGAAGGGAAAGGAGTTTGTAAGCTGCTCTGAGACACCTTTGGGCAGTGAAGGGTGGGGTATAAATCCAATCTCCTCCTCCTCTTCTTCTTCTTCTTCTTCTTCTTCTTCTTCTTCTTCTTCTTCTTCTTCTTCTTCTTCTTCTTCTTCTTCTTCTTCTTCTTCTTCTTCTTCTTCTTCCTCTTCTTCTTCTTCTGAGGCAGGCAATGGCAAACCACCTCTGAATGTCTCTTGTCTTGAAAACCCTCCCCTGACTGGCATGGCCCAGCCTAGCCCAGTCTCCTCAGATCTCAGAAGCTAAACTGGCTCCACCCTGGTTAATACCGGGATGGGAGACCACCAAGGAAGTCCAGGGTTCCTACTACGAAGAGGCAGGAGATGGCCAACCACCTCTGACTGCCTCTTGCCTTGAAGACCCTGACAGGGTTGGCGTAAGTTAGCTGCAACTTGATGGCACTTTCCATCACCACACCGTCGGCAATTGCCACGCGTTGAACCGGCAAAGCGCCTGGCAGTTCAGCTCTTCTGCTTCTGGATTCCAGACAGCCTCGCAAAGCCTGAGCTTTCCAAATGAAGGCCACCCCCTCCAAAGGCCACGTCTGGATGAAACCCGAGTGGGCACACAGATTATATAGAAGATGTTTGCCAGCAAAGGACGCCTCCCATTGGTATTTCAAGCCGGCTGTGTTTAAATCTATGTGGCGCTAGTCCAACTGTTTGAGCTTCGTTGGCTAGTCTCACTCCTATTGCCATTCACTGAATAATTTATATCCCTCTCATTTTAAATCCAGTTTGGAAATTTGCACATTTAAAACACCTCAATAAAATGAGGAACAGAGCAAGGGAGAATTGCATTTGAATGGCATTTGCTACCCTGACTGTTTTGACCAGGATTAATCCTTCACGCTGGCATGGAGTCCAAACAGGGTCATCCTTGTGGCCCCCAGCAGTGGTGAGGAGAAGCCTAGTCTGCACTTGGTATTGCTAGGAAAGGGACCGAAAACAAGGCGGGTGCTATGGATCGGAGGCCCGTGCGGAGAACTCTGGCCCAGCAGCTCCAGTTGCAACGCTCTGCCCGCCTGCTGGTGGAGACTGTAGCAGCAGAAAAGGACACCCCAAAATGGTGTTTCTTATGGGGGAAAGGTTTTGTTTTACTTTAGTGGGAAATGAAGAAGAAGAAGAGGAGGAGGAGGAGGAGGAGGAGGAGATTGGATTTATACTTCGCCCTTCACTACCTGGAGGAGTCTCAGAGTGGCTTACAAACTCCTTTCCCTTCCCCCTCCCCACCACAGACACCCTGTGAGGTAGGTAGGGATGAGAGAGCTCTTTCCAGAATTGCCCTTGAGAGAACAGCTCTGACAGAACTATGGCTTACCCAAGGTCATCCAGCAGCTGCAAGTGGAAGCGTGGGGAATCAAACCCAGTTCTCCCAGTCCCTGCACTTAACTGCTACACCAGAGCATTATAACATTATGTTGTAATATTATGCATGGGGTGAAGAAGGAGAAGGAACTTTCTTCTTCTTCTCTCCAAACACTGGGAATTCAGGAACACCCAATAAAGCTGATGTGCAGTTGATTCAGGACAGACAAAAGAGATCACTTTAGAGGAAGATTTTAAAAATCTGCGGAGGATAGGCCGATCAATGGCCACGATGATGTTCAACCCCCATGTTCAGAGACAGTGTACCTCTGAATACCTGTTGCTAAAAGAGGGAGATCTGGGCTGCCCCACCCTGATTTCTGCCCTCCAATTGACCTCTGAACCAGATGCTGGGTCAGACATACCCTTGGTCTAGAGTTGTCAGGCGACTTGAGCATGTCCAGAAGAGGGCAACCAGGATGGTGAGAAGGTTGGAATCCAAGTCTTACAAGGAAAGGCTGAGAGAGTTGGGCTGAGAGTTCTATGATTCTATGATTCCAGGGCTTTTTTGGTAGAAAAAGCCTAGCAGGAACTCATTAGCATATTAGGCCACACCCTTGACAGCACAGCTCATTAGTCTATTATATATTTATTATTTATCAAGCCACACCCCCATGTTACCAGAAGTGTGGTCATCCAGCCACACCCACCTTTTGCTTCTTGTTCTGTTTACCTTGTTTGTTGTCAAAACGCCAGGGCTTCTTTTAGAGCAGGAACTCCTTTGCATGTTAGGCCACACACCCCCAACGCAACCAATCCTAATGAGTTTCTGCTGTTGGGTGTGGCCTATTATGCTAATGAGTTCCTGCTGGGCGTGGCCAACTCAGGAGCCAGCCGGAACTCCGTTCCTGTATGATTCTATGACTATTGTTTCTAGCTGCTCTGTCAGTCATGACATCACTTCTGGGGAAACCCATAAGAGCTTCTGGCAATTCCTAGAGTGACTGGACATTCTTCATTGGGAAAGTTCTCCAGCCCTTTTATCATTCTAGTTGCCCTTTTCTGCCATTTTCTCAATGCTATCATATCCTTTTTGATGTGTGGTGACCAGAACTATACACAGTACTCCAAATGAGGTAGCACCATCGATTTACAGTAGGGGAGAAGAGGAGGAAATGGTCAGCAAATTTCATTTGGCTACAAATTATTTGCTGCTTGTGTTTACAAAATGCATCTCCTGGTGGGCTGCGTTTATGTTCTGGGTGGGATCCTGCATTGAGCAGGGGGCTGGACTAGAGGGTCTGTATGGCCCCTTCCCACCCTGTGATTCTATAAGCCTGGATAACGTCAGTGCAAAGTACCACTGTGGGCCACAGAGGCTAATTCTATGCCTGTGGCCGGCTAAATAAGTATGGAACTCATCCCCTCCTTTTGACCCCCCCCCCACTGCTTGGGAGGGCAGGTGGCATGGCATAGCCCAGTCTCATCAGATCTTGGAAGCTAAGCAGGGTATTGGGAAGGGAGACCACCAAGAAAGGCTCTGCAGGGGAAGGCCATGGCTGACCACCTCTGCTTCTCGCTTGCCTGGAAAGCCCCTTGCTGGGGTCGCCATAAGTTGGAAGCTAAGCAGGGTCAGTACTTGGAAGGGAGACCACCAAAGAAGGCTCTGCAGGGGAAGGCCATGGCAAAGACTTGGCAGCTCAACACACGCCAGAGGGGTTATCGAGGCAAGGGAGAGCGAGTCCGTTTTCAGCTTACCGAGAGGTAAAAAAAGCCCAGGAACCTGCGCGGAACAGAAGACCTTGACATTTTGTGCATTTAATTTAATACCCTTCTGCAAAGAACCAATTATGCTTCTGACATTGCAGATAAGAACCAAGCCCACAGTAATACTCTCACTGGACCCGAAAGGGATATTATTCAGCTGCGGCGCCTCTTGTGAAGGCTCTTTGGGCTCTGCTCCAGCCTGCGCCACCATTGTCCTCGCTGAGCACGAGGTGTTCCGTGCGTGTTCACAAGACACTTCACGTGGCCTCTTCGGATCCTCTCCTCTCTGAGACGCAAGGTCTGAATGGCAAGGAAAGAGGCTGCCCTCCCCCCCACACACACACAACCTCTTCCCAAAAATGCTTCCCAAAGGCTGCTCTCAATCAGGGAGCGCATCTGGCTTTTCTTGCCTCTGAAACCATACCTGGTTCGTCGTGAAGATTCGTCACAAATAATTAAAGCCCGAGAAACCGGTTGTGTTGGAGTTTGCTGTGGGCTGAAGAGGGCTCAATTCTGGTGCTGGAGAAGACTCTTGAGGGTCCCTCGGACTGCAAGGAGATCCAATCAGTTAATCCTCAAAGAAATCAACCCTGACTGTTCCCTGGAAGGCCAGAGACTGAAGCTGAAGCTCAAAGACTTTGGCCATCCAGTGAGAAGGGAGGGAGCACTCACTGGAGAAGACCCTGATGCTGGGAAAGATTGAAGGCCAAAGAAGAAGGGGACGGCAAAGGATGAGATGATTGGACAGTGTTATCGATACAACAAACATGAAACTAAGGAAACTCTGGAGCATGACGGAAGACATGATGTGCATGATGTGGTCCATGGGGTCGCAAAGGGTCAAACTCGACTGTGCAACTGAACAACAACAACAAGAGGGCCAGAGTCTGGCAACTCACCCATAAACCCGATGCATCCATAAAACTGCCCACCTGAACCCTTGCACATAAAGCTGCCAACTTCCAGGCCGTGGCTGAAGATCTCCTGCCATTCCAACTCATTTTTGGGAGATAGGGATTAGTTCCCCAGGAGAAAATGGCTGCTTTGGAAGGTGGCCTCTATGGCATTATACCCCACTGAAGCCCCTCCCCGAGCCCCACCCACTTCAGGCCCTGTCCTCTAAATCTCCAGGTATTTCCCAACCCTTAGATGACAACCCTACTTCTGAGGCAGTTGTACGTCACGTGTCAGACCCTTGGCCAGGATTCAACTCAGTTCTGTCGGCCATCCTGAGACCTTGTCTCTGCTGAGGATGGAGCTCTGGTCCTTCTGCATGCCAGGTATGTGCTCTTCCAGCCCCTGAGCCACAGCCCCACCCCAGACATTTGACCACCAGCAGCCATCTGAGTGCACAAAGGCGTTGGGCACAGTTCGGCATCCTTCTAACCATGGTCAAGACTGACCCATCCCTTAGGTCAATTAAGAGCATGAGAGAAGCCAATGTTGGGTCAGGCCAATGGCTCATCCAGTCCAACACTCTGTGTGTCACACAGTGGCCAAAACTCAGGGGCCATTAGAAGGTCCATCAGCAGGGCCACAGCTCCAGAAACCTTTCCACTGTAACCCCCCAAGCACCAAGAAGACAGAGCACCAGTGCCCCAGACATGGTGTTCCATCTATACCTTGTGGCTAATAGCCACTGATGGGCCTCTGCTCTGCTCCCGATGTTTCTCCAGTCCCCTCTGGAAGCTGTCCATGCTTGTAGCTGCCACCACCGCCTGTGGCAGTGAATTCCATGGGTTAATGACTCTTTAGGTGAAGAAGGACTTCCTTTGATCTGTTCTCAGCCTGCTACTCGTTAATTTCATGGAGTGCCCACTTGAGTTCTTGTACTGTGAAGAAGGGAGAAAAGTACTTCTTTCTCTACCTTCTTGATCCCATGCATAACTTTGTAAAACTCTATCAGGTCACTCCTCCGTCATCATTTCTCCAAGAGCCCTAACCCCTCTAACCTTTCTTCATAGGGAAGGTATTCCATCCCGTAAATCATTCTAGTCACCCTTCTCTGCACTTTTTCCAGTGCTAGAATATCCTTCTTGAGGTGTGGTGACCAGAACTGTACACAGTACTCCAAATGAGGCCGCACCGTAGATTTATACAGGGGTGTTCTGATAACTGGCTGATTGGTTTTCAATCCCCTTCCTCATAATCCCCAGCATATACATCCACTTGAAGTTGTCTTCTGCTGAATCAGACCTCCATCAAGGGTCAGCCTTGTCTACTCAGACTGTCAGTGGCTCTTTGGGGTCTCAGGCAGAAAGGGGGCTTTCACGTCACAGGGTATAGATGGGAACTCTCAGTCTGGGGCAGGTGATGCACTCTATTCTTGGTGCTGGAGGGGGCAGCAGTGGGAAGGCTTCTAGTGTCCTGGCCCCACTGCTGGACTTCCTGATGGCACCTGGTATATTTTGGCCACTGTGTGACAGAGTGTTGGACTGGATAGGCCATTGGCTTGATTCAACATTGGCTTCTCTTATGTTCTTATGTCACCTACAGCCAGATCCTTTCAACTGATGATACCGGGGATCGAATCTGGGGCCTTCCGCCTGCCAAGCAGATGCTTTGACCACTGAGCCATGGCCCCTTCCCCATTGAGAATGAGCAACTCCGTCCTTTGAAATAGGGCAGGAAAAGGTCATTGATGTGATTCGCTATGCTAAACCGTCTGCTTGCATGTGGCACAGGGTTGCCAGCTCCAGGTTGGGAAATATCTGGAGATTTGGGGTTAGGGTTAGGGGAGGGGGGGACTTCAGATGGGGTATTGATGCCATAGGGCTCACCTTCCAGAATGACCATTTTCTCTGGGTGAACTGGTCTCTGTTGCCTGGAGATGAGTTGTGAGAGCAGGAGATCTCCAGCCACTATACGGAAGTTGGCAAGCCTGGCTGTGGCACTCATTTCCATGCAAGAAACCACCTTGCTGGATCAGGGTCAATCTTTTTCCTCCACCGCACATAAAAACAGAAGGTCAGATCCATCTCTGGGCATCATCCCAACACAACTCCTGCAGTCACGAAATTTCGATCTAAGGCATGAATGATCGCGAACACGGAGGCAGTCAGTTCCACCCGATATCCATAACCTGCCAAACACCAGTGAGAGGCCTGCAGGATTTGACTCACCGTGTAAAGTATGGAAGACGGCAAATAGAACACAAAGAGGCTTTGGCAACTGTGCAGACCTGTTGTTTAAATGGGGCAAATATCAGGCCCCGAATTGCCCGCTCGCGGGGAGAGCAGGATACAAATGTAATAAACTAAACTAAACTAAATGTGACTGTGGTGTAGCCCACCAAACTGTTTTCCATTTGTCACAGGAATGCGAGCATCGTGCTTTCCAGGGAGATGTGACGGAGCTCCTAGAACTCTCCCTAGCCTGCCATCAAGTGGGTTGAAAATTTAGATGCATTTAGGGAGATTGCCCAGTCGGTCTGCGTACCTGTTGTATCAACTTGGTTGTGTGCTTCATATATGCCTCCTGTGTGCAATTTCACCATACAGTAAATCAATCCCCCCTTCAGTACCCACCACCAGAGCTCAGTCCACTGAGGCAGCCGACTTTGTGCGAAATTCTGTGCAGCAGCCTACAAAACTCGACTGGACATTCAAGAAAGGAAGGAAACATAAAGTATGACAAAAGCCAATATAATATATACAATTCTATAAATTTTAAGCCTTAAAGTTTAAAACCCTCTTCTCACAATATATCCCTATGTATTATTGGAATGTTTCTTTTACAGTTTCTTATACAAAGTTTATTATAGTTTTAACTGAAACGTTTAACTGATTTGGGGCGATGACTATCGGGGGTTTTTCTTTTGTGATTCATGCTGGTGCAATACCGTAATAAGAGAACATAAGAGAAGCCAATGCTGGATCAAGCTAATGGCCCATCTAGTCCAACACTCTGTTACACAGTGGCTGAAAATACCAGATGCCATCAGGAGGTCCAGCAGTGGGGCCAGGACACCGGAAGCCCTCCCACTGTTGACCCCCCCCCCCAAGTACCAAGACTACAGAGCATCGCTTGCCCCAGAGTCTCTATATATACCTTGTGGCTAATAGCCACTGATGGATCTCTGCTCCATATGCTTATCTAATTCCCTCTTGAAGCCGTCCATGCTTGTAGCTGCTACCACCTCCTGTGGCAGTAAATTCCATGTGTTAATCACTCTTTGGGTGAAGAAGGACTTCCTTTTATCTGTTCTAACCCGACTGCTCAGCAATTTCATGGAGTGCCCATGAGTTCTTGTATTGTGAGAATGGGAGAAAAGTACTTCTTTCTCTACTGCTCTATCCCATGCATAATAAGCCTCGATCATGTCACCCCTCAACCATCTCCAAGCTAAAGAGCCCCAAGCGCTTTAACCTTTCCTCATAGGGAAGGTGTTTCAACCCTTTTATCATTCCAGTTGCCATTTTCTGCACTTTTTCCAATGCTATAATATCCTCTTTGAGGTGTGGTGACTGGAACTGTACACGGTACTCCAAATGAGGTTGCACCATCCATTTATACAGGGCCATGATGATACTGGCTGATTTGTTTTCAGTTCCTTTCCTAATAATCCTCAGCATAGCGTTGGCCTTTTTTATTGCAGTCACACACTGTCTCAACATTTTCAGTGAGTTGTCTACCATGACTCCAAGATCTCCGTCTTGGTCAGTCTCTTGGTAACTTTGAGGCAGCCTCCAGAGGTCTTCTCTTCAAGCGAACACAGTTTAGCCCACCTTTCCGAAAGCCCTTTTCCCCCACCCTCCCCCGACACCCCTCTGGCTGCCTCGGTGCACATGATGCCACCAAGAAATGGGCTCTACTCCTCAACACATGTGGGGTGGCCACCATTCGGCTAGCCAAGAGCCTCCTGGCACCCAAGACACTGATGGAAAACACCTATGATGAGATCGTCACAGTCTCGATGAAGTACTATGCACCGAAGCCCACCACAATGGCCAAGTGCATGGACTTCCAAGCACACCTCCAAAAGCCCAGTGAGACAGCCGCCACATTCATGGCTGAGCTCCATCAACAAGCGATGGATTGCGGGTTCACGAAAGTGCAGGAGAACATCCTGACCCAATTCGTCTGGGGTTTGTGGGACGCCAAACGCCGTTGCAAACTGGTAGGCACTGCTGACCTCAAGATAGATGGAGCCCTCCAGGTGGCCACCATGTACGAGGGCTCGCATTGAGACCGTCCGCCATCATCATCAGCAGCACACCACATGTTACCAGCTGCAGCGTCTGACATCTCAGGCAATGATGAGGTCCTGCAAGTCCATCAACCCAACTGCCGGAATCCCTGGCTGTCATGTTCTCTCAAGTCTGTGGGGAGGGGCAGTGCTGAGCCTTGCCTGACCTGCTGTTCTTCTAAACCAAATCTGTGAGGTAGAGTTAGGCCAAGACAGAGCGACCAAATAGGATCTGGAGCCCACATATTGGCTGGTTTGAAGATCGATGGGTAGGTTGGAAGGTGATGGGCCGTGTTGTTGTTGTTTAATGCTGGTATGGATTTTTGCATGTGAGCCAATCAGTTCAGAACAGGGTTTTTTTGTCTGAATAGTCTTCAACTAGATGAGCGCTCTCTGTGTGTGTGTATGCACACACAGAAAGAGACTCTGCACCCTTGTCCTTCCGCCCTCCTCCAGATTTAATACCTGTGCCACTCCAGAGGACTCAGTGTCCCTGTCCACACCTCAAAACACAGAGTCCTGTCCTGTCCACTCCTCCCCAACCCAAACAAGCTGGCCACGATCCTCCCTGCCTCTGGCCGCGGTCCAGGAGGCGCTCCCACGAGATCGATGGATCGGCTCTCTAATCCCTGGGGTTTCATTTTCAGTGAGACTTAAAAACACATCTCCAGAGACCCTCCCGGCCAGCTGTAGCTCTTGGGCTTTATTAGGAGCTCTAAAATATTCAACGGGCAGTAGATGAGAGCTCCCCTTCTCCTTCTGGCAGAACACAGAATTTGCTGCTGCGGTTTCTGCCTTGTTTTTTTTCCCCTCCAACAAAATCCGTGCACAAATGAGAGCGACCTGTTCATACGGAGGGCATTCAAATCGCTTTCTGTTCAGCTGACATCGACAGGGGGCAAATTCTCAGCCATGTTCTCACAAATTTTTTTTTAAAAAAATTCTGAGATTCTGGGTTCCAAATGAGTGATGCACAGTGGCTTGTAGGGTTGCCATCCTCCAGGTGGAGCCTGGAGAGCCAGTCTGGTGTAGTGGTTAAGTGCGCAGACTCTAATCTGGGAGAACTGGGTTTGATTCCCCACTCCTCCACTTGCACCTGCTGGATGACCTTGGGCAAGGTATAGTTCTCTCAGAGCTGTTCTTGAAAAAGAGCCATTTCTGTCAGAGCTCTCTCACCCCTGCCTGTCAGCTGCTCTGAGACTCCTTCGGGTAGTGAAGGGCAGGGTATAAATCCAATCTCCTCCTTCTCCTCCTCCTCTTCGTCTTCTTCTTCTGCTGCTGCTGATGTGACCTTAGGTCAGCCACAAGCTCTGGTACAGCTGTTCTTGAAAAAGGGCAGTTTCTGCCAGAGCTCTCCCAACCCCGCCTGCCTCACAGGGTGTCTGTTGTGGGGAGGGGAAGGGAAAGGAGTTTGTCAGCTGCTCTGAGGCTCCTCTGGGTAGTGAAGGGCGGGGTATAAATCCAAACTCCTCCTCCTCCTCCTCCTCCTCCTCTTCTTCTTCTTCTTCTTCTTCTTCTTCTTCTTCTTCTTCTTCTTCTTCTTCTTCTTCTTCTTCTTCTTCTTCTTCTTCTTCTTCTTCTTCTTCTTCTTCTTCTTCTTCAGAATTATAACTGACCTCTATAGTCTACAGAGATCAGTTGGAGGGAAGATTCCATGACCTTCTGCCCTGGCTATGGGCCTGACTGCTGAGCCCCCTCCCCAAACTCTGCCCTCGGGAGGCTCCACCCACAAAATCTCTGGGTATTTCCCAACCAGGAGCTGGCAACCCTATTCATATTTTGAGTACTTTGGAGCTCTACTTCAATGTGCAGACGTGTCTGGGGGGAAGGAGAAGAGCATTATATTTCCTTCACAAAAACTCCAGTTGAGTCACAAAGAGAGGGTGGTTTCTAATTACTCACTCAAACAGTACCCACCTGATATAGTATGGAAAGAGATCAGCAAAGCCAGAATGATACTGAAGGGCAATGTGCTACAAGACAGGCCCAAGAGAAACAGCAGAACATCACTGGTGGTCACACGCAGCTCTCACCTCAAACTTCTCAGGCTCACCCCTCCCGGTCCCACCTCCAGACTGGGAGAAGAAGACTCAGAGGTCTCTCCATTCCTACTCACATCTGAGGAAGGGAGCTGGCACTCTCAAGCCAATACCATGGAATTCTTGTTGGTCTCTAAGGTTCTCCTGGATTCAAACCTAACCCTTCTACGTGAAAGGAACGTTTCCTCCGGGGAGCCCCTGCCTGAAATCGGAAGTGGTACGGTCCAGGCACAGGCTGGTCTCCTCGTGAGAAGGAGGTCTGATTCACTATGGGAAATGTCCTTCCATCCAAAGAAGCACGTTCGGATTCCGCAAGGCTGATGGGACCGGCTCTGCCTCTCTTAGCAATTAAGTCTTCCTTCCGCCTCACCTGGAACCCAAAGGGGAAAACGGGGAGTCTGGCTACGTTTGATGCCTGTGATGTCCGACGCATCCAGGGGCAGAAAAGTGCTTGAAATTGGAGCCTGATAAGGCCAGAGTGTCTTTTTTTTCCTCCCACAGATCCATAAATTAAAGTTTTAGCAAAAGCCTTTGATGCTAAATTCAGTCTCAGAAATAAATCTGGAGTAGTTCACATGAAAGGCTTTTTAGAAATCCGTACCAGGAATGGCTCCCAGTATATATTTCAAGGGACTGCAGCTCCTGCTTCCCACCCAGGCCCCGTCTCTGTTTGCATAGGGTCGCCAACTCCAGGTTGGGGGATTCCTGGAGATTGAGGGACTGAGTGTGAGGAGGGCGCTCTGCAGGCGTGTGACGTCACGGGACCCACCCTCTAAATCTGCCCTTGCTCCATGGAAACGAATCTAGGTAGCCGGGAGCTCACTTGTAAATCTGAGCAAACTCCAGGAGCCATCTGGAGGTTGGCAACCCATGTTCACAAGGCCTGACCCTTCTCTGCATGACAATTTGCAGCAAACCCCCTCCCCCCAAAAAAACCCCCCAAAACAACCACCTTTGGCTCATTTACTTCTAGGATGATGGGCTGGAAGATACCCACAGATGGGGCAAGTGTTACTCTCTGGATTTTGTGCGTTAAGCTGCAGCAGTTCTGGAGGCACTCCGCTTTGTACATGCTTAAAAGCACTCATGTTTAAAAGCACCACCTCACAGGGTGTCTGTGGAGAGAGAGCCAGTTTGGTGTAGTGGTTTACCAGAACGTGTTGGGAAACTGGCAAAAATACTTAGATATTCTGAGTTTACAATGGATCTTTGCTTCACTGGAGAGGAGGTATTTCTTTCTGTGTAAAAATCTTTTATTTCTAAGGGAAGGGCACACAGGAAAATCTACAAAATAACAAAGACCTAAGGCTACATCTCTACAGCTACAGAACAGACCGACCACACGGTCCGACAGCAACAATCAATAACAGTTAGGAGTGCGGACTCGAATTTGGGAGAACCAGGTTTGATTCCCCACCCCTCCACATGCAGCTGCTGATGTGACCTTGGGTCAGTCACAAGTTCTGTCAGAGCTGTTCTCTCAAGGGCAGTTCTTGAAAAAGCTCTCTCAGTCCCACCCGACTCCCAGGGTGTCTGTTGTGGGGAGGGGAAGGGAGAGGAGATTGTAAAAGCCGCTCTGAGACTCTTCCAGGTAGTGAAGGGTGGGGTATGAAGCCAATCTCTTCTTCTTCTTCTTCTTCTTCTTCTTCTTCTTCTTCTTCTTCTTCTTCTTCTTCTTCTTCTTCTTCTTCTTCTTCTTCTTCTTCTTCTCCTCCTCCTCCTTCTCCTTCTCCTTCTCCTTCTCCTTCTTCTTCTTCTCCTTCTTCTCCTTCTTCTTCTTCTTCTTCTTCTCCTTCTTCTCCTCTCCTTCTCCTTCTCCTTCTTCTCCTTCTTCTCCTTCTTCTCCTTCTTCTCCTTCTTCTCCTTCTTCTCCTTCTTCTCCTTCTTCTCCTTCTCCTTCTCCTTCTCCTTCTCCTTCTTCTCTGTCTCAATGCCTGGTGTTCAGAAATAGACTGCCTCTGGCCCGGGAGGATCCACCTCCCCACTGAGATAAACAGCCTCCAATCAACCTTCCATGAATTTACCTTTGTGTTTCTTCAAGGTGGGACATCCTGTTATCAGCCACGACACACTATCCAGCTACAATTGCCAACCTCCAGGTGGGAGCTGGAGATCTCTGAGAGTTACAGCCAGTCTCCCGACTACAGAGATCAGCTCTCTTTCAGGCAGCTCTGGATTACATCCCACTGAGGTCCCACCCCTCACCAGACCCAGCCCTCCCGAGGCTCTGTCCTCACACCTCCAGAAATCTCCCAACCTGGAGCTGGCAACACCTCGTTAATCCCCAAGGACAGCCGCGGGAAGGTCCGGTTCCAAAAAGGACACGGAGGCTGCAGTGGTTTCTGCTGGCCTTCGAGCTGCCACCAGACCCTTCCCCCCTTTTTTGTGCCAGGGGAAGGTCCCAGCTCTGCGAGGCAGAAAAGCTCTTCCGGGTGCTCTTGGCAAGTGCCTGCTTCATGGAGCAAATCAGACTGGCCACCTTGTGCTGTGGTCTCGTCCCCTTCACTCTGGGATCCCTAACTGGCTGGGCTCCTCCCAGGATTGGGGGAAAGGCTCCAACACACACACACACACACAAACACTTCATGGCTGCAAAGAAGCCAGGGGCAAGATTTGTGGACAGGCATGAAAAGCTGCAATGTCAAAAATCACTGTTCGAGTAAATAACACAGCTGGTCTCAAAACATCTTTGGATTTTGACATCGTATGGTTACCCATCCTGGAATACTTAATGAACAATGATGTAATCCCCAACATACTACAGGATTTGAATTTATGGTGATGTTTCCTGTTATATTTTGCTGTTTCATCTCTGTAATAAGTCACAGCTTTATGGCTGGAGTATATTATGTCCTATGTACAGGAATTTCTACCTTCCCTAATTGCATAATGCTGTATGGTTGTTACGTACCTTCTATTTTTCTTTTTCTTTCCTTTCTTTTCCTTTCTTAGTTGTTGAACATAAGAACATAAGAGCATAAGAGAAGCCAATGTTGAATCAGGCCAATGGCCCATCTAGTCCAACACTCTGTCACACAGCGGCCAAAATATACCAGGTGCCATCAGGAGGTCCAGCAGTGGGGCCAGGACACTAGAAGCCCTCCCACTGCTGCCCCCTCCAGCACCAAGAACAGAGTGCATCACCTGCCCCAGACTGAGAGTTCTCATTCTATACCCTGTGGCTAATAGCCACTGATGGACTTCTGCTCCATATGTTTATCTAAATCCTTCTTGAAACTCTCCATGCTTGTAGCTGCCACCACCTCCTGTGGCAGTAAATTCCATGTGTTAATCACTCTTTGGGTGAAGAAGGACTTCCTTTTATCTGTTCTAACCAGACTGCTCTTGTATTGTGAGAAAGGGTTTGGCTGTTCTTGTTCGTATTTGTATTCTGACAATCTTAATTAAAAATATTGTTGTTGTTGTTGTTTTTTAAAAAAAGCTGTATTCTTTTGAACTATGGCGCTGGAGAAGACTCTTGAGAGTCCCTTGGACTGCAAGGAGATTGAATCAGTCAATCCTAAATCAAACCTAACTCTTCCCTGGAAGGCCAGAGACTGAAGCTGAAGCTCAAATACTTTGGCCACCAAGTGAGAAGGGAGTCCTCACTAGAGAGTAGACCCTGATGCTGGGAAAGTCTGAAGGTCAAAGAAGAAGGGGACGGCAAAGGATGAGATGGTTAGACAGCGTCATCGATGCAACAAACATGAAACTGAGCAAACTCCGGAGCATGACGGAAGACAAGAGGGCCTGGCATGGTGTGGTCCATGGGGTCACGAAGAGTCGGACTCGACTGTGCAACTGACCGACAAGCTGTGAAGGATCTGAATGGTGGGGGCTTTGGGGGGAAACAGACCACATGCCCCAAAATGTTCTGGAGCAATGCAGTGCTATGATGAAATAACACAACTGCAAGCCCATCCATGGGCTGAAGACAGCCCTTCCCATTCTTCATCTTTCTCTAGTGCTATTGAACTGCAGCCTCACTCCCAAATCCCAATGCAAATGTCCATCAGATCTGCCAGCTGAATGAAAGATACTGTCGATACGATTCTGCGCTGTCAAAAGCCTCCCCCACATGAATGTGTTTTTTCCCCCCTATGGGAGTGTCTGTCCTTCTCTCTGCAAGCCCCTCCCACCACGGATTGTTTCCCCACATGTGTTATATTTCTGCACGGTCAACCCCCTCTCTACCCCACCAACCACTGGGCAAAGCATTTTTTTTTCCTGTTGGGGGTGTCCATCCACCCCGCTGCAAGCTCCCCTTTCCCTCGTCAATGGATCATTTCCCATTTGTGCTGCATTTCTACACTGTCTGTTCCCATCCTCTTGGCTGGCTAATGCATTTTTCACACAGAAATGTCTTTCAAGCCCGTTGCAAGCCCTTCCACCCCACATCAATGGAGCATTTCTCATGCATTAGTTGCATTTCTGCACTGTCGTAGAATCATAGAATGTTAGAGTTGGAAGGCACCTTGCAGGTCATCTAGTCCAACCCCCTGCACTGTCAAGATCTCCAGATAGTCAGACAAACACCAGGCTTCATAAGAAGACAGCATTTATTAAGACTAAGTTACAGCAACATGAAAACTTTCATTGTCAGTGATACTGAGAGATACAAAACAGCATCAGTTATAGCCCCCTTGAAATGCCCCCCTACTACAAGCCAATGGTTACAATTCCCGTGCGCGGCAAAAGGAAAATTAACGGCCACCAGATATGTCTGCAAGAAGCCAAAGAGGCCTGAGACTCAAGGCCAGCCGTTTAGATAAGACACAGTGTAGACACAGTAAATTAGAGGCCCTGGAGACTTGGTGTTACTCCCGCATTCCAAAGCCATGAAAAACGTTTCTTCTCTCCTCCCCCCTCTGCAGTTATGGCAGGTTTACCTGACATGCACTCTGCAGGAGCAGAGCTGAAAAATAGCCCTACATACCTACAACATGCCCAAAAGAGGGTTGTCCAGCCTCTGCTTGAAAATGTCCAGCGAAGGAGCATCCACCACCTCCTGAGGCAGGCTGTTCCACTGATCAACCACTCTTACAGTTAGGAAGTTTCTCCTGATATTTATCCGGTAACGACTCCCTTGCGATTTCCACCAATTAGATCTAGTTTTGCAATCCGGAGCACGAGAGAATAGATCTGCTCCATCTTCTACATGACAGCCCTTTGCATATTTGAAGACGGCAATCATGTCCCTTCTAAGCCTTCTCTTTCCCAGGCTAAACAGTCCAACTCTTTCAGCCTTTCCTCGTAAGACTTGGACTCCAACACTCTCACCGTCCTGGTCACCCTCTTCTGGACACGCTCCAGCTGGTCAACATCCTTCCTAAAGTGTGGTGCCCAAAACTGGACACAGGACTCCAGGTGAGGCCTGACCATCGCAGAATAGAGTGGAACTATCACCGCCCATGATCTGGACACAGTGCTTCTGTGAATGCATCCTAAGATTGTCAACTCCCTCATCCTTCCTTTCCTGGCATAGGTGCTGAATAAGAATAATGCGGTTCTGAGATTCTTCCACTGCGTGCATTATCGTGGAAGCAGTAGTACAATTGTGCTCTTCTGATGTAGCATTTACTTTAGAAAAGTATTATATGTACTTGCCCCTTTCCAATGCTTTTAACAGTGGAATAATGTCTCCTCCCTCCCTCCCTTTCTTCCTTCCTGTTATGTATTGGGACTGAACCATTGCAGGACTGTGCTGCCAGAGACAGGGTGAACTTGGAGCTGAATAACAATAGACCAACAGGATTCTGGCAGTAACCAATCAAGGTGTAGGACTGGGCTGCCAGAGACAGGGTGAGCTTGAAGCTGAATAACAATAGAGCAACAGGATTCTGGCAGTAAACAATTAAGATGTAAAGTTTTGTAAATAGCCTATCATTGGGAGTGGGGTGTGTTGGGGTGTGGCCATTAGATGCAATATAACTGAGCTGAGGCTCTGGTCTGCAGCCTTGTTCTTGCTGAAATCACTGAATAAAGTAGAGCTGGTCACTAGACTGGGAGTCTGTTCATCCATGGAACCCACTATTTAACCCTTCCTTCCTTCCTTCCTTCCTTCCTTCCTTCCTTCCTTCCTTCCTTCCT
This sequence comes from Gekko gecko, assembly GCA_029375565.1. Lineage (NCBI taxonomy): Eukaryota > Metazoa > Chordata > Lepidosauria > Squamata > Gekkonidae > Gekko > Gekko gecko. The sequence goes on along the minus strand of JAPDNY010000003.1, from coordinate 243,512,563 downwards.
TCCTTCCTTCCTTCCTTCCTTCCTTCCTTCCTTCCTTCCTTCCTTCCTTCCTTCCTTCCTTCCTTCCTTCCTTCCTCTGACCTACAGGTCTTGAGTAATATCAGTCCATCCCAGCTAGGAATAAGAGGAACGATTTAAGCCAGAGAGGGCAGGCTATACCCTGTTAGAGAAGATGTGGTGTCACAGGCTGCCCAAACTCTCATGGCTGAACAAGGCATTCAGCTAACAGAAGAAGATTTGCTGGCCTAGAATCCATTAAAAATTTAGTCACTAAAGTATCTAGGGGAAGCTGATTTCACTCGCACGTAAGTGGTCTGAGCCATTTCTCTCCATCCTTATAACAGGGACGTCCAATAATAATGTCTTCAGTGGGGAAGGAATAGAAATGACCTGCCACATTTTTGAAAAGTTGTATTGGTGTGTGTGTGGGGGGGGAGGATTTATGAGCAACTATAAGGCAATTGACCAACATCATGCAGAGGGGGAAAGGAGGGGAGGGGGGCATTTCATGCTGCGCACAGAAAAGGCATAATTTCCCTTTCAGGTGCAAGAAACCGCTCCGGAGGGCTGCCACATTGGTCTATAATAGAATAGTCAAATTCAACTCCAGGAGCACCTTAGAGACCAACACGTGTTTCAGGGTATGAGTTTTGGAGGCTCAAAGTTTCCTCCGTCACATACTTGCTTACAAGAAAGCGCTTGTGGCAGAAAATGCCGATTTTCAGAGGTTTAAAACAAAGCACTTTCTTGCAGAACAAATGGGTTGTTCCCGATTTGTGTACAAATACAGGACTATGTTCTGTGGAAAAGGGAGAAAGACCCCCATGAGCCCACCAACTGAAAATCCTGGGTGTGAAAGCAACTCTGGTTCACTTTCTGGTGGGGAGCCCTGTTAGTCGGAAGCAGGAAGACATTTAAAGACCCACAAAGTTTAATCTGGGGTCGAAGCTTTCCTAGGCATTCTCACGAAACCTCATACCCTTGTTCACACTGTCCAGTTCACACCGGCAAGGCAGGATATAAATTGAAAGTAAATAAAAATTAAATTAAATTAAAAAATAAATACCCAGAATCAACCTTTATTGGTCTTAAAGGTGCCACGGGACTCAAAATTTGTCCCAATATGTGTTGATTGAATGAGCTTGCTTGCGTACCACCTTTCAACACAAATGTTCTGAAAGAAGTTTATATATATATATATATATTTAAAGGGGTGGATTAAAATTAACTAAAAGAAGGGAGCCCGTAGCTGGGGCTGGATCCAGGCATAAGAATCCAACACCTGGCTGCTTTCTGCAATGCCCTCCCCCCCCCCGATGGCCTCAGCCACCGTGGCTGAATATTGTAGTTGAACTGTTCTGTGACCATCAACAGCACTTCTTACCCAGTGCTCAGTCCGCATCATAAAAGGCCAACAACAGATAATTGTATATTCATGCAAAAGGAGCTTTTTGACTCTCAGAAGCTCCTAGACTGAAAACCTTCTTGGTCTCTAAGGTGCTTGTTATTGATCAGTCTCACAGTCGAGTCCGACTCTTTATGACCCCACAGACCACATCACGCCAGGCCCTCCTGTCTTCCGCTGTCCTCTGGTGTTTGCTCAACTTCATGCTCGTTGCCTCGGTGACACTGTCTAAGCATCTCATCCTTTGCCGTCCCCTTCTTCTTTGACCTTCAGTCTTTCCCAGCATCAGGGTCTTCTCCAGTGAGGGCTCCCTTCTCACTTGGTGGCCAAAGTATTTGAACTTCAGCTTCAGTATCTGCCCTTCCAGGGAACAGTCAGGGTTGATTTCTTTGAGGACTGACTGATTTGATCTCCTTGCAGTCTAAGGCGCCGTGGGACTCAAATCTCACTCATGTATTTGTGATATTTTTACAAGACAAGAAGTAAGCCATGCTTTTAAAAAAAAATCCACTGGTGGGCATAACAGCAGCTCCACCAGCCAGCCAAAAAGACCTCTTCCTCGTGCTTTTGAGCAGTTCCTGAAATCTAGCAGAAGTAAACAAACTGGGGCTTTTAACTCCATTTGGTTGACAGAGCAACCAGGACTGCGTTCTACTGTTTCACCTTCAAGTACTCTGCATATCAAAACTCCGCTATCTTAGTGAGCTGTTCCTCTGTAAAATAGTTTTCCCAGAAACCACTTGAAAGCTCCCATAGAAAAACTGTCTGTGCTTGACAAGGGGAAACTGCTGTTGTTTTCCATTCCTATGACCTCCTGACATTTTCAGGTATTGGTTTATTCTCTATTGAATATCCTCAGGGAAGGAATGTGGCCATGACAGTGCAGCTTTGGGGCTGGTGTTTTATCTGAGGGGTATCAGTTGGGGATGCTTTGCAAACATCAGGGTCACTGACACAGAATACCTGGCTGGAAGGGGTTTTCCTAATACCAGCTTCTGCTCTTTCCTTTTCATGTGCAGGAGACAAATGAAGGTCTGCCATGAGGGACAGAGGATTGTTGGGAGAAAGACAGTTTTCCCTTTGACAGGAAGCTTTGTCAGGGTTTTGCACAGTTCAGTGGCAGATCAACCATGAAGCAGGCTAAGCCCGTGCTTCGGGTACCAGGGCCAAAGGGGGCACCACAAAGTTGGGAAAAGGGTGAGGAAATGTAGAAAAATGCCTTTCAGGTCATGAATATTGGAACTTTGATACATTTAACTTGTGAAATATTAAAACAGATGTTGTATTGTATTTTTGTAGGACTTATTGTAGCCAAAGTTTGCCTTAGTTTGTACAGTATATATTGTGTTATCATATGAATAAATTTTTGTATTGCTGCAGCCTGCATTGTATATCTGGTCAGACAGGTCAACAACTAAAATGGACACTGGGTCAGTGTGGCAAGGAGGGGGGGCACCGAGATGGGTCAGTGCTTCGGGCACCAGGGAGCCTTAATCCGCTCCTGGCACAGTTCTGAAACCCCTACAAATTCTGTTTGACCATACGTGATGGTGCGATAAAAGCCGTGTGCGTGGCGACCACTTTCCATCCTCTGTCTCTGCCCTTCACTCGCCTGCCATGCTACGAATGTGCTAGACCCTGGTTTGTTGCCATGCAGTAATATACTGCTCAGTGCCCGTCAGGGTGAGGGCAAAACCATTTGCATGATAATGTGAGCGAGGTGGGGGAATCTGTATCCCTGATCCATGTGCGCTCACCTTCTGTTGCAGAAGATTTGCACACTGTGTTGTTCTATTTACGGCACATTCAGTCATAATTATACCATTAAGCGACAGTGTTTATTATCTGAAGGTAACGGCAAAGATGTTGAAAACAAACAGACCCCCAACCTGTTCATTTCAGCATGACAGCGATCCTTCTTGGTAATTTGTCTTCTTCTTCTTCACGTCAGCCGCCGCCGTTGAGAGAAGAGTTGCAAGGCTACGTTTCACCCGCCAAAGAACCCCGTGCAAAACCGGTCATTAAGGTTCTGCTCACAATGGTCCGGCATTCACGCGGAGCCTCTTTTGAGTGCCGAATGTTTTGTTTTGGAAACGCAACGGCCAAATGCAAGCACTGCCTTCATCAGGGCTGGGTCATTTCTGGAGTTGAAGTCTATTCCCAGAGTTGACACCATGAACTTTGTTAGCAATACTCCACACTACATCTTCATTTGTCTTTTATGGTTGCCAACCTCCAGGTAAGAACATAAGAGAAGCCATGTTGGATCAGGCCAGTGGCCCATCCAGTCCAACACTCTGTGTCACACAGTGGCCAAAACCCATCAGGAGGTCCACCAGTGGGGTCAGAACTCCGGAAGCCCTCCCACTGTTGCCACCCTCCCTGAGCACCAAGAATACAGAGCATCACTTGCCCCAGACATAGTGTTCCCTCTATACCTTGCAGCCAATAGCCACTGATGGACCTCTGCTCCAGATGTTTATCCAGTCCCCTCTTGAAGCTCTCTAAGCTTGTAGCTGCCTGCCACCAGCGGTGGATTCCACTGTTAATTGCTCTTTGGTTAAGTATATCCTTTTATCCGTCCTAATCCAGCTGCTCAGCAATTTCATTGAGTGCCCATGAGTTCTTGTACTGTGAGAAAGGAAGAAAAGTACTTCTTTCTCAGTCTTTTCTACCCCATGCATAATCTTGTAAACCTCAATCATGTCACCCCTCAATCGTCCTTTCTCCAAGCTAAGGAGCCCCAATCTCTTTAACCTTTCCTCATAGTGAAATTGTTCCATCTCCTTAATCATTTTAGTCGCCCTTTTCTGCACTTTTTCCAATGCTATAATATCTTTTTTTAAGGTGCATTGACCAGAACTGCATGCAGTATTCCAAATGAGGCCACACAATAGATTTATGCAGGGGCATTACGATACTGGCTGATTGGTTTTCAATCCCCATTCCTAATAATCCCCAGCATAGCATTGGCCTGTTTTATTTCAGTCGCATACTGGGTTGACATTTCCAGTGAGTTATCTACCACCAAACCAAGTTCTCCCTCCTGGTCAGTTACAGCCAGTTCTGACCCCATTGATGTGTATTTATAGTTAGGATTTTTGGATCCAATGTGCATCACTTTGCACTTGCTTGGAGACCTCCTGGAATTACAACTGCGCTCCAGATAACAGAGATCAGTTCCCCTAGTAAAAATGGCAGCTTCGAAGGGTAGGCTGTATGGCATTATACCCTGCTGAGGTCCCTCCTCAAACCCCACCCTCCTCAGGATCCACCTACAAATCCCCAGGAATTTCCCAACCCAAAATTGGCAACCCTATAATTTCTTCCACAAGGTCCCATGAAACAGGTCTGGGGGTGGGCAGGAGACTTGGCAGAGAGAGCTTCTCCCCGCCCCCCATCACCACCCAGCCAAGGCCTGGCATTGCCACCGGGCATCCTGCAAAGTTTTCCACCTCCACCTCTGAAGCAGCTAAAGACCAGCACGCCAGGTCCTCTGAGAGCATCTGGACTGGATTTCCAACCCCCAAGCCCATTAGCAAGGAAAGTCCAAAAGCCCTCTCTGCTGGCCTTAACAGCCTGAATTAATTACCGCCCTCAATTAATCTGCCACACGGGCCCCAGAAGGTCAAGGAAAGAGGCATTTCTCAGGGCAGGAAAGCATATTTTGTTCTCTGTTGCTTTTGTTTCTGGAGGGGAGGGGCATGTAAATAAGCCCATTTCCATTTGGAAATTGGCAGAGAGGGGCATCAGAACTCACAATTAGTGTACAATCTAAGTCAGATGAATGGACGGATGGTCGGATGGGTGGACAGACAGACAGATAATTGCGTCCTAATCCACTGGGCCTCATTTGCAAAGCGTTTGGCCTCAGATTGGTTTAATTGGGCTTCAAGAACTGCGAGAGAAACCTTTTGGAATTAATTATCTATGAACTCCAAAGGGGATGCCAGAAACGCAGAGGCAGCAGCTTTGAATGTGCAGGGATTCCAGCCGCAGTGCATCGTGTCGCAGGAGCAGCCAGGATAACTTTTGTGTCGGGGGGGGGGAGCTTTATTCTTTAAAAAAAAAACAGCATAATTGAGATCTCCAGAAGACCCCCGTCTGGGAAGCTGTGCCAGGTTTGCCCCACCAAAGTTGTTCTCCCCTTTTCTGCCCCTCCCTCAAGGCAGACTCTGGGGTCATTCAGCGGTGGAGCCTGGGCAGCCCCTCATCCCCGCATCTGCAACAGGGTTGCCAACTCAGAGCTGGGGAATTCCTGGAGCTGGGGAGGGACCTCAGTGGGCGGGGCTGCCATTCATCCAATGGTAGGTAAACAAACAGGAATGAGGAGGAGTCACAGGCAAAAAAAACCAAAAATAACTCCCCAGAGACAAAAAATACCAGTCATTCATCCATGAAACTATAGTCTCATTGAAATAAAAGATCCTAACAATCACATGTAAATGAACATGAATATTCTAAAACATTACAAAGATTCCAGAAGAAATTACAAGGAAATTTAACACAATATGAACTGCAAACTATCTCTCTATATAATAATTCTGTTTTGGTCATGGACTCTCCTGAACATTCCACACGTACCCACAGCCTTTGGCTCCGTGATCTGTCACTCAGAAGCTGTCCCTATCCACTGGTGCCTGTGTTGCCTGAGTCTTGCCTCCAATATTCTAAACGGTTTGCTATTCCTCTCCCCCCAATAGCCAGTCAGAACACAGAGGTCATTTGCATATGCTGACTGATTGGCCTTTGCCTCTAACATTCTAAACAGTTTGCTGTTGCTGTTGGGAGTCACTCAATATGTCCTGTGGTAAAGTACATTTTCCCTTAAACGGTCACTGGAGTTGCCAAAATATATATCCCAATTTTCCCTTAAATGGTCACTGGAGTTGCCAATCTCCCTGTGTGGCCTGGAGATCTCCCAGAAATCACCATGTTCCCCAGCCAGAGCATGTCATATCCCCTACAGAAAATTTCCCAGCTATTACAATGGCTGCTTTGGGCACTGAATTTTATGGCATTATACCCTGCTGAAGTCCCTCCACACTCCAAACCCTGCCCTCCACAGGTTCTGCCCCTCAAATCTACAGGTCTGGCCCTACCCTTAGTATTGCCAGACTCCAGGCAGCACCTGGAGATCTCCAAGATCCGTTCTCCTGGAAAAAATGGCTGCTTTCGGCGATGGACTGTATGGAATTATACACTGCTGAGGTCCCTCTGCACCCCAAACCCTGCCCTCCCCAGGCTCTACCCCTCAGATCTACAAGTCTGGCCCTCCCCTTAGTATTGCCAGCCTCCAGACAGCACCTGGAGATCTCCAAGATCAGTTGTCTTGGAGACAATGGCTGCTTTGGGTAGTGGACTCTATGGAATTATACCCAGCTGAGGTCTGTCCGCACCCCAAACACTGCTCTCCCCAGGCTCTCCCCCTCAAATCTACAGGTCTGGCCCTCCCCTTAGTATTACCAGCCTCAAGGCAGCACCTGGAGATCTCCAAGCTCAGTTGTCTTGGAGACATTGGCTGCTTTGGGCAGTGGACACTATGGAATTATACCCTGCTGAGGTCCCTCCACACCCCAAACCCTGCCCTCCCCAGGCTCTACCCCTCAAATCTACATGTATTTCCCAACCCAGAGTTGGCAACCCTGCAACTGGCTATGGAACCGCTTTCCAGACCCTTGGAACCCAGAAGATATGGCATAGGAGGAGGTGCTTTTCTACCTTAGCTGCATAACCCCAAATCAGCATAAGTCAGGGGTGGACGGAACCTTACCTGTGACCATGAGGCTGTCCTCCCATACGACCCACTTGGGGCAGCAAAATGACTTGAGACAGCCCAGCCTTATAGCTCAGCAGAGGGAAATAAACACAGCTCGCCTCCCTCTATTTCCCCCTTCCCTCTGCTGCCCTACCAGCCACAGCCGGGACACTCACCTGGAGCTTCCTTCGAGAGCTCGTTGTATTTCTTCCCACAATGGGCATTACTCCTAGTAGAATATAAAGCTGACAAGCACACTGTAGCTGAATAGAATACTATCTAATAGTCATGAGTCTTAAAGGAGACACAATGAAGGTGATAAATAAGCTACCTCAATCTGTTATTCTCTCCTCTAAATCTTAAGAAGGCACAATGAAGGCATCAGAAATGCCACCATAGTTGTATATCTCTTCTCTCAACAGCAAAGTGGCCAATGATATGAGCTGTTTCAGAACAAAAAACTTTTGTCAAGAGGTAGGGATGTCTTCTTCCAAAAACAGTAAGATTCAAAGGTGCAATGACCATAATAGGACCTAGGGCTCTTTTTGTAGCAGGAACTCCTTTGCATATTAGGCGACAAACCCCCTAATGTAGCCAATCCTCCAAGAGCTTACAGAGCTCTTCTTACAGGGGCTGCTGGAAGCTCTGGGAGGATTGGCTACATTAGGGAGGGTGTCGCCTAATATGCAAAGGAGTTCCTGCTACAAAAAGAGCCCTGATAGGAACAGACACGGAGCCCAATAGTCCAAAGAAGTCTGAATCACAATGGAATATAATGTCAAACTCATCTCCAAGCTGCAACCATCAGTTCCCCTGGAGGACATGGATGCTTTGAAGGGTGGACTTTATGTCATTACACCAAAAGTCTCTCCCCTCCCCAAATCCCACCCTCACCAGGCTCCGCCCCCAAATAGCCAGGAACTTCCCAACCCAGAGCTGGCAACCCTAACTTGTGACTGGCTAAATCTGTCCACTTCATGTTCTGTTTACTTAGTTGGGGGCGGGGAGTTAATGTGTTCTGACGGAATGAATGGCATTAATGCAAAATATACTAAATACTCCTACCGATAAGTTAGCAGTAAACCGCTGTGAAATGCCGACTTCCTGATGACAGTTAAACGCTGTCACATCCTGGGCTATACATCGCATAACCGCTGCCAGCCGCTGTCAAATACTGTCGCTGAAAAGCAAACATGCTCTCTGCATATTTCTTTTCAAATATTGATATCCCACTTTCTTAGATGACGGACTCCCCGCGCAGCTGAGCAATTAACGAAAGCTCCCCTAAAACCCACGGAATGAGACAAACAAGTTGGGGATGAGCTGATTCCCCCGGCGCTGCCCATTTGGGATCCCGTTTCTCTCTGTTCCTGCGAATTGGCTCCAGTGATCTTCCATCAAGTGTCGAGGAAATTCTCAGAACAGCATCCAAAGAGTAAAGAGAGAACAGCCCCCGCCACATGCACCAATGGAAACATTTCCTCTCCTCCTTGTGTTACTGTTGAGCCGATGCTTCTTGATAAAGCATCGCAAAGGAGCAGCTGTCAATGTCTTCATGCACATTGCTGCGCAAAGGTTTGCTGGCGGGTGCCCAGGAGCGCAGGTACGCGGCAATGATACACCAGGGGAAAAGCATCTTGGTACAAGGAGAGGGGAGTCTTGCGAACAAGTCTGCCCCCGGCACAAGATCTGGGCGCAGCTTTGGTTTTCCTTCCTGTTACAGGTATTTAAGACGGGTCACAGCCGGCGGCATGAGCCAAAGTGACCTTGTTCCTTGGCTTAGCCTGTGGCTAGCTGTCTATTGGAGTTGCGGTGGCTCAAGTGGTTATGACACTGAACTGCAGGCTGTGGAAGGTCAGTAGTTTAGCAGTTCGAGACCCGGGTGCCGCAAGATGGAGTGAGCTCCCATCTCTAGTTCCAGCTCCTGCCAACCTAGCAGTTTGAAAGCAAGAAATTGCAAGTAGATAAATAGGTACCACTTCGGTGGGAAGGTAACAGCGTTCCGTGCGCCTTGGTGTTTAGTCATGCTGGCCACATGACCACGGAAACGTCTCCGGACAGCGCTGGCTCTTTGGCTTTGAAACGGAAATGAGCACCGCAACCCTAGAGTCGGATTCGACTGGCTTTCGAGCAAGGGAACCTTTACCTTTAGCTGTCTATTAAGAACATAAGGACATCAGAAGAGCCAGTCCATCTAGTCCATCATCCTGTCCCACACAGTGAGAAGCAGGAGGAGAAGGAGGAGGTGGAGGTTGGATTTATACCCCACCCATCACTCAGATTGTCAGGGTGGTTTACAGTCTCCTTCCCTTCCTCTCTCCACAACAGACACTCTGTGAGACAGGTGGGGCTGAGAGAGCTCTTTCAAGAACTGCTCTTGAGACAACAGTTGTGAGACAACTTATGACTGACCCACGGTCATTCCAGCAGCTGCATGTGGAGGAGTGGGGAATCAAATCTGGTTCTCCCAGATTAGAGTCCACACTCCTAATCACTACATCAAATTGGGCAAACAACAGGGCATAGAGGTCAAGGTCTGCAGAAGAACATCAGAAGAGCCCTGCTGGATCAGACCAGTGGTCCATCTAGTCCAGCATCCTGACTCACACAGCAGCCAAGCAGTTCCTCTGGAGGTCCAGCAACAGGGTAGAGAGGCCAAGACCTTCATAAGAACATCAGAAGAGCCCTGCTGGATCAGAACAGTGGTCCCATCTAGACCAGCCTCCTGTCTCACACAGCGGCCAACCAGTTCCTCTTGAGAGCCAACAACAGGGCATAGAGGATGAGGACTTCCCCTGAAAAGAACCTAAGAAGAGCCATGCTGGATCAGAGCAGTGAGGGTTCATCTGGTCCAACATCCTGTCACATACAGGGTCCAACCAGTTCCTCTGGAGGGCCAACAACAGGGCATAGAGGCCGAGGCCCTCATTAGAACATCAGAAGAGTCTTGCTGGATCATACCGAGTGTCCATCTAGCCCAGCATCCTGTCTTACACAGTGGACAACCGGCTCCTCTGAAGGTTCAACTACAGGGCATCGAGACCAAGGGTTCCCCTTAATGTTTCGTGACATAGGGTTGCCAGCTCCAGGTTGAGAAATACCTGCAGATGTGGGGGTAGAGCTTGGGATTTGGGGGTCAGGAGTGACCGTAGCAGGGTATAGTACCATAGAGTCTAGCCTTCAAGGCAGCCATTTTCTTCAGGGGACCTGACCTCTGACATCTCAAGACCAGTTCCGGGAGCCCCCCAGGCCCTCTCTGGTGGTTGGCAGCCATACTCCTGGCACTGGGATTCAGAGTTTTGCAGTTCGTGGTGGTTCGTAAATGGAGCAGAAAGCAGGGGTTTAAAGGAACTACGAGTCCTTTTAAATCCCTGCTTTCTGTTCCTGATGAAAGCCTCAAAAAGGGCTGAGCAACGGGGAGGCTCTCCCCGCTGCTCAGCTGTTTTGGGACTGCACAAGACAGCCCAAAACAGCTGAGCGGGGAAGGGAGCAGGGCCACAAACCACAAACTGGTTCAGTTCGTGAGCAAGCCTCCTGGTGTGGTTCATGGTTCAGCCACGAACCACGAACTGAACTGCATTTCACTGGTCCATGCCCGTCCCTAGTCCTGATGGTGATTTGGTTCCCTCCGCTCCTCAAACCCGGCCCTCCCCAGGCTCCACGTCCAAATCTCCAGGGATGTCAAAGGCAGGAGCAGGCAACCCTAGGGTGACCTATGGTTGCCAGCCTCCAGGGGGTGGCTGGAGATCCTCCCCTCCATTACAACTGATCTCCAGGCAACAGAGATCATAAGAACAGAAGAACATGAGAGAGAAGCCGATGTTGGATCAGGCCAGTGGCCCATCCAGTCCAACACTCTGTGTCACACAGTGGCCAAAAATACCAGGGGCCATCAGGAGGCCCAGCAGTGGGTCCAGGACACCAGAAGCCCTCCCACTGTTGAACCCCCCCCACTAAGCACCAAGAATACAGAACATCACTTGCCCCAGACACAAGAACATAAGAGAAGCCAATGTTGGATCAGGCCAGTGGCCCCTCCAGTCCGTCACACCGTGGCCAAAATTACCAGGGGGCATCAGGAGGTCCAGCAGTGGGGCCAGGACACTAGAAGGAGGAGGAGGAAGAGGAGGAGGAGGAGGAGATTGGATTTATACCCCACCATTCACTCAGAGTCTCAGAGCAGCTTACAAACTCCTTTCCCTTCCCCTCCTCACAACAGACACCCTGTGAGGTAGGCTGGGCTGAGAGAGCTCTGACAGAAACTGCTCTTTTTTCAAGAACAGCTGTGCCAGAGCTTCTGACTGACCCAAGGTCACATCAGCAGGTGCAAGTGGAGGAGTGGGGGAATCAAACCGTAATTTGGTGCTACTTTTAAAGCACCCTCCCTGCAGGGCCTCTGTGTCTGGCAGCTCCACACCAGCCATTTCCTCCGGGGGGACGGATCTCTGTCATCTGGAGATCCGTTGCAGTTGTAGGAGATCTCCAGACCCCACCTGGAGGCTGGCAACCCTACCGGTGAGTCAACCCAAAGCGATTAGCGCAAGGGCATGTGCTCCTCTCCAGTTCAGCGGAGGATAAAATGTGTGGTCAGGAAATCTCCGAATGCCGGGTGATTGATTTCTTTGTTTCTCTGCACACTTGAGCGGCCAGTGATCTAAATCTTGCCTTTTATTAACCTGCCTTTCCACTGCAGGCCTAATGAAGCAGAGGGAATGAAGTGCGGAGGGAAACCAAAGGCCCCCGGGGCAGCCCCTCCGCCTCTCCCGGGTCGATAGGCAGCTACAGGAACCAGCGAGGCAGGCAGTGATTAGGGGGGGCGGGGCCCCATGGGACAGAAGGAGACGGAGGGGGGCTAGTGTTGCCAGCTTTGGCTCAGGAAATTCCTGGAGAGTTGGGGGAAGTACCTGTGGAGGGACTTCCATTTCTCCTAGACTCCGCGGTACACCATAGAGCCCGCCCTCTGAAGCTGCCATATTCCCCAAGGAGAATGACCTCTCTAGTCTGGCAATGAGTGGTAGTCCAGGTTCCCTCTCAGTTTTTTTAGCCTCTGGCTCACACATTTTTGTCTTAGCTCAGGAAGGAGGGCTCCAGAGCAATCTAATGTATGCAGCAGCCAAATCGCATGCTCACGACTTTACGCCAGTTTGGTGTAGCGGTTGAGTGCGCAGACTCTAATCTGGGAGAACCGGGTAGGATTCCACACTCCTCCACTTGCAGCTGCTGAATGACCTTGGGCAAGCTGTAGTTCTGTCAGAGCTGTCCTTGAATGGGCAGTCCTCAAAAGAGCTCTCTCAGCCCCAACTTCCTCACAGGGTGTCTGTTGTGGAGAGGGGAAGGGAGAGGAGTTTGTAAGCCGCTCTGAGACTCTGAGTGAAGGGCAGGGTATAAATCCAATCTCCTCTTCTTCTTCTTCTTCTTCTTCTTCTTCTTCTTCTTCTTCTTCTTCTTCTTCTTCTTCTTCTTCTTCTTCTTCTTCTTCTTCTTCTTCTTCTTCTTCTTCTTCTTCTTCTTCTTCTTCTATCATGCCAGTAGCTCACAAAGTAGAATTTTTGCTCACAAGACTCCACAGCTTAGAGGGAGCATTGGTTGTAATTCCGGGAGAGCCCCAGCTACCACTGGGAGGCTGACAACCGCAGCAGGTCCATTTCCAAGCATTCAGCCATCACTGCTTGGATGTGGCCAGGGATGGCACAGCAGGGTTGCCAACTTTTCCCTGGGGCCTGGAGGGTTTCCTGGAATTAGAACTCCTCTCCAGGTGACAGAGACCAGTTCCTCTGGAGACAATGGCTACTTTGGAGGGTGGACCCTATGGAATTATACCCCACTGGGGGTCCCGTCCCTCCTCCAACCCCACCCTACCCAAGCGCCACCCCCAAAAATCTCCAGGTATTTTTCAACCCAGAGTTGGCAACTCAATGGCACTGGGTCACCAACCTCCAGGTGCAGCCCAGAGTTCTCCCGGAATTATGACTGATCTCCAGACCACAGAGAGCAGTTCCCCAGGGGGAAAAGGCATCTTTGGAAGGTGGGCATCTGCTGAGGTCCCCCCCATCTCCAAACGCCACCTTCTTCAGGCATTGCCCTCCAATCTCCAGGAATTACCCAGCCACAGTTGGCAACCAAAGCTTTGCTTGGAAAACAGCACACTCTTCTTGCTAGAATCCTGCTGTTGTTCCAAGAGGGCCTGTGAGCCTGTGGTCGCCTTCCCCCAGTCTTCCGGTGCTGTTTCGTCAACCCGGGCAGGCTGGACCGTCAAGCCCCTTGGGAATGCCGCCGGCACTGAGCACGCTCCGCTCTGGAGACCAGAAGCAGAGAAGGGGGTGGCCGAGTGTGTGCCCAGAGGCAGCTGACATCCTTCTCTTCTTGTCTCTTTCATCCTCACAGCATCCCCGGGAGGTAGGCCAGGCTGAGAGCGTGGGACTGTCCGAAGGTCAGCTTCCATGGCAGTGTGAGGATTCGAACCTGAGCCTCCCAGATCCGACACTCTTCACCACTTCACCAGACTGGCATTGCACATTTATTTTATTTACTCTCATGATTTATAGTCTGCTCTTCTCCCCGGGACTCCAAGTGGATTACACAGAATCAATCAGGACAGGCAACAGAGTGTGGCATCCAAAACAAAGAATGAAATAGGATCTCTGACTCGTAGAAATCCGGAAACCAACCAGAGGTGAATCACAGCATAACTATTGACGTGAGACATTAAACGGGAGCAAAAACGCCATAGCGGGAACCGACTTCCGGCATTGCCCATACATGGTGGTGTCGTCTACAGTCCCCAGCAATGCTCCCTCTAAGCTGCGGAGCCTTGTGAGCGAAAATTCTACTTTGTAAGCCACTGGCATTAAAGTTGTGCCGGAATGGAGAAATAATCAGAGTCCTCGTACTTATCGGACGAAAGGGATTGAGGCACACCCGAATGCAGACATCTTGGGGCCCCTAGGAGGAGCCAGTGTAGTGAAATACGATGGTGGAAATATTATGCAAACGAAGCCCTAGATGATTGGGAAAGGCCATCTCATTCCAGCTAGTGAGGATTTCATGCAAATCTGCTGTTCCTCACTGAGAGCAAAGAGGGAAGCCACCCGCTCTTGTGACGGATATATTATCTGCATTTAGGTAAAGGTAAAGGTCTCCCTTGCTCAAAAGCCAGTCGGATCCGACTCTAGGGTTGCGGTGCTCATCTCCGTTTCAAAGCCGAAGAGCCGGCGCTGTCCGAAGACATTTCCGTGGTCATGTGGCCGGCATGACTAAGCACCAAGGTGCACGGAACGCTGTTCCCTTCCCACCGAAGTGGTCCCTATTTATCTACTTGCAATTTCTGGCTTTCGAACTGCTAGGTTGGCAGGAGCTGGAACTAGAGACGGGAGCTCACTCCGTCTTGCGGCACCCGGGTCTGCATTTAGTCCATAATTAAAGCGTGGAGCTCAATGTGAGCGAAGGCTTGCAAGACCTTAGCCCCATAACTTCTTTTCAATATTATTACTGGCTGTGTAATTTTAAAAGTCTTACTGGACAGGTGCCAAATACTTTCCTATTAGCGCTGTGTAATTGTCGTCGTCTAACCCTAACCCCCCCCCAAAATGGTAAAGACTCCCAGGAAAGCAGTATTGGGCGATTTGGCTACTGCACAAGTTGGTTTGCTCTGGAGCCCTCCTTCCTGAGTGAAGAGAAAAATCTGTGAGCCAGTGGCTAAAAAACTGGGAGCTAGCTCACACGAACTCAGCTTAGAGAGAACACTGGTCCCCAGCTCATTATCCCCAGCTTCTTACTGAATACTACCCGCCCATAGGAGGCCATGTGCCAACTAAAGGCCAGCGGTGGCCACATTTGAGTGCCGGCTCCAGAACTTTGGTGCCTTCTAGTAACGGCTATCCAGGGGACTCCTCCCTCCTTGAGCTTTTGAAATGTTCCTCTTCCCCAAGGCTTTGGGCTCCTTTAAGCTGATCCGTACTTCTTTTTAACTGGCCTGTTAAGAACAGAAAAGACTCGTCACACTATAAAAAAGAACCCAGAATCTGTTCTCTTGAACCTTAGAAATGAAACTGTTTTATCCACTATACAAAGAAAAAGAATTGCTTTATTATTATTAGCATCCAAAAACAACCATAGCTTCAAAAAGGAAGTCAGAAATTAAACCATTCCTAAACTTATGGAACTTCTACATAATGGGGAAAATATCCGACATAATGAACCCAACAAAGTCTACTGGTGAATATAGTGAATTTACAACGATATGGCTGCCGATCTTATCCCATCTAGTTTCTCAAAGAACAAGACCAGAGATAACAGACACTCTTCATTTGTGGTCAACGTTGATGCCAACACTAAACTAATGGAAAATGCTCTCTTTTATGCTGTTAAGTTTATATATACTTACCCTGTAAACTATTGTTATTACTTGTTATTGGAATTTTGAAAATTGAATACATTATATTGGATATACATATTTTTTTTTAAAAAAACAGAAAAGACTCCTCGCCTGCTGGATCTGTCCGGCATCCTGTTTGACACACCTCCTGCTGGCCACTCAATCCCTGGCCCCGGAAGGCCAACTAGTGTCAGGTAGCCCTGTCATTGGGATGGAATGTGAGGGAGCACTTTCTTCCTCCCAGCCTCTGATCAGTAGTGTTCTACCACCTGCATGTTATCATCTCTCTGACCTTGTGGTGTCTCCAGCTGCAGGACACGACGCTGGGAATCAATGGCTTTTAACTTGTTGTCTTGCTTTGCCCGCTTGCTTTGCCCACGCGCACGAATTATATTCATTGGCTTCAACTAGTTTAGGGGGGTGTTTGATTCCACTATAACTTAGAGAGCCCTGCTGTTCCTGGTCATTCCTGACACAAGACTGTACACGTGTCTTTAGTTACGATTCACCAATAAACAGATTCTTCTACTGAAGCTCTGCATTGTGTGACCTGACTAAGGAGGCTGACAACTAGCAGGGCACAGAGAGGCCACATTCTCCCCTGCTGGGCACTGTGATTACTGGGGAGCTGCAAGCCCGGGGGCGGTTCTGATGGTTTTCTGCTGTAATACTGCGCTGAGCTTTGGAAAGGAGGGTAGAAATGCTGGGGAAAAAATAGTTTGAGTAAGATGGAACTGGGGACCTGGGGAAGCTGATGGAGAGGACAGAAGGACAGAGCAGTGGTTGGAGGGTGGTACTAGGATGTGGGAGGCCCGGGTTTGAATCCCCACTCCTGACATGCAAGCTTGCCTGGTCACTTTGGGCCAGTCACACACTCTCGACCTAACCTACCTCACCGGGTTGTTGTGAGGATAAAATGGGGGAGAGGCAGAGTATGTGAGCCACATGTACAAAGCACTTCTGAAAAAGAAGAAGAAGAGGAAGAGTTTGGATTTATACCCCGCCCTTCACTGCCCAAGGTGTCTCAGAGCGGCTTACAAACTCCCTTCCCTTCCCCTCCCCACAACAGACACCCTGTGAGGTAGGTGGGGCTGAGAGAGCTCTGGCAGAAACTGTCCTTGAGAGAATAGCTGTGCCAGAGCTTGTGACTGACCCAAGGTCACGTCAGCAGCTGCAAGTGGAGGAGTGGGGAATCAAACCCGGTTCTCCCAGATAAGAGTCCGCGCACTTAACCACTACACCAAACTGGCTCTCAAAAAACATCGAAACATCAAAACCTATCTTTAACATTAAAATAGAGAATCTCTGTTATTCAATTGGATTAACTGAAGCACGGACATCTGCATCAACGAGCAACCCCTTTTATCCAACTGCTGCGACTTTATTTGGTTATATGTAATATAGAAAAGGACACTAACAGTTTTGTTTTCTCAAAGAAGACTTGAAGCTCCATTGCGATCAGCTATTCATAGTCAATATGGTGGGATGGGAAGGACACATACATTGGGCTGGGCCAACTGACTCCTTTCTACTAAGTGAAGAATCTCCATTTAGAGCAAGGAAGTCATTGGGTCTAGTCCAAGCCAATCCTAGTACTCTGCTCTTGAGACACTTTTCCTGTACCTTCTCATAGGCAACGTTAAGGCAAGGCACATTCAGCCATTGAACAGCGTTGGCACAATGGGAGACACCTTGGGTCCCCATTGAGGAGAAAGGCGGGGTATGAATATGTTTGGAAAATAGGCAAAAATACTTAAATACTGAAAGTTTCCAATGGATCTTTGCTTCACTGGAGAGGAGTCATTTCTTTCCATGTAAAAAAGGCCATATTTCTAAGGGAAGGGTTCACAGGGAAAGCTACAAAACAAAAGAGATATCTAGAGCTACATTTTTACATCCTTACAGCACAGAGTGCATGGTCACACAACAATGGAGATCCCCCTTCATCTTGACCCCTAGAAGGAAGTTATCTGAACACAGTAACCAATGATTGCTAGTAAACAGACTTAGATTTTTCCCCCCGAGCTATGTTCCCATTGTCACTGACCCAAGTTTCCTTTCCAGGTCAGTCTAAACAATAGCACAGAAGGTAAACAACAGAATAACCCTATAATGACTGGAATCTAGACCTTGCATCTCAAACATTTCCAACATAAATAAGGTAAATAAATAAATAGTTCCATTTCCCCTCCCCAAGGAGAGAAGTCCAGGTACACAGCTAAGTCATAAGAACATAAGAGAACATAAGAGAAGCCAATGTTGAATCAGGCCAATGGCCCCTCCAGTCCAACACTCTGTCACACAGCGGCCAAAATATACCAGGTGCCATCAGGGGGTCCAGCAGTGGGGCCAGGACACTAGAAGCCCTCCCACTGCCCGCCCCTCCAGCACCAAGAATAGAGTGCATCACCTCCCCCAGACTGAGAGTTCCCATCTATACCCTGTGGCTAATAGCCACTGATGGACTTCTGCTCCATATGTTTATCTAATTCCCTCTTGAAACTCTCCATGCTTGTAGCTGCCACCACCTCCTGTGGCAGTGAATTCCATATGTTCATCACTCTTTGTCCTCCTCAGATTTAACTGATCGCCACAACATCCCCCCTTGCCAGCCTTTTCTCCAGTCGTCTCCCTGCAGGGCCAGGCCAGTTCTCTTATTCACACACACACGCCGGTCACACAACCCCTTCCTTTCAGACTTTGCCACCCAGCCTTGCCACTGAACTCTTCCAGCTCACCCATTTCACCATGTGTCAAGCCAGGAGCTTCCGAGAGCTAACCCAGATCCATCTTCTCTGCACAGGGATGCCAGCAGCTTCCCCTGTCTCTGTCGTGCTCCACAGCAAGCCCCCACATCTCCTTGCTCCTCTGGACTCTTCATGGTTCTGCCACATGTTGGTTTACACAGGAGACATAAGAACTTCAGAAGAGCCCTGCTGGATCAGACCAGTAAGGGTCCATCTAGTCCAGCATCCCATCTCACACAGTGGCCAACCAGTTCCTCTGGAGGGCCAGCAACAGGGCAGAGAGGCCAAGGACTTCATAAGAACATCAGAAGAGCCCTGCTGGATCAGACCTGTGGTCCATCTGGTCCAGCATCCTGTCCCACACTGTGGCCAACCAGTTCCTCTGGAGGGCCAACAACAGGGCACAGAGGCTGAGGCCTTCCCCTGATGTGGCCTCCCAGCTCGGGGATTCAAGGGATTAGTACCTCTAAATGTGGAGGTTCCTCTCAGTCACCATGGCTAGTAACCATTGATAGACTTATCTTCCAAAGACCAAGAAGTCAGGAGGAGCCAGGCTTGCCCCGAAAGAACTTTGGGAAGACATGAGATCCAGCCTGGAAGGTAGATGACCCAAAGTCACCCACGGCAGGAACTGCCTTTAACCAACTACCAATGGTTTTCCAATCATGGGCCTTCTGAGAAACGCATGACCCAGCCATTGTTAAGGAGAGGCAGTGTGGTGGAGCGGCTAGAGTGCTGGCTAGAGTGTCAGACCAGGGAGCCCCAAATCCCCTCTCATGACTTCGGACCAGTCACTGGGCTTTTCTGCATTCACATTTTTCTAATTTCTGTGTTCCTGTTTTGGGGGTGGGGGAGGGTCTGCTCCACATGTCTTTTGCTCCCTCTAGCGGTCAATTCGGTATTACATCGGTTTACATCCGGCATAAAAACCTGTGGTTTAAATCAGCAGGGAGAGATGCCGGATATAAACCTGTGTAATCTCGAATCAACCACTGGAAGGAGAAAAACACATGTGGAAGAGAGAGGAAAATGAAGAACATGAGATTGCCCAAAAGCCCACTCTCTCTTGGCCTGTGGAAGGGCAGCCACGTATGATGCCCTGTGGAGAGAGGGTGAGATGAAAATGTGAGAGAGTCAACCATGCTCTGGCTACCAAATTAAACAATGGCAGCACAGGGCTTCGTGATGGGCAATGGCTGTACCGCTTGAAGCATGGCTTCATCACAAAAGGGATGGACTTCCTCTTGCACCCACTGTCGCATTCTGAAACTGTGACTTGAGAGCCACGTCTCACATAGGGGAAGACCCCTGGCCCCAACTCAGCCACAGTGAAGAAGAAGAAGAGAGAAGAGATTGGATTCATACCGCGCCCTTCACTCAGAGTCCCAGAGTGGCTTACAAACTCCTTTCCCTTCCCCTCCCCACAACAGAAACTCCATGAGGTCGATGGGGCTGAGAGAGCTCTTTCAAGGTGTAATGTATCCAGCTATGACCACATGCGAGGCGAGGTCCCCATGCGGTCAGGCGAAGCGCCCGAGCTTTGCTCCCAGAGACAATGGCCAAGCAGCTCCTAGCCCTGAGCCACTCAGAGGGCTAGGCTCCCAGCCGTGAGCCCATAGAACTCTCAGCCACTGTTATAGCCTATAACAGGTGTGGGGTGTGTTGGGGGTGTGGGGGTTATTGCACATATAAGCCGGCCTGTGAGCCGGGAAGTTTGTCTTGGTCTTCACCTAATAAAAGTATGAGAGCTGAAATCACTAGTAAGTCTCAGTACCTTTCACAAGGACGGCTCTTTCAAGAACAGCTCTGACAGAACTATGGCTTGCGAGTGGAGGAGCGGGGACTCAAACCCGGTTCCGCCAGATTAGAGTCCGCGCACTTCACCACAACGCCAAACTGCCTGAGAAAGACACGCACACAGAACTTCCTTTGAGGCTCTGTTCACCCTAACCCTTCTCACATAGATCCTGATCCTGCCCGAGGGGGGGGGGCACAAGTGCTTCTCAAGAACCTAAATAGGATATTAGGGTTGGATGCTTGGTCCACGCATGCTGCCGCACTGCCACTGGGCACGGGATTCACAGCATGGGATAGAGAGCAGTGTCCAGCTCTGCTCACGTGTCCTGGCCACGGGCCTGAGGGGTCTGAGCCGGGGTGAACCGCAGTGACCCACCGGCTGCCTTGCTTGACAAAGGATGCGGCCAGCTGTGAGGGCAAGGGGAAGGCCGTGTCTTCCTCGCTGCAACTCAAGGCGGACGACACAGAGTGAGACAAATCCATGCGACAGGCTGGGACAGTCAGTAAACAGCGCCACAGGATTAGGGCTGTAGAGCCAGCCAGAAGTCTAAAAACAAAACTGAAGCCAAGCCCTAATGATTAACACGACACATCCAAAGATGCCAAATTCCATAGCAGGATCCTCGTTTCAGCAAGGGAGATACCCTAATGCAGACCTCCACAGAGTCCCCAAGCATTTATCCAAGCGACTTTGTGGGTCATTTTGGACAGCGCCACCCGATTGCCTGTGTAGAAAAGCCCCTTGGAATGATTCCGTTTGGCATCGTTTGCAGGAAGCCCAGGAGAGGGGGCACCTTCCCCACCTCCTCAGGCAGGCGGCTCCATAGGGTCGGGAGCCACAACCAAGAAGGCGCGCGGAGGGTGGCAGTCGTTGGTTTTGCCTCTTTGCAGGCTGCCACCTGCCCATCAGGCTCCTTAGGTCACACAACACAGGGCTTCATTAGAAGAAAACTGTTTATTGGTGAACCAGAACTAAAGACACGTGTACTGCTTGTGTCAGGAATGCCCGGGAACAGTAGGGCCTCCTGAGTTATACTAAAATCAAACACCCTCCTTACAAGCTGAAGCCAATGAGTATAGTTTGCGCGCGTGGAGAAAACGAGCAAGCGAGACTAAAAGCCGTCGGTTCCCAGCCCAGGCATTCTGCAGCTGGAGCATCTACGAGGTCAAGCAGGTGATAACACAGAGACAGTGAAACTGTGAGGCTCAGAGGCAGGCAGAGGAAGAGGACCCCTCCACGTTCCAAAACCATGACAGGGCTACCTGACGCTGCCGAAGGCCCTGCTCAGAGGAGTGAAGTGGAGCAGAGGGTTTGTGGGTTTGGGGTGTAAAACCAGCCCTGGCAAGCAGGATAGGCCCAGGTTTCCCACACTGCCTCTGGAGACCGTTGGGAAACAGCAGTTCGTTCCAAACAGAGCTGCAAAGCTGACTGGCCAGGATAGGAAAGAGCCCATCTCACCAGTCCCCAAAGAGCTTCTCGGGCTTCCTGTTTGTACCATTTTGCACCATTCAAAGCTAGGGTTGTCAGCTCCAGATTGGGGGGTGGAGCCTGAAGAGGGTGGGGTTTGGGGCCATAGAGCGGCCATTTTCTCCAGGAGAACTGATCTCTGTCACCTAGAGATCAGTTGTAATAGCATGAGATCTCCAGCCACCACCTGGAGGTTGGCAGGCCCATTCAAAGCTCTGGTTTTCTCTCTCTCTCTCTCCCCCCCCCCCCCCAAGAGCCCTATAGAGTCTGGGAGTGGAGCTGCTGACAGACGGCCTGCCCCCTCTCCACAGGCCCAGCCTTGGGGGCCTCCCCTTTGGAGGTGAAGAGACCTGGCCCCAGGGGAAAGAAAGCCTGCCTGTGGGTCTGGGCAGGCTGGCTGGGGAGTGGGGCCTCCTTTGTGGAACTCTGCCCATGCCCCCAGCCGCCCGGCCCTTTCACTGCCCGGCTCTGTCCTGTTGCTCTCTGCAGGCGGTTCAGCCCACGTGGTCGAGTTTTACCTGTTTTTCTTTTTATCGGTCAGCCGGCCG
The DNA here is from genome assembly GCA_029375565.1 of Gekko gecko. Taxonomy (NCBI): domain Eukaryota; kingdom Metazoa; phylum Chordata; class Lepidosauria; order Squamata; family Gekkonidae; genus Gekko; species Gekko gecko. Next base: position 243,490,466 of record JAPDNY010000003.1, on the reverse strand, counting down.
ATGGGATTTCATTTCAAATGTTTATATACCACTTTCCCAGGCTCAAAGTGATTACACTCGGAAAGCAAAGTGAGACAAAACAAAAATCCGTTTAAACCACTCAAATGATATTTTGCCGTTTGTTCTGTGTTTCGGGGGGGGGGGAGATCACCTTGAGACCTTTGCAGGCTGATCGTTGGGAATCGAACAGCTTTAAACAAACACAGCTGGCTTATCGGTGACACGGCGGCAGCTGACTTCATGTCAGTTTGGAGTTAGTGGCTGGTTGATAGGCATCGCGGAATCCACAGTCTGGGGACCGGGCAGTCTCAGGATCTGCAGGGACTGCTGTTGAGGTTGCTTCAGGTTAATAGAAGTTGCTAAAATGTTTACTTGTGGACTAAAGGTCCTGTAATCTGGGAGACTGGCTGTTTTCCTTGCAAGCAGAAGTCCTCTCAATCAATTTTGCTAAGCTTAATCTGACCCCTCCGAAGCCTGCCTTCCACCAGGGGGGAGGCAGTAGCCATAAGCCAGGCTGCATGCAGACTTTGGGTCATGAAAATGCCCCCTGGCCCCGCTTTCTGGTTGCTGCAACAGACTCTTGTGGCTTCCGTCTCGCAACCAGTGTTCCCTCTGAGCTGAGTTAGTGTGAGCTAGCTCGCAGTTTTTTAGCCTCCAGCTCGCACATTTTTGTCTTAGCTCAGGAAGGAGGGCTCCAGAGCAAACTCATTTATGCAGCAACCATATCGCTTGCTCACAACTTTATTTCCGGTAGCTCACAAAGTAGAATTTTTGCTCGCAAGACTCCACAGCTTAGAGGGAACATTGCTCGCCACCCTCTCCTTTTTCTTGCCCGGTTTTCCTTTTGCACTGTGATCATCTGCCGCTCTTTCCTGGGATCAGCCAAAGAGCCTCACCCCATATCGGGGGGGTAAATGGCCAACCCCCAGAAAAGAAATTGCTTATTAATGGGGGAAAGGCACCCAAACCATATCCGGACTTTTCACTGATTCGAACACTGGAGGTTCGTGACGTGCACTGTGTAATAATTTCGGATCCAGATTTCGGGTAGGGCACCACTTTCCTCTGTCCTGATTTTTTCGGAAGCACGGTTAACTTGGTTGAAGATATTCCCCCCCCAGGTATTGTATTCAGGTGCCTCAGATTTGGGGCCATTATTTTTCTCATTCTCCCACACACACACACACACACACACACACAAAAGCAGTAGGAAGAGGGAGGGAAAGAGAGGAGGATAGCCCAGACTTAACAGGCCAGAAAATGGCAGGCGGGTGTCAACCCAAGCACTTGTCTGATGCTTGGTTGCCATGGAGAGGTGGGGGTGCATCATCTGGAATGTACGGTTTCGTTCCTGCCCATTATCTGTTTGGTGTCTGGTATAGCCATGTAACCTTGAGACCTGCACTGCCTTTAGTAGACGGTCCTTCAGATATGTGGCTCTGAGGCTGTGAAGGGCTTTGAAGGTCATCACCAGCACCTTGAACTGGGCACAGAAACAAACGGGGAGCCAACGCAGCTGTTTCCAAATGGGCCACGTATTTCTTCCTAGTGCTGCAAAGGACCCAAAATAACTGCAGCCGGCAGGCCCTTCGCCGTGGCCTGATTAGGAACAGTCTTTTCCAGGGCTGCTGAGATGAAATCAGAGCCTCCCTCCCTCCCTCTCTCGCCCGTGCCCTCTGGCACCTCTTTTCAATTTTCCAGAGGCCCAGAGGATTTCCCTGGCTTTGTGTCTCCGGCGTTTTCATTTGTGTCCTCTATAACTAGACCATGTAGAAATCGGCAAGAACACATCCTGGAGAAGGTAAATGTATTGGCAGCCATTAGGAAAACTTCCGTGGTTCTGTTTTATGTTTGTTCACATCCATCATGTGGCTTGTGACCCGTGTTCCCTCTAAGCTGAGTTAGTGTGAGCTAGCTCACAGTTTTTTAGCCTCTGGCTCACACATTTCTGTCTTCGCTCAGGAAGGGATGACTCCAGAGCAAACTAATATATGCAGCAGCCAAAGCGCTCACTCACGACTTTAATGCCAATAACTCATGAAGTAGAATTTTTGCTTTATGAAGCAGTGTGAACTTCTTGAAAAAGAATTATCGAAACGAAGATCAACATCCGGAGTACACATTTTGTCTGTGTACCATTTATGGACTTGTACTAGTCATTTTTTCATATTCATTGCATCGATGACACTGTCTAACCATCTTATCCTTTGCCGTCCCCGTCTTCTTTGACCTTCAATCTTTCCCAGCATCAGGGTCTTGTCCAGGGAGTGCTCCCTTCTCATTTGGTGGCCAAAGTATTTGAGCTTCAACTTCAGGATCTGGCCTTCCAGGGAACAGTCAGGGTTGATTTCTTTTAGGATTGAATGATTTGATCTCCTTGCAGTCCAAGGGACTCTCAAGAGTCTTCTCCAGCACCATAGTTCAAAAGAATCTATTCTTCGACACTCGACCTTCCTTATAGTCCAACTCTCGCAGCCATACATTACTACGGGAATACCATTGGCGGAAGACAGGAGGGCCTGGCGTGATCTGGTCCATGGGGTCGCAAAGAGTCGGACTCGACTGTGCGACTGAACAACAACAATTAGTCATTTTTTCTATGTACCATTTCTGGGCTCGTACTATTTATGGACCTGCACATTATATGATGCAATCTGGTTTTACTGATATACGTGGTCCCCTATTATATAAATTGATTTTTGTGCATAACTTCTTGAGCACTTGTGGTCTGCGTTATTTGTACAGCGCTTTTCTACCTACTGTATGTTGTATACTGTGATGTTGCATTTGTTAAATGCGATACAATTTTTGCTCACAAGACTCCCCAGCTTAGAGGGAGCACTGCTCGTGACCGAAGCCTTCCAATGGATTTGCGATCCTTAGCAGATTGGTCAGCAAAACCCGCCCGCCCCCCACAGTCCAGCAGCACCAGAAGAGGGTGGGTTGTTCTGATGTCACCAGAAATCCCACAGGGGCTTGAGATTCTCTTTTCTTCTCACTGCATAGACAGGATCCCCAGGCAACGATATGCCGGACTCCTCTAGAACCTTAAAGACCAGCAAGTTTTATCCTAGCATAAGCTTTTGTTTGATATTTTTGGACTAAAGCACGTCTTACTAGATGGGCAAATGTCCACAACTGACCTTTTACACAGAGAGTGATTAAAATGTGGAAGGATGTAATGACAGCCACAGGAATAAACAGCTTTAAAAGGGGATTAGATAGATTCAGGGAGGATAAGTCTATCAGTGGTTAACTGACTGGTGACTGAGGGGAACCTCCACATTCCTCTGAATGTGAACTTTCACTAATCCTCTGAATCCCAGAGCCAGGAAACCACTCCAGGGGAAGGCCTTGACTTCTCTGCCCTGTTGTTGGCCCTCCAGAGGAACTGCCTGGCCACTGTGTGAGACGGGAGGCTGGACTGGATGGACCCTCCCTGGTCTGATCCAGCAGGGCTCTTCTGAGGCTCATCAGAGGAAGGCCTTGGCCTCTCTGCCCTGTTGTCGGCCCTCCAGAGGAACTGGCTGGCCCCTGTGTGAGACGCGAGGCTGGACTAGATGGACCCTCCCTTGTCTGACCCAGCAGGGCTCTTCTGAGGCTCTTATCAGGGGAAGGCCTCGTCCTCTCTGCCCTGTTGCTGGCCCTGCAGAGGAACTGGCTGGCCACTATGTAAGACAGGATGCTGGGCTAGTTGGACCCTCACTGGTCTGATCCAGCAGGGCTCTTCTGATGTTCTTCTCACGGGAAGGCCTTGGCCTCTCTGCCCTGCTGCTGGCCCTCCAGGGGAACTGCCTGGCCACTGTGTGAGACGGGAGGCTGGACTACATGGACCCTCACTGGTCTGATCCAGCAAGGCTCTTCTGATGTTCTTCTCACGGGAAGGCCTCGGCCTCTCTGCCCTGTTGCTGGCCCTCCAGGGGAACTGCCTGGCCACTGTGTGGGACAGGATGCTGGACTGGGTGGACCCTCCCTTGTCTGATCCAGCAAGGCTCTTCTGATGTTCTTATCAAGGGAAGGCTTCGTCCTCTCTGCCCTGTTGTTGGCCCTCCAGAGGAACTGGTTGGCCACCGTGTGAGACAGGAGGCTGGACTAGATGGACCCTCACTGGCCTGATCCAGCAGGGCTCTTACGATGTTCTCTTAGAAAAGCTGAGGGGGGCAAAGAACTTGCCTTGTTTTAGAAACCCTACATTTATTCAGATAGTGGTCCCCAGTTTCATCCATAAAGTGAACGTGTGTTGGCCCTTCCTCACAAACAGACGTACACCCATACGTGCAGGTTGTATGTGCTTTCACTGTAACCGGGGAAGAGGGACGTTGTGTGCAAAGGGGGGTAGGTCCCTCCTTCTCCCTCCCTGCATCTTGGTTTAGATTCTAAACTGTTTGGTCCTGTTTCTATAGTTATGCTGAACTAAATGCATCCAAACCAATATGGGGCCAGTTTCAAGGGCAAAATGGGGAGGAGGTGGGGTTTTTTGCTGTTTTTCTCCCCTGCAGATTTTCAACCTTGTTTATGCTTTGTCTGTCTGGTCAGATCTATCCATTTGTATTCTGCTTTCCTCCAAAGAATGCAGAGCAGCCTTATGCATTTCCCTTCAGTGTCCTGGTTCACACTGTCCCCGGGGTTTCTCCTTGACCCAGTAATGATGCCAACAGCTTAGCCCTGTTCACAATCATGCCTCCTGAAAAACAGGGAGGAAAAGAGGAGGAGGAGGAGACTGGATTTATACCCTGCTTTTCATTTGAACTCTCAGAGCGGCCTACAAACTCCTTTCCCTTCCTCTTCCCACAACAGACAACCTGTGAGGTTGGTGGGGCTGAGAGAGCTCTGAGAGAAACTGCCCTTGAGAGAACAGCTCTGACAGAACTATGGCTTGCCCAAGGTCATCCAGCAGCTGCAAGTGGAGGAGTGGGGAATCATAAGAACATAAGGGAAGCCAATGTTGGATCAGGCCAATGGCTCATCCAGTCCTACACTCTGTGTCACAAAGTGGCCAAAAGTACCAGGTGCCATCAGGTGTCCTCAACTGGGGGCAGGGCCTTTTCAGTGCTGGCTCTGACCTGGTGGAACACTCTGCCAAACACCATCGGGGTCCTGCAGGATCTTATTATTTATTTATTAGACTTATACCCTACCCTCCCCACATAGCAGGCACAGGGCAATTATGCAATTCTGCAGGGCCTGTAAAGCAGAGATGTTCCGGCAGGGGTTCGGTTGAGGATACCAATGATTTCCATCAGGCCGGCACCCTTTTCTGCTCCTTTTGCTAGTTAATTCTTTTGCCCCCCTCCCCCCTTGCCTGCAAAGTGATCGGCAGTTTGAAAGTGAATTAATTAGTATTCACCATCTGACCTCATAAGAACATAAGAGAGGAGCCCACGTTGGATCAGGCCAGTGGCCAATCCAGTCCAACACTCTGAGTCACACAGTGGCCAGAAATACCAGGTGCCATCAGGAGGTCCAGCAGTGGGGCCAGGACACTAGAAGCCCTCCCACTGTTGACCCCCCCCACAAGCACCAAGAATACAGAGCATCCCTTGACCCAGACATAAGAACATAAGAGAAGCCAATGTTGGATCAGGCCAATGGCCCATCCAGTCCAACACTCTGAGTCACACAGTGGCCAGAAATACCAGGTGCCATCAGGAGGTCCAGCAGTGGGGCCAGGACACTAGAAGCCCTCCCACTGTTGACCCCCTCCCCCAAGCACCAAGAAGACAGAGCATCACTTGCCCCAGACCAAGAATCTCTATCCCTTGTGGCTAACCATATGCAACTCACTGCCACAGGAGGTGGTGGTGGCTACAAGCATGGACGGCTTCAAGAGGGAATTGGATAAACATCTGGAGCAGAGGTCCATCAGTGGCTCTTAGCCACAGGGTATAGAGAGGGACTCTGACATTCTCGTCAGGACTTGCACCACCACATTCTGGATCAGTTGGAGCTTCCGGGTCAGTTTCAAGGGCAGGCCAGTGTAAAGGGAGTTACAGTAGTCTAGCCTGGTGGTGACCATTGCATGGATTACCATGGCTAGGTCAGGGTGCGACAGGAAGTGGGACAGTCGGCGCCCCTGGTGTAGACGGAAAAACGCCAGCCTGGCTGTGTGTGCGGCCTGGGCCTCCATATTCAAGGAGGAGTCCAAGATCACACCCAGGCTCTTGACAGATTATGCCAGTGTCAATGGTGCTCCATCAAGAGTGGGCCACTGTGATGGAATTAGAGGTTTATGGACGGCAGCAAGCTGAACCCAGCAGCTGCTGAGTCACATGACACTGAGAGAGGCAGAGGCCAGGTGGCTCGGAACGCTCAGGGAGATGAGTGACAGATAACTGTACAGAAATGACAGTTGAGAGCTGACTGTTGGGAGAGTCAATTAGTTTGTAGATTGTTAACAGGGAGTTAACACACACAGAGTGTTACTGGGAGAGCTTTGAGATCACAACAGCCTCTGAGCTCAGTGGGAATCAGCTTGAGAGCAGTTTAAGTAGGAAACTGTGGCTGAAAAAACCCCTCTGCACTGGTACACTCTAACATAAAGAGGAGAGTGGCGAGAGAGAGCGAGAAGTACAAGACCTCAGGGGGTCACAAACCACAAACACCCTGCTCCATACAAACTTAAGGTGGCTCAGGGAGGGCAAAGGGTCCGGAGGAGTCTGGAGAGCTGGGTTTTGTCGAACCAGCAGACTCAGGAGCAGTGTTCCCTCTGAGCTGAGTTAGTGTGAGCTAGCTCACAGTTTTTCAGCCTCCAGCTTACAGATTTTTGTCTTAGCTCAGGAGGGATGGCTCCAGAGCAAGCTAATTTATGCAGCAGCCCAATCTCTTGCTCACAACTTTAATGCCAGGAGCTCACAAAGTAGAATTTTTGCTCACAGGACTCCACAGCTTAGAGGGAGCATTGCTCAGAAGGCCAGCCAGTTAAAGCCCCAAAGGTGAACCACAAAACAGGTTCTGGAGAAGTTGAGTCAAAGAAGGGTTTTGTGAACCAGAGAACATCTGAGTTGGTCTGAGGGTGATAAGCCTACAGCTTATGAAAAGGCAAAGTGAAGTGTGACCTCATTTGGAATGCTGTGTACAGTTCTGGTCGCCACATCTCAAAAAGGATATTATAGCGTTGGAAAAAGTGCAGAGAAGGGCAACCAGAAAAGGGTTGGAAAACCTTCCCTGTGAAGAAAGCTTAAAATGCTTGGGGCTCTTTAGCTTGGAGAAATGACGGCTGAGGGGTGACATGATTGAGGTTTATAAGATTATGCACGGGATAGAGCAGGTTGAGAAAGAAGTAATTTTCTCCCTCTCTCACAATACAAGAACTTGTGGGCACTCCATGAAATTGCTGAGCAGTCGGGTTAGAACAGATAAAAGGAAATACTTCTTCACCCCAAGAGTGATTAACACATGGAATTCACTGCCACAGGAGGTGGTGGCAGCTGCAAGCATGGACAGTTTCAAGAGGGAATTAGATAAGCATCTGGAGCAGAAGTCCATCAGTGGCTATTAGCCACAGGGTAGAGATGGGAACTCTCAGTCTGGGGCAGGCGATGCACTCTATTCTTGGTGATGGAGGGGGCAGCATTGGGAGGGCTTCTAGTGTCCTGGCCCCACTGCTGGACCACCTGATGGCCCCTGGTATTTTTGGCCACTGTGTGACACAGAGTGTTGGACTGGATGGGCCACTGGCCTGATCCAACATTGGCTTCTCTTATGTTCTTATAGATGGAACACTCAGTCCGGGGCAAGTGATGCACTCTATTCTTGGTGCTGGAGGGGGCAGCAGTGGGAGGGCTTCTAGTGTCCTGGCCCCACTGCTGGACCTCCTGATGGCACCTGGTATTTTTGGCCACTGTGTGACAGAGTGTTGGACTAGATGGGCCATTGGCCTGATTCAACATTGGCTTCTCTTATGTTCTTATGAAGTGTTTATACTATAAAGTATCCCATGTAAATATATATCCCATCCCCCTGTTTGGAGTTTTCTGTATATTAGAGATCTGTGCTGTGTGACACTTATAAGCCCTGGTGCCTGACTCTGTGGGGAAGAAGAAAACGGGCAGTTGTCCTCCAAATATCCAGAAGTTAAAGCAAACCTCCAAAGAGACTCCTGTTAAGGGTGGGCTGGTCAGCCACCAGATAGGAATTAGGACTGATCAGTCACCTCATAAGATCATAAACTGAATATGGTACCATTGCATATATAGAAAGGCAGCTACCTCACGGCAATGTCCTGGGACAGGGCGGTGCTTGTGATTGCAACATACATCCCAACCCTGGAGTCCCCCCCCACACCCCACTGTCTCCGTCTTTGCTGGATTCAGTTTCAACCCACTCTGCTTCAGCCACCCAAGCACGGCCTCCAAACCCATGGCCAATTTGTGTGGGGCGGTATCTGGGCAGCCATCTAGTGACAGATACTGCTGGGTGCCATCCGCACACAGCGTCCTTTGCAGCAGAACCAGCAGGATTTGCAGTGGCCTCTCCTTCTCCCAGTCTAGGGCTGATTCTGCACAGGCTTTTCTCTCCGTCGTTTTATGAAACCCACGTTGGAACGGAAATTCCCCTCTGCATCGCGTGCTGCTGTCGCTTCCTTTGATCATCGTATTGAACTGTCGCTTCCACACGCCATGCCGAGTTCTTTGATCGCCGGATATAATGGCTCCTTCTGCATAAATTTATGGCCATCCAGGGGCGACTTTGCAGCCAGTACAGGTGTTGCCCCCAAGGTATTTGGATGTGGTTTTGAGCTGCCCTTTTTCCGCCCGGTTGAGAGAATGTGGAGCAAATGCTGGATGCAGAATCGACCAGTGTAGCTCTTGTTGTAGCTGCTGCCACTGCTCTCATCCAGAAGCCCCACCAAAGACCTTGGGAGAGGCTGGCTGGTAATTAGACCTCTCGCCCAGAGCCTTTGGCGGGAGCCGCCTGACCCCGAAGCGCTCGCACCTGTTCAGAGACAAGATGGCGAGGCGAAATTAGCGCTCCATGCAAATTACAATCAAATCAGTCTGAATTAAGATGATAACGAGCCCCACTTGTACTCTTTGGAAGCAAACCCGGCTCGTGCTAATGAGATCAGAGATTCCAGGCGGCACCCCTCCTTGAGTGCGGGTGGAGGGGAGCGGCTGGGCGACGGATCAGGACACCGTCGGTGGTGTTCATTACTTACGAGAGATTAGATTCCAAAACAAGACGGAACCCTTGGCCCAGGTCTCTCTCCCGTAGTGCACCAAGGGTCAGCTGGCCAGCTTCAGGGCTAATTTCAGGGTTAGGGGACTGTGGGACAGGAGAAACACAGGTGCCTCCCCCCAACCCAGTGGCATGCCCGCTTCTCCACAGTCAAACGGCAACACAAAGACTGAGCAGATGCCCCCCCCTCGCCACCCGCCCCCAAGACCTTGCCAGAGGGAAAGGCGCCCTCGCACTGGCATCCTGGCCTGTAAATCATCGGGCAGGTTGCTGTCGTCGCGGCTGCCAAGCGTGGTGGTGCCCGGAATAAACAAGCCGTCTCCATTGTCTTGCCTCGCTGAATTATGTTGCAGCCTGAAAAGGAAGTTAATTTCTAGGCAGAATTATGACAATTGCTTCCGGCTATAAAACGCTCTCCTGTAATTACCTGGGAGTAAATCACTCCTCTTCTCCGTGGAAGCCTCCTTAGTGGCCTGCGATGCGGCACTCAGAAGAATGTGAGCACTGGCAGGCGGGGTTCACGCACCATTGCTGGGGGGCCCAAAGGGGTGTTTGGTCCCTGAAATGGTTCCCTGGGGGAAACACACACCCGGACTCCCATTCGTTAGCTCAGGAATGAAACCCTTCCCCCCTCCCTCTTCTCGGGGCTTTCCCCCCTCCCTTCATTCATTTTCAGCCCAAGATCACTAGGGGGGTATGGGGGGGCAGGTATTTGTGAATTTCCCGCATTGTGCAATGGGTTGGACTAGATGACCCCAGAGGTCCCTTCCAACTTTATGGTTCTATACATCACCGAGTGAGAAGGAGGGTGCCTTCCTGCCATTGGGCCAGTCAGATATGGCTAGGTGACGGCATCACTGAAGGACACCAGGGCCTGAGCTGAGTGAGGGCAAAGCGCCATCAATGGGAACGATCTCGCGGAGGAGGGGAATGTGAACAGTCCGGGTGCAGGGTTGCCCATGTTTTGGAGCCGCCACTGCCACTCGTACCACCATTACCACTACCAAGAACATAAGAACATAAGAGAAGCCAATGTTGAATCAGGCCAATGGCCCATCTAGTCCAACACTCTGTCACACAGGGGCCAAAATATACCAGGTGCCCTCAGGAGGCCCAGCAGTGGGGCCAGGACACCAGAAGCCCTCCCACTGCTGCCCCCTCCAGCACCAAGAATAGAGTGCATCACCTGCCCCAGACTGAGAATTCCCATCTATACCCTGTGGCTAATAGCCACTGATGGACCTCTGCTCCATATGTTTATCCAATTCCCTCTTGAAACTGTCCATGCTTGCAGCTGCCACCACCCATATATACCACCACTACCCACAATTGACATCTTATGTTGGTAGAGCCCTGATCTGCTGGATCCCTTCATTACTGCCGGAGCTGATCACCCTAGACAGCTGAAGAAGATCTAAGAGCAGACGGTCAGACAAGGAACTAAACTTGCTAGCATGTTATGATGTCTTGATTTTAACGTTGCATCATATTAACTGTAAGCCGCCCAGCAAATAAATAAATAAATAAATAAATAAATAAATCCCAGGTAGGGAAATCCCTGGAGATCTTAGGTATAGCGCCTGGAGAGGGCAGAGTTTGGGGAGGGGAGGAGCTCCGTAGGGCTGTGAGGCTTTCGCGCCCACCCTCAGCAGCAGCAGCTTCCCCCCCCCATGGGAACTGATTTGCGTAGTCTGGAGACAAACTGTAGTTTCTGGAGCTCTCCCGGCCCCGCCTGGAGGTTGGCCATTCTTGCCGGCCGTTCTCTGGGTGAGGCAGGCTGGCCTCCATTGGCCTTCTTCTCCCCGCCTCCTGCCTCTGCCTGCAGCCACTCCCCGTGGGGCAGTCACCCTCCTCCTTCGCTGACCAGCAGATGTCTTTCAGCTTGGTCCTGTGTGAATGGAGGGCCCATGGCTCACTGGCAGAGCCTCTGCTCGGCACGAAGAAGGTCCCAGGTTCAATCCTTGGCATCTCCAGCAAAAAAGACCAGCCAGGGGCTAGCATACCTTCGAGACCGCCTCTTCCCCATATGAGCCACATAGAGCACTAAGGTCAACTAATCGACATCTCTTGGTAGTCCCCGGCCCCAGGGATGTCCAACTTGCCGAAAAGGCCCTGGTCCCTACCTGGTGGAATGAGCTCCCAAGTGAGATCAGGGCCCTGCAGGATTTACATACCCAAGGGACCGCCTTTCCCCGTATATACCCCAAAGAGCACTATGGTCCGGGGCACAACATCGCTTAGTGGTCCCAGGCCCCAGGGAGGCCTGGCTTGCTGCAGCCAGGGCCAGGGCCTATTCACTGGCAGCTCCATACTGGTGGAATGAGCTCCCGGAGGAGATCAGGGCCCTTCAGGACCCTGGACAGTTCCACAGGACCTTTAAGACGGAGCTCTTCCGCCAGGCCTTTGATTAGGTGCCGCCACTGCCACCACCACCAATGGAGTGGCCTTACAACGATCACATTCCCATGGCGCGGCGGACCGGTACTGGGGTATGGGGATGGAGGCAACATCTATTGGACACCATCTTGTTTTAATCTAAGATTAACAGCATGAGCACCTTATGTAATTTTTGGTATGTATTCTGTTCTATCATGTTTTATCTGGTTTTTATGCATTGGCACGTTGTGCCCCTGTTTGTCAGCCGCCCTGAGCCCACTTGTGGGGAGGGCAGGGTAGAAATCCAAATAAATAAATAAATAAAACTACAGTTCTGCAGGGCCTGTAAGACAGATCTCTTCTGCCAGGCTTCTGGTTGAAGCAGCGGGCGCCTCTTCTTTGTGGCTGACCCCACCAACAGCCTGGACCCAAACCTCTTAAAATCTTCCACTTCCATTGATATGGTTCTGTCAGAGCTGGCGTGGTACTTAGGAGCGTGGCATTTTATACTGTTGTTTTAATTTAGTTTTACCTGTGTTGTATTTTACATTGTTGTTACCCACCCTGAGCCCGCCTGGGGGGAGGGCAGGGTATAAATCCCAATAAATAAGTAAATTCAGATGGTGGGAAAGATTTCTGCCTGAGAACCTGGAGTGCCCCTGCCAGGCTGAGGTGGCAAGACGGGCCTCAATGGACCCAGTGGGGCCTGACTCGGGATCAATCAGATTCAGGGCTTGCCTAAAGGTAAAGGTAAAGGTTCCCTGCTCGAAAGCCAGTCGAATCCGACTCTAGGGTTGCGGTGCTCATCTCCGTTTCAAAGCCGAAGAGCCAGCGCTGTCCGAAGACATTTCCGTGGTCATGTGGCCGGCATGACTAAACACCAAGGCGCACAGAACGCTGTTACCTTCCCACCGAAGTGGTACCTATTTATCTACTTGCAATTTCTTGCTTTCGAACTGCTAGGTTGGCAGGAGCTGGAACTAGAGACGGGAGCTCACTCCGTCATGCAGCACTCTTGGGTCTCGAACTGCTGAACTACTGACCTTCCACAGCCTGCAGTTCAGCATCTTAACCACTTGAGCCACCGCAGCCTAGAGAAACATAAAAATGAAAAAGTTTCAGCTAACCTAAGATATGGTTTGGCACAAATGAGAGATTGATTTAAAAAGCATATAATTTCTGGCTAGAATGGAAGATGCAAGATGAATAGGTAAAACTATCTATGATAGCGTGGGCACAGGATATAGGCCACAGTCTAGAATTAGACCAAGAGGATAAAATCTGGGTAAGAAATATAAAATTTGTGAGGTCTAGTGCCTTTAAAGAAAACATCCTGAAAATGTTCTATAGATGGTATATATCCCCAATAAGGCTAAATAAATATAACAAAAATAGAGGGGAAAACTGTTGGAAATGTAATTACAGCAATGGCTTATTATCTCATGTGGTGGTCATGTAACAAGGCTAAAAAAAAATTGGATAATGGTAAAAGAGATTATTGATAAGATACTTGGGGGGGAAATCCCACTAACACCAGAATGTTTTTTGTTAAATATTATTCTGGATTTGTATAAGAAAGCTGGACTATACTTAATCCTGCAAATTGTGACGGCAGCAAGAATTTTTTTTTGCCAGGAGATGGAAAGACAGAAATATTCCTACTAGAGAATTTACAAATTATATGATACAGCAGAAATGGAGAAATTAACTTTTATTATTGAAGAAAAAAGTGCTGAGATATTTGAAAATTATTGGTCTGGATTCTGTAGATGGTTAAAAGAGTCCAATTTTGGTGTATGTTAATGAATGGAAAGATTATAAACATGACAAACTATTTTTTATTTTATTTGGGTGTATTAGCTAGTATTTAACATAGAAGCGCAAAAATTGTGGATGTTGATTGAAAGGTGAAGATATCTGCAAACATGTAATTATGAACAGATGTTGGTATATTCTTTTTTCTTTTTTTCAAAGGAAATCAAATATTTTTTTTAAAAAAAAAACCAAAAAGTCAGGGGAGATGCCAAATGGGGAGAGGCTTCCTGGAGATGTTTTCTGAGCTGTTCTAGTGAGACCACAGCCCAAGAGGCACCACAGGGCCAAGGCTGGTTTCTGGAGGTGCTTCCGGAGGCCGATCTACCTCAGGCGGGACCTTTCGAGGGAAGGGCAGGGTCGCTAATGTTGGCCTGAGGAATTCCTGGAGATTTGGGGGCGGGGCTTGTGGAGGGGGAGTTTGAGGAGGGATCCCGCCTAGAACCTACGGCAGGGGGTCCCCAACCTTTTTGAGCCTGCTGGTGCCTTTGGAATCCCAACACGGAGTGGTGGGTGCAGTCACAAAAAGGCTGTCACAAAATGGCGGCTGCGGGAGGTGGAGCCAGGCACAAAATGGCTGCCATGTACACATCTTATGATCCTATATTTAATGCCTGTTACCATTGAATATCCATAATTCCCCAAGTTTGTTAATAATTAAGGCTAACAAGTCGTCACCCCCCCACCAGCCAGCTGATCAGCAGTGGGGAGGTGGGCCCTGCCACCAAGGGACCCCCCGTCCTCCACCAGGGGGTCTGGCAACACGATGCCCAGGGGAGAGTAGCAGAAGGAGGCTGATTTTTCCCCTAAGCCAGCATGATGTGGTGGTTACAATGTCAGACTAGGATCGGGGAGAGCCAGGTTTGAATCCCCATGGTGGCTTGCTGGGTGACTTTGGGCCACTCGTACAAATCCCTACCTTGCAGGGATGTTGTGAGGATAAAATGGAGGAGGCCAGAATGATATGAGGGGGACAGACAGGGTACAAAGGAAGAAAATCAATAAGCCTGTGCTGCCGCCACAATGGCAGTCCTGCCAGGATGCCATTTCTTGTTTCCATGTGAGGGGAAGGTCCTGAAAGAACAAGGTTTGCAATTGTTGTAGGGCTCCTAAATGTCTGTTCTTCCTCTTGAGGAGGAAAGGCCACGAGGGAAGGGCCTCTGCCACACCAGCTGCCATTCCCCCGCCTCCTTGCCTGCTCTGGAGTCCCCTTGTAAATATTTCAGAGCGCTCGAGGGCATGAAATATGGATGCCACCTTCCACCGGCTTCCTGCCTGCTGTGTCTACTGAATAAGGCAGAGAGGAACGTGACCGCCCGTGCAGCTGAGGTACATGTGAGCATGCCCTGAACACGGCCGGCCGAGAGGCTTTCCATATTCCAGACCAGCTTTGGGTCTGCAGGCTGCCTGCCCGTGCCTCCGCTCTCATTGCTCACTTAGCATTCAAGTCAAGGGGGATGTTTAGGCTGGACTTTTACGGAGCTGCATGGTTCTGTCTAGGTGGGAGTGGCAAGGAGGGGCAGGGGGCAGATTCTGATATTGAGAGCGAACATCTGTGCCTTGTCCAAAGTCAGACCCTTCCTGGTAAGGCTGGCTCCATCCTGCCGGCCCGGCACTCTCTGAGAGCACAGGCAGAGGAAGCCTTGCCGCTTGCTGAGATCCTTTGACTGGAGGTGCTGGGGCAGGATGTGGGGCCTCCAGCACGCCAGGTGGGGTTTGCCATTCAGCCAGAGCCTCTCCATAATGTCTTGCTCTGCAGAGGGGGTGGCAGAACCCAGTTGTGCATGCTGGGTGCTACAGAACGATCCCAAGATCCCATGTACCAGATCCAGAGCCTAAGGGAGGAAGGGGCTCACAGTTTCTAACCTCCAGGTGGGGCCTCATTAATTCCCAGAATTGTTGGAAATATGTGTGTGTTGCAAGGTCTAATAAAAGTCATTATAGGGTTAATCTGCTTGACCTTGCGTGCTATTGTTTAAGACTGACCTGGAAGAGAAACCTGGCTCAGAGCCAATGAAAACAAATCCCGAGGTTTCGGTTTCGGCGTTGCGAATGGCGGCCGCGTCTCGGGATGCTCCCGGAGGCGGCTAGCCCACGCGCAGATAGGGGGGGTCTTCGCATGTGCGAAAGACCCTAGTGAGCCTTAGGCAAAGGCTCCGAACTGGGGGCGCTTGGGGAGTAGCCTCTTTGCCGGCAGACAGCCGGGAAATTGAGGCTTTCTCCCCGCCCCAATCGGCCCCGCTGCGTCGTGCCCCATCATGGGACTTAGCAGCGCCACCGATTTCCAGGAGTGAAGACAGCGATATGATTTAACATAAAAAGAAGAAGTGGCATCGAATTGTGAGTGGAAGGTCTATTTTGAAGCGCGAATTTGAATCCCCCGCAAGCGTTTAAGCGTATGGGAGGAGGGAGGAGTCCCCACCCCTTTTGAGAAGCAAGATCTACAAAGGGAGCGCGGAGGGGGAAGAGAGAAAGAACTGTTGGTGAAAGTACCGTTGGGGTTGCATAGAAGAATATGACCTCATTAGCTTCCTGGGGGAGGCGGCACGAACCTTTTAAAAGTAAACAATAAAACAAAATGTCGACAACGGGGAGAGTCCTGCAGAAACCGGAAGAGAAGGGAGGAGGGACTTCCGGTCCGAGTAGCCCCCCCCAGAGCTTGCTGTCAATCAACAGGAAAATGAGATTCTGCACCCTCTGCTGGAGCAAATGCAGAAAATCAATGAAACCGTGCTTAAAGTGGAAAGTGTTCTCATCAGTCGACAGGAATTGATATTGGAAACAACAAGGAAGATGACGGAAATTGAACAGAAAGCGTGGATTTTAAGTTCTCAGGGCGTAAAAGAAGAAGAGAAAGAGGATCTCGGATTTACCTTGGCGAATGTATTGGTACCCCTAACTGGCAGTGAAGCGAAAGAATTAAAGGAAGAGGTGGATATGGCTCCCAAAGCCAATTCCGCTTTTATAAAAGAAATTACTCTGCCAGTAGAAGGGGGGGTCGAGCATAGCAAGCAAGACATCGGAGATCTAATTTTTTGCGAAGTGGTTATGGCGCCCTGGAAATCTGAAGGCCAGAAAAGAAAGAAGAAAGATTACATCCTTGAAATGCAAAGACTTCTGAAGAGACACGCCGGCGTGAGGGAAGACGCAGCACTCAAAATTATGATAAGCAGTGAAGAAGACAGCAGCCCAGGGGAAGGAGGTGAAGGAAAGGAAGCCATCAAGGTTAAAAAGGACTTAGTCCATAACTGGAAGAGACTTAAAAAGAAGACACCTTGAGGACTGTTTGTGTTGCATCTGTAAGGAGCTGTTTAATTACTAACCCCAATGGACTTTACTAACTGTATTAACAGAGTGTCTTTGGACTTTGCAAAGTTAAAAAGAAGATCTCCTAACCATGATGGATGCCGAAAAACGGTATTAAATACTAACTAAAACTAACCCATTTTAACAGAGAAAACTTCACTCCATCTTTTTTCTTTCTCCACCTGTCTACCCCTTCCTTTTCTTATAAAAAGAATAAAATTCTCTCCTTTTTAGGAGAGTTTTGCCAAAAAAAACCCAAATCCCGTGAAATCTAAGTCTGTTTACTCATGATCATCGGTTAATGCATTCAGGTGATTTCCTTCTAGGGCTCAAGAAGAAGAATCTCCATCGTAGTTGCTGTTGTGCGACCGTGTGGTCGGTCTGTTCTGTAGCTTTGAAGATGTGGCCTTAGATCTTTTATTTCATAGTTTTTTCCTGTGTGCCCTTCCCCTTAGAAATAAAAAAATGCCTCCTCTCCAGTGAAGCAAAGATCCAGAGCAAACTCTGAATATCTAAGTATTTTTGCCAACTTTTCCCAACAGGAATCACGACTGATCTCAAGGTGACAGAGGTCAGTTTCCCTGGAGAAAATGGCTGCTTTGGAGGGTGGATTCCATGGTAATAGTAATAATAATAATAATAATAGTAATAATAGTAGTAGTAGTAATAACAATAACAACAACAATAACAATAATAATAATACTTTTGATTTATTGATCGCTTTTTCCCACACACCTGTAGGCTCAGAGCAATTTACAGTTACTCATTGACAATTGGACTAACAATATTCATGGGGGATAAGGGAGACAACATACAATCTTTAATTACACACATTGTAGCTGGCTGGAGGATTCCACTGGGAGCGGAATCAGTCGTGTCCCAATGGCATGTATTCTTTGTCGGCTGGCTGATGTCGTCCGGGCTTCCTGATGTTGCACTGCCACACTGCCACCGCCTGGCCGCCTTGCTGAGGCCCCGCCCCTCCCCCCAAATCCAGCCTCCGTCCCCCAAATCTCCTTTGCAAAACTCAACACATGAACACCTGTGGCTGCTTTCTCCGGAATCAGACTCTTGGTCCATCGAGGTCAGTGTTGTCTGCCCAAACTGGGAGCTGCTGTCTGGAAGCTCAAGCAGAGATCTTTTAACTGGAGATGCCGGGGACTGAACTGGAGACCGTCTGCACTTCCCAGAGAGATGCTCTGCCCCTGAGCCACGGCCCCTCCCCTCAGGAGTTCCTGCTTTATCGTTTGTCCTGCAGGACTGGAGAGGAGGCCATCCATGAGTCCGACCAAGGAAGGTCTGCTCAGCCGGGCCCAGGATTGGAGCCCCTCAGATCCTGTGTCCTGCTTCCACCCACGGCCAGCCAGGTGCTTCTGGGAAGCCTACAAGCAAGGTGTGGTCAAGGGAGTCCGTCCAGAGGCCTCCTGCCATGTTCTGCTCCTAAGACTACCGACCAGGTGGTAGCTGGAGACGTCAGAACTGACCTCCAAGCAAAGAAGTTCCCCTGGAGAAAATGGCTGCTTCGGAAGGTGGGCCGCGTGGCATTCTACCCTGCTGAAGCCCCTCCCCTCCTCAAACCCCGCCCTTCTCAGGCTCCACCCCCAAATTCTCCAGGCATTTCCCAATCTGGCCCTGGCAACTCTATCCACACCACTTTTGAGGCTGCCTAAATCTACAGCCATAGGAGCTGTGGTGGCTCAAGTGGTTAAGACGCTGAACTGCAGGCTGTGGAAGGTCAGTAGTTCAGCAGTTCGAGACCCGAGAGTGCTGCATGATGGAGTGAGCTCCCATCTCTGGCCCCAGCTCCTGCCAACCTAGCAGCTCGAAAGCAAGAAATTGCAAGTAGATAAACAGGTGCCACTTCGGTGGGAAGGTAACAGCATTCCATGCACCTTGGTGTTTAGTCATGCCAGCTACATAACCACGGAAACGTCTTCGGACAGCGCTGGCTCTTCGGCTTGGAAACGGAGATGAGCACCGCAACCCTAGAGTCGGATTCAACTGGCTTTCGAGCAAGGGAATCTTTACTTTTACCTTTTTAAATCCACAGCCGCCTCAGTTCCCATCTTTAGGAAGCAGCTGAAGACAGTTTTATTTAGGGCCGCATTTAAATTATCAGTGGTCCTGAACTGTAATTTTAAATCTTGTTTTTTAAATGTTTTTAACATGCTTTATTTTATGTGTTTTCTGCACGCGGTAAGCCACCTTGAGCTCCCTAAAGAAGAAAGGCAGTGAAAAGGACTGAGGTCTGAGACTCAGCATGGTGAAATCAGCTCAAGTTTATTAGTTACATCAGGAACAGAAGATAAACTAGCCAGTTTGAGGCCGGCTTACATTTGCATCCACACTCACACCCAACACACGCCCACTTCCCGTGATAGGTTCTATTTACATGTCCCGGACCACTACAGGTCCCCTTCAGGATCTAGGCGCCCCCTTTGGTCTGTCCTAGGATCCGTGGTGGCTATTGTTCTCGGACCAAAGGTCTGTAGGTCTGCTTGACCGCATGGCCAGGCTCACGCAGCCGTGGCCATCTTAATACATGACAGGCAGCTAATCAATGTTTTAAATAAAAATAAAAAACTAACATCCTGGGTGTTTTGTTTTGTTTATTCATCCTAAGTCCATCTCCTTTTACTGGCACCTGTAGGAGTCCTGGGTGTGGCGGCGGCCCAGATCAGGCGTAATCCATTTGTAGGACTAGAATTAGATAAATACAAGTGGAGACCCGCAAGAAACTTGCGGGATGGTCATCCCATTCCTCACACCTTTGCTTCCTCCCCTCTACCCTTACCTATCTCACACTCTTTCTCCCTTCTGGGGGTGGAGCCATAGACTCAGCCCTCCAAAGCAGCCATTTTATCCAGGGGAACTGATCTCTGCCACCTGGACAACAGTTGTAATTCTGGGTGATCTCCAGCCCTCACCCAGAGGCTGGCAATGGTGGTTCTCATGGAGGAAACTGCTGGTTTGGAGGGTGGCGTCTATGGCATTATACCTGTCTGAAGTTCCTCCCCTCCTCAAACCCCACCATCCCCAGGATCCACCCCTTAAATGTCCAGGAGTTTCCCAATCCAGAGTTGGCAACACTATTTCCTTCCCACCCAACAGCCAACTTAACCTTTATCTGCCTTTATCTGTCTTCAGCTTTTCGTCTCCACCCCCCTCCCCCGCAGCTTCTACCAAGGAAAATTATAGTCTTTCTCCACAGTGGGGACCAAAGCCGCTTACATTATTCTCACCTCCTTTTTATCTGCACAACACCCCTGAGAGGTTGGTTAGGCTGAAAGTATGTGACTGGTCCAAAATCACCCAGTCAGCTTCCACCGCAATATGGGGATCTGAACCTGGGTCTTGCAGACCCTAATCTGAAGCTCTAACTGCTACACCACTGCTGGATTTCATAGGGTGGCTGCTGAACAGCAGCAAGCAGCCAGGCCAAGTTGAGTCATGCAAATTAGGTGGTATCAAGTCACCCAGAGGGTGCTGCCTAGGGATGCCAGCCTCCAGGTGGGATCTGGGGATCCCCTGGAATTACTGTTCAGCTCCAGACTACTGAGATAACTTCCCCTGGAGAAAATGGATGCTTTGGAGGGTGGACTCTAGGGGCATTGTACCCCACTGAGGTCCCTGTCCTCCCCAGGCTCCATCCCCAAATCTCCAGGAGTTTCCAGACCTGGAGCTGGCAACCCCATTACCCCCATCCCCTGCCAGTGCCTGTGGGGGACCTGGCAACCCTAGACTGCTGCCAGGCCTAGGGTTGGCAACCTCCAAGTGGGGCTGCCTGGAGAGTGAACTCCAGAGATCTGTGAACAACAGAGATCTGTCTCCCTGGATAAAATGGCTTCTTTGGAGGGTGGATTCTGTGTCATGATACCCAGCTGAGGCCTCTCCCTTCCCCAAATCCTGTCCTCCTTTACACTCCACCCCAAAACCTCCAGGAATCCCCCAGCCTGGCCCCAAGGCTCCCTCCCTCCCCACCCTCCTTCCAAGGCCAAAAGAGGCCTGGAAAGAAAGGGCCATTCTCCCACTCCCCTTTGACTGACAGAGCCAGTTAGATAGAAGCCTCTCCCCCCATCCCCCCAATGTTCTAATCTCTCCCTGTTGATGCCTGGAGTTAGGTCCCTGCAGAGGCCATTTCAAAAGGTTTTGGGGGAATTCAACCATCCCTGAAGAGATTTTCTCACTTTTTGGATTTTTCTACAAACTCAGGAAGTCTACTGACTATGTAGGAAAAGCTGTTTGGGGAGAGTGAGCCCCCTGTTGGTGGGAATAGGTATCCACACAAAAAAAAAAAGTCTGGGAAATAGAATAAAGATATGGAGCAGAAGTCCATCAGTGGCTATTAGCCACAGGGTATAGATGGGAACTCTCAGTCTGGGGCAGGTGATGCACTCTATTCTTGGTGCTTGGGGGGGGGGGTTCAACAGTGGGAGGGCTTCTGGTGGCCTGGCCCCACTGCTGGACCTCCTGAGGGCACCTGGTATTTTTGGCCGCTGTGTGACAGAGTGTTGGACTAGATTGGCCTGATTCAACATTGGCTTCTCTTACATTCTTGTGTTCTTATGACTGGTGGTTGTGGTCCAGTGATGGCAGCTGCCTCATTTGTAATAGCGAGGCAGGATATCGATACTCCAGATAAAATATAGAAATTGAAGCATTCATCATCCCGGTCTTGCCTCTGTTTTTCTACCAACATGGCAGAATCCAAATGCAAATCCTTTTTAAAAAAAAATTAAAAAGCTCCCTCAAATCTATCCTTTTTTGTAGAAAGTCGTTGAGCCTGGTCTCCCCAAATGATCACCCTAACCTGGGGGGGGGACCAGACATGACAAGTTCGGCTCATCTGGGCAAACACCTGGGCTCCCGGGCTACTCCGTCAGCAGGTTTGCCTGAGAAATGCTCCTGTCGGAGGAGGGCCGTATATATCCTCGCCTGTCTCCTGCATTGTTTAGAATGCAAGGTAACGAGAGAAATCAGAGGATATTTCTCTTGAGCAACTGGGTTTCTTTTTTCCTCCCCACATAATATACTTGCTAGACTCTCATTAGGCGGAGATTTGTATATCCGTAAATTAAATTTAGACACCAAGCTGGAGCCGTTTCCTTCCTGATTACCCATTTGTGTACAACAATGGCTATTAATCTCTCCCCCTCTTGTTGTGTTCTCTGCTATTTTTAGGGAGTGCCCGGCTGAGGCAGGGCCTGTGGAGAAGACACACGGCCTCCTCCTCACCTGGGCCCAGAAGAGCCCCCCAGCCCGAATTTCTCCTGTCCAGTGCGTGCCCAGGAGCATGACTCAATGCCACCTCTGCGGCAGGGTTCTGTCACAAGGGCCACTTGCCAGCAATTGGTGTGCTGTGACAGAAGATGCCTCAGCTGCAGTTTCCCCCTCCAAATTAATGCAATGCCACTGCATTCCCAAGTACGATACATGTGTCTATAAATTGCTTATTCCCTTAAAATGTGACTCTCTTTTGTTTACTTTGTGCAATGGGCGATTTGCTCCTTGAAGAACCTGGGGACAGGAGAGGTCTTAAATTCTCAGGTTGTCGCCTTTCCTTTACATTCAGGGCTATTTTGGGGCAGGAATGCACAGGAACGGAGTTCCGGCTGGCTCCCGAGTTGGCCACGCCCAGCAGGAACTCATTAGCATAACAGGCCACAACCAACAGCAGGAACTCATTCGGATTGGCTACATTAGGGGTGTGTGGCCTAACATGCAAAGGAGTTTCTCCTCCAAAAAAAAAGCCCTGGGTTTTGGCAACAAACAAGGTCAACAGAATAAGAAACAAAAGTTGTGGCTGGATGACCACACTTCTGGCAACATGGGGGTGTGGCCTAATAGGCTAATGAGCTGTGCTGTCAGGGGTGTGGCCTATTAGGTTAATGAGTTCCTGCTGGGCTTTTTCTACAAAAGAAGCCCTGTTTACATCTATAAGAGGGTATCAGCCCCACGGAACCTGATCAGAGCAGGACTAAGGATCATTCATGAGGGCTCCTCAGCAGCACCCTTAGTATACTAGGGGGTGGTCACATGGCAAGCTTACCGCAATTTGTTCCCGCTGTAGATTTGATCGGGGATATTTTTAAACGGGTTCAGATGATCACACATCCCTTGCCCAACCGCTTGCATTGTGCGACAAGGCTCCAGGCACCATCCAGACAGCCGTGCCACTCAAGTGGCGGCGCAACACAATTTTTAAAAAAAATATTCTTTGCACATGTGTGCATGTGCATGTGTGCATGTGCAAACCACAGTTCCCACTTGGAGGCAGTGGGGTTTTTTTTTCCTGAACAGCAAACTCGATGAACTACTGATGTGTAACTGAGGGCTGTTTTAGGTGTGCTTGAGCATTCATGCATTTAATATATTCAGCGCAGGATTGGTCATGCGCATAATGGTGAAAGCCAGGAGAGAGGGAAAAACTACCACAAGAAGGATGTACAGATGACCTAATTGCATTCATAATGAGAGATGGCTGTCCAGACAGGAGAAATTGTGGATTCACAGCGCAAGTGGTAGGAAAGTACTTGATTTTCCCGGTGTCGGAAACTGTGCTAGAAAACTGGGAGGATGGCAGGGGGTGAGTCTGCTCCAATACGGGAGACAGAATCAGCTGTCCTTTTAAAAGCAATAGGGAACAGTTGTGAAACCCGATCAAAATGACCGTGTGACCACGATTCCCATGATCCTTTCGGGGAAGCCATAGGCAGAAATCTTCCACTGCTTCCCCCCATTCCCTGCCTGTGCTTCCAAGGCATGCGGGAGGAAAATGGCGGGAAATGGGCTGAGCATAGGGTAGCCAGATCCAAAGTGGGTTTGAACCAGGGGAAGGAGTGGGAGGGGCCTCGGTGGAGTGTAATGCCGTAGAACCCACCCTCCAAGAGAGCCCGTTTGGTGCAGTGGTTAAGAGCAGCAGACTCTAATCTGGGAGAACCAGGTTTGATTCCCCACTCCTCCACATGTAGCCAGCTGGATGACCTTGGGTCAGTCATAAGTTCTCTCAGAGCTGTTCTCTCACAAGTAGTTCTTGGGAAAGCTCTCCCAGCCCCATCTACCTCACTGAGTGTCTGTTGTGGGGAAAGGAAGGGAAGGTGATTGTGAGCCACTCCAAGACTCCCTCGAGACTCCCTCAGGTAGTGAAGGGCGGGGTATAAAACCAACTCCTCCTTCTCTTCCTCTTCCTCTTCCTCCTCCTCCTCTTCTTCTTCTTCTTCCTCCTCCTCCTTTCCAATCATCTTTCTCACCATCTCAGGAGGATATTGTAGTTGCAAAAACGCCTGTTGCAGATCATTCAAGTGAGTATCACCGTCTGAGAGGCGGGATCAGATGCAGCTATAGGGTAGGGCTTTCATCAGTCTAACCACTAACTCTGGGGTTCCTTGCAATTTCCCTCTAATGTCGAACACACACATTTACTTCCTCCCTCACTGACAGATACGAGAATGTCTTTCATTCTTTGCAATTTTATGTGAAACCATTTGTAATCGTCAGAGAACAGGCCCTGGGGAAACTTCCTCTTCCCTTAATTAAGCGGAGAGTGTAATTAGATGGTTAATTAGGAATCCCTCCATATGATAAAAGAATATTGGGATGATTTGTAGTCTTCATCAGTCTCAGTCAAAGATCCAAGAGAGTCCCTCGAATGTCCAGGTAGTGAGGTACGGACAGAGGCCGAGTATCCCTGCATGCGCTCTCTCTGTCCTCTGCTGCAGCGTAGTCCTGGAGCAGTTGAAGGAAAGAGTTTCTGGGCCCTTCCATGCTTCCGATTTACTCTCCTGGGCCGGCCTAAGACTTTTAGGGTTGAGCGGAAGGTTATCTGATTTCCACCTGGTCCTTCCTCCACACAGATCAGGGTGGGGGGGGGAGAAGACCTGGGACTGTTCCCTTTTGATTCTTACAAGTCACGAGAACCCTGTGAGGTAGGACAGGCTGAGAGACGGTGCCTGGAGGACCAAGATCACAGTGAGCTTTCCAGATGAGCATGGACTGAAACAGAAGCTTGCCTTGACCTGGATAGCCCCAGTTAGCCCCATCTCATCAGATCTCAGAAGCTGAGCCGGGTTGACCCTGGCAAGTACTTGAGATACCAGCAGTTGGGGAGATAGAGGCAGGCTTCATTCAGCCTCCTCTCTGGATATCCTCCAGGCCCCCAGTAGGGGTCAGTCACCGGAGGTCACCATGACTTCCAGGGGTGTGTGTGTGTGTAAAAAATAGAAAGGAGGGAGGGAGGGAGGGAGGGAGGGAGGGAGGGAGGGAGGGAGGGAAGGAAGGAAGGAAGGAAGGAAGGAAGGAAGGAAGGAAGGAAGGAAGGAAGGAAGGAAGGAAGGAAGGAAGGAAGGAAGGAAGGAAGGAAGGAAGGAAGGAAGAAAGAAAGAAAGAAAGAAAGAAAGAAAGAAAGAAAGAAAGAAAGAAAGAAAGAAAGAAAGAAAGAAAGAAAGAAAGAAAGAAAGAAAGAAAGAAAGAAAGAAAGAAAGAAACTGGGGGGCTTTACTCTCTCTTGGTGGGTCCAGGAGTTAGCAAACACATCACTGAAAGTGGCGGGAAGGGGGCGGGGGGCATGCCAATGGTCTCAAAGGAGGTAGCTGTGACATCCCTCTTCTCTCTTGCTCCGGATTGCAAGACGAGAGCAAATGGGTGGGAATGACAAGGGGGTCAATACCGGATAAATATCAGGAGAAACTTCCTGTCAGAGTGGTTGAGCAGTGGAACAGTCTGCCTCAGGAGGTGGTGGGTACTCCTTCCCTGGACGTTTTCAAGCAGAGGCTGGACAACCATCTGTGGGTTTTGCTGGATCAACTGTTATTCTGGATTGTTAGAACATAAGAGAAGCCAATGTTGTACTGAGCCAATGGTCCATCCAGTCCAACACTCTGTGTCACACAGTGGCCAAAAATACCAGGTGCCATCAGGAAGTCCACCAGTGGGGCCAGGACACTAGAAGCCCTCCCACTGTTGACCCCCCCCAAGCACCAAGAATACAGAGCATCACTTGCCCCAGGGGACTGAGAGTTCCTATCTATACCTTGTGGCTCATAGCCACAGATGGACTTCTGCTCCAGATGTTTCTCATAAGAACATAAGGGAAGCCAATGTTGGATCAGGCCAATGGCCCATCCAGTCCAACACTCTGTGTCACACAGTGGCCAAAAATACCGGGTGCCATCAGGAGGTCCACCAGTGGGGCCAGGACGCTAGAAGCCCTCCCACTGTTGACCCCCCCAAGCACCAAGAATACAGAGCCTCATTTGCCCCAGAATTGTTGCTTGTGACAGTGACAAACTCTGATGGTTCTAGTGATTTTCTGTTCCTCTCTTCTGCTGCTCAGTTCCAATATTTTGAGTATTTTACTGACACAAGTGCTGTTTTTTAAAAGTAATTTTTATTTATTTTTCCAATTTCAACAAAAATTTAACAAACATAATAAACGATAAGTAGATTTTGAGATAACCATTAAAAAAGAGAACATTCTATTCATTATAGACATATAACTGACATATTAATCAACATTTACCTCTAGTGAAGTGTATTTATTACGTCTGGTGTTACTTCTTGAGAAACTAGGTAGGATAAAATAGGTAGCCGTAAACTAGTAAGTACGCTATACCCGTCGTTAACCTTTGTTGGGTTCATTATGTCTGTTACTTTTCCTGTTATATATAAGTTCCATAACTTCTTATACCATAAGTTTAAAGTTGGTTTACTTTCTGATTTCCGTTTTGAGGCTATGGTTGTTCTTGCTGCAAATAACAATAAAGCTATCCTTTTTTCCTGTATATTAGATAAGTCATTTTCAGTTCTAAGATTGAAGAGAATTGATTCTGGATTTTTATTTATGGTTTGTCTAGTCATACATCTAATTTGCTGTTTTGAAAAAGAAATCTTTTCTGACTCTAGGAATTTGTTTTTGTTAGCTGATGCTTATGTGAAGTATAGTCTTCAAATGTTTTTACCTGCTTGCGTTGTATTCGATTATTTAATGTTTTTGGGGGGGAGCTGCCTCATGAAGAAAAGCAGGCTCACCAGCTACAGGTTGGGAAATTCTAGACATGTTGGGGGTGGAGTTTCTGGTGGATGGGGTTTGGGGCCAAGAGGGCCCACAGGGGGTATGAGGCCATCGAGTTGATCTTCTGAAGCTGCCATTCCTCCAGGGGAACTTGGTCTCTGTTACCTGGACATCTATTGGAATTCCTTGAGACCTCCAGACACCACCCGGAGGCATAAGAACCTGTATAATCTTGAATAATTGCAAAACAAAACATAGTAAGCTCAATTCTCTGGCACTCTAGGACATCTGGTTGACAACAGGAGCTTTGGTCAAGTGCCATCAAGTTGCTTCCAACTTATGGTGAGCCTAATGGATGGCTTCAAGAGAAGACAAAGAAGAAGAGATTGGATTTATACTCCACCCTTCACTGCCCAAAGGCATCTCAGAGCGGCTTACAAACTCCTTTCCCTTCCCCTCCTCACATCAGACACCCTGTGAGGTAGGTGGGGCTGAGAGAGCTCTTGACAGAAATTGTTCTTTTTCAAGGACAGCTCTTGTCAGAACTGTGGCTTGCCCCCAAGGTCACATCAGCAGGTGCAAGTGGAGGAGTGGGGAATCAAACCCGGTTCTCCGAGATTAGAGTCCGCACACTTAACCACTACACCAAACTGGCTCTCCACCAAACTGGAATTAGATAAACATATGGAGCAGAGGTCCATCAGTGGCTATTAGCCACAAGGTATAGATAGGAACCCTGAGGCAAGTGAGGCTCTGTCTTCTTGGTGCTTGGGAGGGGGGCAACAGTGGGAGGGCTTCTAGTGTCCTGGCCCCACTGCTGGACCTCCTGAGGGCACCTGGCATTTTTGGCCACTGTGTGACCCAGAGTGTTGGACTGGAGGGGCCATTGGCCTGATCCAACGTTGGTTTCTCTGATGTTCTTAATGTCCTCCAAAGTGTCCTCTCATTCACAGCTTTTCTCCCATCAGAATCCAGGTCACGCTGGGTCTTCCTCTTTTTCTTGCCGCCTTCAACTTTGACCAGCATTCTTGTCTTTTCCAGTCAGTCTTTGTCTTCTCAGAACGTGACCAACATACAACAGCCTCAGTTCAGTCATTTTAGCTTCTAGGGAGAGTTCGGGCTTGATTTGCTCTACAATCCGCTGATTTGTCTTTTTGGCAGTCCACGACATCAGTTAAACTCTCCTCCAACCCCGCAGTTCAAAGGAATCCACTTTCACTGGGTTGACTACTGAGCAGAAATCAGAGATCCTCTTCTTCTTCTTCTTCTTCTTCTTCTTCTTCTTCTTCTTCTTCTTCTTCTTCTTCTTCTTCTTCTTCTTCTTCTTCTTCTTCTTCTTCTTCTTCTTCTTCTTCTTCTTCTTCTTCTTCTTCTTCTTCTTCTTCTTCTTCTTCTTCTTCTTCTTCTTCTTCTTCTTCTTCTTCTTCTTCTTCTTCTTCTTCTTCTTCTTCTTCTTCTTCTTCTTCTTCTTCTTCTTCTTCTTCTTCCTCTTCTTCTTCTTCTTCTTCTTCTTCTTCTTCTTCTTCTTCTTCTTCTTCTTCTTCTTCTTCTTCTTCTTCTTCCTCTTCCTCTTCCTCTTCCTCTTCCTCTTCTTCTTCTTCTTCTTCTTCTTCTTCTTCTTCTTCTTCTTGAGACTTGATTTACCCTGCCCTTTACTTGGAGGCTCAGAGCGGCTTACAACCTCCTTTCCCTTCCCCTCCCCACAACAGACACCCTGTGAGGTCGGTGGGGCTGAGAGAGCTCTGACAGAAACTGCTCTTTTTTCAAGAACAGCTGTGCCAGAACTATGGCTTGCCCAAGGTCACATCAGCAGCTCCAAGTGGAGGAGTGGGGGAATCAAACCGGTTCTCCCAGATTAGAGTCCACGCACTTCACCACTACATTAAACAGGCTAAACTTCTCAAGGCTTCTCCATTCTTAGGGCACTGGGAAGGTCATCTGCGCAAGGCCAGGCAAGAGCAGAGCAGGAAAACCTTCTGAAGTAGGACCCCCCCCCCCATCAGAAAGGAAATCGGCAACAAAGTTCAAGGTTGGGCCAGTGGGGGGCTGTCCCTGTGATTTGTAGCCGGTTTGATGGATGGGCACCTCTTCTCTGGGTGACATCTCAGGCCATAGAGAGGGCTGCACCTTCCCGCGCTGAGTGTTATGTTGGGGCGTATTTCACCGGGCTGTTCAGTTATGTCAGCTGATAATGTAAATTAGATCTCCATAAACCCACTAGGCAGATCTGTGCATCACTGAAAGCAGACAGAAAGGATGAATTATAATATACAACCGGCCATCCGTCTCCTGTTTATTATATCATCACGTCCCCTTGATTGAATTACTGTGGCACGGCCGACCGTCTCTCTGCCCCCCTTTCGTCCTTCCTGTGTTTAATAGGACTCGGGGGCAACTGGGAATCTTCCCCTTCCCCACCCCGGTCCCCTTTCCCCTTTGCTCCTCCTTAGCCCTCCCTCCCGACATGTCTGCCCGCTGGCTGGCAGCAGAGTCCTCGGTCACGGTGCTCCGAAATGGGGCTTATGCTTTGTAGTCATGCAGCACCATCGGCAGAGATGTGTATCAAAGCCCTTTCTTGCGGCAATTTAAAGCATTCCCCATTTTCATCATTTTCCGTGAGCAATACGTTTCCTAGCTCTAACTTCTTCCCCCTTCAGCTGAGATAAAACTCTCAAGGATCAGAGAACAGCCGCGTGGGCAGAGGGGGAGGCGTTTTATGTCGCACAGATGGCAGAGTGGTTTCCCTGCAAAGGTTTCCCTACTAGGAATTCTCCCCAGAGTTCCATTCGGATCCACACTGGTCCCTCTGGCTGAGTTGGCCTACTCTGGGCCTAGCATGTTTTTCTGTGCTGTGGATTCACATCAAGACTGGCGCGTATACCCTGGACACACATTTGGAAGGACAACAGTGGGAGGGCTTCTAGTGTCCTGGCCCCACTGCTGGACCTCCTGATGGCCCCTGGTATTTTTGGCCACTGTGAGACAGAGAGTGTTGGACTGGAGGGGCCATTGGCCTGAGCCAGCATGGGCTTCTCTCTTATGTTCTTATGTTATGTTCTTATTTAAATATCTGAAAGGCTGTCATTGGGAGGAGGGCAAGGAGCTGTTCCAGTTGGCAGCAGAGCAACGGGTTTAAAATACATGCAGAACGGTATTGGCTGGATATTAGGGAAAACTGTTTCACTGTCCGAGTGGTTCAAAGGTGGAATGATCAGCTGCCGAGGGAGGTAGTGAGCTCCCCTTCACTGACAGCTTTCAAGAAGAGGCTGGATGAATATTTGCCAGAGATGCTTTGGGCTGGTCCTGCACTGGGCAGGGGGTTGGACTAGATGGTCTGTATGGCCCCTTCCAACTCTATGACTCCATATTTCTATTCTTCTGGACAGGGCCCTTTTTGTAGAAAAAGCCTGGCAGGAACTCATTAGCATATCAGGCCACACCCAACAGCAGAAACTCATTAGCATATTAGGCCACAGCCCCCTGTTACCAGAAGTGTGGTCATCCAGCCACACCCACCTTTTGCTTCTTATTCTGTTTCCCTTGTTTGTTGTCAAAATCCAGGGCTTTTCTTGTAGCAGGAACTCCTTTGCATGTGAGGCCGCACACCCCTCATGTAGCCAATCCTAATGAGTTTCTGCTGTTGGGTGTGGCCTGTTATGCTAATGAGTTCCTGCTGGGCGTGGCCAACTCGGGACCCAACCAGAACTCAGTTCCTGTGCATTCCTGCCCAAAAACAGCCCTGCTTCTGGAGAGAATAGTATAAAATACATGTGGAAATGCACATTGTTCACCAAAATTCACAGTGAGCATACAAGAACACTCATGAAGTTGCCTTTTCCTGGATCAGACCCTCGATCCATTGTCAGTATTGTCTACTCAGGCTGACAGCTGCTCTCCAGGGTCTCAGGCAGAGGAGGCCTTTCCCATCACCTCGTACCTGGAGATGCCAAGGATTAAACTTGGGACTTTCCGCAGGCTACATATGTTCACATGAAGCTACCTTATACTGAATCAAACCATTGGTCCACCAAGGTCAGTCTTGCCTATTCAGACTGGCAGCCGCTCCCCAGGGTTTCAGGCAGAAGTCTCTCACACCACCTATTACCTGAGCCGTTTACCTGGAGATGCTGGGGACGGAACCTGGAACCTTCTGCTTGCCATACATGTACATATGAAGCTTCCTTCTATTGAATCAGACCACCGGTCCATCGAGGCCAGCAGCTTGTCTACTCAGACTGGCAGCCACTTTGCAGGATCTCAGGCGGAGGTCTTTCACACCACCTCCTACTACAGGAGATGCCGGGGATTGAGCCTGGGACCTTCTGCATGCCAAGCAGAGGCCTTTCCTTTGAGCCAGAGCCCCTGTCAAAGTTTATTACTGGGCGCCTGCAGAGTCATGAAGCAAAAGTGCAGAACCAGGACAGAGGAGAGCATTGAGATTGCCCCACCCTTGGGCAGATGTTTGCCAGCCCACAGGTGAGTGTGGTGAGGTAGACAGAAAGGCTCCCCGTTCGCGAAAATGGCTGTTCCCTCGAGAACAAATATCTGCATTGGCTCTTTCAAAAACGGGGAAATATATTTTGCCTGAAGCTTTGACTATGATTCTCACAGGCAGGGTCTGCACGGATACTCTCTGAGTTTTTCCACAGAAGTGCGGCATCCAAATATATCCCGCAGATGGGAATCTGTCAGTAAACAGGGGTCTGGACGTTGCACCCGTTTTTAAATGTCATATGAACCAGGCATCAGCGATCAGCTCAGAGTGTCTGTCTCGGAA
This sequence comes from Gekko gecko, assembly GCA_029375565.1. Classification (NCBI taxonomy): domain Eukaryota; kingdom Metazoa; phylum Chordata; class Lepidosauria; order Squamata; family Gekkonidae; genus Gekko; species Gekko gecko. The sequence continues at coordinate 243,459,009 of JAPDNY010000003.1, read as the reverse complement.
GGCGGCTTGTCTGCGGACTGACACTTCGCGGAGGGAGGGAGGATTCGTCATGCTGCCCCGTTGTTCCAATGCGAACCATTCCTTCATAATAATACCCAGTTCTTGGCAATCATCCAAACTGAGGCTCAGAGAAGGACCAAAGAGTCCTGTGCTCCATTGCTGCCGGCATTTCCAGAGGGCACACCAATAAATAATGGACTTAACGTGCCGACAGGAAAATCCATTGTGGTACGAGGCGTCCCTTTCTAACATTTGGGTTGGTACTGCGGCCCAAATGAGTCTTTACCCCAGGTCTGTCATGTCGGCGTGTCCCATAGATGTGTGGAGTCAAACCACAAGTACTGGGGCAAAGGATGAATAATTCAGTCTCCTGCACACGCAACTCCTAGTTTTCACCCAGACAAACCTCAGACGAAGGAGAAATGGGTGACAAAGTTTCTAACCAGTGAGTAACTGTATTGCCCTAACAGGATACAGACTAGAAATGAAGAAAGGTTGGAGCACTTGGGGCTCTTTAGCTGGGAGAAATGGCGGCTGAGGGGTGATATGATCGAGGTTTACAAGATTATGCATGGGACAGAGCAGGTCGAGAGGGAAGGACTTTTCTCCCTTTCTCACAATACAAGAACTCCTTTTGGGCACTCCATGAAATTGCTGAGCAGTCGGGTTAGGACAGATAAAAGGACGTCCTTCTTCACCCAAAGAGTGATTAACACATGGATCTCACTGCAATAAAAAAGGCCAATGCAATGCTGGGGATTATTAGGAAGGGAACTGAAAACAGAACAGCCAATATCATAATGCCCCTGTATAAATTGATGGTGCGACCTCATTTGGAATACTGTGTACAGTTCTAGTCACCACACCTCAAAAAGGATGAGGCGCTTGGGGCTGTTTAGCTTAGAGAAATGACGGCTGAGGGGGTGACATGATCGAGGTTTATAAGATTATGCATGGGATAGAGGAGGTTGAGAAAGAGGTACTTTTCTCCCTTGCTCACAGTACAAGAACTCGTGAGCACTCCATGAAATTGCTGAGTGGTCGGGTTATAACGGATAAAAGTAAGTCCTTCTTCATCCCAAGAGTGATTAACACATGGAATTCACTGCCACAGGAGGTGGTGGCAGCTACAAGCATGGACGGCTTCAAGAGGGAATTAGATAAGCATATGGAGCAGAGGTTCATCAGTGGCTATTAGGCACAAGGTATAGATAGGAACTCTGGGGCAAGTGATGCTCTGTATTCTTGGTGCTTGAAGGGGGGGCAACAGTGGGAGGGCTTCTATTGTCCTGGCCCCACTGCTGGACCTCCTGATGGCACCTGGTGTTTCTGGTCACTGTGTGACCCAGAGTGTTGGACTGGATGGGCCATTGGCCTGATCCAACATTGGCTTCTCTCTTATGTTATGTTCTTAATCCAACTACCTTTTCCTTCTTTTTTTCTGTCTCTCTTTTACAATAAATTTTGTTTTTAGAGAGACTTTTTTTTTGAAGATGATGAAGAAGAAGACATTGGATTTATACCCTGCCCTTCACTCGGAGTCTCAGAGCAGCTTACAATTACCTTCCCTTCCTCTCCCCACAACTGACACCCGGGCCTATGAGATAGGTGGGGCTGAGAGAGCTCTGACAGAACTGCTCTTGAGAGAGAACAGCTCTGAAAGAACTTGTAACTGACCCAAGGTCACACCAGCAGCTGCATGTGGAGGAGGAGCAGGGAATCAAACACAGTTCTCTCAGATTAGAGTCTGTGCTCCTAATGACTTAACTGTTTCGCTTAGTACAATTTGCTCCTCTGGGATATTTCTCGTAACTTCTTCCCCTTGTGCTGAACTGCACAGGTGCTACCAGGCTGGTTTCAAAGTATTTCCTAAATTTTCTAAATTATCACTTTATTATTGCTCTAGTGCTGCACGGGAAGGCTACCTTCTCAGTGGGTCAGTCTAGATGTCCTCAGGAGGTCCTCCGTGGTGGTGTCTGGTTACCAGGGTGCTTTCCAGGGAATCCTGGGTCCCAGGGAGTTTCCCAGGAAGGAAAGGCACTCCAGGGTGCACTCCAGGGTCAAGGCATCGACCGTTGCCCTGTCCCCTCCCTTTCCCTGGATAAGCATGGCTGAATTTCGGCATTCAGATCATAAAGAAGTTGGGAAAAAGTAATCAAAGCACACACACCGTCTGTTCACACGGCAAACTGAGCGTGGATCAAGATGAAAAGCGAGATGCCTGCAAATCTCCTTCCCCAGCTTTTGTGCCCAGCCTTCGAGATGGATTGACTAAGGACCAGCCGCTTGTCCTTGAAGCTGCCATGCTCAGAAGGCCTCCTGGGACTCAGTTCCTCCCCTCCGCTCAGCCACACGGGCTGGAGAGGGCACCAGGGGCTCCAGCCTGCATGTGAAGTGGACGGGGCATCAGAGCAGCGCAGGACAGGCCGCAAGAGCAGAGTGCTTCATCGCTGTCTCCAGAGGTCTTTGTGACCTCTGGTCTGACCCTTCCCTTGTGAGTCCTTCCGACCCTTTCTTTCCAAAAGGAAGAGATGCAATCTAGCTGCGGATTCCCAAACCTCCCTCTCTCCCTCTCTCTCCCTCTCTCTCCTCGGTGCAGCCCTCTGACTGAGGGGTTAGCTAGTGGCCTCTGTCTTTCTCCACGGCCACGCTGAATCCCCCTGTCCCTGGCAAGCCAGCTCAGCCTCCCCCAGCTTTCTCATTGCCAGCTGTTAACCTGCAGAAGGTCTTTTTGAGCATGTAAAGAGTGCAGATGCAATTCCTGCAACTCAGACATGAATCCCCACACACAGCTTAGGGAAAAGTTTTATGGAAGCAACAGCCTTGAGATTTGCCCCCATCAGCCAAGAGCTGCCCAGGCTGGGAAATGCAGACCTGGCAACACCCTGTGGCTGGCAGAAGACAGTGGAGACTTGAAATGACTCCTGCGGAAGGCAAAACCAGGGAGTGCCAGAGCAGGATGATGGCTGGACATTGAGGAGGAGGAGGAGGAGGAGGAGGAGGAGGAGGAGGAGGAGGAGGGGAGATTGGATTTATACCCCGCCCTTCACTCAGAGTCTCAGAGCGGCTTACAAACTCCTTTCCTTTCCCCTCCTCACAACAGACACCCAGTGAGGTAGGTGGGGCTGAGAGAGCTCTGAGAGGACTGCCCTTGAGAGAACAGCTCTGCCAGAACGATGGCTTGCCCAAGGTCATCCAGCAGCTGCAAGCGGAGGAGTGGGGAATCAAACCCAGTTCTCCCAGATTAGAGTCCGCACACTTAACCACTATACCAAACCACTACACAAAAATCATGGCTACGGATGGAATTATACAACTTTAAGGTTGATGAAAAAATTGAAAGTGTTCAAAACTTTCTATTCCTTGGCTTCAGCACCAACCAAATGGGAGACTCCAACCGAGAAGTCAGGAGGAGACGGAGGCTGGGAAGGCGGCCATGAAGGAGCTAAAAAAAGACTCTTGAGTAGAAAGGATGTGTGTCACTGGCGACCCAGATCAAGTTAATTCATGCCGCAGTACAGTAAAGTTGTACAATGAAGAAAACTGATAGGAAGAAAGTTGATGCCTTTGAAAGAGAACTGTTTGAATCTTTGACAAAAAGAAGCAAGGGAGGGAAGGGGAGAGACACTGAGTAGCTAGGAATGAACACTGGACTGCATTTTTAAAAAATCTTTTTATCTATAAAAATCAGGGCTATTTTTGGCCTGGAACACACCAGAACGGCGTTCCGGCTGGCTTCCGAGCCCGTCCCGCCCCTGCCGTGGGAGGCCCAAATAACCTGCACGCCTGCCTCCCTGGGCCTGTGCTGAAGCACTGCGGCCCACAGGAGGCCCAAAGACCCCACCAGCCAGCCTCCCCGGGCTCAAGCCGAGGTGCTGCGGCCTGTGGGAGGCCTGAAGACCTCACCCACTGGTCTCCTCGGGCTCACACTGAGGCACTGCAGCCTGTGGGAGGCCCAAACAACCTACCAGCCAGCCTCCCCGGGCCCACACCGGGCCCACACCGAGGTGCGCTGCAGCCCACAGGAGGCCTGAAGACCTGCCAGCCGGCCTCCCTGGGTGCATGCCGAGGCGCTGCGGCCCACGGGAGGCCCAAAGACCCTGCCTGTCAGTCTTCCCGGGCCTGTGCTGAAGCGCAGCAACCTACAGGAGGCCTGAACAACCCACCAGCTGGCCTCCCGGTCCCACACCAAGGCGCTGCAGCCCGTGGGAGGCCTCAAGACCCACCAGCCAACTTCCCCGGGCCCGGGCCAAAGCGCTGCTGCCCACGGGAGGCCCCAAGACCCCACCCACCCACCTCACTGGCCCGAAGAGCCCGCCCTCTGGCCTGCACCTGTAGAGCTTGATGGGGCGAGTGAGGAATCTGCAGGGGGTGGCGGGGGCTTGATGGGGGTGGGAGAGCCTCCTTCCCCCCATCTCTTTGCCTTCTTTCTGTCCCTGCTTTCCTTTGCTCTTTCTCTCTCTCTTTTCATCCTTCCTTCCTTCCTTCCTTCCTTCCTTCCTTCCTTCCTTCCTTCCTTCTCTCTCTCTCTCTCTCCTTCTCTCTCCTTCTCTCTTCTTTCTTTCTTTCTTTCTTTCTTTCTTTCTTTCTTTCTTTCTTTCTTTCTTTCTTTCTTTCTTTCTTTCTTTCTTTCTTTCTTTCTCTTTCTCTCTTCCTTCCTCTCTTTCTTTCCTTCCTTCCCTCCTTCCCTCCTCTCTCTCTTTCCCTCCTCTTTCTTCTCTCCTTTTTCTCTTTTCCTCCTTCTTTCCTTCTCTTCTTTCCTTCTCTTCTTTCCTTCTCTCCTTCCTTCTCTTCCTTCCTTCCTTCCTTCCTTCCTTCCTTCCTTCCTTCCTTCCTTCCTTCCTTCCTTCCTTCCTTTCTTTCTTTCTTTCTTTCTTTCTTTCTTTCTTTCTTTCTTTCTTTCTTTCTTTCTTTCTCTCTCTCTCTCTCTCTCTCTCTCTCTCTCTCTCTCTCTCTCTCTCTCTCTCTCTCTCTCTCTTTCTTTCTTTCTTTCTTTCTTTCTTTCTTTCTTTCTTTCTTTCTTTCTTTCTTTCTTTCTTTCTTTCCTTCCTTCTTCTCTCTCTTTCCTTCTTTCCCTCCTTCTTTCCTTCTCTCTTTCTTTCCCTCTTTAGTCTTCTGGGTTGTCCATTGCTTGTGAATGGGGCCTAATATGTTAATGAGCTGTGCTCTCAGGGTGTGGTCTAATATGCTAATGATTTCTTTTGTTGGGTGTGGCCTATTATGCTAATGAGTTCCTGCTGGGCTTTTTCTACAAAAAGAGCCCTGTTAAAAATAAACAAACACTAAGAACCATCCATGACCATAAGCTAAAAAGTAAGGACCATACAGTACGTCACCACGACATTTCCAAAAGTTCAAAAAGAAAAGACAATGTATCCGGAATTTATCATGTCAAACAAAAATAAATATTACAAAATAAATCACGTCACCGAATAACTTAAATCATTTGAGCGCATTGCAAATTTTTAGGAAGGATCTCTTGTTCCTGAAGAAACGAAATACCAGGAAACCAAGTTTCCACAATCGTGGACATAGTCTTCCTCTGGGTTTCTGGTCACTCCATCCATAATCTTAGCCATTATAAAGTGTTCCCATATACGGTTATACCAATTTTCTAATTTTGGGAGTTGTTTATCGATCCAATGAGACGCTATTAAAAGATGAACAATGGCCAATAGTGTCGAAATTAATTCTTTCTGTGTTTTTCTTTGTAGGGAGACCAACCAGACATCCAGAAGAGCTACTGCCAGAAGGAAAAGGAAGTTGAAACCTGTAATATGGAATATTTGATGTGTGATTTCCTTCCAAAACTGTGTCATATATTTACATGGCCACCAGTTGGGAATAAAACCAGCGAGCTGAAGATGGACTGCATTTGATTAAGTTTATCAGCAGTCCTAAACTGTGGTTTTAAAGTTTGGTTTTTATGTATTTTATGTATGCTGTGAGCTGCCTTGAGCTCTGTAAGGAAGAAAGGCAGCTAATAAATTATTTAAATGAGAGCCAGGCTGGTGTCGTGGTTAAGTGTACGGACTCTAATCTGGGAGAACCGGGTTTGATTCCCCACTCCTCCACTTGCACCTGCTGGATGACCTTGGGCAAGCCATAGTTCTGACAAGAGCTGTCCTTGAAAGAGCAGCTCTGGAAAGAGCTCTCTCAGCCCCACCTACCTCACAAGGTGTCTGTTGTGGGGAGGGGAAGGGAAAGGCGTTTGTAAGCTGCTCTGAGACTCCTTTGCGTAGTGAAGGGCGGGGTACAAATCCAATCTCTTCTTCTTCTTCTTCTTAAATAAAATACAATAAAAGTTTGGGGGCAAATGTCCCCAGAAGGGCTTCATTTCACTGGAAGGGATTGGCCAGAGGGCGCACCACAGTTGGGGTTATTACAACCTCTGTGGACTAAAAAACTCAGGCAGACAGCAGGTCTCCGGCTTCTGCCCAGAATTTCCACAAGGCTCCATCCAGAGATGGACTCTGGCCCTCTCAGCAGCATGCAAGGGACCAGCTCTCGGCTGCCTGCACGCTGCGGGTTCCCTGCCGGTTCTTGGGGGGATATAAAGAAACTGGCTCAGGCCGCCTCTGTGTGTCTGGATGCTCCAGGTTAGCAACAATTAGTTCAATCCCCACCACTAATTGTTATTTTATTGGAAAGAATAATTGTTTCATTAAAGCCTCCCCACTGAGAACTCTTGTTAGAATAAAGTTACAGTACGGTTGCATTTGCCAATTAGCACAGATTTATCTCCAGCCTTCACCAGCTGCGTCTTCTGGCGGTTCGTCAGTAGACTGCAGAATGTCCACTGCTCCTGTGTGCCAGCCAGTCAGCAAACAGCCCCCCCCCATGCCCCCTTCCATGCTAGAATATTTGATGACAAAACAGGATCAAACCCATGTAAGAACAGAAGCATCCGTGGCTTCTGCTCGGTTTCCACTCGTGTTTTTCTTCCTCGGTGCTGCCCATCTGAAATTCTCCAGGATTCTGGACTCCCAAGTGCCTTGTTTCATTCACAGTGGGGTGCCATAGGGCTCGGTTCTGGGCCCAGTACTTTTCAATATTTTTAGTAAAAGATCTGGATGAGGGTGTGGAGGGGCTACTCATTAAATTTGCAGATGACCCCAAATTGGGAGGAGCAGCAAACACACCAGAAGATAGAGATAGAATTCAACAAGATCTGAACACACTGGAAAAGTGGGTGGATGTGAACGAGATGCAATTTAACAAGGATAAGTGCCGAGTTCTACACCTGAGTAACAAAAATGAGGAACAGGCATACTGGATTGGAGATGCACTTCTGGGTAGCAGTGTGTGTGTGAACAAGATCTTGGGATATGGGTGGACCGAAAGTTAAATATGAGCAGGCAATGTGATGCAGTGACAAAAAAGGCTAATATGATCTTGGGGTGTATCAACAAAGGCCTAACATCCTGTTTTGTTCAACATCTTTATCAATGACTTGGATGAAGGAATAGAGGAGAATGCTTATTAAATTTGCAGGTGATACTAAATTGGGAGGGGTAGCAAATACAGTAGAAGACAGAGTCAAGATACAGGATGATCTTGACAGGCTGGAAAACTGGGCTAAAACAAATAAAATGAATTTCAGAGGGGATAAATGTAAAGTTCTGCATTTAGGTAGGAAAAAATCAAATGCATAATTATAGGATGGGGGAGACTTGTCTTGGCAGTAGTATGTGTGAAAAGGATTAAGGGGTCTTAGTAGACCGTACCCTGAACATGAGTCAGCAGTGTGATGCAGTAGCTAGAAAGGCAAATGGGATTTGGGGCTGTATCCAGAGCATGTGAAGTGATGGTATCGCTTTACTCTGCTCTGGTTAGACCTCAGTTAGAGTACTGTGTTCAGTTTCGGGCCCCACAATTTAAGAAGGAGATAGACAAGATGGAACATGTCCAGAGGAGGGCAAGGAAGATGGTGAGGGGCCTGGAGACCAAGTCCTATGAGGAAAGGCTGAAGGAGATGGGTATGTTTAGCCTGGAGAGGAGATGACTGAGAAGTGATATGAGAACCATCTTCAAGTACTTGAAGGGCTGTCATATAGAGGATGGTGTGAAGTTGTTTCCTGTTGCCCCAGAAGGTCAGACCAGACCCAACCAGTTGGAATTAAATCAGAAGAGTTTTTGGCTAAGCACGAGGAAGAACTTCCTGACAGAGTGGTTCCTCAGTGGAACAGGCTTCCTTGGGAGGTGGTGGGCTCTCCTTCTTTGGAGGTTTTCAAACAGAGGCCATCTGACAGCAATGCAGATTCTGTGAACTTGGGCAGATCATGAGATGGAGGGCAGGAAGGGTTGCCTCAGTGCTTAGTTCTTGTGGCCCTTTCTCACACCCCCAGGGAAATGCCGATCACCACTTCGGGGTCAGGAAGCCATTTTTCTCCAGGCCAGTTTGGCCAGGGATCCTGGAGGCTTTTTGTCATCTTCTGGGCATGGAACAGCAGTCACTGGGTGTGTGTGTGGAGGGAAGGTATTTATGAATTTCTTGCATTGTGCAGGGGGTTGGACTAGATGGCCCTGGAGGTCCCTTCCAGCTCTATGATTCTATGATTCTCTATGATTCTATCCCTAATGCTGGTCCACTGGTTCCTTTTAATATTCTTACAATGTGACATTTTTATTCTTAGAGAATACAGCTGGGGGCATCCCACCCACCCACCCAGTGAAAATAGCGGAGCTCAGGGGGTGGCAGGAGGGACACCAAGCAGCTTGGCTGCCTCCCTCCACCTGGCTGCCCATAGCATCAGGGACTTCCCCAGGAGGTGCACCCATCCCAATTGCTGGTAAAGGTGTCAGGCTTCCTGGTTGATTGCCCATGGGAGGAAATGGGGGCAGAAAAACAGGCCAGCACACAAGCTTCACTTCTGGTGAAAAACGAAACAAAAAACAGAAGTGGCACTTGGACATTCTAGCATTTAACAAAAACTCTGTGGTAGCCTATGGACTGGCTTTGGGGATGGGCACAGATGTGAGAACCACAGCCTGGTTCTCATCATCAGTTCCTCAACCCGGTCTGGTCTCTGGTGGCCCCCAGCAACCTTTCCTTTGGCTCCCCGGCTGATCAAGAATTCCTGCCTGTCTCCAGCACCTGGAAGAGCTGTGAGTCAGCAGAGTTCACAGAATCATAGAGTTGGAAGGGGCCATACAGACTATCTAGTCCAACCCCCTGCCCAGTGCAGGACCAGCCTAAAGCATCCCTGACAAATATTCGTCCAGCCTCTTCTTGAAAGACCTCAGTGAAGGGGAGCTCACCACCTTCCCAGGCAGCTGATTCCACCTTTGAACCACTCTGACCGTGAAAGGCCGATGCCTTTCTGCATGTAATTTGAACTCGTTACCTCAGCCATGATCCTCGATCAGGATAAGAACATAACATAAGAACATAAGAGAAGCCAATGTTGAATCAGGCCAATGGCCCATCTAGTCCAACACTCTGTCACACAGCGGCCAAAATATACCAGGTGCCCTCAGGAGGTCCAGCAGTGGGGCCAGGGCACCAGAAGCCCTCCCACTGCTGCCCCCTCCAGCAACAAGGATAGAGTGCATCACCTGCCCCAGACTGAGAGTTCCCATCTATACCCTGGTCCGAAACACCCTTCTTCTGGATGCTCCCAAAGCCAAGGAGAGCAAACACAATCCACTCAGCTGGCCCCAGGGACTCCGGGGACGGAGGGAGCGGCCTCTCTCTCTCCTCAGGCCTATACCTGCTTCTTCACTCTGAGTGAAGGGCGGGGTATAAATCCTATCTCTGGATTCTCTCCTCCACCATGTTTGCCCCTCCACCTCCAGGTGAGTCGGCGCACGAAGCACCAACCCCAAAGGACATCTGGTCACCCCTGTGCCTCTCTGATCACGAGATCCACCCAGTCAACATCTCCAGAATTTGTTGGGGCTCAGCTCATCAACCTCCAGGCTGGGCCTGGAGAGCTCCTGGAATAGGGCTGCCAGCCTCCAGGTGGGGTCTGGAGGTCTCTCCCGCTTTGACAACTAGCCTCCAGCTGACAGAGATCCACTCCCCTGGAGGAGAAAACGGCTGCTCTGAAGGGTGGGCTCTCTGGCATTGGACCATGCTGAGGCCCCTCCCCTCCCCAAACCCCGCCCTCTCCTGGCTCCAAAGTCTCCAGGTCTTTTCCAGCCCAGACCTGGCAACCCTAACCCTGGAATGACGACTGATTTTTTTTTTTTTGGAGGCTGTATGACTACAGAAATCAGCTGCCCTTTGGATTGCCAGATATTTTTGTTAAAATGTATGTTCCGCCCCCTCCACCCAGGGCAAGCAGGGCAAGGCCTGCTGTTTGCCCTGGAGGGGCAGCTCCCAGCCCCACCAGTGCCAGAGGGCAGTGGCCACTTCCTGCCTCAGGGCTGCCTCCTCCACACTCAAGCAGTGCCCAGCTGTTTAGGCTCGGTAAGGTCGCCAGGACGGGCCAGCGCTTTCACCCATCTCAGGTCCAAACCCCCCACCCCCCCGCCAGCTCAGAGCCCTCACTTTAAAGCAGAGGTTCCCAAACTTATTTGGCCTACTGCGCCCTTTTCAGGGAAAAAAAAATATTACTCAGTGCCAATGTTCCCTCTAAGCTGAGTGAGTGTGAGCCAGCTCACGGTTTTTTAGCCTCCGGCTCGCACATTTTTGTCTGAGCTCAGGAAGGAGGGCTCCAGAGCAAACTAATTTATGCAGCAGCCACATCGCTCGCTCACGACTTGAATGCCAGCAGCTCACAAAATAGAGTTTTTGCTCACAGGACTCCAGGGCTTAGAGGGAACATTGCTCAGCACCCCCCTGGAAATCTACCTTCAAGAAGTGGACAAAAAGACGCAGTGATACATTTGCACATGGTAAAGAAAGATGTTGCTGGCCTGGAGCCAGAGGCCAGCCGCAACCACCACACAATAGCTCAGCAGCAACACCAGTCTTACGAGGGTGCACATGCAATTTGCAGTTTGCAAATGCATGGCTGCGATTGGCTGTGGGGACCCCCTCCCCCTCCCCCTCCCCCCGATCCCAGGGAAGACCAGGAGGAGGCAGGAGAAGGCTGCTTCAGAGAGGTCCTGGACTCTTCTTCCTTTATGCTTCCACTGCCCCCATATTTTTATTCAATGCCCCCCAATTGCACCCAAGGCTCCTACCGCCCACCTGGGTCGTTCCCGCGCCCCCCCAGGGGTCAGTCTTGCCCACTTTGGGAACCAGTGCTTTAAAGCGTCTCGCAATTCTCGTTGCAGAAAGAGCAACCAAACCCAGACGACTCCTGCTGGTGCCGCGGGGGGGAGGAGGCTGACAACGTTTACGTGCATTAATTATTCTTGCTTACCACGTTATCTGTATGAAGAGGAGCTTAATTACTCTGCTAATGGAGTACGCGCCTGATAGCCAATCGACAGCTGGGGCCCAGCCATTTCAGAGCCTGCGGTTTGACTCAGCGCTAATTTCTGTGAGGCTGGCGAGAGAGAGGCAGCTGGGAAGAGACACGGAGGGAGTGCCGAAGATCACACACACACACACACACACAGAGAGAGAGAGAGAGTTTGGTGTAGTGGTTCAAGTGCGCGGATTTCTAATCTGGGACAACCAGGTTTGATTCCCCACTCCTCCACTTGCAGCTGCTGAAGTGACCTTGGGCAAGCCATAGCTCTGGCACAGCTGTTCTTGAAAAAGAGCATTTTCTGTCCGAGCTCTCTCAGCCCCACCTACCTCCCAAGGTGTCTGTTGTGGGGAGGGGAAGGGAAAGGAGATTGTAAGCTGCTCTGAGACTCCTGTGGGTAGTGAAGGGCGGGGTATAAATCCAATCTCCTCCTCCTCTTCTTCCTCCTCCTCCTCCTCCTCCTCTTCTTCTTCTTCTTCTTCTTCTTCATCTCCTCCTCCTCCTCCTCTTCTTCTTCTTCATCTCCTCCTCCTCCTCTTCTTCTTCTCCTCCTCCTCTTCCTCTTCCTCTTCCTCTTCTTCTTCTTCTTCATCTCCTCCTCCTCCTCTTCCTCTTCCTCTTCTTCTTCTTCTTCATCTCCTCCTCCTCTTCTTCTTCTTCTTCCCAACACAATCCTTTCACACATGACACATCAGACAATCCCATCTGGTGCAAGCACTATTTTTACTCCAACAAACTGCAAAACAGTTTCGTCTCCATTTTAAACAATCGTGGTGGAAACTGGCGGCCTCCTCTTTCTCAACCAGGTTGAAGGGGAAGAAGAGAGAAGAAGAAGAAATTGGATTCATACCCCGCCCTTCACTCAGAGTCTCAGAGGAACTTACAATCTCCTTTCCCTTCCCCTCCCCACAACAGACACCCTGGGAGGCAGGTGGGGCTGAGAGAGCTCTTTCCAGAACTGCTCTTGAGAGGACAGCTCTGAGAGAACTTGTGACTGGCCCAAGGTCACCCAGCTGGCTGCATGTGGAGGAGTGGGAAATCAAACTCAGTTCTCCAGACTGGAGTCTCCCACTCTTGAGATACCTTGCAGTGGCTTTACCTAAGAAATAAATCACATAAAACAGCAAAGTATAAAAACAACCAGCCATCCCCAGCTGTCTCACCCCCAAGCACCTGATTGGTCAGAGGTCTGCCATCTTTGGGTATTTCATGTAGCCACCCTGGCTAGTTGGCTTTTAAAGCCAGTGGCCACCCGGTCCCTTCATGGCTGACATGAGATATGGGCAGTTCGCATGCTTTGCCGAGGAGCCAGGCACCGATTCTCAAGTTCTTTGAAGGATTCGCACATTTACAGAACTGACATTCAGACTTGAAAAGTGGAGCAACCCGCCCCCCCCCAAGAAAAAGGATCAGACCAACATTGGACACCCCCTTCCCCATCCTTCAACCCCAACAAGTTCTTCAGCCTGCAGATAGTAGTCATCGAATCACAGAATGAAAGTGTCGGAAGGGGCCTGAAGACCATCCAGTCCAACTTCCCTGCACTGTGCAGGATGACCTAAAGCACCCCTGACAAATAATTGTCCACATCTCCACTTAAGCACCTCCAAGGAGAGAGAACCCACCACATCCCTGGGCAAATCTCAGCAAATCCCTTATCATTAAAAAGTTTTTCCTACTGTCCCGCTGATGTCTCCCCACCCATAACTTAAGCCCATTATTAGGAGTCCTGTCCTCCTCTGCCAACTGAAACAGCTCCCTCTCCTCCTCTGGGTGACAGCCCTTCACAGACTTAGAAAGAGCAATCCTGTCTCCCTTCAACTCCCTCTCTTCTCCAGGCTGAACTTTCCCAGTCCCCGCAGCCTTCCTTCATACGGCTTTGTCTCCAAGCCCCTAATTATCATTGCTGTCCTCTACAAGGGCTCTCAGGTTTCGGCGTCCTTCCTTCTACGTCCTTCGTACAGTCAAGGGATTCTGCTTCAGGGCTAGTAGCCATCAGGATGATGTCAGTCCATTTTTACAGTCTGGGAAGCCATGTTCGTGGATTGCCAGGATGACATCCTGGGCTGATCCTGCTGACTGCAAAGGCCGCCATTCTTTGGCATCTCTTTGTTTCTGTGGCCGAGCACTGGCTGTCTTTGGACAGAGAGAAGAAAATAGCTCTTTCCAGACCACCCACGGTTTGCTTCCCATGCTTCACACACACACGTCCCCCCAAGGACCAGAGGCCAAGGGGATGGCCTTCCTCTAGCAATCCACTCATGTTCTGCAAGGCTCTGATTTCCCAGGATGCTTTCCATCTTGTCAAAACTTTCTTTGCAGATAACATTAACAGAGCCCATAATTGCACACCCACTCTGAGACAAGTATGAACTCCAGTTGAACGACTGTCTGAGAGATGAAGAATGCACAGCCTTACAGCTAAAGAAGTTGGGGAGGGGAGGATACAGTTAAAACAGCCAGGTTCTTTCTTTTCGGTTTTTTTTTAAGTGCCAGAACTCTTATGAGGGAAATGAAGTTGTCAATCTGTACACTGAAAACTCATGAACTTTTAAACATTTTTAAAAGATTTTTGTCAAAGAGTTGACATGCCATTCTAGCGTGTTCCCCCAGGCAGGGCTTTTTTTGTAGAAAAAGCCCAGCAGGAACTCATTAGGATAATAGTCCACATCCAACATCAGAAATTCATTAGCATATTAGGCCACACACCCCGACAGTACAGTATATTAACCTAGTAGGCCACACCCCCATGTTAGCAGAAGTGTGGTCATCCAGCCACACCCACCCTTTGCTTCTTATTCTGTTTACCTTGTTCATTGTCAAAACCCAGGGCTTTTTTTGGAGCAGGAACTCCTTTGCATGTTAGGCCACACACCCCTAATGTAGCCAATCCTGATGAGTTTCTACTGTTGGGTGTGGCCTATTATGCTAATGAGTTCCTGCTGGGCGTGGCCAACTTGGGAGCCAGTCGAAACTCCATTCCTGTGCGTTCCTTCCCAAAAATAGCCCTGCCCTCAGGGAAAAAAAGCCCTACAATGCCTGTCCCATGGGGAGGTGCTGTGCACCATCTGGGGCAGCCCCATGGCCAGAAGTCCCATGGGACGGTTCCTCCCATCTGGAGCCCTGAGACTCATTGGGTAGGGCCAGGTGATGACAACATAGGCGGTGCTCCAGTGATGTCACCTTGCATGGCAGCATTAATAGCAGGACTTCCACCCACCACCGAGCACCAGGTTTATACCACACGCTACCTGTGCACAGTCACAGTCATGTGACTTTGAAGAGGTAGGCCATTTGCCAGGGTTAAAAAAAAAAGGGTAATCCCCACCCCCCGGAAATTAACAATCTGCTAAATGCAAAATGTAGTTAAACGCTTGGTGCCAAATTGCCTCCTGTCTCCATTTTGCATGTTGTAGTAGTTGCCACCAGCAGGGATGCGCAGAAGTCTCAGAGGAAGCCCTGTCACTGCAGCGTGGCACGCCATCAGCTATCAAAGCAGTCCTTTGTTGAGGTGATTCATGCACCCCCCCCAAGAGACAGTGCGGGGATTCAAGATTGCGCGGGGGAAGCTGGGGATGGGCGGGGCAGAGAGCAGCCAATCAGTGCCTTCATTGCTAGACTGGGAGTTTTGTGAATCACTCCTGCCTGCAAATCACTTCCTCCAGCTCAGAAATGAGCCCCTAATAGCAGGTAGAGAGGGGGTTAGCAATCCAGGCACTCAAAGAGGAGGAAGAAGAAGAAGAGGAGGAGGAGGAGGAGGAGGAGGAGGAGGAGGAGGAGGAGGAGGAGGAGGAGAAGATTGGATTTATACCCTGCCCTTCACTACCCAAAGGAGTCTCCAAGCGCCTTTCCCCTCCCCTCCCCACAACAGACACCCTGTGAGGTAGAAGAAGAAGAAGAAGAGATTGGATTTACACCCTGCCCTTCACTTGGAGTCTCAGAGTGGCTTACAGTCTCCTTTCCCCTCCCCTCCCCACAACAGACACCCTGTGAGGTAGAAGAAGAAGAAGAAGAGATTGGATTTACACCCTGCCCTTCACTTGGAGTCTCAGAGTGGCTTACAAACTCCTTTCCCTTCCCCTCCCCACAACAGACACCCTGTGAGGTAGAAGAAGAAGAAGAAGAGATTGGATTTACACCCTGCCCTTCACTTGGAGTCTCAGAGTGGCTTACAGTCTCCTTTCCCTCCCCTCCCCACAACAGACACCCTGTGAGGTAGAAGAAGAAGAAGAAGAGATTGGATTTACACCCTGCCCTTCACTTGGAGTCTCAGAGTGGCTTACAAACTCCTTTCCCTTCCCCTCCCCACAACAGACACCCTGTGAGGTAGAAGAAGAAGAAGAAGAGATTGGATTTACACCCTGCCCTTCACTTGGAGTCTCAGAGTGGCTTACAGTCTCCTTTCCCTTCCCCTCCCCACAACAGACACCCTGTGAGGTAGAAGAAGAAGAAGAAGAGATTGGATTTACACCCTGCCCTTCACTTGGAGTCTCAGAGTGGCTTACAGTCTCCTTTCCCCTCCCCTCCCCACAACAGACACCCTGTGAGGTAGAAGAAGAAGAAGAAGAGATTGGATTTACACCCTGCCCTTCACTTGGAGTCTCAGAGTGGCTTACAAACTCCTTTCCCTTCCCCTCCCCACAACAGACACCCTGTGAGGTAGAAGAAGAAGAAGAAGAGATTGGATTTACACCCTGCCCTTCACTTGGAGTCTCAGAGTGGCTTACAGTCTCCTTTCCCTTCCCCTCCCCACAACAGACACCCTGTGAGGTAGAAGAAGAAGAAGAAGAGATTGGATTTACACCCTGCCCTTCACTTGGAGTCTCAGAGTGGCTTACAGTCTCCTTTCCCTTCCCCTCCCCACAACAGACACCCTGTGAGGTAGAAGAAGAAGAAGAAGAGATTGGATTTACACCCTGCCCTTCACTTGGAGTCTCAGAGTGGCTTACAGTCTCCTTTCCCTTCCCCTCCCCACAACAGACACCCTGTGAGGTAGAAGAAGAAGAAGAAGAGATTGGATTTACACCCTGCCCTTCACTTGGAGTCTCAGAGTGGCTTACAGTCTCCTTTCCCTTCCCCTCCCCACAACAGACACCCTGTGAGGTAGAAGAAGAAGAAGAAGAGATTGGATTTACACCCTGCCCTTCACTTGGAGTCTCAGAGTGGCTTACAGTCTCCTTTCCCTCCCCTCCCCACAACAGACACCCTGTGAGGTAGAAGAAGAAGAAGAAGAGATTGGATTTACACCCTGCCCTTCACTTGGAGTCTCAGAGTGGCTTACAATCTCCTTTCCCTTCCCCTCCCCACAACAGACACCCTGTGAGGTAGAAGAAGAAGAAGAAGAGATTGGATTTACACCCTGCCCTTCACTTGGAGTCTCAGAGTGGCTTACAGTCTCCTTTCCCTTCCCCTCCCCACAACAGACACCCTGTGAGGTAGAAGAAGAAGAAGAAGAGATTGGATTTACACCCTGCCCTTCACTTGGAGTCTCAGAGTGGCTTACAGTCTCCTTTCCCTTCCCCTCCCCACAACAGACACCCTGTGAGGTAGAAGAAGAAGAAGAAGAGATTGGATTTACACCCTGCCCTTCACTTGGAGTCTCAGAGTGGCTTACAGTCTCCTTTCCCTTCCCCTCCCCACAACAGACACCCTGTGAGGTAGAAGAAGAAGAAGAAGAGATTGGATTTACACCCTGCCCTTCACTTGGAGTCTCAGAGTGGCTTACAGTCTCCTTTCCCTTCCCCTCCCCACAACAGACACCCTGTGAGGTAGAAGAAGAAGAAGAAGAGATTGGATTTACACCCTGCCCTTCACTTGGAGTCTCAGAGTGGCTTACAGTCTCCTTTCCCTTCCCCTCCCCACAACAGACACCCTGTGAGGTAGAAGAAGAAGAAGAAGAGATTGGATTTACACCCTGCCCTTCACTTGGAGTCTCAGAGTGGCTTACAGTCTCCTTTCCCTTCCCCTCCCCACAACAGACACCCTGTGAGGTAGAAGAAGAAGAAGAAGAGATTGGATTTACACCCTGCCCTTCACTTGGAGTCTCAGAGTGGCTTACAGTCTCCTTTCCCTTCCCCTCCCCACAACAGACACCCTGTGAGGTAGAAGAAGAAGAAGAAGAGATTGGATTTACACCCTGCCCTTCACTTGGAGTCTCAGAGTGGCTTACAGTCTCCTTTCCCCTTCCCCTCCCCACAACAGACACCCTGTGAGGTAGAAGAAGAAGAAGAAGAGATTGGATTTACACCCTGCCCTTCACTTGGAGTCTCAGAGTGGCTTACAGTCTCCTTTCCCTCCCCTCCCCACAACAGACACCCTGTGAGGTAGAAGAAGAAGAAGAAGAGATTGGATTTACACCCTGCCCTTCACTTGGAGTCTCAGAGTGGCTTACAAACTCCTTTCCCTTCCCCTCCCCACAACAGACACCCTGTGAGGTAGAAGAAGAAGAAGAAGAGATTGGATTTACACCCTGCCCTTCACTTGGAGTCTCAGAGTGGCTTACAGTCTCCTTTCCCTTCCCCTCCCCACAACAGACACCCTGTGAGGTAGAAGAAGAAGAAGAAGAGATTGGATTTACACCCTGCCCTTCACTTGGAGTCTCAGAGTGGCTTACAAACTCCTTTCCCTTCCCCTCCCCACAACAGACACCCTGTGAGGTAGAAGAAGAAGAAGAAGAGATTGGATTTACACCCTGCCCTTCACTTGGAGTCTCAGAGTGGCTTACAGTCTCCTTTCCCTTCCCCTCCCCACAACAGACACCCTGTGAGGTAGAAGAAGAAGAAGAAGAGATTGGATTTACACCCTGCCCTTCACTTGGAGTCTCAGAGTGGCTTACAGTCTCCTTTCCCTTCCCCTCCCACAACAGACACCCTGTGAGGTAGAAGAAGAAGAAGAAGAGATTGGATTTACACCCTGCCCTTCACTTGGAGTCTCAGAGTGGCTTACAGTCTCCTTTCCCTTCCCCTCCCCACAACAGACACCCTGTGAGGTAGAAGAAGAAGAAGAAGAGATTGGATTTACACCCTGCCCTTCACTTGGAGTCTCAGAGTGGCTTACAGTCTCCTTTCCCTTCCCCTCCCCACAACAGACACCCTGTGAGGTAGAAGAAGAAGAAGAAGAGATTGGATTTACACCCTGCCCTTCACTTGGAGTCTCAGAGTGGCTTACAGTCTCCTTTCCCTTCCCCTCCCCACAACAGACACCCTGTGAGGTAGAAGAAGAAGAAGAAGAGATTGGATTTACACCCTGCCCTTCACTTGGAGTCTCAGAGTGGCTTACAGTCTCCTTTCCCTTCCCCTCCCCACAACAGACACCCTGTGAGGTAGAAGAAGAAGAAGAAGAGATTGGATTTACACCCTGCCCTTCACTTGGAGTCTCAGAGTGGCTTACAGTCTCCTTTCCCTTCCCCTCCCCACAACAGACACCCTGTGAGGTAGAAGAAGAAGAAGAAGAGATTGGATTTACACCCTGCCCTTCACTTGGAGTCTCAGAGTGGCTTACAGTCTCCTTTCCCTTCCCCTCCCCACAACAGACACCCTGTGAGGTAGAAGAAGAAGAAGAAGAGATTGGATTTACACCCTGCCCTTCACTTGGAGTCTCAGAGTGGCTTACAGTCTCCTTTCCCTTCCCCTCCCCACAACAGACACCCTGTGAGGTAGAAGAAGAAGAAGAAGAGATTGGATTTACACCCTGCCCTTCACTTGGAGTCTCAGAGTGGCTTACAGTCTCCCTTTCCCTTCCCCTCCCCACAACAGACACCCTGTGAGGTAGAAGAAGAAGAAGAAGAGATTGGATTTACACCCTGCCCTTCACTTGGAGTCTCAGAGTGGCTTACAGTCTCCTTTCCCTTCCCCTCCCCACAACAGACACCCTGTGAGGTAGAAGAAGAAGAAGAAGAGATTGGATTTACACCCTGCCCTTCACTTGGAGTCTCAGAGTGGCTTACAGTCTCCTTTCCCTTCCCCTCCCCACAACAGACACCCTGTGAGGTAGAAGAAGAAGAAGAAGAGATTGGATTTACACCCTGCCCTTCACTTGGAGTCTCAGAGTGGCTTACAGTCTCCTTTCCCTTCCCCTCCCCACAACAGACACCCTGTGAGGTAGAAGAAGAGCGGCTTACAAGCTCCCTTCCCTTCCCCTCCCCATAACAGACACCCTGGGAGGTAGGCGGGGCCGAGAGAGCTCTGACAGAAACTGGCTCTTTTTCAAGAACAGCTCTTATCAGAACTACAGCTTGCCCAAGGTCATCCAGCCAGGTGCAAGTGGAGGAGTGGGGAACCGAACCCCGTTCTCCCAGATTAGAGTCTGCTCACTTAACCACTACACCAAACCGGTGGGGTTTTTTTGGGGGGGGCTTGGTAGAGAGAGTTGATGCTTAAGACTGCCGCCCTCAGCCCTTTGGCCTTTGGTAACAAAGAATTTATTTTGTCTGCAGAAAAAGATTCTGAGCCTTGTGGCTCTTCAGTCCCAGCACCCAATTCCAGATTTTTTTTGGGGGGGGGATTGAGGAAGAGCTTGGCAGGGGTCATTCATGTGGGAGAAGAAGATGGCATTCTGCAGATGTCAAGCTGCGGGCCCTCGTTTACACCGGCAAGTCCCAGCAAGGTGGTTTGAAATGCATGATCAAAGCCAGAGACTGGGACGCATGGAACTGGATGTCATTTCCCTCTCCCTCCCCCCCCTTCCTCCCGTGGCTGCAAAGGTGACCGAGGCACATTTCCCTCTGCAAACAGGGGAGATGACTCCAGAATAAGATAAATCTCACTCCAGTTTATGAATGGGATAGAGCAGGTTGAGAAAGAAGTACTTTTCTCCCTTCTTCACAATACAAGAACTCGTGGGCACTCCATGAAATTGCTGAGCAGTCGGGTTAGAACGGACAAAAGGAAGTCCTTCTTCACCCAAAGAGTGATTAACAGATGGAATTCACTGCCACAGGAGGTGGTGGCAGCTGCAAGCATGGACAGTTTCAAGAGGGAATTAGATAAACAGATGGAGCAGAAGTCCATCAGTGGCTATTAGTCACAGGGTATAGATGGGAACTCTCAGTCTGGGGCAGGTGATGCACTCTATCCTTGGTGCTGGAGGGGGCAGCAGTGGGAGGGCTTCTGGTGCCCTGGCCCCACTGCTGGACCTCCTGATGGCACCTGGTATATTTTGGCCGCTGTGTGACAGAGTGTTGGACTGGATGGGCCATTGGCCTGATTCAACATCGTCTTCTCTTATGTTCTTATGTTCTTATGTTCAGTTATGAGCCTCCCTGTGAACTTTAAAAGAGGACAGAAACTATTATAAAGCACAGGAGGGAAAAAAAGAACTGAGAATTGAGAAG
The DNA here is from genome assembly GCA_029375565.1 of Gekko gecko. NCBI lineage: Eukaryota > Metazoa > Chordata > Lepidosauria > Squamata > Gekkonidae > Gekko > Gekko gecko. Next base: position 243,438,312 of record JAPDNY010000003.1, on the reverse strand, counting down.
AAACTATTATAAAGCACAGAGGGGAGAAGAACTGAGAACTGAGCCGGCTGGGCGGGGCTGGGAGGCAGAACCCAGGAGAAGGTGAGGGTTGCCCTTTCCTTTTTTTCTTTTTGCCCTTCCTAAACTGCTAAACTACTGGGGGGCATTAACTCAGCTTAAGAACATAAGAACGTAAGACTATAAGAGAAGCCAATGTTGGATCAGGCCCATGGCGCTCCTGAGGGCACCTGGCATTTTTGGCCACTGTGTGACACAGAGTGTTGGACTGAATGGGCCGTTGGCCTGATCCAACATTGGTTTCTCTTATAGTCTTACGTTCTTAACAGCATTCCATGCACCTCAGCGTCTAGTCATGCCGGCCACATGACCACGGGAACGCCTTCGGACAGCACTGGCTCTTCGGCTTGGAAACGGAGATGAGCACCGCCCCCTAGAGTCGGATTCGACTGGCTTTCGAGCAAGGGAAACCTTTACCTTTTTATTTAAGAAAAGCACACAAAATTTGCCAAGATTATTTCTCTGTCTCTGGCATGTACTTGCACATTGATATGGGATAAAGAATATTTGTTCTACTTACTTATCGAAAACATTTTTATGCCGCCTTTCCACCCAATCAGGCTCCCCAAGGTGACAAATGTTAAAAACATTCAAACCATTTCTCTCGCCAGATGAATTACTTCATGATCAGCGCTTCCCCCGGAAGGTGAGAGGCTTGGGGAAAGATGCGTCAGAGTGGGGATTGGGGAGCAGCAAACCCTCCCCAATTGAGGCTGTTCCCCTTTTAAGCTGTTTCATAAAGACAGATCCCGTTAAGCAGGAAGAAAGAGGGAAAGAAAGGACACGCCGGGCTGAGCAATTGTACAAATTGCCTTTCGGAGTGCGGCGCTCATTGGAAGCGACAAGGCTTTCCCGGCCTTCGTTTTAAAGCTGTGCATTTTGTGCGCCCAACAGATGTTGCATCTCATACATATCCACAAACCAGAGGGGCTAATAAATAACCGGCGCATACACAGGCATGGCACTCCTTCCTGGGCCCACAAGCCTTGCTGTCAATCGACTGCAGTCCGCGCTTTGTGCCTGTGCTCACAAAACTCATTTAGCGAGGCCTCCAGAGAGAACAAAAGGAAAGAAAAAGAGAGAGAAAATATATAATATGCTGATCCTTTGCTTCTGCTCTCCCAAGGGGAATGATTACTGCAAAGATCTCCCCATTCCGGAGCATGTGATTGTGGTGCTGAGCCGGCAATCCTGCCTCCGCGTTTCCAACTGAAAGGAGGTCCACCGTCTTGCACAGAAGGACCAGAGCTTGAGGGAGACCCGCTGGGTCTGAGATCCACACGGAAAGCTCATCCTCTGGACCCAGAAGTGCCTGGCCAGCTGAGAGGAGCGAGGGCCATGTTGGGAAGAGATAACTGAACTCTGCCCATGTGTAGGGTATTGGGATATTGGGTTAAGATAGCAGAGTTTGCCCGGTCTTTTTCAAGTAGAGGGCAGTTCAATGCATCATCGGCAAGCTCTACTAGAGAATGGCAGTTCTCTTTCACAAATACTGGGGAAGGTATTTGTGAATTTCCTGCATTGTGCAGGGGGTTGGACTAGATGACCCTGGGGGGTCCCTTCCAACTCTATGATTCTATGATTTTTATTTATTTATTTATTTAATTAATTTTTAGATTTATGACCCGCCCTCCCCAGACAGTCTCAGGGTGGCTAACAGATGAGGCACGTCTGCCAAGGTCAATACAGCTAAAAACAGGATAAAATCATCATTTAAACAATACAATAAAATGCAGGTGCTCCAGTTGTCACCAGAGTTCTTAATAGCAAGACGGGGTTCTGGTAAAGATGGTCCCAGAACAATGAAGTAACGAAGTAAGTTCCAGACAGCACTGCCACCCATCCTTCACCCCAGGGCCATCCTCGCTCCCCGATGGTACCCACTCCATTCGGTGGTGGTGGTGGTGCAGTGATGGTGGGGCAGTGGACTTCGGTCCTGGCAGCCTCCCTAGAGGCAGCTGTCAATCAACAGAAAAGCGAGCCACTGCGCCCTCTGCTGGATCAAATGCAGAAAATCAGTGAAACCTCTGTAACATGGAAAGTGTTCTCAACAGTCAACAAAAACAACTAACAGTGTTCTCAACAGTCAACAAAAACAACTAACAGAAACAGCAAAGAAGATGGAGGAGATCGCACAGAAATGTTTGGTCTCAACGGAAGACACCAAGAAAATTAAGAAAAGGGTCAACAAATTAGAAAAACATCAAGATATGCAAGAAAAAAGAATTTTAATGCTTCAGATGGAGAAATCAAATCTGACTCTCCGCTTTCAGGGCATAAAGAAAGAAGAGAAAGAAGATCTCAGCAGCTTTACTGGCGAATGCCTTGGCACCTCTAACTGGCAGAGAAGCGCAAGAATTAAAGGATGAGATGGATATGGCCTATAGAGCCTATTCCAGCTTCACAAAGAAAAATAATCTGCCAGCAGAAGTGGTTGTCAAGTTTATCAAACAGCGTACTAGAGATCAAATTTTGCGTGCAGTTTCTGCGGTGCCCTTGAAGATTGGAAAGCAGACTATCAGAACTTTAAAAGATGTTCCATATGAAATTCGTATGAAAAGGAAAGCATACAAAGGATTGACCACGTTCCTACAAAGGCATCAAACCATTTACATATGGTGCTTTCCCGAAGGACTAACGTTCATATTCAAGGATAAAAGAGAGAAGATTGACTCCGTCTTCAAAGCTCAAGAATTTCTGAAGAGACACGCCAGCTCAGAGGAAGATGCAGAACTCACCAATTGGACAGAGTTAAGCAGCGAAGAGGACACCGGCCCAGAGGAGGGAGGTGCCGGAGTGGGAGACGAGAAAGCAAAAGAGGGCCCATCATATAATCTGAGAGACTTAAAAAGAAGACATCCCAAGATATAGCGATTGTTCGTGGGGCGTCAGAAGGGAGCTGATCAGCAACTAACCCCAAAGGACTTTACTAATTTGACTAACAGAGTTATTTTGGACTTTCGGTAGATGAAAAGAAGATCTTCCAACCACGGTGGATGCCAAAAACTATATTTGTACTAACTAAAACTAACAATTTAACAGAAAATTCACTCCAACCTTTTTCTTTGCCCATCTATATACCATACCTTTTTCTTATTAAAAAAACAATAAAATTCTCTCCTTTTTAGGAGAGGTTTTTTACAAAAAAAACCAAACAAACATTAACTATGCCATCTCGGGCTCATTCACATTGCATATGCCATGATATTCCAGCAGTGTCCTTCAGCTGTCTATATAGGGGAAGCAGGTCAAACCCTGTGCCAAAGGATAAATGGACACAAATCTGACATCCAGAGTCACAAAACAGAGAAACCTGTAGAACAACCTCCCGGGACCTCAATGAGGGATCTCAAAGTAGCTGTTCGATTGCAAAAGAATTTCAGAAACAGAGTAGAATGGGGAGATGGCTGAGTTACAAGTTATTGCAGCTCTCAGGACAGTGGGACCCCCCCCCCCCAGGGCTTAACAGAGACATCGCGAGGGGGGGGCGGTTATCACACTACATATGCTAATGTCATCCAGTTCTTGTATCTGTGTGTGATTTTTTATTATGCTGTATGCTAGGTAAAGGTAAAGGCTTCCCTTTCTCAAAAGCCTGTCGAATCCGACACTAGGGATGCGGTGCTCATCTCCAGCATTTCCAAGCCGAAGAGCCAGCACTGTCCAGAGACGTTTCCATGGTCATGCGGCTGGCATGACTAGACGTGCTAATCTGCTACTATTCACAGGTTTTACCAGTTGCCTTAATGGACTCCTCCTCCAGTCCCTACTTTCTGCCAGGGCTCCGACAAGAGAGAAGAACAGCCTTCTGGGATGGAGCACCGACCCGCCCTCCTGTCTTTCAGCCCATTCAGCTGCCCCCTCCACCCTCCCGCCTATTTAGGGTTGCAACACAGTGTTCCCTCTAAGCCGAGTGAGTGTGAGCTAGCTCACAGTTTTCTAGCCTCCAGCTCACACCTTTTCGTCTCAGCTCAGGAAGGGATGTGGCTCCAGAGCAAACTAATGTATGCAGCGGCCAAATTGCTCGCTCACAACTTCAATGCCAGGAGCTCACAGAGTAGAATGGTTGCTCACAAGACCCCACAGCTTAGAGGGAGCACGAGTTGCAAGGTTCCCCCCACCGGCCACTGGCAGGGGGCTGCAAGATCGAGATTGGGAGACCCCAGGAGATTTGGGGGGGGAGCCTGGGATGGACAGGGACATCAGTGGGGTGCAAAGCCCACTGAGTGCCCAAGTCCTCGAGAGGAACTGATTTCTGTAGCCTGGGGATCAGCCGGAATCCCAGAGGTCCTCAGGTGGTCCCCCCTGGTGGCTCGCAGCCATAAGTACGGCTGAGGGGTGACATGATCGAGGTCTATAAGATTATGAATGGGATTGAGCAGGTTGAGAAAGAGGCACTTTTCTCCCTTTCTCACAATACAAGAACTCGTGGGCACTCCATGAAATTGCTGAGCAGTCGGGTTAGAACAGATAAAAGGAAGTCCTTCTTCACCCAAAGAGTGATTCACACGTGGAATTCACTGCTACAGGAGGTGGTGGCAGCTGCAAGCATGGACAGTTTCAAGAGGGAATTAGATAAACAGATGGAGCAGAAGTCCACCAGTGGCTATTAGCCACAGGGTATAGATGGGAACTCTCAGTCTGGGGCAGGTGATGCACTCTATTCTTGGAGCTGGAGGGGGCAGCAGTGAGAGGGCTTCTAGTGTCCTGGCCCCACTGCTGGACCTCCTGATGGCACCTGGTATTTTTGGCCAGTGTGTGACAGAGTGTTGGACTAGATGGGCCATTGGCCTGATTCAACATTGGCTTCTCTTATCTTCTTATGTAAGTCCACACTAATTCAGCCAGTTCCACTGACTGCCCCCTTCCACCTGCAGATGCCCCCCAGGCAATGCTCCCTGTAAACTATGGAGTCTTGTGAGCCTAAAGTCTACTTTGTGAGCTCCTGGTGCTAAAGTTGTGAGCGAGCGATTTGGCTGCTGCATAAATTAGTTTGCTCTGGAGCCCTCCCTTCCTCAGCTAAGGCAAAAAGGTGTGAGCCGGAGGCTAAAAAACCTGTGAGCTAGCTCACACAAACTCAGCTTAGAGGGAGCACTGCCCCCAGGTCACTCTTTGAGATCTGTTGTCCCCCAAGAGCAGCGTTTTGTGGAGATAGGTGGAGTGCTGTCAGAGGGGAAGGGAAGGGAGGAGGGTTCCATTCTGCCAGGGGGAGGCCAGCCGTCAGCCTGCCCCTCTTCTCTGCCAGTGCCGCAGCTCTGCCAACTGCTAATCCCTTCAGAGTGTTTCCATTGCAGGTGAAGGTAAGACTCCGCTGCCTCCTTATCTTCCAATTCCTCACCTGATCCCAAAGAGTTGTGGCTGTTCTCTTCCCGGCACGGCTGGGCCACATCTCTGCAACGCCCGTGAAGACCCGGGGGAAGGGGGTGTTAATGAGACCCTTGGCAGATTCTCGTTTTAAAACGATTTATTACAGCATCACCCAGGACAGAATCATTCTCTCTGAAGCAATCAAAGGAAGTCATTTCTAGCAGGGGGAAACGCCATTGAGTTTGAGCAGGAATATGCTTCCCTGTTGTATTCACAAAAAGGGACCCGCCTGGATGTTCCTCTGAGACTCACAGGATGATGGGTATCCTCTGTCGGCCATCTTTCTTTGTTCCTGCCTGAGTTGCCAGCTTTGGGTTAGGAAATTCCTGGAGATTTGGGGATGAAGCCTGGGGAGGGCAGATCAGTTGGAATTCCTGGAGATCTCCAGTGCCCACCTGGAGGCTGGCAGCCCTAACACTGAGATGTGTTGCTGTGCATGACTTTCCCCTCATGCTCATACCCTGACCTCCGGGATGACTGAAGAAGCACCTCAGAGGGGCAGGAGCCTGCCAGGATCTCACTCCCAAGCAGTGGGCCCTGCTTCTCCCAACTGGAGAAAAAGAAGAGGAAGAGGAAGAGGAGGAGATTGGATTTATACCGCACCCTTCACTACCCAAAGGAATTTCAGAGCAGCTTACAAACTCCTTTCCCTTCCCCTCCCCACAACAGACACCCTGGGAGGGAGGCGGGGCTGAGAGAGCTCTGACAGAAACTGCTCTTTTTCAAGGACAGCTCTTGTCAGAACTATGGCTTGCCCAAGGTCATCCAGCCAGGTGCAAGTGGAGGAATGGGGAATCAAACCCGGTTCTCCCAGATTAGAGTCTGCGCACTTAACCACTACACCAAACTGGTGTAGAAGAAACTGGAGGAAGAGGAAGAGAAGAGGAGGAGGAGGAGGAGATTGGATTTATACCCCGCCCTTCACTACCCAAGGGAGTCTCAAAGCAGCTTACAAACTCCTTTCCCTTTCCCTTCCCCTCCCCACAACAGACACCCTGTGAGGTAGGTGGGGCTGAGAGAACTCTCCCAAGAACTGCCCTTGAGAGAACAGCTCTGACAGAACTATGCATTGCCCAAGGTCATCCAGCAGCTGCAGGTCGAGGAGTGAGAATCAAACCTGGTTCTCCCAGATTAGAGTCGGTGCACTTTACACCAAAAAGGAGATGCTGCACCTCCGTCCTTCTGTCCCTCATATTTTCCTCCCTCCCTTCCTTGGAGCTCTGCCTTTTCTTCTTCATATTAGCCCCGTGAGGTCAGTCAGGCTGAGAGTCTGGCCCCCCAACGCACACTGAGCTCTCTCGTGGCCACTTCAAACTGCTCCACGTGGTGTCTACAGCTGCCCAAGATGGGGGATCCTCTACTTTGCTGGAAAGAAGCAGAATCATAGAATCCTAGAGTTGGAAGGGATCTCCAGGGTCATCTCGTTCAACCCCCTGCACAAGGCAGGAAAGCCACAAAATACCTCCCCCTCCCCACCCACAGTGACCCCCGTTCCATGCCCAGAAGATGACAAAAAACCTCCAGGATCCCTGGCCAAACTGGGCTGGAGAAAAATGGCTTCCTGACCCCAAAGTGGCGATCAGCATTTCCCTGGGCATGTAAGAAAGGGCCACGAGGACTAAGCACCGAGGCAACCTTTCCTACCCTACCTCTCATGACCTGCCTAAATTCACACAATCAGCAGTGAAGAAGAAGAAGAAGAAGAGATTGGACTTATACCCTGTCCTTCACTGCCCAAAGGCGTCTCAGAGCAGCTTACAAACTCCTTTCCCTTCCCCTCCCCACAACAGACACCCTGTGAGGTCAGTGGGGCTGAGAGAACTTCTGACAGAAACTGTCCTTGAGAGAACAGCTGTGCCAGAGCCTGTGACTGACCCAAGGTCACATCAGCAGCTGCAAGTGGAGGAGTGGGGAATCAAACCCGGTTCTCCCACATTAGAGTCCATGCACTGAACCACTACACCAAACTGGCCCTCTCCAGTTTTCTGTCAGATGGCCATCTAGCCTCTGTTTGAAGACCTCCAAAGGAGGAGAGCCCACCAGAAAGCTCTGTTGTGGGGTACGGGAAACCATTCGGTCCCCGTAGGGTGCCAGGAATGACCAGCCCTGACCACAACAACTACGCAGAATGAATGGAATTCCTCTGTGCGCCAGCCGTGGCTGTGAGCCATGCTCCTCTTGCGAATATCTGCCAAGCAACCGTGGGCAATTTGTGCCCTGGAGAACGATCTGACAAACCGGAGAATCCTTTGATTAAAAAAAATCTGTTTCCATTCAGATGATTTCAGCGTTTGTCATTCAGTCAAGCCCTGCCCGTGGTGCCTGGCTTGCCACTCTACACGGCTGCCCCCGGTGCCCTTTAATGGCCAGGTTTCCCACCTGAGAATCAACCACGATTCCGGAATGTTGTCTCCTTCCCTTTGCAAATGCAGGTTTGTTGGATGCAGAACCCGCCAAAGGCATTGCAGCAGCAGTGGGACCATGTGGGGGGGGGAGGTCGGGCTTCAGGGTAGATGGGGAGGGGGACACACAAGCTTGGGGGATGATCTTTCTGCACTTCACATCTGAAGAACATACGTGAACACGCCTGAAGCGTCTTTCTACTGAGTCAGGCCCTTGGTCCGTCTAGGTCAGAATTGCCTACTCAGACTGGCAGCTGCTCTCCCGGGTCTCAGGCAAAAAAAGAAGCTTTCCCATCACCTCCTGCCGGGTTGTTTTGAACTGGAGATGCCGGGGATTGAAATTGGGACCTTCTGCATGCCAAGCAGAGGCTCTGCCATATAGACCCGGCCCTGTCCTACTAAAGAAGCCAGTTAGGTGTCGTGGTTAAGTGTGCGGACTCTAATCTGGGAGACCCGGGTTTGATTCCCCCACTCCTCCACTTGCACCTGGCTGGATGACCTTGGGCAAGCTATTGTTCTGACAAGAGCTGTCCTTGAAAGGGCAGTTTCTGTCAGAGCTCTCACAGCCCCACCTCCCTCACAGGGTGTCTGATGTGGGGAGGGGAAGGGGAAGGAGTTTGTAAGTCGCTCTGAGACTCCTTTGGGTAGTGAAGGGAGGGTATAAATCCAATCTCCTCCTCCTCCTCCTCTTCCTCTTCTTCTTCTGATTAGCTTGGCTGAGGCCTAACAGCAATGGTGGTTGACTAGGGTTGCCAACTGCAGGCTGGGAAATTCCTGAAGGTTTCGGGATGGACTTTGGGAATGGGTTGGGCCTCGGTGAGGTATAAGGCCATTGACTCCATCCTCCAGAGCAGCTGGTTTTCTCCAGGGCAGGGGGAATTGATCTCTGTCATCTGGAGATCAGGTGCAATGCTGGGAGATCTCCAGGCCCTCTATGGCTCACCCTGGGCATAAGACTGGCTGCCTCCTGGCTCTCGGCTTAGTCTCTCAGCCATTCGGCAACACCACATTTCCATGGCCCACTTAACCACGGAGCAAAGGATGCAAATGCCTGGCTTCTGCCGTGTGGGAATAAGAGCCAGGAGGAGACAGCAAAGTCTCCCCCCCCCTCCACCCAGGCATGGCGGAGGTCCTCGTTGAGGAGCTTTTCATTAGGGAAATTTCAGGAAGCTTTTGACTGAAGGCTCGAGAAGCTGTGTAGAAACCATGGCTGAAATGACAGATATCGAACGAGACGGCTTGCCTCGTTAGCTCACCATCACCCCGGCACGCCACCGAGAAGAGATTGATTAGCCCTGGACATTAATATGCAGCATCACAAGAACGGGGCGGGGAGGGGGGGGTGGAGAGAAGGCAGTTTGCTCTCTGGTGGAGCCTCAAAGAAAGAAAGAAAAGACCCAAAACGGAAACCATCCCGGAACAGTCGACTGAGCTCATGCCATAGGGCTGCCAGCCACCAGGTGGGTCGGATAACAAACATAAATATACACTGCAAAAGATGTATAGACTAACGTGTTCTGTTTGTAACTCTTATTCTATAAAGCACATGGTAAAGGTTCCCTTGCTCAAAAGCCAGTCGAATCTGACTCTAGGGTTGCGGTGCTCGTCTCCGTTTTCAAGCCAAAGAGCCAGCGCTGTCCGGAGACATTTCCGTGGTCATGTGGCCAGCATGACTAGACACCGAGGCGCACGAAACACTGTTACCTTCCCACCTATTTATCCACTTGCAGTTTCTTGCTTTTGAACTGCTAGGTTGGCAGGAGCTAATTACATCCTTATCAGGTGCGTGTATTCAATTCGCTCAATACGCCTGCGCAGGGAAAGCGGGATATAAATTGAAAATAATAAATAAAACAAATATAATGACTGGAAGAAGGGGACCGCAAAGGATGAGATGGTGAGACAGTGTCATCGATGCAACGAACATGAAATTGAGCAAACTTCAGCGGACAGCGGAAGACAGGAGGGCCTGGCGTGATCTGGTCCATGGGGTCGCAAAGAGTCGGACTCGACTGTGCGACTGAACAACAACATCGTGACCAGACTTTCCTAACACTGCAGCTTCGGTTGCCACAGCCACCAGGTGGGCCCTGGAGATCTCCCGGAATTACACCCGATCTCCAGGTGACGGAGATAAGAGTTTTTTCAACAGTGGAATCGGCCGCCCGGGGAGATGGTGAGCTCCCCCTCCCTGGCAGTCTTTAAGCAGCGGCTGGACAAGTGCTCGTCAGGGATGCTTGAGGCTGGTCCTGCAATGGGCAGGGGGTTGGACTAGATGGCCTCTAGGGCCCCTCCCAACTTGGTGTGATTCTATGATTCTAACATCCAAACTGCAAGATGTCCTAGTCCCGCTGTACACTGCCTTGGTCAGGCTGCACCTGGAGTCTGGTGTGCAGTTCTGGAGGCCTCCCTTCAAAAAGGATGTGGACGGAAGGGAGCGGGTGCAGAGGAGGGCGATGAGGGTGATCAGGGGACCTGGAGACCAAGAAGCCCTGCGAGGAGGAAAGGCTTTGGGGGGACTTCTTGGGGATGTCCAGTCTGGAGAAGAGGAGGCTGAGAGGGGGACACGATTGGCTCTCTTGAAGTATTGGAAGGGCTGTGTCACTTAGAGGAGGGCAGGGAGCTGTTCCCGTTGGCAGCAGAGGAGAGGACTCGCCAGAATGGGTTTGAATTAAGGGTGGGAAGGTACGGGTTGGATCCTAGGGAAAACTTTTTGACAGTCAGAGTTGTGCCACAGTGGGATCAGCTGCCTGGGGAGGTGTGGTGAGCTCCCCCTCCCTGGCAGTCTTTAAGCGGTGGCTGGACAAGTGCGCGGACTCTAATCTGGGAGAACCGGGTTTGATTCCCCCACTCCTCCACTTGCACCTGCTGATGTGACCTTGGGTCAGTCACAAGCTCTGGCACAGCTGTTCTCTCAAGGACAGTTTCTGTCAGAAGTTCTCTCAGCCCCACCTGCCTCACAGGGGTGTCTGTTGTGGGGAGGGGAAGGGAAAGGAGTTTGTCAGCCGCTCTGAGACGCCTTTGGGCAGTGAAGGTCGGGGGATAAATCCAATCTCTTCTTCTTCTTCTACCTCACAGGGGTGTCTGTTGTGGGGAGGGGAAGGGAAAGGAGTTTGTAAGCGCTCTGAGACGCCTTTGGGCAGTGAAGGGCGGGGATAAATCAATCTCTTCTTCTTCTTCTCCACGGGGTGTCTGTTGTGGGGGGGAAGGAAAGAGTTTGTGCTGCTCTGAGACGCCTTTGGGCAGTGAAGGGCGGGGGATAAATCCAATCTCTTCTTCTTCTTCTTCTTCTTCTTCTTCTTCTTCTTCTTCTTCTTCTTCTTCTTCTTCTTCTTCTTCTTCTTCTTCTTCTTCTTCTTCTTCTTCTTCTTCTCTGTTATACTTGACTTATAAATTTGTCATGTTTCACTAACACCCCCCCCCAAAGTAGACTGCAAGAGCCCCCCCCCTCCCAAGTGTGGGTACATTTTCTAAGGCTCAGTGTGGGGCAACAGTCCAAGGCCAGGTCTACCAATATAGTGGAAAGGGGTGGTTAGGCCTGTTCTCCGGAGGCCCGGTCTACTCTCGCAGGGAACAATATTTTCTGTAATGAAGTTTGACTTGATTTTGTTTTCTTTTATAATGTTTAGATTAATGTTTAAATATAGCTTAAATACGGTTTGAAAGAATTCATTCTGGGGTTTTTACAAGGTTTATGGAACTAATTTTCTAAGAAACCAATTTTCCTGTGATAGTCCAATGTAGACCTGCCCACAACATTAATACGACTAGCTTTTTTCCACTCAAGAGGCAGAATTCTTGCTCACAACACTGTGGAGCTCGGAGGGAAGGTGGGACCTGAGGACCCCCCAGAATCACAGCTCCCCTCCAGACTACAGAGATCAGTTCCTTTGGGGAAAATGCTGCCTCTAAGCTGTGGAGTCTTGTGAGCAAAAAATTCTACTTTGTGAGCTCCTGGCATTAAAGTTGTGAGCAAGAGATTTGGCTGCTGCATAAATGAGTTTGCTCTGGAGCCCTCCTTCCTGGGCGGAGACAAAAATGTGTGAGCCGGAGGCTAAAAACCTGTGAGCTAGCTCACCCTAACTCAGCTTAGAGGGAACACCGTTTGGAAGGTGGATTCTATGGCATTGTACCCCACGGAGGTCTAGGGCTGCCACCATCTAGATGGTATCTGCGGATCTCCCGCTATTACCGTTGATCTCCAGATGGCCAAGATCAATTCTCTTGGAGGAAATGGCTACTTTGGAGGGTGGACTCTGTGGCATTCTACCCCGCTGAGCTCCCTCCCTGAGTTCCATGCCCAAAACGTCCGGGTATTTCCCAGCCCAGAGCTGACAACCCTCCTGAGGTCCTTGTCCTCCCTGAGCTCCACCCCCAAATCTCCAGGAGTTTCCAAACCTGGATCTGGCAACTGTACCTCCCGCCCCACCCCTCAGTGGCAAGAGGCACCTGGCAACCCCAAATAGAAGGAGGAGGAGGAGGAGGAGGAGGAGGAGGAGGAGGAGATTAGCCCCACTGCTGGACCTCCTGATGGCCCCTGGTATTTTTGGCCACTGTGTGACAGAGCGTGGGACTGGCTGGGCCATTGGCTTGATCCAACATTGGCTTCTGTTATGTTCTTATGTCTGGCCTGATCCAATATTGGCTTCTCTTGTGTTCTTATGTCTGGGGCAAGTGATGCACTGTATTCTTGGTGCTTGGGGGGGGGCAACAGTGGGAGGGGCTTCTAGTGTCCTGGCCCCACTGCGGGACCTCCTGATGGCACCTGGTATTTTTGGCCACTGTGTGACAGAGTGTTGGACTGGATGGGCCACTAGCCTGTCTCAACATTGGCTTCTCTTATGTTCTTATGTTCTTATTGGCTTCATACCCCGCCCTTCACTACCCAACGGAGTCTCAGAACGACTTACAAACTCTTTCCCCTTCCCCTCCCCACAACAGACACCCTGTGAGGCAGGTGGGGCTGAGAGAGCTCTGACAGAAACTGCTCTTTTTCAAGAACAGCTCTGACAGAACAATGGCTTGCCCAAGGTCACACCAGCAGCTGCAAGTGGAGGAGTGGGGAATCAAACCCGGTTCTCCCAGCTTAGAGTCCGTGCACTCAACCACTACACCAAACGGGCTCTCTACAACTAGAAGTGAGGGCTCCTCCCCAGGGCCCTGGAATTCAGGAGGGGGTGAGGAAGACTCATGCCAGCTGTAAGGGTCAAACAACCTTAGAGGAAGGAACAGCAGGATCTGCCAGGAAGGAGCTTTTGAAACACACAGACACGTATTTAAAAAAAAAAATTGAAGGCAGAAACTAATTTATTGAATGATTCCAACCAGCATGTTTCTAAACCAAGGGGCATGGCCCAATTATTCGTTACAATGACATCAACTGACGATGGAACTGTTTGCGCACTATGCGCCCAGCAGCAGCCGCATCCCACAGAATGCTCCAAGACACATTTGCCAGTTTCGGGAGCTGAAGTGGGGAAAGCAGGCACAAATGTTTCCAGTCTGAAGTAAAAAATTCATCCAGGCTCCTTGGCACAGAATCTGTCTTCAGTCTGTTGCGCGGATTTAATGGAGACGGACACGACTCTGTGCACATGGTGGTACGCAGCTTGAAGGTCTTCCCGCAGGGATGCCAGCTTCACCCTTGGAAATCCCTGGAGATTTTGGGAGCAGTGCCCGGGCAGGGTGGAGTTTGGGGAGGGAGGGGATCTCAGTGCAGATGTCATGCCGTACAGTCCACCCTCCAGAGCCTGGAAGTAGGCAACCCTGCCTTCCCCCACTAGGGATGCCAGCCTGCAGGTGGGAACTGGGGATCCCCTGGAATTACAGCTCATTGTCAGACTCCTGGGCAAGTTGTTCTCATGAATGATCTCTTTGGCAGTGATGCGTTTATTGAGTTATAAGCAAAGTCCAGGTCATCACAGCACTGTGTCAGTTCTAAAGATTTTGGCGGGTATAATACTAGATATGGGTAATTCAAATGGAACCCTTCCTAAAGCCCACTCACATGTCACATCCACCCCACCTCGCCCCAATGGCTCCACCCCCCTTTCACCTGGGAAATGTATGATCCCATTATCTACATGAGCAAGCTGGCACCAGAGGTTTTCAAGGACTTTCCTCTGGGAGAGAGGAAGGCTTCTTTGGAAGAATTACGCCTCTAAGATAGTGCAGCCACACACTCCACACTCCAGTTTGGTGTAGTGGTTAAGTGTGCAAACTCTAATCTGGGAGAACTGGGGTTGATTCTCCCCTTCTCCACATGCAGATGCTGGTGTGACCTTGGGCAAGCCATCGTTCAGTCAGAGCTGTTCTGGAAAGAACAGTTCTGGAAAGAGCTCTCTCAGCCCCATCTACCTCACAGGATGTCCGTTGTGCAGAGGGGAAGTGAAAGGAGTTTGTAAGCTGCTCTGAGACTCTGAGTGAAGGGCAGGGTGTAAATCCAATCTCCTCCTCCTCCTTCTTCTTTTTCTTCCCCCCACATACAGAATTCCCCTGAGCAGAGCAATGTTTGACACTCATCTCTGGACTATAGAGATCAGTTCCTCTGGAGAAAATGGGTGCCTTGAAGGGTGGATTCCATGGCCTTGTGCCCCACTGAGGTCTCTGTCCTCCCTAGGCTCCCCACCACCACCACATTTCCAGGAGTTCCCCAGCCTGGATCTGGCATCCCCCCATCCCCCTCTGGTGACTGGTGGGGACCCGATAACCTGGTAGCCTGTTCAGCTGAACGGGCCTTCATTTAGGCAGGCTAAAAACAGCCAACAGCCAAGACTCATTTATTCAACACTTTGGCCTGAGCAGGAAAGCAAAAGGCCATGAAGGGACAAAGGGAGGGCACGGGGCCTGCAGAACCCGAGGGTACCACCACGGAGACCGGCGAGCAAAGCTGCAGAGCCAAGGTGGTGCTGATGAACTCCCTGCACTTCGGCACAAGACCTGCTCCGGAGAGGGACCCACCCCTTGTGCTTCCCGGATCTGACTGAAAAGGGCAAAGCCTGTTCTGATGTCTTGAATCATGTTTCTGTCAAAGCACTCATGGAAACAGGCACGGGAACCCAGACCTCCGGCTTCATTGCGGGGTGAATTTCTCAAAGTGTTTTTCTTTTGTCAGGCTTTGGTTCTGAAACATGATTGACACACCCGATGCTCCGCCAGCTCTCCCCTCCCCACCGCCTCGTTTCTTTCTTCGGTGTACTTGTCAGATAGAAAGGGGCCCGTTCTGGTCTTTTGGAGGCCTTTAATGGAGTCCTCCTGACAGGCCTGACACTTCCCTCGACTCGGTCACCAACGCGTGATTTACACATTTTCTGATTTGTTCCCTTTTTATGAGAACATCTTGTGAACTATATGGGGAAGGAAGACGGAACTACTCGTGTGAATTCTGTACTTAGAGCCGACTATATTTTCCAGAAAAGGGTTCAATGTAGAATTATTTTTTGGGGAGGGGGGATCTTACAAACATGGAGAAACACATGCCGTGAAGCTTGCTGGGTGACCTTGAGCCTCTCACCCTCTCAACCGACCTGGCCTCCCAGAGCTCTTCTAAGGATTAACTGGCGGTGGTGGGGAACCATAAGAAGCCCTGATCCCCTCAGAGGAAGGACGGGGTAAAAATGTACTTGACACCTTTATCTCCACACCATTTTCTGTTTCTCATGCCAGCCCTCTCTGAGGGCCGTACCTGCCTCATGCAGATATCTGCAAAGACACACCATTTCCATCCGCACATTTGCACAGATACTCTTTTTTTTAGAAGGACCTGTGAAGTAGCCCTGAAAGGAAATCTACAGCCTGATGAATGTGGTTAACCTGATCCGATTAACCCTGCGCTGGGAAACAAAGGTGAAAACGGAGACCTGAAATGAGATTTAAAAGAACAAAAGAACGGGCAATTCTCCCCGTGAGGGAACAGAAACGATTCTAGTGGAGCATCAAAGGGACCAGGGAAGCATTTGCTGTTAATGTGCCCGGTGCAATCCTACTCTCCGGGCCAATGAGAAACATTTTTGTTTCATCTAGTGTTAAGTGGCCAGGGGAATATGGCCATGAATGAGAAAAGGAGGAGGATAAAGGAAACAAATCGAGGGGGTCAGGGATACAATCGAGGCACGAAGCAAGGAAGGTAAAGAGCGGAAATTAACAGGGAAACCCTTTCTGAGTCAATGAGGGACGCAAAAGCGAGGAATGAGATGGCGGAGAGATTCCGAGACAGAGGTGAAGAGCTCTCTGGAAATGGCGGGCCAGGGCAGACTGAGTCGTTTGTCTACAGGATTTACCACAGAGACGTGCTGGGGAAAGTGACGTTTTCCAGTTGAAAAGGAAGATGGAGAAACGGCAGTCTAAACCTGGAATCCACCAACCTCCCTGAGCCTGCAAGCACCATTGGAATTCTGACACGACATGGTGGGCAGAACAACCAAATGGCTGCCGCAAAATGGCCGCCGCAGGAGACAAAGCCAGCCACAAAATGGCTGGCGCAGCGTAACCTCAGGAACCCAGTATAGATCCTTGTGCTGTGGTGGCAGCCAATGCTCCCTCTAAGCTGTGGAGTCCTGTGAGCAAAAATTCTACTTTGTGAGCTGCTGGCATTAAAGTTATGAGCGAGCGATTCGGCTGCTGCATAGATCAGTTTGCTTTGGAGCCATCGTTCCTGGACTAAGACAAAAATGTGTGAACTGGAGGCTGAAAACCTGTGAGCGAGCTCACACTAACTCAGCTTAGAGGAAACACTGGTGGCAGCTACTCCAAAGCCACGCTTCAAAAAATGTATAAAGCCAATCAAATCACCAATAGTCAGCCAGAAGCCTTGCTGGACAGAAGCCCTGCCTGTCCCTGCCCACTTCTGGAAAACACTTGGATGGCACCAGAAGAGGTGTCGGTAGGCGCCTTGGCACTACACTGAGGACCCCTGCTCTAAATGATTTGATTTATTTGATTTTTACCCCACCCTCCCGGCCAAGAACGGCTCAGGGCGGCTTACAAAAACAGGATAAAATTCCGACAATACACATAAAATCACAACACCCATTAAATATAAATACGACGTTAAAGCCAACTCATAATAAAGTGCTAGCATCATGTCCTCATTTTAAAATGAGGAAATGACGGCCATGACCGGCGTGTAAGGACCCACGGGTGGCCGTGGAGATGCCAGTCCGAGGTCCACTTAGGCTGGTGTTCCACTTCCAACTACAGTCAGACAGACGCTTCTAGGAAGCTCATGGGAAAGCCACGACGGAGGCACGAGGGCCGGAACATCCAAGTTCCACGGCCAGCCATCATGACTAATAGCCACCAAAGGAACAGTAGAAAAGAGCCAGAGTCCAGGAGTACCTTCAAGATTAACAAAATTTGTGGCAGGGGAGGAGCCTGCATGAGTCACTGCTCGCGAACAGTGACTCACGCAGGCTCCTCCCCTGCCACAAACTTTGTTAAGTCGTGAAGGTGCTCCTGGACTCTGGCTCTTTTCTACTGCTACAGGCAGACTCGGAAGACCGCCCATCTGGATCTACCACCAACGGGACTGCCCTTCATTGGCTTGTCTAACTCTGAAACCCAACCTGGGCATTGACCATCACCATCATCCTCTGCCCACGAATCCCATGTAGAAACGTTGGGACTGGCAGTCCCTTAATGGCTGTAGAGAGATCTCCAGAAAAGTGGCCCCCCAAAAGTCCCCGCAAAACAATGAGCAAGGCCCACAACCAGAAACGTTGGGATTGGCAGTCCCTTAATGGGCGTAGAGAGATCTCCAGAAAAGTGGCCCCGAAAAAGCCCCCACAAAACGATGGGCGAGGCCCACAACCAGCAGACAAAAGAGGGTTTCCTGCCAGGGGAGGAGGGGCAGAGCTGCTCAACAGGGCTCGGTACCAGCACCCTTCGTTCCAGACACTGAGCTGCATTCCTGTACAGTGCTCGGAAGCCTCTGGAGACGCACACACAGCCCTCTGGGGTTTTGGGTTCTTTGGGGATGCTTTAATGCTTTAATAAGAGCCCTGCTTTGTCCTTTCCTGAGCTCTTTTCTAAGTCTGGATTATTCTTTAACACTTGTATGACATTCGTTTTACACGTTTCCCCCCGTCTTTTCTTTTTTGAGCCATTGTCTTCAAGCTCTCTGGGTTTTATAAATTAAAATCTATCCCTTTAAAAATCCTTTCTTTGTCTTCTTTTCCCCCTTTCCCAGAGCCATTATCCTCTGCTGTTTAGGGATCCCTCTCTAGAGCAAATTACATTTCTTTTCCCTGTCAAAGCACTGCTTCCCGCTCTCTGTGCCGGTACATATTATTCTTATTGTGCAAACGGAGAGGAGGCTGAAGTTGGTTCCTTATTCGCAGTTCCTTATTCATTCCTTATTCGTTACTTATTTGTCAATCCTTCTGGAAACACTTAGGAGAGCGGGAAAGCTCCGAACCCCAAAATAACATCTGGACCTCCACATGTCATGTACCCCCCATGTTCAGGGGACGCTCCCCTTCAAGAAGATATATCTGGTTTCCTGGTCCAAAGCACGGTTCTTGCACCAGCTGCTCCAAAGTGCGGTGCCCCCAAGACAACCATGCAAGCAGACACTGGGGCCAGGCTGCAACTCCCCAGAGTCTTTGGACCACCCCAAATGACACATCACTACATTCTGGAGACTTTCCTCTGCAAGAAGACATGGAGCACTGCCTGGTCCAAACACTGGTTCTGGCCCCACGCCCTTCTATTTGGGGGGCCTCCAGGAGGCCTGTATTTCAAAGGAGATTTGAATAAGGAAGTGCCTACCACAGACAAAATAAGGTTGGGACCCCCACACTTCATATACCCCCACATTCAGGTGACTGTCCCCTTTGTGGGGACATGTGCTGTGTCCTGGTCCAAAGCCCGGTTCTTCTGCCAGCCACTCCATGGCGCAGTGTCCCCAGGACAATCAGATAGGCAGACACTGGGGCCAGGCTGCACCCACAAATCAATCTCTGTTGTTGTTCAGTCGCACAGTCGAGTCTGACTCTTCACAACCCCGTGGACCAGATCATGCCAGGCCCTCCTGTCTTCTGCCATCCACTGAAGTTTGCTCAATTTCATGTTCGTTGCCTCGATAACACTGTCTAACCATCTCATCCTTGGCCATCCCCTTCTTCTTCTTTGACCTTCAGTCTTTCCCAGCATCAGGGTCTTCTCCAGCGAGTGCTCCCTTCTCCTTTGGTGGCCAAAGTATTTGAGCTTCAACTTCAGGATCTGGCCTTCCAGGGAACAGACAGGGTTGATTTATTTTAGGATTTAATGATTTGATCTCCTTGCAGTCCAAGGGACTCTCAAGAGTCTTCTCCAGCACCATAGTTCAAAAGAATCTATTCTTCGGCGCTCGGCCTTCCTTATAGTCCAACTCTCGCAGCCATACATTACTACGCAAGCCCCCTTGCCACGACAAGGCAGTGATCCATGAGGGAGACATCAATCTCTGGACTCCCTCAAATGATACATCCCCATGCTCTGGGGACTCTCCCCTGCAAGGAGACATACAGCACTGGCCGATCCAAACACTGGTTCTGGCCCCATGCCCTTCTATTTGGGGGGGCCTCCAGGAGTCTCCTGAACATGGGGGGTATATGACATGTGGTGTTCCAGATGTTATTTTGGGGTTCGGAGCTTTCCCACTCTCCTAAGTGCTTCTGGAAGAATGGACGAATAAGGAATGAATAAGGAACTGCGAATAAGGAACCAACGTCAGCCTCCTCAGACAGAGGCAGTTTCCTTAAAGGTTCCTTTCTCTACCTTTCCTCCAAAGCGGAGCCGTATTTTGGAGAGCCATCCATGCAATAGCCCTGCGCAGGTCTGCACGTTGACTGGCCATGCGGGGAAAGGGAGCTGGCATGAGAACTGGCCCCACCCAGGACACCTTTCCGGAGCTCCTGCCTCCCTCTGTTCTTCCCCTTCCAGGTTTCCCCCAGCCGCGGGGCCCTCTTGCTCAAATCTGCTTTGCGATGCTCTTTTCATGAAGAATGCCATCCAAGTGGATTAGCGCACCATCTGGAGAGGAGCCGTCTCATTTGCGAAGGCCCCGTCCACATCAGCACAATTTCCCTTTGGTCAGCTGCTCCTTGTAGCTGCCATTTTCCACACCATGAGCGTGAGGGCTTTTAGAGAGCTTTTTTTAAGAAAGAAAGAAAGAAAGAAAGAAAGAAAGAAAGAAAGAAAGAAAGAAAGAAAGAAAGAAAGAAAGAAAGAAAGAAAGAAAGAAAGAAAGAAAGAAAGAAAGAAAGAAAGAAATCAGTAATTGCTGTAGCACTATAACAAATTACTGTTTTTCTAAAAGCCCTCTGATGGAGCAGTGGAGAAACTTGCAGCAGCTGATGGAGGAAAGAGCCCAGGAAAACCCTGCATTGGAGGCTCCGTTGCCGGTGTGAATGCCTCTGCATTTGCCGCGGAAATGAATGTGCAATGGAGAATTGTCAGGGTGTGGATGCAGCATGAGTCTTCTCCCCGCACCTAGAATGAATGCTTCCATGCCATTCTTTCTGTGTTTCTAAAGCTTATTTCTTTTTTTGAAATCAAACCAGTTAAGAACATAAGACGAACACTGCTAGATCAGACCATCTAGTCCAGCATCAGTTAACAAATGCTGTTGTTCTATAGTAGCATGTTTTTGTGTGTCCTTTATTTTCAAAAATGGGCATGGAACACTGGTCACTGGGGAGGTGGGGGGAGGCATTTGGGAATTTCCTGCCTTGTGCAGGGGGTTGGACTAGATGACCCTGGAGGTCCCTTCCAGCTCTATGATTCTATGATTCTATTATTTTAAATTGGTCAACATGGCCTGATTAATGTTTAGTTAACACTTGTAGCTTTTAACCTGTGTTTTGTGGGTGACTGGTGGGCAGGGGTGTTTCTATTTGCACTCTAGAAGGACGACTGGAAAAAAAGATACGATAATTTGTGTTTCAAAAGAAGAGCTGAAAGGAGAGAAAATGCTAATGGGCCTAAGGTGTATATGAGTGGTCATTTCCACTAAAGAGGGAGCTGTGGTGGCTCAAGTGGTTAAGATGCTGAACTGCAGGCTATGGAAGGTCAGTAGTTCAGCAGCTCGAGACTCAAGAGTGCCGCACGACAGAGTGAGCTCCCATCTCTAGTTCCAGCTCCTGCCAACCTAGCAGTTGAAAAGCAAGAAACTGCAAGTAGATAAAGAGGTACCACTTTGGTGGGAAGGTAACAGTGTTCTGTGCACCTTGGTGTTTAGTCATGCCGGCCACATGACCATAGAAATGTCTTCGGACAGCGCTGGCTCTTCGGCTTTGAAACAGAGATGAGCACCGCAACCCTAGAGTCGGATTCGACTGGCTTTCGAGCAAGGGAACCTTTACCTTTACCTTTCCACTAAAGATCACATTAAAAGAGACTGTGTCACTCCACTTCTAAGATTATGTATTTTCCTGTCACTGTAGACCTCATTGCAATGAAATTATTTGCTCTGGGAAACAGTTGCTCGTGTTATGACACAATCCACGATAAAGCGCAGAACAGTTTAAAAATACTGTTGCAGATGACAAGGGGAGACCTGGTCCCTGGGGTGGGTTGTTTTTGACAGGTTCATCTCTCTTTCACCAAAAAAAACCCCTGCATTGTCAAATGCCAGTTTAGCAAACAAAACAAGATCACCTATGCTTCAAAAGCAGGTGAATGGATGCAGAAAATGGGAGTTCAAACAATTCCTTCTTAAAGTCAAATTAAACAACAACAGATGTTTATATTGAGGGCAACCCTCCCCCCTTAAGTGTTTGACTTAGCCAAATGGCAGTGGTGAGTCACCCCGCACCTCAAGGGACCTACTCGAATCTGCATGCTTCGAAGCAAACGAATGCAAGCATTGAGTCTGCATCCCTGGCAAGGTGTTCTGGATGACTCTGGTCAGGTACTTAAGATACCCTGGCCATCTAATTGGTGGTCCCATATCAGGTTCCCATATCAGGTCAGAGCCAGTTTGGTGTGGTGGTTAAGTGCACGGACTCTAATCTGGGAGAACCGGGTTTGATTCCCCACTCATAAGAACATAAGAGAAGCCAATGTTGAATCAGGCCAATGGCCCATCTAGTCCAACACTCTGTCACACAGCGGCCAAAATATACCAGGTGCCATCAGGAGGTCCAGCAGTGGGGCCAGGACACTAGAAGCCCTCCCACTGCTGCCCCCTCCAGCACCAAGAATAGAGTGCATCACCTGCCCCAGACTGAGAGTTCCCATCTATACCCTGTGGCTAATAGCCACTGGTGGACTTCTGCTCCATATGTTTATCTAATTCCCTCTTGAAACTGTCCATGCTTGCAGCTGCCACCACCTCCTGTGGCAGTGAATTCCAGGTGTTAATCACTCTTTGGGTGAAGAAGTATTTCCTTTTATCTGTTCTAACCCGACTGCTCAGCAATTTCATGGAGTGCCCATGAGTTTTTGTATTGTGAGAAAGGGAGAAAAGGACTTCTTTCTCAACCTGCTCAATCCCATGCATAATCTTATAAACCTCAATCATGTCATTCCTCAGCCGTCGTTTCTCCAAGCTAAAGAGCCCCAAGCATTTTAACCTTTCTTCATAGGGAAGGTGTTCCAACCCTTTTATCATTCTTGTTGCCCTTCTCTGCACTTTTTCCAATGCTATAATATCCTTTTTGAGATGTGGTGACCAGAACTGTACACAGTATTCCAAATGAGGTCGCACCAATGATTTATACAGGGGCAGTATGATACTGGCTGATTTGTTTTCAATTCCCTTCCTAATAATCCCCAGCATAGCTCCTCCACTTGCACCTGCTGGATGACCTTGGGCAAGCCATAGTTCTGTCAGAGGTGTCCTTGAAAAAGAGCAATTTCTGTCAGGGCTCTCTCAGCCCTGCCTACCTCACAGGGTGTCTGTTGTGGGGAGGGGAAGGGAAAGGGAGTTTGTAAGCTGCTCTGAGACTCCTTTGGGTAGTGAAGGGGGGGTATGAATCAAATCTCTTATTCTTCTCTTCTTTAATTCCTGGCACGAGGCATACCTCAACGTTTTAAGTTTGTTGTGAGTCTAGTACACAAGTGATACTATTAGAGGGGTTTTTTTATTTCCATTTTAATCTTTTATTAAAGCACAGCTAATTCATTTCTAACATTAGCTACCCAAACGGAAAATTATACCGTCCATTACTAATGTATAGATAATTAAAGGAAAGCTGTTACATGAGTCCATAAAAATATCTTACCCAAAGGTGAGCAGGTCACAGGCAAGGACCCCTTCTTTTCATTAGAATTTAATTTTATTAGGATTTAATTGTATTAGGATTTAATAAAAGCTTACTAAGTGGGAATGGCTCTCCTTTGTAGGTTAGAGTGTCTTTCTAGCTGATGCCGGCAGACAAGAAGACAACATTCTTTTTCTTCTTTCAAGTTGTTTGGATGGAATAGCTATCGAGCTGCCTGGTGTTTTTAACAGGCTTACAAACTCCTTGTCCTCCCCCTCCCCACAACAGACATCCTGTGAGGTAGGTGGGGCTGAGAGAGCTCTGACTGAGAACTGCTCTTTCAAGGACAGCTCTGCCAGAACTATGGCTTGCCCAAGGTCACCCAGCAGGTGCAAGTGGAGGAGCGGGGAATCAAGCCTGGTTCTCCCAGATTAGAGTCCACGCACTTAACCATTACACCAGCCTGCGGCTGGCTCCTAGCTCTCTCTGGTCTCATTTCCAGTCCCTTTAATCCTGCTACATACCCCAGCTGTTTCTCCTTGTCCTTTTGCAGTGGGGAGAGGAGGAGGAGGAGGAGGAGGAGGAGGAATTGGTTTTTATATCCCTGCTTTTCTGTACCCTTAAGGAGCCTCAAAGTGGCTTACAATCACCTTCTCTCCTCTCCTGCAACAGGCTCCTCGTGGGGCAGGTGGGACTCAGAGAGTTCCAAGAGAACCGTGACTGGGCCAAGGTCACCTGGTAGGCTGCATGTGGAGGAGGCGTGGGGAAGTTTGTTGCTCTTGACCACTCCACCACACTGGGCCTCGGTCCCTGCCCAGCTTGGAAGCCAGGAAAGAGAAAGGAGCTCTTTCTCCTCTCCCTTTTGCAACTTGACATTGTATCTCTTTTACTGGAGGAGTGGTAATCGGAACCCGACTCCCAGCCGACTCCCCCACCTACTGTGAGTAGACTTCTGACCGACAGGTACCTGCATTGGGAAGGCGGTTGGACTAGATGGTCTGTAGGGCCCCTTCCAGACAGTTTGGTGTAGTGGTTAAGTGCGCAGACTCTAATCTGGGAGAACCGGGTTTGATTCCCCACTCCTCCACTTGCACCTGCTGGATGACCTTGGGCAAGCCATAGTTCTGACAAGAGCTGTCCTTGAAAGGGCAGTTCTCTCAGAGCTCTCTCAGTCCCACCTACCTCACAGGGTGTCTGTTGTGGGGAGGGGAAGGGAAAGGAGTTTGTAAGCCTCTCTGAGACTCCCAAGTGAAGGGCGGAATATAAATCCAATTTCCTCCTCCTTCTCCTTCTCCTCTTCTTCTTCTTCTCCTCCTCCTTCTTCTTCTCCTCCTCCTCCTCCTCCTCTATGAAACTGGTTTGGCAGCAGTTTGAGTTGTTCGATGCCGTCCAAATATATCCCTGATTGGCTCACCATCTGACCGTGAAGGTCAAAGAGGGTGTGTTCGACAGTTGAACAAGTTCGCTGAGGAATGTGCAGCATCCCTAGAGCCTGGCTCCCACGGCCCAAATATCTCGCAAAGATACCCAAATACTCTCCCCAAAGGAATTCTCTGTGCGAGGCTTGCCGATCGATGATTTAGAACATCCTTTTTCCCCCCCCTCAGGGCATGAGCTTGAGACAAACCAATATTTTTTCTTTTCAGAGTCTTCGGGAAGACGCCCGATAAATCAAGACAGTCTTGACAATTATATCTTCTCAAAAGTGTTGCGAGGCACAGCTTAGAAGCGACCTTATCGACCCAATCTCCTATTAGAGGAAACTCCTTCAAGCAGCCTGAAGGTTGCCGTGTTGAAGGGGGGTCTTCCCGGATAAAAGAGCCACAGAGTCCCAGTTGAAGCAGTCCTGTATCAACAGACTTTCCGTGGAATGGATCCCTCTCCGGCAAGGCCCACCGGGTCAGCCGTACGGCCACGTTCCCTGAAGGACGGCTGACGTGAAAGAAGCCACAAGGTTTGCTCAGCGAGGGGCAAAACTAAATTTGACTCCTCAGGGAAGACGACTGAGCTATTCATGGCCCCCAATTCAATTCAATTCAATTACCTTTATTGGCATTGACATTAAAAAGAGTAATATACAAAGTTAAGATAAAGAACAAATACCAATCAAAGAGGGGGAAAGAAAACATTCTAAGGCCCCGGTCATACGGGCCAGGTAACGCGGGGGGGAGGCGGGGCTATTTGTGGTGCCGCAATTAGAGCCACCAGAATGCGATTCCATGCGTCAGCAGCATGCCACGGTTCCTTCCCTCCGCGCCTGTGCGTCAACGAGGGGCTGGAGGGAAAAGCCACACACCAGCACAATCACATGGAGGGGATCAGGAGGCAGCCCATGGCAAACCGTTTGCCAGTACCTTCAAGGAGGTAGTTTTTTACTTCGCATTTTCAGCAGGAAGCTGTGGGTTAGCCACGGGAGTGCTACGCCTCCCAGGTGTTGTGGTGTGATCGCACCCGGAAACTCTGCCATTCAATTGTGGCTCTCCCGCAGCAAATTCGGCATGTGACCGGGGCCTAAGATAGTCTAAAATCAATGTAAAATAGTCTCAATTTCATATCTCCTGAAAACAAGTTTTGTATTACAATGCTGTACTACGAATAAAAAGAGCAGTCTGCAAGAACTCTGCCACAGAAACGGTTATATTTTCATCATCGCTGTTTAGCAAATAAAGCAATTTTGTGTGAGTCAGGAAGCTCTCTGATACCAGCAAATAATGACGGTAAAATGCGATGCTGGATATTGGTGTAGTAATGGCACTCCAATAACAAATGAGAGACCGTTTCACAGGGGTGTAGTCTATTTAAAAAAGGGATACCATTAAACCTCCCAGTTGAGACTGCTGAACGGAGAGCACTGAACCTGACAGGTGGAGTCTGAAGTTGGTGAAAATAGCTAGCAGGATGACCCACAGTGGGCAATATCCCATGACTCAGAGGGGAGCAGTTCTTATTAGCTGCATTATACGGCTCAAATAGCTCTACCTCAAATAGCCTGTCCCTTATTGTTCGCATTGCCTCCAATTCAGAAAGCAAGAGTAAGGATTCAAAAGGGATATTCAGTGTTTGCAATTTATTTTCAATAATAACCAACCAAGGGGTGTATGTATGGCTGAGAGAGCTGGACTATAAGGAAGGCCGAGCCCCGAAGAATAGATTCTTTTGAACTATGCTGCTGGAGAAGATTCTTGAGCATTCTTTGGACTGCAAGGAGATAAAATCAGCTGGGAAAGACTGAAGGTCAAAAAAGAAGGGGACGGCAAATCAGTCAATCAGTCACCAGTGGCTATTAGCCACAAGGTATAGATGGGAACTCTCAGTCTGGGGCAGGTGATGCACTCTATTCTTGGTGCTGGAGGGGGCAGCAGTGGGAGGGCTTCTGGTGCCCTGGCCCCACTGCTGGACCTCCTGATGGCACCTGGTATATTTTGGCCGCTGTGTGACAGAGTGTTGGGCTAGATGGGCCATTGGCCTGATTCAACATTGGCTTCTCTTATGTTCTTATGTTCTTATGTTCTTATGTTTAATCCTCAAAGAAATCAACCCTGACTGTTCCCTGGAAGGCCAGATCCTGAAGCTGAAGCTCAAATACTTTGGCCATCAAATGAGAAGAAGGAAGCTCTCCCTGGAGAGGATCCTGATGCTGGGAAAGACTGAAGGTCAAAGAAGAAGGCAGACGGCAAAGGATGAGATGGTTAGACAGTGTCACTAATGCAACGAACATGAAACTAAGCAAACTTTGGAGCATGATGGAAGGCAGGAGAGCCTGGCGTGATGTGGTTCATGGGGTCATGAAGAGTCGGACTCAACTGTGCGACTGAACAACAACAACAATAACAACAAGGGGAATAGTTGGATTCAGTCAAAAGTTGGAAGCAATAACTAGAGGGATCAGATCTATGATGTAATCGAAGCCAAAACTTAACGGTCATTAACCACGCCCTTGTAGTCATAAGGTTTTGGCCACATTCTAGTCATAAAGCCGCATACGGGACACGAGAAGGGATACCCAAGATTTTTCATAGAAAACCTGAATGTAACTGTCTTATTTTTTTTTTTTTTGTAAAACTCTCTTAAAAAAGAGAGAATTTTATTCTTTTTATAAGAAAAGGGAAGGGTAGACAGATGGAGAAAGAAAAAGGTGGAGTGAAATTTTTTTTCTGTTAGTGAGAGTTAGTTTAGGTTAATAACCAATACCAAGATTTGGCATCCATCATGGTTAGAAGATCTTCTTTTTAACTAAAGCAAAGTCCAAAATCACTCTTTTAATGCAGTTAGTAAAGTCCATTGGGGTTAGTAATTAAACAGCTCCTTCCAGATGTAACACGAACAGTCCTCAAAGTATCTTCTTCTTAATTTTCTTCCAGTTATGGATTAAGTCCATTTTAACTTTGAAGTCTTCCGTTCCATCACCTTCCCCTGGGCTGCTGTCTTCTGCACTTATCCCAATTTTGAATGCTGCATCCTTCTTCCTGCTGGCGTGTCTCTTCAGGAGTTTCTGTGTTTTGAAGATGAAATCCTTCTTCTTTCTTTTCTTTTTTTTTCTTAAACTTCTGGCCTTCAAGCTTCCAGGGCTCCACAAACTCAGCAGATGAAATTAGATCTCCCGTTTGTCGCCTGCTATGCTCGACATCCCCTTCTACTGGCAGAGTATTTCTTTTTATAAAGGCGGAATAGGCTTTGGGAGCCTTATCCACCTCTTCTTTTAACTTTATCGCTTCACTGCCAGTTAGGGGTGCCAAGACATTTGTCAAGGTAAATCCGAGATCTTCTTTCTCCTCTTCTTTAGCGCCCTGGAAACCTGGAATCAAATTCGATTTCTGTTCAATCTCCTTCATCTTTCTAGTTGTTTCCAATATCTGTTTCTGTCGACTGATGAGAACACTTTCCATTTTAAACAAAGTTTGGTTGATCTTCTGCAATTGTTCCAGCAGGGGGCACAGCATCTCCTTTTTCTGTTGATTGACAGCAAGCTCTTGGGGGGGCTATCTGGACCGGAAGTCCCTCCTCTCTTCTCTTCCGGTGTCTGCAGGGCTTTTTCCATTATCGACATTTTGTTTTTTTGTTTACTTTTAAAAAGTTCGTGCCGCATCCCCCAGGAAGCTAAGATGAACACATTCTTCCATGCAGCCCCAACGGTACTTTCACCAACACTTTGTTTTCTTTCTGCCCCCCTTCGCGCTCCCTTTAAATAGCTTGCTTCTCGAGGGGGGTGGGGACTCCTCCCTCCTCCCAACGCTTATACGCATGCAGGAGGGCTCCGATTTACGCTTCAAAATAGATCTTCAACTCACGATTCGATGCCACTACTTCTTTTTATGTTGAACCATAGCGCTGTTTTCACTCCTGGAATTCGGTGGCGCCGCTAAGTCCCATTACGGGCACGCCGCAGCGGGGCCGATTGGGGCGGGGAGAAAGCCTCAATTTCCCGGCTGTCTGCCGGCAAAGAAGCTACTCCCCAAGCGCCCCCGGTTCGGAGCCTTTACCTAAGGCTCACTAGGGTCTTTCGCATATGCGAAGACCCCCCTAACTGCGCGTGGGCTAACCGCCTCCGGGAGCGTCCCGAGAAGCGGCCGCCATTCGCGACGCCGGAAACCGAAACCGAATGTAACTGTCTTATTAATTGATTCGATCCAAATGGGGGCTCCTTAGAGTAGCTGAGGGTCTATTTTCATGGTTGAAGATTTTTAGTGCAGTGGCTAAAAAAAGGCATCTCTGTGCTGAGAACTTATTGCCAAAGCAAGAACGTGTGAGCAATGTGCAGGGCTAGGAGAAAAGACCCTCCCCCCTCATTAAAAAGCAGTCCTTTCCCTCTGAATTGACACACAACTAAGCCGTAGCAGGCTCATGCGGATGGTACCAGCGCCTGGGACCAAAATCTGTTGCCAGCGGAGAGGCTGACGGGAAAAAGGAAGAGGAGAGATGAACAAGTAATTCCGAGAGGTCCAGTTTCAGAGGGTGGCCACATCGGTCTGCAGTGGTGGATCTGGGTTCAATTTGAGCAGCGTGCTGCAGACCAATGAGATTTTTAGGCTGATGCAGCACTTGGCAGAGGAGCATGACAACATATTCTAGAAGCAGATGATGATGACCCACCCAGAATATGAGGACACTGCTTTGGGAGGTCCCACCAAGATATCCTTCACCTCAGAGGGAGAATGGACCATTGGATATGTACCGTGAAGGGTCCTTCTCCTCTGTGGGACGGAGGGCGTCTTGTCCCTCCCAAAGTCATCCTCATTCTTCACCTTTCTATCAACAGAGCCACTTCCTGTTGCATTGTTATCTTACTGTGTTCTTACTCATTTCTTCTCTCTCGTTTGTGCTAGACTGTTGATCTGTTCTTAGTTTAGATTGTTGATAACTGCTTTCAGAGTTGCCGAACTGAGGAGATGGGCGACTCCCACCAAGGAGACAGGAAGTGGAAAGACTTTGCTCCTGCCTCCCTGATAAGAGGATAGGAATCAATATTTTTGAGAGTCAAAGCTCTCCCCCAGATTACTTTCCCCAATCTCGTTGGAGTCTAAGGTGCTGCTGAATTTGAATCTAGCTCTCCTAAAAGTCTGTCCAAGTGCAGGTGAGTCAGAGGAGCTCACCCAAATCCACTGCAAGAGGACTATCCCCCACCTGACCCACCCACCCCAGCACAGTGGCAGCCCTTTTCCTGGGCCTCGTGAGATTATTGCAACTCCCCAAAAGTGGAGATTTTGAGAAGGGTGGGTGAAGCTTCATCCCAGTTGTTGTCAAAGCACTGGGTGTTGTGGGTCAGCCAGGGCTCAGTGACAGCGAGGACTCCTCAGGAGAAGTAGTCAGCTCTGAATCAACAGAAGCTGGCAAGCAGAAACGTGAGCTGCAGGTTCATCAGAGTTCACAGCTAACAGCTGGTGGAGAGCCACTGACACCCTCCAGCCCCAATTCAACAGGTGAAACTCAGTTGGTTGTTTCCAGCCCTCCAGTATCACCCACACCCTTAGAGCGCTGCAGACAGAGGCTACGAACACACTTCCTGGCCTGATGCCAGCTGCTTGAGTAGTTGCAAGATTGCTCCCGAGCAGCTGTCTGCAAGCATGACCCTTAAGCATAGCGCTATAAGTATCAGCAAAAGAGGCTGTTAGGTGTGGAAATAACAAGTTGAGATCCCTCTGATTCTGTGAGCACTGCATCTGAGTCTGCCTTACTCCTGTGGCTCTTTGGACCATTTCTAGGCTCTGCCTTTCGTCTCACCCATGAACCTACTTGTGGAAGATTCTCGGATTCCCAGACCTTGCTGTATGGATTGACCTTGGACGAGACTTTGACTACGCTGCTTGAGTTGGAATCCTTGCCTTCTCACTCCAAGCTCTCATGGCACACCCTCATGACATTCCTGACCTGGGCTTCTGAACTGGGTCTAAATTTAGAATGGGGGACTGCTCTGAGACCCCCACAAAGCCACAATCCATCCTTGGGGGCAACAAGGTCTTCAACAGAATTCTTACCAATTAGCTTGTCCCTCATCCTTCCCTGCACCAAGGAGAAGGAACTGTCTCCAAGGAGCCTTTCAGAGCCAAGAAGGAAGCTCCTTGAGAGGAATATCTCAAGTGGGTTTCAGTAGGACAGGTTGAGGTGGGGCCTGGAGATCTCTGGCTATGATGATTGATCTCCAGATAAGCAGGATCAGTTCCCTGGGAGAAAATGGCTGCCCTGAAGGGTGGACTCTCTGGCATTATATGCTGCTGAGGTCCCTTGCCTCCCCAAACCCTCCCACACCAGGCTCCACCCCCAAAATCTCCAGGTATCTCCCAACCCAGAGTTGGCAACCCTAGTTGAGGAAGATGTGGATGATGCTGCTTCCTCCCTCCTGAGGTCCACCTCGTTGCCAGTTCTGGGAACAGGAAGCTGTTTGCACCCAGGAAACTGGTCTCCACAGGGAGCTCTTGGCTCACAGATTTCTGCCACCATTCCTCAGGCCATGGCTTCTCTCTTCTCCCGTTTTATCCCCAACACAACCCTGTGGGGTGGGTCAGACTGACAGAGAGTTACCACTGCCAGTCTGAGTAGACAATGCTGACCTTGATGAACCGAGAGTCTGGTTCAGTATCAGGCATCTTTGTGTGTTCGTGTGAGTGTCTTAAAGGCTCTGGCTCAGTGGAAGAGCTTCTGCTTGGCATGCAGAAGGTCCCAGGTTCAATCCCCGCCACCTCCAGTTAAAGGACCAGGCAGTAGGTGATGGGAAAGACCTCCTCCTGAGACCGTGGAGAGCTGTACAGAGGGGCTGTGGCTCAGTGGAAGAGCTTCTGCTTGGCATGCAGAAGGTCCCAGGTTCAATCCCTGGCATCTCCAGTTGAAAAGGACCAGGCAGTAGGTGATGGGAAAGACCTCCTCCTGAGACCCTGGAGAGCTGTAGAGAGAGGCTGTGGCTCAGTGGAAGAGCTTCTGCTTGGCAAGCAGAAGGTCCCAGGTTCAACGTCCATCATCTCCAGCTAAAAAGGACCAGGCAGTAGGTGATGTGAAAGACCTCTGCCTGAGACCCTGGAGAGCCACTGCCAGTCTGAGTAGGCAAAACTGACCTTGGAAGTCCACAGGTCTGCTTCAGTAGAAGGCTGCTTCATGTGTGTAGTCATGTGACTGGTTCTAGGTCATTCAGTGTGGTTCAGGTTAGAATGGGATGTGAACCATTTTGAAAATGATAGTGATGCCTTTCTGGGTAGATGAAAGGGCACAGGGTGAATAGTCCAGCCCCCTCCCTGGCACCTCAGCCCCTGTCCAAATCCTGCCCTCCCCCTGCCCCAGCAGGAGACCCATTCTCAGATCTTTCTGTGTGTTGATGACTTGGCTTCACGTTTGGTGGCCACAGTATCTTCCAGGATTTGCCTTCCTTGGAGAGAACTTCGTTGCATGAGAAGCTCAGTAGCAGGTCCAGGGGGGCCAATTGGTCACGGGGAAGACTTTTTTTATGGGAGTCTTTGTTTAAGGCTTGTTAATATAAAGAAACTTCCATCAATCAAAAGTTTATTACTGGTGCCTGTAATCAAGCTGCATGCCGGAGGCTGGTGCAATTTGCATTTGACTAATTGTTCTTCTGGAGCTGGGGAGGACAGCTCAGTAAAATGTGCTCAAGCAGCAAAGCGCCCACCACGGGGGCTCCTCTCCATCTGTCGCCTGCTCTGAGTGATGGGATGGATCAGCGGGCAGATCCTCAGGTCAGAGAGATCCGGCCAAGACGCCTCAGGACTCTGCCACGGCATGACGGGAAGCTACGGCTCAGGTCCGAGGAGCCCCAATCGACCAAGCGGTGGGTTGACTTGGAAGTAAATCCCATGGAATTTCCAGAGGGTAGACTCTTCAAGGAAGGGTGCATAGAATTTCAGCCTAAATCCCAAGTATGTTCCTCCATACAAAATATTCCCTGGGCAAAAGGTGGTGATAACATAACATAAGAGAAGCCAAGTTGAATCAGGCCAATGGTCCATCCAGTCCAACACTCTGTCACACAGTGGCCAAAAATACCAGGTGCCATCAGGAGGTCCAGCAGTGGGGCCAGGACACTAGAAGCCCTCCCACTGCTGCCCCCCCAGCACCAAGAATAGAGTGCATCACCTGCCCCAGACTGAGAGTTCCTATCTATACCTTGTGGCTAATAGCCGCTGATGAACTTCTGCTCCATAAGTTTATCTAATTCCCTTTTGAAATTGTCCATGCTTGTAGCTGCCACCACCTCCTGTGGCAGTGAATTCCATGTGTTAATCACTCTTTGGGTGAAGAAGAACTTCCTTTTATCTGTTCTAACCCGACTGCTCAGCAATTTCATGGAGTGCCCACGAGTTCTTGTATGGTGAGAAAGGGAGAAAAGTACTTCTTTCTCAACCTGCTCTATCCCACACATCATCTTATAAATGTCAATGGTGATGGTAGAAAGTGCCACGAAGTCATACCTGACTTATGGTGACTCTGTAGGGATTTCAAGGCAAGAGACTAACAGAGGTGGCTTGCCCTTGCCTGCCTCTGCATGGCAATCCTACCCTTTCTTGGTGGTCTCCCATCCATGTACTAACCAGGGCTTAACCTGTTTAGCTTTTGAGAGCTGACAAGACTGGGCTAGCCTTGGCCACCCAGGTCAAGGAAGAAATGTTCAGAGGTGGTTCGCCATTGCCTGCCTCTGTGCAGCAAACCTGGACTTCCTTGGTGGCCTCCCATACAAATACTGACCATCACCAACCTTGCTTAGCTTCTAAGATCTCATAAGATCAGCCTGGTCAGGGCCTCTACACACAGAAGGCTGCATGGGTGGTGGCCTGGCCTGCTCCCCGACATACTAGTTTTCAATGCAAAGGGAATCTTTAACATGTATTGCGCAGGTTGAAGGATAGCTCACAGACATGTTTAACCGCTCAGCAAGAACTAGGCCTAACCTAAAATGATTAAGGGGGTGGAACACCTTCCCTATGAAGAGGTCAGGGCTTTTTAGCTTGGAGAAACAATGGCTGAGGGGTGACACGATCGAGGCTTACAACATTAGGCATGGGATAGAGAAGGTAGAGAAAGAGGTACTTTCCTCCCTTTCTCACAATAGAAGAGCTTGTGGGCACTCAATGAAATTGCTGAGCCGTCGGGTTAGAACGGATAAAAGGAATTACTTCTTCACCCAACAGGTAATTAGCACATGAAATGCACTGCCGCAAGAAGTGGTGGCAGCTACAAGCATAGACAGCTTCAGGAGGGGATTGGAGAAACCTGTGGAGGTCTGTCAGTGGCTATTAGCCACAAGGTCTAGACGGAACACTGGGGCAGTGAGGCTCTGTATCCTTGGTGCTTGGGGGACAATGCTGGGAGGGCTTCTGGAGTTTTGTCCCCACTGGTGGACCTCCTGATGGCACCTGGGTTTTGACACTGAGTGTTGGACTGGGTGGGCCATTGGCCTGATCCAACATGGCTTCTTTTATGTTCGTATGTGTATAAGAACAGGTACAGTCAGTTTGGTGTAGAGGTTAGGAGCATGGACTCTAGTCTGGGTTTGATTCCCCACTCCTCCACATGCAGCTGCTGGTGTGACCTTGGGTCAGTCACAAGTTCTATCAGAGCTGTCCTCTCAGAAGCAGTTCTCAAGAGAGTTCTCTCAGCCCCACCTACCTCAGGGTGTCTGTTGTGGGGAGGGGAAGGGAAATGAGTTCGTAAGCCACTCTGAGACTTCTTCAGGTAGTGAAGGGCGGGGTATAAATCCAATTTCCTCCTCCTCCTCCTCCTCTTCTTCTTCTTCCTCCTCCCATGAAGATTCTTGAGAAACGTGAACTCCCCCCACCCCCAAGCAATGCCTTCTTCCTCTCCTGCTTGCCCAACGCATGGTTTCCAGCCACCTTTTTTACAACGAGAGAGAGAAAGAAGCAGGATCGCATGATGGCATTCATGGAAAGAGGAGGGTGTTTTTATTCCGTTAAAATATGATTATGGCTCAACTTCTGTGCTAAGAGAAGAAATGAGGCTGTATTCTTATTTCAGTTTCCCATTCGCCTTAACAGCCCTCAGTTTAATAAAGCCGATAAAACCGTGTATCTGCCTGACATCCGCTCATTATTATGGAAGTAAAAGTGCCGCCAGAGCTCGGTATTTACCACACACAGGGCAGAAAGATACAAGTGGGCTTTGGGGGGCCTTCAAGGCATTCCCCGTCGCGAAAACAACCTCTGGATCCTTTGTCAAAAGAAAGCAAGGATCGGCCTCGTGCCTTCTAAGTACTGAAAGCTTTATCAAGTCAAGACCTCTGTCAAGAGGAGTCAACAGCCTCTGTGTACCTGCCTGCTGGATATGGGGCCTGCTTCTGTTGGATATTGTAACTACGGGTGTGTGTTTGGTTTACCTGAACCAAAAAAAAAACACCCTCAAAAATACCTTATTAGTATTTTTCAAGGGTTTTAAGCCAAAGAGAAATTAGAGTTGCTTTTCAGCCACCGATATAGCTGAGCCCGAATAAAAGCCGATATTATTTGGCTTTTATTCGGGTGCAGCTATAAGAAGGCATTGAAAGAGACTGCGGTTCTGCCTTCTGACTTCACTCGCCATTTTTTAGACATTATTGTAAAAATACACAATGGACACATAGACACCACCTTATACCAGAAACCTACTGACCAACAAACAAACTTACATGCCTTCCGCTACCATCGTAAACATATCAAACAATCCATTGTATTCAGCCAGGCTCTGCACTACAGCTAGGCTAGAAGTCCCTCACATCTGGCTGAGGTCCCTCTCCTCCCCAAACCCCACCCTCCCCAAAATCTCCAGGGATGTCCCAACCCAAAGTTGGGAAGCCTACTGAGAGCCTACACCTTAGGATGGCATTGCCTCATCCCAAACACACCCCTCTCGCACACATATAGATCCAGAGGACTTTTTAAAGAAGGGATGTGTGTGTGTGTGTGTGTGTGTGTGTGTGTGTGTGTGTGTGTGTGTGTGTGTAGAGACGCTTGGTATGCTATCTATAAGATCACACCATTTCCTCACTGTTATTGTATTTTTATTTTTTTTTACTAGTCTCTTACTCAGACTGAGTGCTGGATAAGCAGAGGGAGCTTTATGCTTTAAAAAAACATAACAAATAAAATAAGTAAATCCATATTAATGCCTCCTCTGTCGAGGGAAATGCCAGTGGTTTGTTCATGGGCTCAAGATAACTTTGTTCCCCACCCCAGGATCCTGAATGAGGAAGTCTGTAAACATGCAGAACGCATATTAGGTTTGGAAGATCTTTCTGACAGAGGAGTCTTGGGTGACCCAGTGCAAACGGGGCCAGTGCAATCAAGACTCATGCTGAAATGGGGGTTGCAGCTGCTGCAGTTTGTCATACGTAGGATTCAGAAGTGGCACCAGCCCACATTCCCTCTTTCAGTGGCATACCGAGTGTATTTGACATCCAGAGTGTGTCAGAGCCCCTGGAGAAATCAGTTCCCAATATCAATCATTCAGAAGAAGTAAAGTTTATTGACACAGTGATAAGATCCAGGTTCATAATGTACTTTGTTAGGACTGAGGTCCAGTGTGCAAAGCCAGCAATTATACTGTAATCAAAAATACATCAGTGGCTCTTGGCCAACCACTTCTAAGCTAAAACTAATGTGGTGGAGTGGATCATTTTTTAACACTCCCTGTCTAGTCCAGCATCCAGCCAGTCCAACATCCAGTCTCACACAGTGGCCAACCAGTTATGCTGGAGGGTTAACAACAGTAACCACATGTTTGGGTTGTAGCGGTATGGTCATAGCCACATATTTGGGTATTTTAATGTTAATATTTTATGTTTATTCTTATGTTGTTTTTATCTTATTGGTTTAATGTTGTAAGTTGCCACATGACCCTTTGAGTGAGCGATGGCTAAAAAAATCTAACAAACAAATAACAGGGCAGAGGGGCTGAGGCCTTCCCCTGATGTTGCCTCCTGGCACTTGTGTTAAAAGGTTTACAGCATCTGAATGTGGAGGCTCCCTGTTAAATCCTGGGTTCCGATGCATTGCTGTGATCAGTGCTAGTTTATTAGTGATTTCAGGAACACAACAAGAACACCCAGCAAGGCTTGAGCCCTGCTTCTAAAGCATGCATACACCACACCCCAAACACACCCACTCCCCAGTATAGGCTATTTACATTACACTACTTACCTATTGGCCAATTCCAGGATCCTGGTCAGCTATTGTTCTTGGGGAGCAAGCTCACCCAGTTCAAGGTCCACCTTGAGGGATGGCTCGGGCTCAATACATAACACTCCCTTTAGTCACCATGGCTGAGTGGTGTCTGACAGACTTATGAATATATCTGATCTCCCTTCGAAGCCTGTGGCCATCACTATATCCTCCTGCACCGGATTCCACCTTTTAATCACTTGCAAAGAAGTGTTTTCTTTTGTCCTTCCTGAATCTACTGCCCGTTAACATCCTTCAGTGTCTCCCCTCCGTCTTCTCTTTCCTGATGTTCCATTTTGCAGTACGTCTGCTGCAGAGGACATCTGCAATGCCCAGCACAAACGCCTGCAGTCCAGTTGTGATAGACACTGAACTATTCCACCTGCCGGAGTCCGTCCAATATCCGAGTAAGTATGAAGAGCACTGAAGACTTCAGCCATTAGCACCTTCCTTTCACTGCACTGTTCCCTGCCCTCACTCATTCTGCAGACACGTCCTGGTCTGGTGGGGTGTGACAATGTATCCCCCTTTATTTCCTGCACCCCGGGTGGGTTGCACCCACCACTTGTGAAACACCACTGCTCTCCTCCACCCAAAAAGGTGCCCAGGATCCCCTCTGTCCTTTGCATCTCCTCATCCCAGGGCAGCTCTCCCAGACCCCTAAACGGCCAATCCAATCTTGGGTGCAAAGTCCACCCAGTCCCAACCACCCACTCCTTCGCCTCTCTGCCTCTCCCACAAGCCCAGCTTTCTCTGTCCTTTCCCACGTAACCTCCTCGGTCACATGGGGATCTCGGCTTCCCTAACCCAAGACATCTCCCTCTGAGCAGCCTCGTGGTGCCGTCCCAGCTCTCCTAGACCTTAGTCCAACATGCTTCCCACCGCATCATGATGGATCGATCGCTGCCAAGGTGCAGACTCCCGTGGATCATCTGTATGCCTATCAAGTGAAGATACCTGAATATATTGGTTGGTGCATGACAAATTCAGTTGGCCTAGCCAAGTCCCAGGAGGTCATGGAGGGTGTAGGTGAAAACCTCCAGATGCGCAGCCTCCAAAGTCCCCTGCTTGACTAAGGGTCTGCAACTCATAGAATCATAGAGTTGGAAGGGGCCTCCAGGGTCATCTAGTCCAACCCCCTTCACAAGGCAGGAAATTCACAACTACTTCCTCCCACACACACACACAGTGACCCCTGCTCCAGGCCCAGAAGATGGCAAAAAACCTCCAGGATCTCCTGCCAAACTGGCCTGGGGAAAAATTGCTTCCTGACCACAAAGTGGCGATCAGCAATTCCCTGGGCATGTAAGAAAGGACCACAAGAACTAAGCACTGAGGCAACTTTTCCTGCCCGCCCTCTCATTATCTGCCTAAGCTCACAAAATCTGCACTCACTGTCAGGTGGCCATCTAGCCTCTGTTTGAAAACCTCCAGAAAAGGGAGCCCACCACCTCCCGAGGAAGCCTGTTCCACTGCGGAACCGCTCTAACGGTCAGGAAGTTCTCCCTAACGTTTAGCTGAAAACTCTTCTGATTCCATCCATTGGTTCTGTTATGATCTTCTGGGGCAACAGAAAACAACTCTGTCCTATCCTCTAGCTGACATCCCTTCTTAATAATGACCCATCTTGATCTACGAATAATCATTTCATTCTTTCCCTAATAACATCTTGCCAGGACGAGTGGATGACGTCCCCCTTCACAAGTGCACATATTCACCATTGTGGCAGGCGTGACGGCCGAGGAATTAAAAGAAAAAGACGGCTGAATTATGAACCTGCGTCTCCGTTTTCACAACGTGACGATATTAGCTAAACAGATGTGGCCTTTCTTCATGGCAGTCTCTCCGTTCTGACATATAATCACTTTCAGTTCCTGAGGGAGCCCCATTTTAATTTTACAGTAATTTAATGACAATATTACATTGGAAATTAGAGTTCACTTTTTACTGGTGTGCATTCCTCCGTCTCACCAGCGGAAAGTGAGCCTCGTCGTAATCATCCTGTTTAATAGACTCGTCTGCGTAAATATTAAAGTATTCATAACAGTTTATCGGCATTATTCTTGCAGGGAAATCCGTCACAGGCAGGGCTGTATCTTTAGTAGCTGCCAACAAAGACCATCATTTTTGCCAGACTCCTGCCAGGGCTCATAACAAAGAGCCGTCTCCGGCCACTCTGTGGTGCGCACAGCGGTGCCTTCCTCCGATACCTTCCCTGGCTATGGTGGTAAAGGTGGGTGACACATTCAGCCCAGGATCTCTGGAACTCCAGCCTCATTCAGAGGGCCAGACTCTGCGAGTCATGAGTGCAAGTTGGGAGTGGATTCCACAACATTTAGAGCACCGTAATTTGAAGCTGCCTTCTACTGAATCAGACATAAGAACATAAGAGAAGCCAATGTCAGATCAGGCCAATGGCCCATCCCTAGTCCAACATTCTGTGTCACACAGTGGCCAAAAATACCAGGTGCCATCAGGAGGTCCAGCAGTGAGGCCAGGACACCAGAAGCCAGGTTACTCCATAGTAACCACTGTGGACTCGATGGCACTGGTGACCACTGTTCAGGTGTCTAGATGAGCTGGTATAAACAGGAAGTCTTTCTTCACCCAAGGAGTGATTAACATATGGAATTCACTGCCACAGGAGGTGGTGGCAGCTACAAGCATGGACAGTTTCAAGAGGGAATTAGATAAACATATGGAGCAGAAGTCCATCAGTGGCTATTAGCCACATGGTATAGATAGGAACTCTCAGTCTGGGGCAGGTGATGCACTCTATTCTTGGTGCTGGGGGGGGCAGCAATGGGAGGGCTTCCAGTGTCCTGGCCCTACTGCTGGACCTCCTGATGGCCCCTAGTATTTTTGGCCACTTTGTGACAGAGTGTTGGACTAGATAGGCCATTGGCCTGATTCAACATTGGCTTATCTTATGTTCTTATGTTCTTAAGCCCCTCCCACTGTTGACCCCCCCCCCCTTCCAAGCACCAAGAATACAGAGTATCCCTTGCCCTAGTCTGAGAGTTCCTATTTATACCTTGTGGATAATAGCCACTGATGGACTTCTGCTCCATATGCTTATCTAATTCCCTCTTGAAGCTATCTATGCTTGTAGCTGCCACCATCTCCTGTGGCAGTGGGTTCCATGTGTTAATCACTCTTTGGGTCACTTGGGCCCTTGGAGGAAGGAGGAGGAGGAGGAGGAGGAGATTGGATTTGTACCTCACCCTTCACTACCCGAAGGTGTCTCAGAGTGGCTTATATCACAGAGTTCATCTTCCCAAGGAGTCACGGGGAACGGATTCTGGAGGAGGGCAACCCCCGCCTATGAGAGATCCTCAAGAAACACAAGCAAAGGAGAAAGTGAGCAGCGGGGTCTTGGGGGCTGCTGCCTGCCTTCCAGAGTTGAGCATAAGTCATTCTTGCAGTTGTAATTAAATACCATAACAATGTTCTCTTTGTCACTTTAACTTCTTTGGGCTTGAGAAGAGATCTTAGCTGGCATCAGTCATTTGCCACTGGGTTTTCCTGTGTGGCCAAGACAGCTCTGCTGTGAACGACTGCTGTGGCACAATGGTAACACAACCACAAAAGGCCAACGGAGTCCACCCCATCTCCAGACATCTTCCACTGTGTGAACCTGAGGTGGATGCTGCATCTGCACACTCATGGAAGAGCGAGAGAAGGGATTTGTATGCGTGTGTGTCTTCTGTACATCTAGTTTGGGTCTCAAAAGGTATGTCTGTGTGTGATGGGGGAGTATTTGTGTACAATCTGCTATAAGAACATAAGAACATAAGAGAAGCCAATGTTGAATCAGGCCACTGGCCCATCCAATCCAACACTCTGTCACACAGGGGCCATCAGGAGGTCCAGCAGTGGGGCCAGGACACCAGAAGCCCCCCCACTGTTGACCCCCCCAAGCACCAAGAATACAGAGCATCACTTGCCCCAGAGTCCCTATCTATACCTTGTGGCTAATAGCCACTGATGGACCTCTGCTTCATATGTTTATCCAATTCCCTCTTGAAGCCTTCCATGCTTGTAACTGCCACCACCTCCTGCAGCAGTGAATTCCATGTGTTTCATCAGTTCCAACCCAACTGCTCAGCAACTTCATTGAGTGCCCACAAAGAGTTCTTGTCTTGTGAGAAAGGGAGAAAAGTACTTCTTTCTCAACCTGCTCTATCCCATGGATAATCTTGTAAACCTTGATCATGTCACCCCTCAGCTGTCAACCGATAGATGTTTTTAGACCAGTTAGGGATAGAGGTGCTGTGACCTGGATGGCCCAGGTGAGCCTTGATCTCGTCCAGTCTCAGAAGCTAAGCAGGTTTGCCCCCAGTTAGTATTTAGAGGGGAGACTACCAAGGAAGCCCAAGGTTGTTATACAGAGGCAAGCGATGGCAGACTGCCCCTGCATCTCTGTCCTGACTTGGATGGCCCAGGATGGCCCAGTTTGGGCAGAGGTTGGAAGATAAGCAGGGTTAGTACTCGGATGGGGGACCACCAAGGAAGTCCAGGGCAGGCCCATAGCTACAGTGGGGCATCTTGGGGCATGGCCCCCTGACTTGATTGTATTTATTTATTAGTTAAGAGTTTATACCCCGCCCTCCCCGCAAAGCAGGCTTACCGCCAAGGCCCCACAACTTCCCATCCAGCCCAGGTGCTCCCTAGAGTGTGTGTGCAGTGGTGAGTGCAGGGTGCCCCCTGACTTATTTAAAGGCCCCCCGAATTATGAAAAATCCTGGCTACGATCCTGGTCCAGGGTCACTACACACAGAGAGGCAGGCAATGGAAACCACCTCTGTTGGTCGACACTGACCTGGAT
This sequence comes from Gekko gecko, assembly GCA_029375565.1. Lineage (NCBI taxonomy): Eukaryota > Metazoa > Chordata > Lepidosauria > Squamata > Gekkonidae > Gekko > Gekko gecko. The sequence goes on along the minus strand of JAPDNY010000003.1, from coordinate 243,396,827 downwards.
GGCCTAGGTTAGCACAGTCTTGTCAGATCCCAGGAGCTAAGCAGGGTCAGCCCTGGTCAGCACTTGGATGGGAGACCGCCGAGGAAGTCCAGGGATGCTATGCAGAGGCAGGCGATGGCCAACTACCTTTGAACGTCTCTTGAAATCCTGTGGGGATCTCTATAAACCAGTTGTGACTGGATAGCAACTAATGGATGTTTTCAAGCGGAGGCTGAATGACCATCTTTTGGGTATGTTGTAGGTATGTCAGGCTCTCTTCTGGCTATGCTCCTGTACAGTGCAGGGGGTTGGACTAGATGACCTGCAAGATCCCTTCCAACTCTTAACATTCTATGATTCTATGATTCTATGAAAAAGGATAGAAGTGACTGGGGCGGGAGAAAAAGTGATGTGGAATGGTTTAATTTCAAATTATATCACCTGCGCACATGGCTTTATAGGGGGGTTAGAGAGATTCACGAAGGAGAGGTCCACCAATGGCTACTCACCAAGGGGACTGAAGGGAACCTCCATACATAGATGCATCAAACCTCTGGATTCGAGTGTCTGGGAGGCAGCATCAGGGGAAGGCCTCCACCTCTCTGGCCCGCTGCACTGACTTTCCAGGGCACCTGGTTAGCCACTGTGTGAAAGAGAAATCTGGACCCGATGGACCCTCACTGGTCTGGCCCAGCAAGACCCTCACGACGTTCTCATGGGGCAGACGCAGCTTCGCTCACAGCCCGTTTGTACTGGTACATCCACACCATATTTATGTGCACGGAGAATATATATGTATTCTGCTTCTCAAAGTGGCTAGCGAAAATCATGTTATGACTTACAACAGCTTACTAAATTGCACATTAAGCAGTTGGGTGTCTCAAAAAGTAAATGCAGGTTTGGCGAGGGACTTATTGTTTCTTTTTTAAAAAAATCAGCTTTTTCCTAGGGATTTTTTTTGTTTGACCCAAAAAGACCCAACCAAACCACTCAAAGATATACAGTGGGAAGGAGTGAAAGGTGGGAAGAAGCATAATCCCAGTAATTTGCACACCCAGGAAAGGAAGTTATTTATGGCCATGGCCTTTTGTAGGTTACAAGGAAAGGGGCTGAGCTGAGGGAGGCTGGCCCGGGGAGGGGAACGCTCCGGTGGCTCAGACTTGCTTGGCTGCAATTGGCTTTGGGATTTGTTCTGCCCTGCCAAGCTCCTTCCAACAGACCCTGGAGATCTGCCTTCTCCTCCAGCGCTTCCCTCCCTTCACCCTTCTTCACCATCTTCCTGCTCTTTCGCCTTGTCATAGGCTGGCCTGGCTGTGCCTCTCTTCTTCCCTGGCTTCCCTACCCTGAAGAAATCGGCACAAAACTGGACCCCGGCAGGAGGAAGGAACCCTAAGCCTGGGATGCATCATTCTTTCTTCAGATACTTCTTTAGGTAACATTTCCGGATGTCTGCTCTGTTGGAAAACTGGTAAAAAACAGTTAAATATTCAGAGGTTGCAATGAATCTTTGCTTCACTGGAGAGGAGGCATTTTCTTTCTATGTAAAAATCTTTATTTCTAAAGGGAAGGGTACACAGGGAATCTACAAAACAGCAAGCAGACTTAAGACTACATCTTTACAGACTGACCACACAGGTAGTGATGCCGATTCTCCGTTCTTCTTGACCCCTAGAAGGAAATTACCTGAATGCATTAACCAATGATTGTTAGTAAATAAGCTTCAGTTTCCTGGGCTTTCTCCCCATTGGCTTTCTGCCAGGTTCCCTTCCAGGTCAGTCTAAACAATAGCACACAAAGTAAGCACATTAACCCTATAATGACTGACTTTAGACCTGCCTCACCTCTGCCAGGCTTGGGAAGAGACTCTTTGGTCATATGCTAGACAGTGTGGGAGGAAGCACACCTTCTGGTAGGACACGGACCCCAAGCCATTCAGGGCCTTCAAGGTAAAATCCAGAAGGCTGCACAGGGCCTGGAAGCAGGCGGGCCACCAATACAGATCTTTCAGCCCAAGGGTGATGTCATCCCTGTCACCAACTCCTGGCAACCGCCTAGTTGCTACATTTTGGTCCAACCCAAGTTCCCCCACTGTTTTCCAAAGCAGCCCCACACAGAGCTCCTACAGTAATCTAACTTGGATGTGGAACAGATTTGGAGTCCAGTTGGGCACCTTTAAGACCAACAAAGTTTTATTCAGGGTATGAGCTTTCGTGGGCACACACACTTTTTCAAATACACGGGAATGGGAGGTAACGGTTCACACAATGAAGGTGTTTTAAGATATGCAAAGAGAAAACTACATGACAAGCTAAGGTTATAAGGTCAGCAGTTGTAAAGCAATAAATGTGTCAAAATAAGACTTGAGACTCTCCATTCAGTGGTCAGCGTGTGAATCACTATGACCAGATAAGAACATCAGAGAAGCCAACGTTGGATCAGGCCAGTGGCCCATCCAGTCCAACACTCTGTGTCACACAGTGGCCAAAAATACCAGGTGCCATCAGGAGGTCCAGCAGTGGGGCCAGGACACTAGAAGCCCTCCCACTGCTGCCCCCTCCAGCACCAAGAATAGAGTGCATCACCTGCCCCAGACTGAGAGTTCCTATCTATGCCTTGTGGCTAATAGCCACTGATGGACCTCTGCTCCAGGTGTTTATCTAATTCCCTCTTGAAGCTGTCAAGGAACAATCATAGCAGAAAAGTACCATGGGAAAGACCTGAGCCTCCAGCCAGAGGCCAGGATCCAACAGCAATCAGTACAGTTGCCAGCTCTGGGCTTGGAAATTCCTGGGGAGGGCGGCATTTGAGGAAGGGAGGGATATCCACAAGGCATAATGACATGGAGGCCACCTTTGAAAGCAGCCGTTTTCTCATGGGGAGCTGATCTTTGTCACCTGGAGATCACAGAATCACAGAATCATAGAATGCTAGAGTTGGAAGGGACCCTGCAGGTCATCTAGTCCAACCCCCTGCACTCTGCAGGAGCAGAGCCGAAAGAGAGCCCTACATACCTACAACGTACCCTATAGATGGTTGTCCAGCCTCCGCATGAAAACGTCCAGGGAAGGAGCATCCACCACCTCCCGAGGCAGGCTGTCCCACTGCTCAATCGCCCTTACAGTTAGCTGTAATCATTCCAGCTGTAATCTCCAGGCCCCACCTGGAGGTTCATCTCTCATCAGTCTCTCATCAGAAAGCAAGATGGTCTACAGCAGGGGCATCGAACTCATTTGTTACGAGGGCCGGATCCGACATAAATGAGACCTTGTTGGGCCGGGTGATGTGTGTCGTAAAACATAATGCCAGGTAGTGGAGATATAAACTTTGTAAAGGACATAAAGACAAAGATTACTTTTTTTTACTTAACATAAAAACATGCTTAAAACCAGGGCTCTTTTTGTAGCAGGGACTCCTTTGCATATTAGGCGACACACCCTTAATGTAGCCAATCTTCCAAGAGCTTACAGCAGCCCCTGTAAGAAGAGCTCTGTAAGCTCTTGGAGGATGGGCTACATTAGGGCTGTGTCCAATATTCCCTCTAACCCGTGGAGTCTGGTGAGCAAAACTTCTGCTTTGTGAGCTACTGGCATTAAGGTTGTGAGCGAGTGATTTGGCTCCTGCATAAATTAGTTTGCTCTGGAGCCACCCTTCCTGAGCAAAGGCTAAAATGTGTGAGCCGGAGGCTAAAAAACCTGTGAGCTAGCTCACACTAATTCAGCTTAGAGGGAACACTGGGTGTGTCAGCTAATATGCAAAGGAGTTCCTGCTACAAAAAAAGCCCTGCTTAAAACATTAGCTCTGTAAGCTGCAATCCTACTTTTGATTTATTGACATTCACCTCAGAAATCTCATGCTCAGAGTTCTGAGTCTAGGACCCCGGTCAAAACGTGAAATGGCTGAGTGATTAAGAGAGCCTGGCGAAGCAAGCGATGATGCAGCAGCAGTAGCAGCAGAACTGGAAGCAGGAGACGGCCAGTTCCACTGCGGGCCTCATGGAAGCCCTCCGGGGGCTGATCCGGCCGCCAGGCCACATTTCTGACACCCTGGTCTACAACATTGAATCCTGTCTGTATATTTGTCTCCGTAGCTGTGGACTTTTCTACAAGATATATATTGTTGTTTAGGTTTTTGTTATCAATGTACTACAATTAATAAGATACACTAGGGCCTTTATTGTAGATTTAGGTATATGGTTTGAATGAATACATGAAGACATAGTAAGGTAAAGGTAAAGGTTCCCTTGCTCGAAAGCCAGTCGAATCCAACTCTTGGGTTGCGGTGCTCATCTCCGTTTCAAAGCCGAAGAGCCAGCGCTGTCCAAAGACATTTCCGTGGTCATGTGGCCAGCATGACTAAACACCAAGGCGCACAGAACGCTGTTCCCTTCCCACCGAAGTGGTACCTATTTATCTACTTGCAATTTCTTGTTTTCGAACTGCTAGGTTGGCAGGAGCTGGAACTAGAGACGGGAGCTCATTCCGTCATGCGGCACTCTCGGGTCTCAAACTGCTGAACTACTGACCTTCCACAGCCTGCAGTTCAGTGTCTTAACCACTTGAGCCACCGCAGCTCCTTGAAGACATAGTAGCATATCAGAATTGTGTGTTTAGTTTTAACATGGTGTTTTTTTCCATAGAGTTTTGCCCAAATACCAAAGAATCACCCAGACTGAACCTGGGGCCTTCTGCATGCCAAGCAGACGCTCTGCCACTGAGAACAGCCCCTCCCAAATTCGCTGTCCAAAAAGCTGTAGCAGTGCTTGTCTAAACAGACATTTGCTCCTTAGTGTTTCCTCCTTTTACTGTGTTTACCTGTGCGAGGTTGTCTTAACAGCACGATCCCAGACGCCAGCCCTGAGAGAGAGAGAGAGAGAGAGAGAGAGAGAGAGAGAGAGAGAGAGAGAGAGAACAGAGATGCTGCTGCATCGCCCCGGCAGTCCTTAGAGACGCCTCATAGCAACACAGAGCTTGACATGGAGATTACCCTTATCTGTACACAGTCCACACCCACTCAGCAACAACAGCTTTTCCTTCGGGCTCATTAATAAAAAGAAGACAAGCACAACAACATCCTCGGGTACCGTGAGCGCCTTCCCTGCACCGCTGCCGTAGGCCCAATCCACAGGGGCAGATCTCATGCAAAGTTCGGCTTCCATTTGACCCCCTTTCTGCTTCCTTCATGTGTGTCAGAAAGAGAACATTAAGAGATGCCGGGCAAAACTGTGATTACTGCTACATTTGTTCTATTAATACGCACCTTTCTTACAGGGAGCCCAAGGGGGTGTTTGAAACATGGCTCTCCCTTTCCCATCGTATGCCAACAACAGCTCTGTGGAGTAGGTTAGGCCGACGGACAGTGGCAACCCAGTAAGCATTGCAGCTCAGTGCGTATTTAAGCCTAGAATACACACACAAACCACATTTGATGTTACATCTAGGGATGGGCACAAGCCAAACCACAAAGCAAAATCTGTGACAAATTTTGCCCTGTTCATGGTTCACGAACTTTGCCCACTTGCAGAAGATAAGGATGGACCTATCGTCATGAACTTTTAGGGGATTTCATGGGGGTTGTGCCAGTTCACAACCAGAACAGACACCACAGATTTAAAGGGACAGAGTCCCTTTCAACCCTTCCTTTCCACACCAGCAGAAAGTTGCGAAGACAGCTGAACAGCAGGGAGCACTCCCGCTGCCCAGTTGTTTTTGCAGCTTTCTAAAAGCTCCATTTAAAGGGACTGTGGTCCCTTTAAATGAGGTTTGCTGGGCCCATGAACCGTGAACTGAACCAATTCATCAGAGAGCAAAGGGGTTCAGTTCATGGTTCAGCCATGAACCATAAACCAAACAACATTTTTGTGATTCATGCCCATCCCTAGTTACATCCTATCAGCAATGGGGGCCAGAGGTAGAGGCATATGTCGTGCACTACAATAATTTGTTTGTTTAAAACATCTTAATGCCATGTTTCCACCCAGCTTAGGGTCCCCAAAGCAGCGGAAAATCAAAACGCTTAAAAACAGCTTTAGGAATATGTGGCATAAAAAGCATTTGAAAACAATTAAACAAAATACATGAAATCAGCTGTTGTAGATTTTCCAGGCTGCATGGCTGTGGTGTTTGGATTATAGGACCTGATGTTTCACCAGTAGCTGTGACTGGCATCCTCAGAGGAATAATACAGAAAGATGGAGTATTCTCTGTGTCAAGGTGAGAAGAAAAATGGTAGGCAGGTAATTTATTTCTACTCCAGAAGGTGGGTTAGGGCTGAGTCATTATCTTGCAGTAGTTCTCCAGGCTATGAACATGCTAATGGAGGAGCTTTCCTGAGGAGGTTCTTTTGTCTATGGATTGTTTCCTGAGGAGGTTTCCTGTTTCCTGAGGAGGTTCTTTTGCATGTGGATTGGCTGAAATACATGAAAGGTTAAACCAAACACATGCAACGACCAAAACACACACAGAGAGAAAGGATGGTCAGTGAGGGAATGAGAAAGATGAGCCTTTGACCACTTGCAGAAGATAATGGAAGTGAGAACCATCTCTCTCATCTAGCCTGGAGGCAACCATAGCATGGATCCAGGTGGCCAGATCAGCCAAGTCAAGGTAGGGGAGCCATCTTCAGAGCTAAATGAAGCTGAAAAGATGCCGTTTTGGCAGCTGCATTAACATTCCTCTCCAGCAATCATACCTGGGCCCACTATAACCCCTAGGCTCTTAACTGAGTCAGCAAAGGTCTGCTGGACCCCTCTGAAAGCCTTTCAGGCCTTCTACCTTCCCAACCAGCACTGGCTCTGCACACAGCCAAGCTGGAAAAGCCTGGATGAGATGTTCCTGGCCCAAGGAGACGGGCAAGGCTCTCATAGGCCGGGCTTGCTGCCAGTCATCATGCACAAGATTCCCAGAGTCTTGACCACACCATGTGACCCCCCTTGAGCCACTTCACGTCATTATGAATCGTGATCCCACACCTCCAGACCCTGTCAAGTGAATCGTTTTTTGGCTACTAGCGAACACTGCCAAAAATATCCAAAGGCCTCCTTTGCATGCTGCAAGAGTCTCATTGCAGACACTCACACACACATATGAAAGGAGGGCACGGTTCTGCTGCTTGAGCGGACACAAGACACCCGGCTCTCCTTTTAGGAGGCTGCCATCTGCTGCGCAGAACTTGGACAGCACCCGCCGGCTCCTTCACAGACGAGAATGGCCCTCAGTGCCGAAGAGAACTTGAAACCCAAGGGGAGGCCAGAGACAGCCCTTCCCAGCTATCCTGCATCCCCTCTGGCTGGGCGCCTTGGTGAGAGCCCTGGAGGGGTCCGGGGCACCGATATCCTTGGGAACGCCATCCGTTCTCTGTCTCGGTGTGGGAGTCCTGGCAACACACCCTGCTATCCTCTTAGGGGAATGAATCCGGTACTTGTAAGTAACTAGTGTTGCCAGAGCTGGGTTGAGAGATACCCGGAGACTTGGAGGGGTGGAGCCTGGGGAAGGCGGGACTTGGGGAGGGGAGGGGCCTCAGCAGGTTATAACACCACAGCGTCCACCCTTCAAAGCAGCCATTTTCCCCAGGGGAACTGATGGTCACCTGGAGATCAATTGTAACGGCAGGAGATGGCCAGGTGCTACCTGGAGGTCCACAACCCTATTGGTAGAAGAAGAAGAAGAGATTGGATTTATACCCTGCCCTTCACTGCCCAAAGGCGTCTCAAAGCGGCTTACAAACTCCTTTCCCTTCCCCAGCCCACAACAGACACCCCTGTGAGGGAGGTGGGGCTGAGAGAGCTCTGAGAGAAACTGTCCTTGAGAGAACAGCTGTGCCAGAGCTTGTGACTGACCCAAGGTCACATCAGCAGGTGCAAGTGGAGGAGTGGGGAATCAAATCCAGTTCTCCCAGATAAGAGTCCGCGCACTTAACCACTACACCAAACTGGTAAGGGATAGCATTAGAGGGCTTTGTGGGGGAAACTCTGACGTTACCTCCGTCTCTAAGAGATGAGACACTGGAGCGAGGGGGATGTGGGGGAAGGGAGTGAGCTGATCGGCACTCTGTGGGGAGGTCAGGCGTCCCCAGAATCCCTTTGCTTGCCCGCTGGAGCCTCAGGCATTGGCAGGAGGAAACAGGGGAGACGGATGCATGTTGACACTCCACTGGCACACTTATGCCGCTTCCGGTTAAAAGGGGCAGTGAGCAGTGCTCCCTGTAAGCTGTGGAGTCCTGTGAGCAAAAATTCTCCTTTGTGAGCTACTGGCATTAAAGTGGTGAGCGAGCACTTTGGCTGCTGCAGAAATTAATTTGCCCTGGAGCCCTCCATTCTTGAGCTAAGACAAAAAGGTGCGAGCCAGAGGCTAAAAAACTGTGAGCCAGCTCACACTCACTCAGCTTAGAGGGAACACTGGCAGGGAGGAGGAGGAGAAGAGGAAGAGGAGGAGGAGGAGGAGGAGGAGGAGATTGGATTTATACCCTGCCCTTCACCACCCAAAGGAGTCTTACAAACTCCTTTCCCTTCCATTCCCCACAACAGACACCCCCTGTGAGGTCGGTGGGGCTGAGAGAGCTCTGACAGAAACGGCTCTTTTTCAAGAACAGCCATGCCAGAACTATGGCTTGCCCAAGGTCATCCAGCAGCTGCAAGTGGAGGAGGAGTGGGGAATCAAACCCAGTTCTTCTAGATTAGAGTCTGTGCACTTAACCACTACACCAAACTAGTGTTTTTGCGACGTGCTGGACCATCCCCTTCGTCACTTCCGGATTTAACCAGAAGTGACATGATCATTCCAGGGCAATGCCAGCCTGTATGACCCCACCCCTGAATCTTTCCAGAATTGTCGGCTGCAGCCCGGTGACCCTGCCACTCTGCCACAAAGTTCGCGGGGTGACTTTGGCCTCTCTGTTCGTCGAACACAGGCCTGGAGGGCAAGAGGAAACATACCAAGTTGCCTTCTGTGGAGTCGGGCCTTTCGCTGGTCTGTCAGGCTCAGCTTCATCTCCTCTGCCAAGGACAGACCCCGCCTGGAATTCCCAAAGCAGATGTTCCACCACTGAGCCACTGCTCAGGCTTGCCAGCCTCCAGGTGGGGCCTGGAGATCTCCCAGGATTACAGCTAATCTCCAAATGGAGATTGAGTCCTCTGGAGAAAATGGCCGCTTTGGAGGGTGGACTCTGTGGCACGATACCCTGCTGAGGCCCCTCCCCTCCCCCAAACCCCGCCCTCCCCAGGCTCCACCCTACCCCCCAAATCTCCAGGGATTTCCCTTCCCAGCTGGGATCCTCCCTGCGTCAGCCCATTGGCCTCTCAGGCAGGGCAGGGGGCGCTTCTCCCTTCTTGTGGCCCTCCCAGCATTGATCTTCACTGACACCTCCATGTCCAAGAAGCTGCGAAGAAGAAGAGGAAGAAGAGGAAGAGGAAGAAGAAGAAGAGGAAGAGGAAGAAGAAGAAGAGGAGGAGGAGGAGGAGGAGGAGATTGGATGTATACCCCACCCTTCACTACCCAAGGGAGTCTCAGAGCAGCTTACAAACTCCTTTCCCTCCCCCTCCCCACAACAGACACCCTGTGAGGTAGGCGGGGCTGAGAGAGCTCTTTAGAGAACTGCCCTTGAGAGAACAGCTCTGACAGAACCTGTGACTGACCCAGGGTCATCCAGCAGCTGCATGTGGAGGAGTGGGGAATCAAACCCGATGCTCCCAAGATTAGAGTCCGTGCACTTAACCACTACACATAACCACTACACTTTGCTCCCGCCTTTCCCCACAGAGATGGACCCCGGGGGTTCTGGTCATCCTGCAGCGCTTCAGGGACTGACCCTCCTCTCAGAACCGTGAGGGTAAGGGGCAAAGGGACCCCGGCCCATCACCCAGAGCAGCGTCCTTCCCATTCCTGGGCTCCTTGAGGCCTTCGGCACGTTTCAGTGACTGGGAAGCGAACACTTAGCCCAACGCTTCCGCCCCCTCGGATTGTTTTCCGGCTTCCCTAAGTGAGTATGAAAGGCCGCCTCCAAAGAGCAGGCCTGGCCCCGCCAAGGCCGCCTCCCCTCCGCCCCCCTCCTCTCATCCTCGTGCCGGGGGGGGGGGAGATGCCGGAGGGCCCCCGCTTTCCACAAAAGCCTTTCTCTTCCCTCTGAGCAAGAGGCTCCTTCAAACCACTCAGGCAGCCCGAAGAAAACTGCGAGTTGCAAGCAGAACGGTTTTTGAAAATCTCTCTCAAGCCAACAGAGATATAACAGGTGCGGAGCGCTCAGGAATCCAAAGATGTCTGATCGGCGGCGGCAGCTCCCAGAGAACGGGGCTTTCTTTTCCCGTCAAAGGGCTCAGCGCTTAAAGCTGCTGGCTGCTCTCTGGCCGGGAATCAGAGCACTTCTTGTGCGCTCCCTGGCTTTGTTCGGTCACGTAGGGTTGCCAGCCTCCAGGTGGGGCCCAGAGATCTCTTGGAATTACGACTGACTTCCAGACTACAGGGACCAGTTCCCCTGGATAAAATGGCGGCTTTGGAGGGTGGTCTCTAGGGCACTGTGCTCCTTTGAGGGCCCTTCCGTCCACGAGCCCACCTTACCCAGATTTCACCCCTCCCCCCCAAATCTCTAAAGGATTTCCCAACCCAGAGTTGGCAAGCCTGGTTCAGTGGCAAAGCCATCTTGGATCTGGACTATACCAAAGAAGAAGAAGAAGAAGAAGAAGAAGAAGAGGAGGAAGAGGAGGGTTGGATTTTGAAAAGTACTGAGACTGACGAGTGATTTCAGCTCTCACATACTTTATTAGTTGAAGAACAAGACAAGAGAAGCCGGCTCGCAGGCCGACTTTTATTCCCAAGGAACCCCACACACACCCACACCCCGTGATTGGGCTATTTACAGTGATTGAGTTATTTCCTATGATTCCGGTTCCCCAATTGGAAGGGAGCTAGAATCCTGCAGTCTGTTGTCTTTGGGAGTGAAGCTCAGGCCCTTCGCCTGGCCGCATGGCTGTCCTGTGCACATGTTCTCTGGTGGATACATTACAGATTTATCCCCTGCCCTTCACTCAGAATCTCAGAGCGGCTTACAAACTCCTTTCCCTTCCCCTCCCCACAACAGACACCCTGTGAGGTAGGCGGGGCTGAGAGAGCTCTTTCCAGAACTGTCCTTGCAGAAACAGCTCTGACCAGAACCACAGATTCCATTTGAGACAAGAGCTGTGTCTAGATTATTGTGGAAATCAGGTTTCATTTTTCAGCCGTATAACTGAGGAAGAATGCTTTGAAACGTCTGGCATACCCAGGAAGGACGTTTTTCGGCTGCAGAAGTTTCTTTGTGCTCTGGGACATCCTCTGCCTTGCTTGTGGACTTTGAGGTCTTTTGGACACCATGACACTGAAAAGATTTAGAGGAGTCCCTGGTCGGATTCTTTTTCTGTTATTGAATTGTTATACCTTTTCTTGTTAAATTTTCTATTGCAACTTGTGTTTTTGAACTGTGACCACCAATTGTATTTTATCAATTGATTTACTGTACTTATGTTGCAACAGACTGATGTCTACTGGTTATTTGTGAAATCTGTGAATTTTTTGATGGTCTATCCTTGCATTTTGTATTTCTGATCAGAACTATGGTTTGCCCAAGGTCACCCAGCAGCTGTAAGTGGAGGAGTGGGGAATCAAATTAGAGTCCGTGCACTTAACCACTACACCAAACTGTGTAGGTTTGTATGTTAGTAGCAGGACATTAAGATACCCTGCACATTCCTTGGACAGCATAGGTGACAAACAAGGAAGTATTAGAGCACATGAAACCAGACCTGTCATTGGAAGGAAAAATCATAAAACTGCGACTGACTTATTTCAGCCATGTCATGGGGAAGAACTTGCTAGAAAAAGCAATTATGCTCGGATTGGTTAGCAGCAAAAGGAAACTGGGCGCACCAAAGAACACGGTGGTTAGACATCATAAAATTCAACACCAGCCTGACGAGGCCCCTCTGCCCTGTCGTTGGCCCTCCAGAGGAACTGGTTGGCCACTGGGTGAGACGGGAGGCTGGACTGGATGGACCCTCACTGGTCTGATCCAGCAGGGCTCTTCTGAGGTTCTTATCAGGGGAAGGCTTCAGCCCCTCTGCCCTGTTGTTGCCCCCCCCCCACCGAGGAACTGTTTGGCCACTGTGTGAGATGGGATGCTGGACTAGATAGACCCCTGGTCTGATTCAGCAGTGCTTTTCTAATGTTGCTCAGTGCTCAGCTGCTGCAAGAAGGAACGTGACCACTTGAAACGCTTGCAAAACACACTGGTGGGAGAGGCAGCTCAGCCGCCATTTTGTCCTGTCCTTCATTTGCAAATGCTGTAAAAATCTCCCCCTTCGGTCATCAATCTTTCCCACCTTTTTCCGTGGAATCTACCCTGGGCTTCTTGCAGTCTTTGCCTCAGTTTACCTCTCTTTGTTCCCGCCCCCCTCACAGATTTTGGTAGGCTTCCTGAAGTCTTCAAATCACAATGCGTCTTTTGATTTTCTCCATCTCCGTGGGAAATCTATTTCTCCTCTCTTCCCTTTTGTCTTCAACTAAAGACTGCAAACTAAAGGCCTTCCTTTCACTCCCCGGTCTTCCACCCGAGGCCCCCGGATTTAATGCGCCAGGAGGGACAGACTCTGCCTCATTTTCGCAGCGGATGTCTTTGTTCCCCACTCTGATCGGGCGACGTGTAACACGCGGCTTCCATTCAATCCCCTCTCTCTTTTCTGCAAGTCTTCAGAAAGGAGCTGCAATAAGGCTTCAAACTTACTCTGATGGATTTGGACCGAAACGAATGGTAAAAAGCAACGTGGTTTCGCAACGGGCCTCTCCCTCCCCCCCTGAGAAGCTGAAAGGCAGCTCAAGCACCCTGCTTCTTTGACTTTGCAGTGGTGGGGAAGCGGTTCGTGTTTCATGTTCAAAGGCATTGACCAAAGCAAAATACATGTGCTTAAAAAAATCTTTTGCCGGGGCTCCATTTTATGCATTTTGAAACTGTAGATTCATCTCCGCTCTCTTGACTCTTCTCAATAATTAAAGCACATAACGGGGGGGGGGGGGTGTCTCCAAAACGACCCGGCTGTGATCACCACGGTGTGGAGCACAGAATTCAGGAACAATATCTCGGATAGATTACTTTCCATCACGGCAGAAATGTGAAAAGCTTCTGTCCCTCGTCGTGGGGCTGAATGAGGACGTGGCTGGTGCCCTGCCGGAGCTCAGCTCACTCCCAGCTGCACCAGGGAGAATGCCATCTTCTTCGTGGCCTGTTTGCCCCCTTCAGGAATTGCTGCATGGCTTGCTCTGGAACCCAGGATGGACGTTGCCTGGGGCAACGGAAGTTCTTGACCTGGCCCTGGTGCTCCACATCGGAGGCCCACTCCCCAAAGGCAGAGCCCCAGAGAAGGGCCTCCAGTGTTGATCATCCCCGAGGGGCTTCAGGCAGCCAAGCCCCAGGTCCCTGTGGATCACTCCAGACTGTGGAACTGGGCCTGAAAACATAGCAGGAGCAGTGAAGATCTCATATCCCTGGGTGACATTATCCACCATGGCCAGCCCCGGTGAATAATCCGGCTGCCTCTTTTTGCACCATTTGGATTCTCTGAGCACTCTTCCAAAGAAGCTTTGTGCATCACACCACCTGCGTATTTCGTTTATGGCAGAACCTCCGTGACGGCCACTTGCAGTGGCTGATTCAGACAAAGGCTGGAGTCAAGGCCTCCAGTACCTTCCAAAATGGCTGTTTTCGCAGGAGGGGGGTTGTCTGGGGACCAGCTCTATTCTGCCATGGTCAGGCCTCACTTGGAGTCCTGTGTCCAGTTTTGGGCACCACATTTTAGGAAGGATATCGACAAGCTCAAGCGTGTCCAGAAGAGGGTGACCAGGATGGTGAGAGGGTTGGAATCCAAGTCTTACGAGGAAAGGCTGGAAGAGTTGGGTGTGTTTAGCCTGGGAAAGAGAAGGCTTAGAGGGGACATGATGGCAGTCTTCAAGTATCTGAAGGGCTGTCCTGTAGAAGATGGAGCAGATCTCTTCTCTCTTGCTCCGGATTGCAAGACTAGATCTAATGGGTGGAAATGACAAGGGAGTTGATACTGGCTAAATATCAGGAGAAACTTCCTAACTGTCAGAGTGCTGAGCAGTGGAACAGACGGCCTCAGGAGGTCCTGGACATTTTCATGCAGAGGCTGGATGGCCATCTTTCAGGTATGTTGTAGGCAGGCCTGTAGGTACAGTGGGGCATCTTGGGGCTAGGCCCCCTGACTTACTGGCAAGGCCCCCTGACTTCCCATCCAGCCCAGGGCCCCCGAGCAATTGCAGGTGCAGGGAAGGAACTGGGTATTCCTTTAATTCAATTAGCCAGTGCCCCCTAAGAAATTTAAATGCCCCCTGACTTTAAATATCCTGGCTACGGGCCTGGTTGTAGGGCTGTCTTTCGGCTGTGCTCCTGCAGAGTGCAGGGGGTTGGACGAGATGATCTGGAAGGTCCCTTCCAACTCTAACATTCTATGGTCCCAGCAGATCACCAGCTACTACCTATGGGCTGGCAACCCAACCGCCTCTTCCGCCTCAAAGCTCCGAGCTCACTAATCTTACACCGAGGCACACGAAGACCAGAGAGCCGTTTGCGGCCTTGTTACTGTTTGATGCCACCGTCTGCCACTTTGCAGCCCCTCCTGTGAGCCGCGGCGGCCTTTCCGTGACGGTTGTGCCAGGCAATTTGCCGCCGGGTGCCGCAGGCCTCGTTTTGTCCAGCCCACCGAGTCAAACTGGCTCCTTCCTGCCTGACAACCCGCATTTTCGGCTCAGCAGCTGAGGAAGCGGCCATGTGTGTGCAAGCAGCAGGTGTGGTGTCAACTTGTAATGAGTTATGGAAATCCCGTCACTGGCTCATTTTGTGGAAATTAATTTAACTTATTACCTGCCCGGCATTCACGCTCTGACTCAGACAGGCTCGCCGCATTTTGACAGAGCGCCCCACTGGGCTCCCGTACACCTCGATAACTATCCACTCTCTTCCAGGGGGGAAAAGCCATTTCCTTCCATTTAAAACCACAGAGAAGCTCCAAGGAGGCTTCACTTCAAAATACTGAGGAGGGGGCGTTGGGGGGGAAGCACAATAGATGATTTGCAAGCCTCAGCCAATCAGGAAGGAATGAGCTGGGGGGGAGAGATTTTTGAGGCTGATCTTCAGCTTGGCTTCAGGCTGGCAGAGAAGGGGCTCTCCTCTCCTCCCCCAGGAAAGAAAAAGACCCCTCCCTTCTCTAACTCCCAGCATTGCACCAGATACATAAAGTCACCCCCATTCTCAAGAGCAGTGTTTCCCAACCTGTGGGTCGCTCAGGACCCAAAACTGGGTCACAAAGCATTTGAAAGGCCCACCCTCCCCAATGGCCACCCCCCACCCCCTGGGCTTTTCCACTGTTCTCTTTTGCATTTTGGAAACTGAGATCTGACCCTGGAAAAGCATCTTCCATGTCACACATTAGTTGCTGTTTTTTCCTTCACTGCAGACACTTGTTGATCAAGTCAAACATGTCCTGATGTCAGACTCGGGCATTTGACCAACTGTACCTGTTGTATTTCTACTCAGTGTATTTGAACTTTCTGTACCCCATTTGTTCCCTGCACCTGCCCATTTGTTATTCCCTGCACCCTTTTCACTTGCCTTCGCCTGCCATTGCATTCCTGGGGGGGGGACGGGGACTGAGTGCCTGTAGTAATTTAGGGAGGCCGGCTTCGGTAACTCTTCCATGAGGCCTCAAAGATATCTTTCCCATGGGAAGTGTCCTTGAAGTATAGTCTGTGCCTGGCTAGTCGTTGACCGTATATCTTTCACGGCCTTTGTAGTAATGCTGGTGTGTATGAATGGAATTTTGGGGTTGTGACTATACGTGGCTTTCCTGCCTTGGTACCTCAGTCCTGACAAAGCGTTTGAACCTGTAGCATCTCCAATCTCTAAATAAAACATTCACTAAAGAAAGTGCGTGTGGAGAGTGAATTGACTGGGAACCTGACACCTGGTGTTTACTAGAGTGAGTTTCATAGGCTGAGTTCAGACTGGCAATTTGCCCCGCTATAGCTATGTTTCAGCAATGTTTTAAAAGCGGATTAAAGGGGGCGTTCACACAGGCACATCTGCCTGGCGTTCCCCACCCGTAGGCAATCCATGCTGTTCCGCTTTGCTTCAACGTTTAATAGATACCTCATAAAAGTGGTAGCAAATCCCCAAAGAGTGCCTTTATGCTGCATTTCTTCGCTTCCTGGCAGTGTGAACGGAAAAGCCAGGAGTAACCCGCCTTGCGCATAAGGGAGCAGCGATATGATTGGCTGTGCTCCACTCTACTGCCCAATGTGGTGCCGGCACTGTGGGATCCTCCCCAAATCAGCTGGATGCCTATGTGTGTATGGGCGCATGAGTGCTCATGCGCTCATGTGCCCATACACACATAGACATCCAGCCAATTTACCAGGGAAAAGCCGTTTACAGCCACGCCTCCAGGCCAGCAGTCTGAATGTTCCCGCGTGCCTCCTCCCGGTATGCTCCCGCATCAGTCCGAGCTGTGTGACCGGGAAACCCCAGAACAGTTTGTTCCAGGGCTTTTTTGCCATGACTGGCTCCCGCTGCAAATTGCCAATCTGTCCTCAGCCATAGAATCTTAGGGGGGATTAATGAAGAAGGAGGGGGGGGTTTCAAAGGCTGGAATGTAACCTCCATACCCAAAGGCCGTGTATGTCAGAGTGCCACTTGCTTGCGTTTGTATTGGCGGTAACTGCACCCTTTTTGTCATGTTGGTTGATTTCTCAAAAAGCATCTCGTTGGCCACTGTAAGAAATGGAATGCTGAACTAGCGGTTAGGAACAGCAGGACTCTAACCTGGAGAACCGGGTTCGATTCCTCACTCCTCCTCCACTTGAAGCCAGCAGGGTGACCTTGGGCCAGTCCCAGTTCTCTCAGAGCTCTCTCAGCCCCATCGACTTCACAGGGTGTCTGCTGTGGGAAGGGAAGGTGATTGTAAGCCTCTCTGAGACTCCTTCAGGTAATGAAGGAGTAAAGTATAAAACCAGCTCTTCTTCTTCTTCTTCGATGGGTGTCCAGATCATCATTTGCCTTGGGCCACTCTTGGATGAGTCACCATACCAAGTAAACCTGGACATGTGGGTCACCATACTAAAAAAGGTTGGGACCCTCAGCTTCAGAGGACTTCAAACAGGCTGTTACTTGAAGACTGGGAGATGCAACAGAAGGCCTTAAGCCAGTGCAACCAGAAAACCCAAAACCTCAACGTGGCTGTGATCGATCAGGCCTCTGTGGTGCAGTTCAGTCTCAGGGTGCCTTCAGAATGCAGCCTGGTTGAAGAGCTGGATGAGGCCTCGGGATGTGGACAACATACATATGGCCCACTGTGTCCACACCTGTCCATGGCCCTTTGTGGTTGTTGATATCAAGCCAGGCTGAAGTGGGCCCAAGAGTTAATAAATATCTGTGTGCTTTTGATCTCTCTGAAAGAGATGGCCATGTGGTCCCCCTTGAAGAAGGCATCCCTGGAGGCCAGGGACCTCAGCAGCTTCTGCCTGGTGGCCACCCTTCCATTCCAGGGCAAAGTGCTCGAGTGGATGGTGGCCGCAGAGGTTCAAGTGACCATAGAGGAAACGGATGACCCCGTTCCAGTCTGGATTCAGGCTGGGGTTTGGTACAGGAAGGGTTTTAATTAATGGGGGAGTAAGTAACAGCGTTCCGTGCACCTTGGTGTTTAGTCATGCCGGCCACATGACCATGGAAACATCTTCGGACAGCGCTGGCTCTTCGGCTTGGAAACGGAGATGAGCACTGCAACCCTAGAGTCGGATTCGACTGGCTTTCGAGCAAGGGAACCTTTACCTTTTTTAAGTCCCCATTGGTTCTCCTGGACCCTATGGAAGCCAAGCTCGAGGTGGGGCCTGGGGATCTCCCGGAATTACAGCTCATCTCCAGAGATCGGTTCCCCTGGAGAAAATGGATGCTTTGGAGGATGGATTCTATGAACTTGTACCATGCTGAGTCCCCCCCCTCCCAGTTTGGTGTAGTGGTTAAGTACGTGGACTCTAATCTGGGAGAACCGGGTTTGATTCCCCACCCCTCCACTTGCACTTGCTGGCATGACTCTGGGCAAGCCATAGTTCTGACAAGAGCTGTCCTTGAAAAAGAGCAGTTTCAGTCAGAGCTCTCTCAGCCCCACCTACCTCACAGGGTGTCTGTTGTGGGGAGGGGGAGGGAAAGGAGTTTGCAAGCCGCTCTGAGACTCTGAGTGAAGGGCGGGGTATGAATCCAATCTCTTTTTCTTAGAATCATTGAATCATAGAATGTTAGAGTTGGAAGGGGCCTTGCAGGTCATCTAGTCTGACCCCCTGCACTCTGCAGGAGCGTAGCCGAAAGATAGCCCTGCAATATACCCGAAAGATGGCTGTCCAGCCTCTGCTTGAAAACGTCCAGCGAAGGAGCATCCCCCACCTCCAGAGGCAGTCTGTGCCACTGCTCAACCACTCTGACAGTTAGGAAGTTTCTCCTGATATTTAGCCAGTAACGACACCCTTGTAATCTCCACTCATTAGATCTAGTCTTGCAATCCAGAGCAAGAGAGAATAGATCTGCTCCATCTTCTTCTTCTTCTTCTTCTTCTTCTTCTTCTTCTTCTTCCCATGCTTCACCCACAAAGAACGCATAAAAGGAAGTCCTTCTTCACCCAAAGAGTGAGTCACACATGGAATTCACTGCCACAGGAGGTGGTGGCAGCTACAAGCAGGGACGGCTTCAAGAGGGAATTGGATAAGCATATGGAGCAGAAGTCCATCGGTGTCATGCCCACCGTGCAGCCCGATTCTGCGGACCCTGATCCTGGGGATTTTGCACCTTTAATGTCTGAGCACGAGCTCCCTGCACCCTTGGAAGCAAGGGCGTAGACTTTCCAATTTCCCGGGGGGCTGGGGCTGGGCCAGAGGCATTGCTGTGCTAGGTCCTTAAAAGAACCGAGGCCCAGTGACATCATAGGGAGGAGCCAGTGACATCACAGGCCATTGTCACTATTTATGGAGGCGGAGCCATGTGGCATTCCTGGCTCCTATTATCTCCAGTGGGCCTTCAAATCTCTCCCATTGTTTGTAATGGGCAATCCTGTCATTTCTTTTATACATCCCAGTTAGTTGTCCCTTTGAAACTGTACCACACGTACATTCCTTGCCAATGTTCCTTCTGGACTGCACACAGGGCAAAGGAAATTTTAAAAGGCCTCTGAACTGCATGCCAATCAAGGATAATGATGTGTGGCATAAACATGAGTTAAGTGTTAAGTGTTCTCCCTGGATGGTGTACATACCAAGAACATATCTGTTGCCATTTCCCTCTCTTCCTGCTCACCACTCGGAGAAACAAAAGCCCTGTTTACATATTACAGTAAACATATGTACATCTTGCATGGACATATGTTGTTAGAAAGAGGTAATATACTTTTTGCATTACAAATAAAAGCAGCCCGCCTGCATCCTCCCCCCCCCGAGCCCCAATGGCTCAGAAACAAAGCACGGCATGGGCAAAATCCTCTGCAAAGAACCCTGGAGAACCACTGCCAGTCTGAGCAGACAATGATTACACTGATGGACTGATGGTAGAGAGACCATGCTTTGCGTGCCAAAGGATAAAGGTTTAAACTGAGGAGGTCTAAGAGAACAGCTGTTGGAAAGGATCTTTCTCTGTTTGAGCCTGTAGAGCTCACCTGCATCAGAGCAGACCATGCTGAAGTAGATGGACCAATGGCATGAAGACCAGTGTGGACTGAGGAGACCCATGTTCAGATCTACATTTTGCATGACACTTACTCGGTGATACTGGGACAGTTAGATTTGAGTCCAGGAGCAGATTAGAGACCAACAAGAGTTTCAGGGAATAAGCTTCCAAGAGTCAAAGCCCCCTTCATCAGGCTGGGTGATATTGCCATTGTTGTGAGGTCAATATAAGGGAAGGGAGACTGGAGGAAGGGTGGAATAAAGAGGGGATTGACAGACAACATGTGAGCAGCAGAGTCCATTGGGATGGAAGAGGATTTTACAGGAAAAAAATAGCACCAACTGATGTGACCAAGAACACAGATCTTCCCAAACTAAAACATCATAAATTATAGCCTGGACATGAACCTATATTGTAATGCATTAAGTGATGTAGCAGTGGTGACAAAACCTCTAGTGGCATTTAGTTGAACTTCCTGGACAGACAGATGTATTTTCGGTTGCCACTGGCCAAACTGGTCTGACTTTAGAGAGTTGGGACAAGCAGCAAGGCTTGAGGAAGGGGATGTAGATCCATGGTTATAGAAAAGAAGGGGCTAGGAACTGAGAAAGCAAAGCAGTCCAAATGAAGCACAACATAGAAAGCTGTACATAGTTGAGAGGAATTAGAAAGGAATGGAGATGCACAGTTGGTGTGAAGTACATTTGAGAAATTATAGAAACAGCATGGAAGTTTCTTAGTTGGGGTTAGCTACAATGCTATTGCAAGGTCCACAGAAACCTGTATGACATTTTCAGACATTCTTTCTCAGTGTCCTCAGGATTGGACTATAAAGAGCTCTATTCAAATCCTTAACCACTGAGCTTGCTAATACTTTCTCTTCTTTCAATTCCTTAGATCAATTTGCCCAATCCCCCATCAAACTCAAATCTTATTGGCTCTTGCAACTATGAGTAAATTATTATTACACTTCTATCACATGGCTCTTTCCTAATGATTGTGGCTTCGAAGAATAGGTTGAAGATTATTGCCTGGGAAGCACCCACACAGCACCATGCCATGGACCCAGATGGCTCAGGTTAGCCTGATGTCATCAGATTTTGGAAGCTAAGCAGAGTCAGCTCTGACTAGTATTTGGATGGGAGATCTCCAAGGAATACCAGGGACATGATGCACAGTCAGGCAATGGCAAATCATCTTTGAATGTCTGTTGCCTTGAAAATCCTACAGGGTTACCATGAGTTGGCTATGACTTGCTAGCATTTTACATCACACCAGGGCAAGTGCGCTTTAATGCCCAGAACCATTTGGGCAAGGTGTAATGTATAACTACTGTCAGTAGCATGAGATGGACCCACAGCTCAATTGGCTCTCATATCACTGCCATAGCATACAAAATAGTAAAACACTCAGTAGCACCTTTAGGACTAACAAACTGTATTGTAGCATAATTATTACTGTAACACAAGAAAGCCACACAAACTTTTCCAATCTCACTTCAGTGCCAGTTCCAGTCCTCAAACTCACAGAGAAACCCAAACACTCTCATTTTTGGTAGAATGACACCCCTCCCCTCCTCCACCTGGGTGGTTTGGCAAATGTAAGCCAATGCCAGAGGTTTGCATGCACCAAGTCACACAGCAGAACCAGAGCTTCCAATTTCAGCACTGGAGCTAGGGATGCCAGCCTCCAGGTGGGACCTGGGGATCCCCTGGAATTACAGCTCATTGCCAGTCTAAAGAGATCAGTTTTCCTGGGGGGGGAAATGATGTTCTGGAGGGTGGACTCTATGGCATTGTGCCCCACTGAGGTCCCCGTCCTCCCCAGACTCCATTCCCAAATCTCCAGGAGTTTCCTAACCTGGATTGGGCCACCCTCCCCTCATCCCCCAGAGGTGGCCAGGGGGTACCTGGCAATCCTAACTGGGGCTATTTTAGCAAGGGAGAGGGGGAAGCTGGGGGAAAAAACATATAGATTGGGAGAGAGAAATGAAAGACAGAGGGAAGGGAAGGGAAGAAAGTCAGACTGGGAGGGAAGCAGCCTGGAGTGGGGGTGGGGCAGCTTCCCAGCATTTCCAGCTCTCACACATCTCAAGGGAAAGGGAAAGAGAAACAGAAAGAGAGAGAGGGACAGAAAGCGCAGGCCCCCCCTCCCGATTACAGGAGAAAGTGAGCCCAGGATTTTCTGTATCCTGGAGCAATGTGCTCCGTGCAGCACAAGGGTTCCTGGGTTTTGTTTTCTCCTGCAGCCCAGTTTAAACTGGACTGCAGGAGAAAGCAAGCCACTCACCGATGGCAGGGGCAACCAGAGGCCACAGAAGGGCCCCCCACCTTCCCCCTCCCTCCATTCTTGCCCAGCTCCCCTCCCCAATCCTCCAATCCTCTCCCACCTCCCCTGCTTGGACTTGCAGGATGGCTGGGTGGCTGCAGCCCTGGGCTCCCACCCACCCCACCCCACCCCACCTGAAACAATCCCCCACTCCTTACACCCCCACCTACTTACCCTTCAGGCTGGTGGCGGCAGCAAGCAGAGGCAGCATGTGCTGCCTCGAAGCTAGCCTCCACGTGCAGCTCTCCACGTTAAACTGAGCGGGGCTTCTGGGAACTGTGGGTGGAGCTTAGCTTCCAGGAGGAAGCAAGCCCCCACCCCTTGACTTCCCTCCCAGCCCAGCCGAACAGTCTCAGAAAGCGGAGGGGAAAACCCTCCGCTTTCAAAATGGGGTGGAGGACGGGAGGGGGGTAGAGAAGGCTCTGGCTGACACCAGTTGCCACCGGGGGGGGGGCTCAGTACTTTCGGGGAGGCTTGAGCTCCCCAGCCCCCTGAAGATGACGCCTATGCTTGGAAGGAACAAACCTAAGTCCTCCAGAGGATGAGCACCAATTAACAGGAGGATTCACACCTGGAGCCGCTCCTGCGGAGCCAAGCACGAGCACCACACCTCCTGATTCTCCTCCAGCTGTGACTAGGCTGAGAGATCTAAGATGACGGGACTTGGCAACGCAACACAAAGAGGCAAGCATGCGAGGTCGGCATTCTTTCAGTCCGGAGTACTGACAGGAGCCAGGATTCCGGGAGCAGCTGGTAATTAGCTAACAAGCAGAACAGGCTTTTAAGGTGGCTCTCTGGAATCCCCAATTCGTGCTGGCAAATAGTTCTTTCTGACCAACATTCTGCATCTCTGATCCTGCATCTCTCGGTTCCTGGCATCCTGGCATCGGTTGACTTCCTGGTTCCTGACTCTGGTCTGTATTTTGGCATTCTCCTGGCTCTTGACCCCCAGCTCTGCACCTTGACTCTGACTCTCGGTGCACTGGACTAAGACCTTCAGTAAAACCTTGACTACGCACTTGTTTTTCTGTGTTGGGACTTTGACTCTTCGGTATCCTGCTCTTTCTGGCCTTGAACCTTGGACTGGACTTTGGACTCTTGCTCTCTGCCTTAAACCCCCCCCCGGCTTCATCATGTGAATCGGTGGCTATTAGCCACAAGGTATAGATAGGGACTCTGGGGCAAGGGATGCTCTGTATTCTTGGTGCCTGGGGGGGCTCAACATTGGGAGGGCTTCTAGTGTCCTGGCCCCACTGGCGGACCTCTTGATGGCACCTGGTATTTTTGGCCACTGTGTGACAGAGTGTTGGACTAGATGGGCCATCGGCCTGATTCAACACTGGTTTCTCTTATGTTCTTATGAGAAAGAAGTCCTGTTCTCCCTTTCTCACAATACCAGAACTCGTGGGCTCTCCATGAAATTGCTGAGCAGTTCAGGATCTGGCCTTCCAGAGATCAGTCAGGGTTGATTTCTTTGAGGATTGACTGATTCAATCTTCTTGCAGTCCAAGGGACTCTCAAGAGTCTTCTCCAGCACCCTAATTCAAAAGCATCTATTCTTCGGCACTCAGCCTTCCTTATGGTCCAACTCTCGCAGCCACGCATTACTATTTTGCATGTTTACTTTTACTTTATTTTTGATGCAGTAAAGCAATTGGGTTGTGTTTAAAATTACTCTCAGTCTCCTTCTTTATAGACTTACCGTGGGGTGCCCCTACCGAGATCCACCCTGGTCTACATAGACCTACAAGGTCCTGCATTACTCCTTTCTGGAACTATTTTTAAAGCTACTGATTTCCCCTTCTTTGGGTCCAGTTTGGGTAACAGTTTCGTACTCTACAGTTCGATTGCAGCCATTCCCAGGCTAAAACCACACCATTCAGGAGGTCTGCTTAACAGCTACCTGGGAATGTTAAAACTGAACCCTCCTCACATCACCTCTCTAGAAGCGCATTGCCCTCTGTCCCGAATACTCATGCAAACCTTTCCTCATCCTCTAAATTTGGGGGACCGAATGCTTTGCCTAGCTAATTTTTACCAAATTTTACAGTGCAATTAAAAAAAGAAAGAAAACCCTGCACATGAATTTGCAAGAAGCTTTGGAATTTGCCCCACATTGGGCAAATCTCCAACTCAAAAGCTGTGAACATGGGCGGGGGAACCCTCTCTCCTCTCTGAAGCAGGGAAGCAAGACGAGAGATCTGTCAGGATTTCTCCACTGCTCTGTCCCGGGGTCTCCCAGCTCCTTTTCCACTCCATTACTTCCATTTCTGCTGAATGAGGTCGCCTCCCCCCTTGTCCGTCTCAGCAACTGCGGGCCTTCCTGCCAAGCACAGATCTGGGAAAGGCGAAGAGCTCAGAGCTGGCCGGCGGAAGGCATTCAGCACAGCCAGGCCCACAAGGAGCCGACCGTTGGCAGTGCTAATGAAAAGAGTGCTGAAGATCCTGAATCTTAATACACACAGACAGACTTGCGAGGTCTTTATGAGCCAGTCCGGAGGGTCGATTTGGCAACCCCACCGGTGAACTCGCCTCATTACTGCCCCTGTCCGAGGAAGGAAGATAAATGGGAACGAGGCTGCAAAGGACTCCTCTCCGGTTCCTCTAAGTCAACAGAAAGATGAGTTAGGGCTGCCCCAACCGCATGCCTAGCTGGCTTCAGCTACAAATCCCGTTTCCAGGGACCTCATGGGATGCTGCCTTATGCTGACCCTCTATCTAGGACACATTCAGAGTCCGGGGGGGGGGCACCTTTAAGACCAAAAAAGGTTTCTTCAGGGTATGAGCTTTCTTGTGCATGCACACTTTTCTAAATGCATTGGGATCAGTGTTCCCCTCTAAGCTGAGTTAGTGCGAGCTAGCTCAAAGGTTTTTTAGCCTCTAGCTCACACATTTTTGTCTTGGCTCAGGAAGGAGGGCGCCAGAGCAAAGTAATTTATGCAGTAGCCAGATCGCTCGCTCACAACTTTCATGCCAGTGTGCTCAGAAAGGAGAATTTTTGCTGACAGGACTCCATAGCTTAGAGGGAGCACTGAATGGTAGGTCAGGTTCAAATTCATAGACAGGGGCTGAACTGCAAATTAACAGGTAACATGATGAAGATGTTCAGAGATGAAACAAAATAACAAGCTAAGGTTATCAGGTCAATAGCTGTAAAGCTTTACTGTAGCTTTACAACTGTTGAGATTATAACCTTAGCTTGTTATTTTAAGAACGTAAGAACATGAGAGAAGCCAATGTTGGATCAGGCCAATGGCCCGTCCAGTTCAACACTCTGTCTCACACAGTGGCCAAAAATACCAGGTGCCATCAGGAGGTCCATCAGTGGGGCCAGGACACTAGAAGCCCTCCCACTGTTGACACCCCCCAAGCACCAAGAATACAGAGCATCCCTTGCCCCAGACTGAGAGTTCCTTTAAGAACATAAGAGAAGCCCATGTTGGATCAGGCCAATGGCCCCTCCAGTCCAACATTCTGTGTCACACAGCGGCCAAAAATACCAGGTGCCATCAGGAGGTCCACCAGTGGGGCCAGGACACTAGAAGCCCCCTCCCACTGTTGCTCCCCATCCCAAGCACCAAGAATACAGAGCATCACTTGCCCCAAACTGAGTTCCTATATATACCTTGTAGCTAATAGCCACTGATGGACCTCTGCTCCATAGAAGAACATAAGAGAAGCCACTGTTGGATCAGGCCAATGGCTCATCTAGTCCAACACTCTGTCACACAGTGGCCAAAAATACCAGGTGCCATCAGGAGGTCCAGTAGTGGGGCCAGGACACTAGAAGCCCTCCCACTGTTGCCCCCCCAAGCACCAAGAATACAGAGCATCCCTTGTCCCAGAGTCCCTATCTATACCTTGTGGATAATAGCCACTGATGGACCTCTGCTCCATATGTATATATCTAATAACCAAGGTGCCCTCTGCGTGCAGATATCTAAATCCACACATCGGGGGCATCTTGGGGGCAAAGAGATTTTCCTGCACATTTGGGGTGGGAAATCAAACCCGGTTCTCCCAGAATAGAGTCCTCACACTTAACCACTACATCAGACTGCAGTGGTTTTGTCTGCTGCGAAGGGCCACATACATGTCCAACCATTCCGGGAGTGATAAATTATGGCAATTTAATTATGAGTAAATGGAGATGGTGAGTTATTAGTCCAGGTGTCAATTTGCCCACTGCTATTGTGGCCTGCCTCATCCCAGGGTTTCAACACCAATGTTGGCCCAATCACACCTCTGTTCAGCCCTCCTGGACTGACCCAATCCTCGAATGATACGACCAAGTCCTCTGCAGCAGAAGGCCTGGATGTCCATATGGGCCCAACTGCAGGGCACTCTACTGGATCAGTTCTAATGCACAAAAGGCAACACATGTACCTAAGCGCTCCTGGACATGCACTGGGAGTGCAGGTCATCTGTAACATCTCAGCACGTGCCCACGGTGCGTTAAGGGCTGGTTCTACAGCTGTCGTTCCCGCTGGACAAATGTTTGGCAGGAGACAGCGGCCATGTCCCCATAGCCACAGCTGCCCCGATTGCCATCGAGCACGAAGCTCTTCTCAGAATCATCCCTTCATCTTCACCGCCGCGTCTCTTCAACGGAACACAATCCACCGTGTCCGAATGAGCAAAGTTCTGCCCGATAAGGAAATAATTCTTCCCTAGTTGGGAGCTGAGCGGAGCGGCCTCTGAAGGTCCCTCCAGGACCGCGTCCCTAAGCTCCGCACATGGAAAATGGGATGAGGCCGCTTCCCCCTCCCCGGGACGCTTGCTCGGGGGCCAAATCGCCACAGAAGGAGTTACACGGTTTAAGCCAGATGAGAAGACTGTGCGGCGTGACCAGGAAAGCAATCCATTCTATGCCGCCTCTAAATATGACATGCTCGACATCCCAATATCAAGGGGCTGTCTGGTATCTAACAGTCACTCTTTCATGGCCAGCACTCGATGCTGAGTATTGAACTTGCCGTTTTATTCTTCCTTTTATTTTATTATTTTATACTCTACCTATTATACTCCCAGGCAGCTGACATCATCATGCCAAAGAGATCTTGGGGTAAGGGTGGACTGTAAACTGAGTATGAGCAGTCAGTGTGATGCGGTGGTAAAAAAGGCAAATTCAGTCTTGGGTTGTATCCAAAGGGTCATAGCATCAAAATCACAGGAGGTCGTAGCCCTTCTGTATACTGCCTTGGTCGGGCTGCAACTGGAGTACAGCATGCCGTTCTGGAGGCCTCATTTCAAAAAGTATGCGGGCAAAATCGAGAGGGTGTCGAAGAGAGCGATGCGGATCACCAGGGGTCTGGAGACTGAGCCCTACGAGGAAAGGCTGAAGGCCCTGGGAAGGTTTAGTTTGGAGAAGAGGAGATCGGGCGGGGGGGGGGGGCACGATTGCTGTCTTTAAATATTTGAAAGGCTGCCATTTGGAGGAGGGCGAGGAGCTGTTCCAGTTGGCAGCAGACGACAGGACCTGAAGCAACGGGTTCAAATTACATGCAAAAATGTATCAGCTGGATATTAGGAAACACTTTTTCATGGTCAGGGTGGTTTAAAGGTGGAATTGGCTGCCTCGGGAGGTGGTGAGTTCCCCTTCACTGACAGCCTCCAAGAAGAGGCTGGATGAATATTGGTCAGGGATGCTTGAGGCTGGTCGTGCATGGGGCAGGGGGTTGGACTAGATGGTCTCTATGGACCCTTCCAACTCTATGATTCTGTGAATCCTCACAACAACTCTGAGGTAGATTAGGCTGAGATCATGTGACGGGCCTAAGGACACCCAGCAAGCTTCCCTGACATAAGTGGGGATTCGAACCTGGCTCTCCCAGATACTAGTCCGAAACTCCTAACCACTACACCGCACTGGCAACGGGGTGACAAAACGTCTGGAACGGACCCTGGCTTCCCTGCCCACCCCCGTGCCTGAGGGACCTCCCCTGCTTCCCCCTCCTTACCAGCGGTGGGTCAGGCCCCAAGGAGCGCAGGCCTCGGGGAGAGGCTCAGGCTGTACGGTCGAGTATGCCGCGGGGAATTGAAAGCTAACTGGTCTATTATCCCTGCAGATATTGCTTTGATGATACAATGGTTTATCTCAAGAGTCAAAGTTAACAATGGCCACTTTAAAGATAAAGTTTGAGCTATAAGATAGTCCTCCTTTAACGGAAAGCATTAAGGCATGTTTAGGGATTGATATATGACCTGTGAAGTATATTGCAATAATTATGTAATAACGAGGGTTTTTTGAGGTTTTTGTAGCAACGTTACTGTATAGATCTTCAGTCTATGTTTCTGTAGCTTGTTTGTACTTACTTTAAAATTAATTTAAAAATTCTTTTTTAAAGAAGTATGCCATGGGGCTGAGGAGTATGGCTACCAACTCCAGGTTGGGAAATCCCTGGAGATTTGGGGGGTGGCGCCTGGGGAGGTGAGAGAACTCGGGAGGTGGGGGTGTCCTGCCATCCAGCCCACCCTCCGAAGCACCCACTTTCTCCAGGGGAGCCGACCTCTGCCACCTGGAGATCAGATGGGATTCTGGGAGACCTCCAGGCCTCACCTGGAAGTTGGCAACCCTTGCAGAGGCTCCTGTGCCCCTGCTGCCCGTGCTGAGCCTGTTCTCCTCGCTGCCATAAAGAAGCAGGTGGTCGTAGGCTACCATCCTCCAGGTGGCACCTGGAGAACTCCCACAATCACTATTGACCTGCAGAGGATAATTCTAAAGTCCAGTTAATATGGGACTCCAGGGCATTGTCTCCCGCTGAGGCCCCTCCCTTCTTCAAACCCCGCCCTCCCCAAGCTCCACCCCCAAATACCTCCAGATATTTTGCAACCTGGAGCTGGCAACCCTGAGGTGGCCTTGGAGGGCTCAATCCTGAACGTGGCAGTCCTGTCTACTGATGTGGTGACTCAGTATCATTTGAGCAATGTCCGTCGCCCTTCTACATCCCCAGAACCTGCTGTGAGCCTTTAAAAGGAAAGGGGGAGTTCAAGTGGGGGGAGGAAGCAGAATAACCCCCACCTTTTATTTAGAAAGTGCCCCAAGCAATGAGGTGCCCCACAGCCCTAATCAAAAAGCCCCCCCCTCGCTGAGTTAGAGGAAGCAGCGCTCCCTGGAGCATTCGGCCCGTCCTCTCCAAGGAGAGAAAATGTCTTTGGAAAGGGATGCCTGCGGGTTTCCCTGGCTGAGTTCAGACTGGCGGTTTGCCCTGCTATAGCCACGTTTCAGCCACGTTTCACGACTGGATTAAAGGGGGCATTCACACAGGCACATCTGCCTGGCGTTCCCCACCCGTAGTCAACCCGTCGTGTACTGCTTTGCTCCCACGTTTAAAAGATACCTGTTGAAAGTGGTAGCAAATCCCTGGGAGCCCGTTTATCCTGCTTCACTCCACTTCCCGGAAGTGTGAATGCTCAGCCAGAAAGCCAGGAGCAACCCGTGGTAACACACAAGGTGCACCTGATTGCCGTGGAGAGGCAGCAGTGATATGATTGGATGTGCTCCGTTCTACTGCCCAATGCGGTGCCGGCACAATGGGATCCTCCCCAAATCGCCCTGATGCGCTTGTGCGCATGAGCACATATGCACACATGCGCACATAGCTGGATTACCAGGAAAAAGCCATTTACAGTCACGCCTCTGGGCCAGAAGTCCAAACACTCCTGCGTGTCTCCTCCTGGTATGCTCCCGCATCAGTTGGCACAGTGTGACCAGGAAAACCCGGAACAGTTTGTTCCAGGGCTTTTTTGCCACGACTGGCTCCCACTTCAAACTGCCAGTCTGGACTCCGCCCTTGTGTGTGAGAGAGGGAGGGATCCCTGTCCAATCCCACTGCTCCTCAGCCCGCCCTTCTTGCTTTCCTCTCTGTGATTCACTGAGATGCTGGGGAGTCAGTGTGCGGGTGGAGGGCGCTTGAAACAGAGAGAGCCGGTTTGGTGTAGCGGTTAAGTGCCAGACTCTGATCTGGGAGAACCAGGTTTGAGTCCCCACTCTTCCACTCACAGCTGCTGGGTGACCCTGGGTGAGCCACAGTTCCCTCAGAGCTGTTCTCTTAAGAGCAGTTTCTGTCAGAGCTCTCTCAGCCCCGCCTACCTCACAGGGGGTGTCTGTTGTGGGATGGGGAAGGGAGAGGAGTCTGTAAGCCACTCTGAGATGCCGAGTGAAGGGCAGGGTATAAATCCAATCTCTTCTTGTTGTTGTAGGGAACCCTACCCCCGGCCACCAGTCAGACGATGGGGTGCCCGTATAATCGCCTCCAGTGGTCTGCCTCCCAGAAAGTGTCAGGGTGCGGGCGGGTGTGGAATAATCATTTTCCTTCCTCCCTGAGGCTCAGCCAGGAGTTTGCTATCTTTGTATGAATTAGTGCCTCCGTGCCCAGGTACCAGCTTAACCCGTTGTCCGAGATCTCTGGAAGAGAAAATGATCTTTGCTGACGAGCCTGTGCCCTCTACAGATTAAACCAGGAAAGCACGGGAATAGATATCGGAGCACGGTACAGCTATTTCAGAAGTGCAGGGAATAAAACATTCTGACCGGGACAGCCCAGGCTGGCCTGGTGTCGTCAGGTCTCATGAAGCTCAGCAGGGCCGGCCCCGGTTAGTCCTTGGATGGGGGACCAACAAGGAAGTCCAGGGTTGTCCACAGAGGCAGGCAAGGGCATAATGCCTCTGTCCATCTGCCCTGTTCCGGATGGCCTCGGCTAGTCCAATCTCGTGCGATCTTGGAAACTAAGCAGGGTCAGCCATAAAGTATGCGGTATAACATTAACTATAGCCTTTGATCTAATGTTGTTAAGTACAATAGGAAGCCTGTTATTGGATGGGGCTACTCAAAATCTAGTTAAGGCTATGATACTGGTGGGAAAGGCGGCTATAGCTCTGGGGCGGAAAGACAAAAGTAAATGGACAATAGAAATCTGGCCAACTATTTGTTTGACTTTATACAGTCAGATAGTGTGGCATCAATCACCAAGGGAATAACATGGGAAGAAAAATCCATGGAAATCAAGACCAGATGGAAGACCTACCTAGATTGGATACTGAAAGAAAGAAAAACAGACATTCAGGGGAAGATTAGGACTTTGTGCCCATGGCTGCAGGGAAAAGACTAAGAATAAAAAGGAGGGAGGGAGGAAAGGGGTGAAATTGTAAGGTAAAGGTTCCCTTGCTCGAAAGCCAGTCGAATCCTACTCTAGGGTTGTGGTGCTCATCTCCATTTCAAAGCCAAAGAGCCAGCGCTGTCCGAAGACATTTCTGTGGTCATGTGGCCGGCATGACTAAACACTACGGTGCATGGAACGCTGTTACCTTTCCCACAAATGTTCAATGTAACAGACTAAACAAGCATTATTATATATATATATATATATATATATATATATATATATATATATATACATATACATACATACATACATACATACATACATATAAAACTAAGCAGGGTCAGTCCTGCTTTGTATTCGGATGAGAGACTGCCCGGGAAGCCCAGGGTCCGCCATGCAGAGGCAGACACTGGCAAACCACCCCTGCTCATCTCTTGCCCTGGAAACCCCATGGAGTCACCATAAGTCCACCAGTGACAAATAAAATGCAAAAGGGATGCTGGCCAAGTTGCGCCAAACAGGGGAGAAGATAAGAGCTGGGTTTTTTATACCCCGCTTCCCTCTTCCTTAAGGAGTCTCAGGTGGCGATCATACACACAATTAGACCTGACATAGGTGCGAATGCTGGGCAGATTTAAAGGGCATGATCAGACAGCAACATCTGGGAAGCGCCCCGTAGCCATCGGCAACCCATTCTGCTCCGCCACAGAATCTGAGTTAAAAGACACCGGGGAAAATCGAGAAGTAAACGGGTTGCAACAGGTCACAGACAGACTTTCCCATGTCTGATCACTCCAGCGTGCTCTCATGGCGTCAGGATGGTCTGATCAGAACATCCCGACTCCGTGCCATTGTCCCGCCCCCCTTCACAGTATGTTCATCATTGCAAACTCCATAGGGAGCCCTCAGTGCGGAGGTGCGGTTCATCAATTCCTCATTTAGGCGCATGGGAAATAAACGGCACCCAAAAAAACCCGATTCAACTGCAGTTGCGTCTGATCACGCACTGTGTCCGCAGCTTCAAAGGGTGGTGTGATCATGCAACTGTGAATCAAATTCCTCCGGAGGAAATAGCCTTGCTCCCCCCCCTGTTTTATCTGGCACGTGTGACCACAGCCTCAAAGTGGTTTACAATTGCCTTTCTTTCCTTTCTCCACAACAGATGCCTTGAGAGCTAGGTGGGGCTGAGAGCATTCCAAGAGTGCTGTGACTTGCCTAAGGTCATCCAGCAGCTGCAAGCGGAGAAGTGGGGAATCAAACCCGGTTCTCCAGATTAGAGTCTGCTGCTCTTAGCCACTACACCATGCTGACTCTCCAATGGGTGGGGTATGACCCCCTGCACAGTCCAGAACATGAGACGCCACTCACAGGAAAGCTTCTGTGAAGGAATAATTTAGGCAGCTTTCGTAAACTAGCCAAACCACGAATTTCAGGAAAAGTGGGAAGGAAACCAATTTCTTTTTTGTCGGTGGAAGACATTCCATACCCTTGGTCATGTTTCCATTTGCAGTCGCTTTTCCATCCCCCTCGGGTAGGGAGGATTTCTGTTTCTTCCACAAGGCCCTCTGGGGCATCTCTCCGACCAGACGGCCTCATCTGTCTGTCAGCATCTGGGGGTCCAGTTGTGAAATACATCAGTCGGATACAACGGAGACGAAAAACAAAGTCTTTCGCCATTTATAAAAGCACTAAATTAACTTGAACGGAGGAGACTGTTAAAATTTATGCGGCTTAAAATGCAAAGCCATATAACTAGTAATTTTTACTCCATAAACTTTTACGACGACTTAGGCTCACTTATACAGGAGACGGCTCCGGTGACGCTGTTTGGGCTGACTCGCCATTTGCAAAACGGCGTTTTCGCACCCAGTAAAAAAAAGAGAGAGCGAGAGTGATGAAGCGAATGGAGATTATTTTATCGCTGAAGTCTTATGCCCTCGAGTGCAGATGGTGCACAGTCTGCGTCTTCTCATTCATCACCACAACAATCTCGTGAAGTAGCTGGAGACGAATCCCGTTTGATACAAGCGGCAACCAGTGTTCCCTCTAAGCTGAGTCAGTGGGAGCTAGCTCACAGTTTTTTAGCCTCCGGCTCAAGCGTTTTTGTCTTGGCTCAGGAAGGAGCAAAGTAATTTATGCAGGAGCCAAATTACTTGCTCACAACTTTAATGTCTTTAATTCTGTAAGAATTTTTGCTTACAGAACTCCACAGCTTAGAGGTAGCCCTGGCTGCAACGAGACTGGCAACAGTGGCTGAAAAACCGCAGCCCTCCTGCTTCTTCCTTTCTCCCAAAAAGCAGTTCCTCTCCTGCCACGGCGGGCAATGAAAGGAACTGGGGGCATAGAATAGGGCTGCCATCTCACTGCGGGTGTGGAGGGGGAGGTATTTGTGAACTTCCTGTGTTGTGCAGGGGGTTGGACTAGATGACCACTTTCCCGATGAAGAAAGGTTTAAGTGCTTGGGGCTCTTTAGCTTGGAGAAATGACGGCTGAGGGGTGACACGATCAAGGTTTACAAGATTATGCCTGGGATAGGACAGGTTGAGAAAGAAGTCCTTTTCTCCCTTTCTCACCAGACAAGAACTTGTGGGCATTACGTGAAATTGCTGAGCGGATGGATTAGAATGGATAAAAGGAAGTCCTTCTTCACCCAAAGAGCGATTAACATGTGGAATTCACTGCCACAGGAGGTGGTGGTGGCTACAAGCAGGGACAGCTTCAAGAGGGAATTGGAGCAGAGGTCCATCAGTGGCTATTAGCCACAAGGTATAGATAGGGACTCTCAGGCTGGGGCAAGGGATGCTCTGTATTCTTGGTGCTTGGAGGAGGGCAAGAGTGGGAGGGGCTTCTGGTGTCCTGGCCCCACTGCTGGACCTCCTGAGGGCACCTGGTGTTTCTGGCCACTGTGTGACACAGAGTGTTGGACTGGATGTGCCATTAGCCTGATCCCACATGGGCTTCTCTTATGTTCTTATGACCCCAGAGGTCCCTTCCAACTCCATGATTCTATGATTCCAGGCTGGGAAATTCCTGAAGATTTGGAGGTGGAGCCTGGAGAGGGCAGGGCCTGGGGAGGGGAGGGAGCCCGGTGGGGCATGAGATGCCCCAGAGTCCACCCTCCAAAGCAGCCATTTCCCCCCCAGGGGAACTGATCTCAGAGCAAGTGATTTGGCTGCTGCGTAAAAGAGTTTGCTCTGGAGCCATCCTTCCTGAGCCAAAATGAAAACGTGAGCTGGAGGCTAAAAAACTGAGCTAGCTCACACTAACTCAGCTTAAAGGGAGCACTGCCTACATCATGTGCTGCTTTCCAACAATGCGGCCAAGGAGGGGGGAGGGGCTTCTAAGGCAGCCACTCGTGGCCCAACCCCACCCCCACCCCCTGTGGAGGAGTGGCCTCCCGTCCAGGCCAGATCTCGCTTGGGTGCTTCGGTCTGGGAAGTCCCCGGCTGACAAACGGAAATCAGTGAGGAATGAGAGAGCCAACGTGTCAAGTTCAGGCTTAGCTCCCGTTTCCTTAAAGTTCTGTTTTTCTTCCCCTTCACTTGTCATGTTGAATTCCTGAGGGGGGGAGGTGTTGTGAGAGCGCATGGGAGTAGAAGCCATAATTATTCCTGAAGTTGCACCCCAAGTGTTGGTTCTCATGGGACTGACCTTGGTGAATCTTTGTGTCATGCCTAGATTAGATAGGGCACCGTATATCTGTCCATGTTGCCATAGAAATGCTAGGGGGTAGGTGTGACGTGGGTAAATGTGGAATTTTATGCTTTTGCCTATAACCTGTAAGTTCCCGCAGTTTTCTTCAGTCCTAACAAGAGTTCTTGAACCTACGGCAAGCATATCTCTAATAAACATTTCACTCTAGGGCTACCAGGGAGACGGGGGTTCCCCCGCTCAAAGGGCCCCCAATCCGCTGGTCCAGATCTGGTGGGGGGGATCCCCACCCCCGAAGTGGCCAGATCGGGCTGATGTGCCCAGCTCAATGACGTTTCCCAGAAGTGATGTCATCATGCTGGGCACGTCGCTGGGTGACACTCTAGCAATTACCCTGAAAACTCTATGGTAACTCTTGGTGGGATCACCACTCCCCCACTGCAGGTGGTAAGTCACTTGGCAACCCTATTTCACTGCCAATAATGTGTGTGGAGAGTGACTTAGCTAGGAACCTGACACAATGTCACTCACACTTTCTCAGGGCAAGGGCTGACACGTCACGTTCCGAAGGGCAAGAAGAATCCAAGTGCCTCAGCGTGACCCTGAGCCCGAATCCAGATTTGTTTCCAGAGAGGAGGGCCGTAGGGATTACCAGGCGGCCATGAAAAGAGGGGCACTGAAGAGACCCTTCCCCACCAGCTCCTGGGATGGGCACCAAGATCTAGAGGTAGGGGGGCTATCATGAATGCACACAGAACTGTGAACCTGCCTTCCAAAGAGGAGGAGGAGGAGATTGGATTTATACCCCACCCTTCACTCAGAGTCTCAGAGCACCTTACAATCTCCTTCCCCTTCCCCTCCTCACAACAGACACCCTGTGAGGTAGGTGGGGCTGAGAGAGCTCTGTGAGAACTGCCCTTGAGAGAACAGCTCTGACAGGGTTATGGCTTGCCCAAGGTCACACCAGCAGTTGCATGTGGAGGAGTGGGGTAGCCAACCTGGTTCTCCCAGATTAGAGTCCACACACTTAACCACTACACACCAAACTGGCGGTCCCTCCAGCCCAGGAGGGGCTTCTCCGCCTGGCAGCCGCTGGCTCTCCAAGGTCTCCCCTCCCTCAGAGGCCTTTCCTGGCCGGCCCTGTTGCCGAAGACCACTGGCCTGGAGGTGCTGCAGGGTGGGGATTCTGCCCAGAGAGGACGCTTGGTGGCGCTCACCGAGGAAGGCGGCAATTGAGCTCTGAGGGCCACTAAGAACCTGGATGCCGTCCTCCCCCCCCCCAGCTTCTGTGGAGAGCCTCTTAGTAGCACAGCCAAGAAGTTCAACCCATCTGAGGGAGTGCTGTTGAGAAAGAAAAGCCGCCACTCAGAACAAACGGCGCGCCCGCTTTGCTATTGTCGGTGGCCTTGAAGACCCATCCGATGGAGTGGTGGGAAGGGATGCAAATATCAAACAAATGTGGCTGTGTGTCTCCAACACCCCCACCCTCACACCAGACAGAGATGCTTCCCCGCTAAGCTTTGTCAACCCCCCCCGCAAACCCCAGAAAAGGCACAAGGAGGTAAAGGAGCTTCTCTGGGAGTCTGGGGGGGGGTGTCTCCCAAACAAACAAGTGCTTAGAACACCCCAAACCCAGTTTTCTTCTGATCCCTTCTTTACACGCAGTTACATTTTCCTTGTCACATCGGATTTTAGCACCTGGCTTGACGGATGGATGGATTGATCTATATTTTCAGCCCACGCAGTCCCAGAGGCTCCGAGCAGGGGGGGAAAGATTCTCATAAAAATTCATGCGGAAGAAAGGAGGGAAGGAGGGAAGGAGGGAAGGGAAGGGAAGGAGGCTCTCCTCTGTCCTGGTTCTGCGCTTCTGCTGCATGACTCTGCAGGCGCTCAGTAATAAACTTTGACGGGGGCTCTGGCTCGGTGGAAAGGCCTCTGCTTGGCATGCAGAAGGTCCCAGGTTCAATCCCCGGCATCTCCTGTTTAAAAAAGGAACCAGGTAGGAGGTGGTGTGAAAGACCTCTGCCCGAGACCCTGCAGAGCGGCTGCCAGTCCGAGTAGACAATACTGACCTCGATGGGCCGAGGGTCTGATGCAGTAGAAGGCAGCTTCATGTGAACACATATAGCCTGCGGAAGGTCCCAGGTCCGATCCCCAGCATCTCCATTAAACAGGAACAGGCAGTAGGTGACAACAAAGACCTCTGCCTGAGACCCTGGAGAGCGGCTGCCGGCCTGAGTAGACGGTACTGACTTTGATGGACTGAGTGTCTGATCCAGGATAAAGTGACTTCATGAGTGCTCTTGCATGCTCCCTGTGACAGAGAGACAGAGACCAGGGCCATTCCAAAGTGTCCATCTCCCACCCCACCCCCTTATGTCTCCAACTGGGGGCATCTCCACGGGTGCTGTTTCCCAGAGTGCATCAACAGAATGTTTCCGCCATGCCAAAGAAAGAGGCTGAGCCCAGCACGGGGGTTGCCAACTCTGCCCTGGGAAATTCCTGGAGATTTGGGAGTCGTGCAGGGGAGGGTGGATTGGGAGGACAGGAGGGAGCTCAGCAGGGCTGTGATGTCCCTCTAGGACTCTGGTATCTCCTAGACTCTATGGCACACCCTACGGTCTACCCTCCAAAGCGATCATTTCCTCCCAGGGACCCGATCTCTGTAGTCTGGAGGTCAGTCGTAATTCTGGGAGAACCCCAGACCCCACCTGGAGGTTGGCAACACTGGGAAGGGGGAGGGATCCCGTAGCTCTGAAGCAGGCCTCAGTCAGGACAAACAGCCGGGAGAGGGTTTCGTGATGGGTTCTCCACGGGCACAAGCGGATTTGAAGGCGAGGCAAAAGAAATGAGGCTCGAGGTGGGGATTTGAGTGGCAATGAAAAGGAGGCCAATCCTCTCTTGGCTCCGGAAGGAGGGGCTGGGGGGGCCCAGACTGTGCGCGGTGCGCGGGGCTTTGCCCGATTTAGTGGCTGCCTGAATTCTCGACGGGGCTCTCCTGGGTGGATTAGCACCCAGCACAATTGCGGGCATCGCCTCTTTGCGTGCCAGGATAGGGCAGGCGAGGCGGGTCTCTCAGAAAGCCGCAGCGCTTCCCCCAGAATGGATTCGGATTAAAGCCGCGGATAATCTCCTCCTCACACCTGAGAGGATCAACGGCTTTTGCACACGGTGATGTGCCTCGGTGAGGACAGCCCGCGGATCTCCCCCTCCCTCCCCTCGGAATCCGCCCGCTGGGGGCAGAGAGGCAGAGCAGCTGTCTGGGCCAGGGGGCTGCACCGTGAAATGGCCCAAACCACAGAACGCTGTGGAAATAAACTCAAGGCTGAAACAATTCTTATCAGTGATACAAAATAAATACGAAAAACAAAATGCTTGCGCTTTCATTGAGTCATTTGTTCATTAGAATACAATCGTATAGTTGTTACGTTGTCCCGTTGTTTACGTTGTTTCGTTGTTAACGGTGGTCTCCGAAATGAAATGATCTACCGTTTCTTCCAAACGAAGATAAAGTGACGAACGAGTCGCGTTTCGGCTACTGTAAAGCCTTATAAAATACAGTAATATCTGTTTAACAAAGAATCTTAAATAAAAACCTTTTTGCAGCATGCC
Organism: Gekko gecko; assembly: GCA_029375565.1. NCBI lineage: Eukaryota > Metazoa > Chordata > Lepidosauria > Squamata > Gekkonidae > Gekko > Gekko gecko. The sequence continues at coordinate 243,358,419 of JAPDNY010000003.1, read as the reverse complement.
CACCACAAGCATATGCCAAAATAAATGACTACTACTACCTTACATGCACTCGCCCCTGGTCAGTTTCTTGGTTAATCTTACATCAATGGTTATGCTTGATTTGTCGTTTTATCTAAAAAGACGGTACAACAATTACAGCCCATAATCACATTTGCTCATTAAACACACTCTTATTTGTCCCAAACTGGGCTTACCAGAGCATCATAGTAACAGGTTATCTCAAACGGGCAAGATACTGCTGATCGCCTTGTCTGATACACGTCACTGGAACCATTAAATACACATGACCGCAAGTAACAGTCAGTACACATGGCCATTGTTGTTTGGATCAGTTAATGGTGCTTGTGTAACTGTGACCGTCTATTGCATAGTTGGGCCATGGGGCCGGGCAGAGCCTTTGCAGCCAGAGGGCCACACCAGGACGGACCTCTGCCTCCTCGACTAGCGGGGACCAGGCCTGTTCCCAGGGTGAGCCTCTGCTGCCTCTGGAAGTCTCTCTCCCGCTCGGCTGCTGGGAAGTGGGAGCACCTGAGGCCTTTCCTAAAATTTCCAAAGAAGTGGTGTTCCGTCAACCAATACATGCTTGATGGGGCGTGGTCCCCAGGCAGTCATTTCCCCCATGCCTGGCCTAAGCCTGGGTTCCCCACCCCAACCTTTTTTGAACCTGTGGGCAACTTTGGGATTCTGGGACAGCGCGCTGGCTGCAGCCACAAAATGGCCACCCCGGAAGGTGCAGCCAGCCACAAAATGGCTGCCGTTGCTTCCCTTCAGTCACGCTCCGAAGTTCCTCATGTGGCAGGGGCAATAGGGTGGCCAGCCTTCGAGTGGTGACTGGAGAAGAGATCTCCTGTGATTACGAATGATCGCCAGGAGACAGAAGTCAGTTCCCCTGGAGAAAATGGCCACTTCAGAAGGTGGACGCTCTAGGGCATTATGCCTCATTGAAGTCCCTCTGCTCCTCAAACCCCCAGTCTGCTCAGGCTCCGCCCCTGAAATCTCCAGGTATCCCCCAGCCTGGACATGGCAACCCTCGGTAGCCGGCTGCTGCCAAAGCAACATTTTTTTATAAACCTGCACAGGAGGGTCATCAACTCTGGTGTGGCAGAGAGAACCATTGTTATGAGGAGAGGTTTTCAAACAGAGGCTGGATGGCCCCATCGGACCGCAATGCGGATTCTGTGAACTGAGGCAGATCAGGAGAAGGGAGGGCAGGGAGGGTCGCCTCGGTGTTTCGTTCTCGTGGCCCTTTCTCACACGCCCAGGGAAATCCCGATCGCCATGCTGAAGTGAGGAAGCATTTTTTTCTCCAGGCCAGTTTGGTCAGGGATCCCCAAGGGGCGGTTGCCCTCCTCTGGGCATACAGCAGGGGCCTTGGGGGTTGCGGTTACATGCACTACATAATCCACTTTCAATGCACTTTCAGTGCACTTTCCAACTGGATTTTACTGTGCAAACAGGCAAGATCCAGTTGGAAAGTGCACTGAAAGAGGACCACAACGGTGGTGTGTGGGGGGGGAGGTAGTTGTGAATTCCCTGCACGGTGCAGGGAGTTGGACTGGATGACCCTGGAGGCCCCTTCCAGCTCTACGATTCTGTGATTCTAAGTTGGATGCAGGAAGTGGGAGCGAAAGCAGCGGTAGGTGTGTGTTTGGACCGCTACTTGGCTGAGACCTGAATAAACAGATTGTGGGATTGGACTTGGAGGCTTTACTGAACAGGCATGACATGGGGATCGGGAGCTACCTGGCGATTCGGGGGTGGAGCCCAAGGAGGGCGGGGTCTGGAGAGGAGAGGGCGCTGAGTGGGCTACAATGCCGTCAGGTCCATCCTCCCAAGCAGCCATTTTCTCCAGAGGAATTGATTTCTTTCACCTGGGGATCAGTTGCAATTCCAAGAAGGAGAAGGAGAAGAAGAAGAAGGAGGAGAAGAAGAAGAAGAAGAAGAAGAAAGGAGGAGGAGGAGGAAAAGAAAGGAGGAGAAAGAGAAGAAGGAGGAGGAGGAGGAGGAGAAGAAAGGAGGAGAAGAAGAAAGGAAGAGGAGGAGAAGAAGAAGAAGGGGGGAGGAGGAGGCGAAGAAGAAGAAGAAAGGAGAAGGAGGAGATTGGATTTATACCCCACCCTTCACTACCCAAAGGAGTCTCAGAGAAGCTTACAAACTCCTTTCCCTTTCCCCTTCCCCTCCCCACAACAGATACCCTGTGAGGGAGGTGGGGCTGAGAGAGCTCTGACAGAAACTGCTCTTTTTCAAGAACAGCTGTGCCAGAACTACAGTTTGCCCAAGGTCATCCAGCAGGTGGAGGTGGAGGAGTGGGGAATCCAACCCGGTTCTCCCAGATTAGAGTCTGCACACTTAACCACTACAGTGACTACACCAAACAAGAAGGAGGAGGAGGAGGAGGAGGAAAAGGAGGAGATTGGATTTATACCCCACCCTTCACTTGGAGTCTCAGAGTGGCTTACAATCTCCTTTCCCTTCCCCTCCCCACAACAGACCCCCTGTGAGGTAGGTGGGGCTGAGAGAGCTCTGACAGAAATGGCTCGTTTTCAAGAACAGCTCTTATCAGAACTACGGCTTGCCCAAGGTCATCCAACAGGTGCAAGTGGAGGAGTGGGGAATCAAACCCGGTTCTCCCAAATTAGAGCCCGCCCACTTAACCACCACACCAAACCATCTCCTGGAGGGTGCCAGTCCTCACTACATCGCCCCAATTATCTCCCACAGCAGGTGGGCTCCAGCCGGCCCTGCTACGGAAAGTGAGGGGCGAGGAGAGTTAAATGTTTCTCTCCAAAGCCAGAGGCTCCCTTCGTTCCTTTTGAATTGCCGCCAGCTCAGCCGCTTCCCTTTTCTGCCTGCCTCAGCTCAAATGCCGGGGCCCTCTTCCCTCCCTGCCCCCAAGAACCACCTACCCAGACAGCAAATGTGGCAGAATCTATTTGGGCTGCAGCTATTTTAAGAATAAGCAGGAATCCGGGGAGATTAATGGTGCAATTCCGTGCCGAGCTACTCCAGTTTATGAGGAGGGCAGGGCTCCCAAGGATTGCACCGCAAACATTCTATTAAGTATTCCTTAAGATTTAAACCCCCCAAAAGGGGGCAGGAATGGTGGCTCATGAGCTGATTTTGTCCCTTCCACCCTCCCAAGTTTCTCCAATGGGACAGGAAGGTGCAGGATGAGGCTGGTGGTCAGACCAAGGCTCCCGTGAGCTGTCAAGAGAAACATCCAGCTGTTTGCGGGTCCCTGACTTCATTTCGATCCTCGCACCGAGTGGTCCCGGGGAAGGGCTTTTTGCAATCCCAGCGACGGAGGCCTTCCAGTCCCCGTCTCCCCCTTTGAAGTGCCTATCGCTGCCTCCCAGTCACTCCGCTCCTTCCGTGGAGGAGATGAACGAATCCCGCCAATTGGACACAGCTCCTCGTGCCAGGCGGTGAGCCATGCCCGCTGCCCTGCCCTCATGCCTCCAGGGGGAGGGGGCGGTTTGGTCCTAGCCATTCTTCTCCTAAAAGGGCTTTCTATAAGAACATAAGAGAAGCCAATGTTGGATCAGGCCAACGGCCCATCCAGTCCAACACTCTGGGTCACACAGTGGCCAAAATATACCAGGGGCCATCAGGAGGTCCAGCAGTGGGGCCAGGACACTAGAAGCCCCCCCACTGCTGCCCCCCCCCAGCACCAAGAATAGAGTGCATCACCTGCCCCAGACTGAGACTTCCTATCTTTTTGCCCGGACTTGCACTGCTGGGGGAGGCCCGGGATGGAGGAGAGCACCCAGTATCTTCATCACTTTCTATGGTCTCTGAAATTGTTGAGCAGTCGGGTTAGAACAGATAAAAGGAAGCCCTTCTTCACCCAAAGAGTGATTAACATGTGGCCACCATAGAAGGTGGTGGCAGCTACAAGCACAGATGGCTTCAAGAGGGAGTTGGATAAACATATGGAACAGAGCTCCATCACTGGCTATTAGCCACAAGGTGTAGATAGGAAGAAGGTGTAGATAGCCACAAGGTGTGGATAGGAAGAAGGTGTAAATAGCCACAAGGTGTAGATAGGCACTCTCAGTCTGGGGCAAGGGATGCTCTGTATTCTTGGTGCTTGGGACAGAGGGCAACAGTGGGAGGGCTTCTAGTGTCCTAGCCCCGCTGCTGGACCTCCTGATGGCACCTGGTATTTTTGACCACTGTGTGACCCAGAGTGTTGCACTGGATGGGCCATTGGCCTGATCCAACATTGGCTTCTTCTTAATGTTCTTATGTTTTTATGCATTCCACCTGTAAAAAATGGGGTTTATCAGATGTGTGGTTGTTTCAGCATCCATCTCTCCTTGGATCCCTTTGGAGGACCTAGTGAAGAAATATCCTGGGGCTATGCTGGGAAGATGGAGGCCGGCAGGTGAGTAGCACCACATCACCATCAGTGTCGGATGAAGGCTGGCAGGGCCCGATTGATGACCTGCCAGTGTGGTAGCTCATCTGTTCTGCACAGTCTTTTGTCTGGAAGAAAAAGGGTGAAACGTGTGACTCTTCTAGCCTTTTCTCTTCTCTCCTTTGAGGAAGGGGTGGGGCGACACGGATTTTTCAAGGTGCCTAAACTTCCCAGCCCTTCTGAAGAGGTTTTCAAGCAGAGACTGGACGACCATCTTTCAGGTGTGTTGTAGGGCTCTCTTTTGGCTTCGCTCCTGCAGAGTGCAGGGGGTTGGACTAGATGACCTGCAAGGTCCCTTCCAGCTCTAACATTCTATGATTCTATTAAGACAGTGCATGCTCTGGAGTGACAGCTGAAAAACAAGCTCCAGGAGGTCACAGCACAATTTCTGAAGTCCTCAGGTGTCTTCAGAAGGGAACAGCCTCTTCTCTGAGGGCTCTGGAAAGATTCCCCCCTTCGTCAGCTGAGGTCAAGAATCTGAGCTTTCCTTCCAGAAAGTTGTGAAGGACAGCCCAAGACTGTGATCAGCTGCATCCTAGATGATGCTCTTTTGTTGATATTTGTGTGTGTGTGCGTGCCAGTTTAGTGTAGTGGTCAAGTGCACGGACTCTAATCTGGGAGAACCGGGTTTGATTCCCCACTCCTCCACTCGCAGCTGCTGGATGACCTTGGGCAAGCCATGGTTCTGAAAAAGAGCAGTTTCTGTCAGAGCTCTCTCAGCCCCACCTACCTCACAGGGTGTCTGTTGTGGGGAGGGGAAGGGGAAGGAGTTTGTAAGCCGCTCTGAGACGCCTTTGGGCAGTGAAGGGCGGGGTATAAATCCAATCTCTTCTCTTCTTCTTCTACCTCACTGGGTGCCTGTTGTGGGGAGGGGAAGGGGAAGGAGTTTGTAAGCCGCTCTGAGACTCCTTTGGGTAGTGAAGGGCAGGGTATAAATCCAATCTCTTCTCTTCTTCTTCTACCTCACTGGGTGCCTGTTGTGGGGAGGGGAAGGGGAAGGAGTTTGTAAGCCGCTCTGAGACTCCTTTGGGTAGTGAAGGGCGGGGTATAAATCCAATCTCTTCTCTTCTTCTTCTACCTCACTGGGTGCCTGTTGTGGGGAGGGGAAGGGGAAGGAGTTTGTAAGCCGCTCTGAGACTCCTTTGGGTAGTGAAGGGCGGGGTATAAATCCAATCTCTTCCTCTTCTTCTTCTACCTCACTGGGTGTCTGTTGTGGGGAGGGGAAGGGGAAGGAGTTTGTAAGCCACTCTGAGACTCCTTTGGGTAGTGAAGGGCGGGGTATAAATCCAATCTCTTCTCTTCTTCTTCTACCTCACCGGGTGTCTGTTGTGGGGAGGGGAAGGGAAAGGAGTTTGTAAGTCGCTCTGAGACTCCCTTGGGTAGTGAAGGGTGCGGTATAAATGCAATCTCCTCTTCTTCTCAACTGGAAGTCATGGTGACTTCTGGTGACTGACCCCTACTGGGGGGCTCGTGAGGTGGCTAAATAAAGCCTGCCTCCACCTTCTGACTGCTGGTATTCCAAGGAGGTCTCCCATCCAAGTACCAGCCAGGTCGGCCCTGCTTAGCTTCTGAGATCTGATGAGATCTGGCTTGCCTGGGCCATCCATATCAGGGCCTGGCTGAGGCTCAAGGCAAGTGTGAGGGGAGCCCTGGGGAGGCAAACAGAACCAGGGGCTGAGGCTCCATCGCCTCCGTTTCCCAACTGAGTTTCCGAGGCAGATCCGTTCTCCCCAGAAATAAAAAAAGACGATCAAAGGAATGAACGTTAACACGTTTCACTGAATAATACGAGCAGTTATTAAATAAAAAGAGAGAATTCCAAGGTGACCGAGAGAGCAGACTCCCAAGAAAGGAAGGGGGTTTCGAATACAGCCCCCACGGGTGACGTGGAAAAAATGGCGGGTTGCACGGACGCTCTACCCGTAAAATGGTGAAAACTTGAGACTGTGGGGAACTTAAATGCAGTTAGATTCAGGTGGGGGCAGCCCACGAAATCTTATACTTTGAATAAAACTGTGTTGGTCTTAAAGGGGCCACTGGACTCAAACTTTGTTCCATGGATTACTCTTGTTTTCTTGTTTAGAAAATAGATACAGAAACTGTCCACTTATATAGTAGAATCCAAACTAAACCCCCCCCCAGGAAAAGGCAGATCTTGAAAGGGGCAGGTTCAAGATCTACTTGTAGCAAATGCCCTGTTGCTCGGGGAAGGTCTGGTTCCCAAATGCCCACCCACTGAAAGATGTGGCAACAGGCCCGTGTGAATCAGCCATCATGGATTTTTTCGTATACCCTCTCCTTACTGGGGGAAAAATGGTTCTCACACACATTCCTGTGCCCCTGAGCTCAGAAAGTGTTCCACAAATGTGACAGGAGGACTTTCTTCACCCAAAGAGTGATTCACACATGGGATTCACTGCCACAGGAGGTGGTGGCAGCTACAAGCATGGACAGCTTCAAGAGGGAATTGGATAAGCATATGGAGCAGAGGTCCATCAGGGGCTATTAGCCACAAGGTATATAGATAGGAACTCTCGGTCTGGGGCAGGGGATGCACTCTATTCTTGGTGCTTGGGGGGGTCAACAGTGGGAGGGCTTCTAGTGTCCTGGCCCCACTGGTGGACCTCCTGACAGCACCTGATGTTTTTGGCCACTGTGTGACAGAGTGTTGGACTGGATGGGCCATTGGCCTGATCCAGCATGGGCTTCTCTTATGTTCTTATGGGAGGGGATGTGCCTCTGTGGAAGAGCCTCTGCTTCTCATGTGGAAAGTTGCAGTTCAACCTCCAGTTGGATGGATCAACCCTGGAGATACTGGAAGTTTTTTCCCATCTTGGGGTATGGAGCAGGTATCACTGGGGGCGTGGGGGGGGGTAATTGTGAATTTCCTGCATTGTGTTGGACCAGATCATAGAATCCTAGAGTTTGAAGGGACCTCCAGGGTCATCTATTCCAACCCCTACTCAATGCAGGAAATTCACAAATACCCCCCAGTGACCCCCCTGCTCTATGCCCAAAAGAGACCAAGGGAGAGGAACAATTTCTTCTGGACCCCAAAGTCAGGATGACCCTGGAGGTCCGTTCCAACTCCATGATTCTATGATTCCAAGTAGGAGGTCATGTGAAAGGCCTCAACCTAACATCCTGGAGAGCTGCTGCCAGTCTGAGTGGACAATACTGACCCTGATGGACCAAGGTGTTATGCACGCAGACCACCACCAGGGGTCCGCAGCTAAAGTAAGGAGCTTGGGTCCCAAACACAAAGGGACCTCAGATCATAGACTACCCAGTGTCCACTAACAGGCCATCTGGCGGGAAATTCAAACCCTCCAATGGGACCGTGGGTGTAATGGGTGGGGTGTATATAGTTGGCTCTTGCAGGGCCGGTTTTCCAGGCTTGTGTGTGAAGTACAATAAACGCATCTGAATGCAGGTCATGGTCTGAGTCTCCATGCGGCGAACCCAGTACTTTACACAAGGGTCTTGATACGTATGACACGTAGGCAGTTCTATCAAAGTGGTTCAGCTTTTAATAGTGATTCAGCAACTCAGAATAGCTCAGAACAGACAACGAACACACAGCGCAACAGGCTCTTATTTAAACTGTGTGGACTAGCATAGCCACGCCCATAGTCAGGTTAACCGCCAATCATAATTCGGAGATAACATCCAATCACTTTGCTTCCCTCCAGCACAATCGTTGTTCCCTGATTGGCCTGCTACACAGAGTAGCCAATCAGGCCTTGCCATTTAGGATACCAGTCTGGCAATGGGGATGTAATCCAAGCTCAGGACATACCAGGTCTGATTCAAGACAAAGCAGCTTCAGGTGTGTCCACTTGTGAGTGGCCAGATGATGCCAGCCTTGATTCCAGAAGCTGGGGCTTGCGTTGAAATGATCCTGGCCTCATCAGGCAGAGGCAAAAACATAGCAGTTCCATTTAGCCGCCAGGCCTGGAAGGGTCACAGCAAAGCCTGCTGGAGAGCTCCTTTCCCATTTAAAACACGCCCCCTGCCCAGACAGCCGCTGCCCCTGACGCGTTCAGCACCTCGGAGCGGCCTCATGTTTTGTGGATGAGCTAATGAGCACCTTTAGCACGGACGAGTCTCCAAAATGAAAAATCACAGAGATCGTTTGGGCCGATCATTCGTTCGGCTAAACAAAGCACGAGACACGTCCGGGCGGGATTCAAGCTCCCCGGCTAAGGAGGTTATTAATATTTACTGCTTAAATGAATAAATCATTTCCAAAGCAGCAGCTGGATTGGAGTGCCTCTGGCAGGAGAGGGAGAGTTTCCTTGTCTGACAGGGAGGCTCAACATCATTTGCGCTTAGGAAAGGCCTCCTCCTGAAAGAGCCCCTGTTGCCCCGGAGGCCAGGCCCGCCTTGGAGAGAGGATCAGTCAAACATGGGGAGAAAGCAGAGCCTCCTTTTCCTCAGACACACAACGCCAAGCATTATGGTTGATCCAGGAAATGCCCCTTCAGCTTCCAGATCCCAACCTGTTGGCAAGGACCCTGCAACCGGGCGGTGGGGAGACGGAATGCAGCAGAGAGAGGTGAGGATGGCTGAGACCAAAGAGGAGCCTTCAGGGAAGAGAGGTATAGAATAATAGAATCATAAAATGTTAGAGTTGGAAGGTACCTTGCAGGTCATCTAGTCCAACCCCCTGCACTCTGCAGGAGTATAGCCGGAAGATAGCCCTACATACCTACAACATACCCAAAAGATGGTCATCCAGCCTCCGCTTGAAAACGTCCAGCGAAGGAGCATCCACCACCTCCCGAGGCAGACTGTTCCACTGCTCAACCACTCTGACAGTTAGGAAGTTTCTCCTGATATCTAGCCAGTAACGACTCCCTTGTAATTTCCACCCATTAGATCTAGTCTTGCAATTCGGAGCAAGAGATAATAGATCTGCTCCCTCTTCTACATGACAGCCCTTCAGATATTTGAAGACTGCCACCATGTCCCCTCCAAGTCTTCTCTTTCCCAGGCTGAACATACCCAATTCTTCCAGCCTTTCCCATAAGACTTGGATTCAAACCCTCTCAACATCCTGGTTGCCCTCTTCTGGACATGCTCAGGTGCAAAGAAAAGGCAAACCTTTAACCCGGCAAACAAGAATTGGTTCTTCATTGTGGAATGGCATTCCTGTGAAGCCAAGCCAGTCCTGTCCCCAAAGCGACTCTTTGGCGGTGCACCTGGTTATTCCTGTAGGGCTGGTTGAGGAAATGCTTCCTGTCAGGTCGTGCGTGAGCCAGAAGCTGCTCTCTGCAGCCTGGCACTCCTTCCAAACACTCTGTGTCTTACCGCAGCTGCTTCTCTATGTGGCAACAATGCTCCCTGTCACTTTCCTCATTGCTACAAATGCAGAGGCAAGTACACTGGCAATGAAATTGAAATTGCTGAGTAGTTGGGTTAGAACACCCAAAGAGTGATTAACACATGGAACTCACTGCCACAGGAGGTGATGGCAGCAACAAACATGGATGGCTTTCAAGAGGGAATTGGATAAGCATATGGAGCAGAAGTCCATCAGTGGCTATTAGCCACAAGGTATAGATAGGAACTCTCAGTCTGGGGCAAGGGATGCTCTGTATTCTTGGTGCTTGGGGGGGGGGTCAACAGTGGAAGGGCTTCTCGTGTCCTGGCCCCACTGCTGGACCTCCTGATGCCACCTGTGTGACAGAGTGTTGTATTGGATGGGCCATTGGCCTGATCCAACATTGGCTTCTCTCTTATGTTCTTATGTTCTTATCCATAATTGTGATAGCACCATATTGTTATACTGCTTATAGCACTATATCGCTATAGAGCTACCACGGTTACCATTTTAGAAGCCTAAAAAACTCTCCAGCAAGGATAAACAGCAGGAGAGATGGCAGCCCACGGGCAGAAGGCCTTGGTGTGGGAAGAATCTTTGCAGGGCAGGGGCAAATATGCACCGTTCCTTACAGATGGCGTGCCGATGAAGTCGGACTGTGTTCTTTTAAAAAAGATCGAAGTAGAGCAATTTTGGGAAAGGGTGTACTGAGGTTGGGGGGGAACATGGAAACAGGATGATCCTAGCACAACGTTTCGTATATGTCCCCCTCCCCCCAAAAAAATATCTGGTTTGTAAGCCAAGGTGGGGGAAGAACCACCAACCGGAAGCAGCCCTGAACTGGACTGGTCAGCTACAGTTGCTTGCTGGGCAGCCGGCTGACCTTAACTGGAGTGGCTCTTTGGGGATGGTTTGCTCCTGGACGCTTAGCTGCTCTCTCCTGTCTTCTGCTCCACCACCAGGCTTCTCCCTGGTTCTCTATCGTGCCCCTGAATTTAGCCCTTCAGCCTGGTCAGAGGAGCGGCCCCTTGTTTGCTAGCATCTTGGGCAGGAACTGGCAGACACCTGGCAGACACTCCATGAACCTCTCTTGGTGTGTTTGATATCCAAGGGCTCCAGGAAAATTACACATTTTGGGAAAAGTTGCATTTTTTTTAAAGGGAAATAAGAGATGTGGGAGACGAGAAGTGCTTGCCCACTCCAGAACCCCTGATTAGGTATGTAGGGGTTTCGGCTGTGTTCCTGCAGAGTGCAGGGGGTTGGACTGGATGGCCTGCAAGGTCCCTTCCAACTCTAACATTCTATGATTCTATGATTTTCCAGGAGGTCTTCAGGCCCCACCTGGAGGTTGGTGTTCCCTCTAAGCTGAGTTAGTGTGAGCTGGCTCACAGTTCTTTAGCCTCCAGCTCACACATTTTTGTCTGAGCTCAGGCAGGATGGCTCCAGAGCAAACTAACTTATGCAGCAGCCAAATCGCCGGCTCACAACTTTAATGCCAGCAGCTCACAAAGTAGAATCTCTGCTCACTGGACGCCCCAGCTTAGAGGAAACATTGCCCCCGACCAACTCCGTTCAGCTCGAATTGGCCTGGCGAACGCTGCCACCGGATCCAGAGAGACACTGGAACGGGGGCGGACGGACGGACGGAGGAGGAGGAGGAGATTGGATTCATACCCCTCCCTGCACTACCCGGAGGAGTCCCAGAGCGGCTTGCAATCCCCTTTCCCTTCCCCTCCCCACAACAGACACCCTGTGAGGCAGGTGGGGCTGAGAGAGCTCTCTCTTGAGAACTGCCCTTGAGAGAACAGCTCCGAGAGAACTTATGACTGACCCAAGGTCACACCAGCAGCTGCATGTGGGGGAGGAGTGGGGAATCAAACCTGGTTCTCCCAGATTAGAGTCTGCGCTCTTAACCACTACACCAAACTGGTCCGGGGGGGGGACCCCTCTACCTAGGGTGGCCGACCTCAATGCTGGGTCTGGAGTTCTCCTGGAACTTCATCTGATCTCAACACCCAACAGAGATCAGTTCCTCTGGAGCGAAGGCCAGCTTTGGAGGGGGGGGGCTCTCCCTTGCCAAACTCTGCCCTCCCCAGGCTCTGCCTCCAAAAGTCTAAAAACATACTCAGCCTGGAGCTGGCAAACCAACCCTTGCCCCTCGCAATCCCTGGCCCAGGCATGGCTGCGCCCTTCGTAAGGGAAAGTGCAGGAGCATTCCTCTCCAGAGAGGCAGCGAAAGATATCCCACAGAAATGAATGCTATAGAAACAGAGAGCAGGAAGGGACCTCCAGGGTCATCTAGTCCAACCCCCTCCTGCACAATACAGGAAATCCACAACTACTGCCCCCCCCGCACTCCCCCTTTCAGTTCTATGATTCTATGATTCTGTTCATAATCTGTCTGGGGCTGGATGGAGGACAGCAAACTAAAACTTAATGCAGACGAGATGGAGTTAGCTTTGATCAGTGGTTTAGCAGATTTAGGGGTGCAGATTGCCTGTTTCAAAGGAGACTGCGCTCTTGTTGAAGAGGATTGGAGTTTTACTTGGGAGTTTTACTGGACTCAGCATCACTTCTAAATGGTCAGCAAGTGCTTGTGGTCTGGAGGGCTTGTGGTCCTTTTGTGGCCATTCCATAAATTGGTCCCATACAAGTTAGACTTCTGTAACAGGTGCTCTTGGGAGCTGTCTAGACAGTGTGTAGCTGCAATAAAGAAGGCCAACGCTATGCTGGGGATTATTAGGAAGGGAATTGAAAACAAATCAGCCAGTATCATCATGCCCCTGTATAAATCATTGGTGCGACCTCATTTGGAATACTGTGTAGAGTTCTGGTCACCACATCTCAAAAAGGATATTATAGCATTGGAAAACGTGCAGAGAAGGGCAACTAGAATGATAAAAGGGTTGGAACACCTTCCCTATGAAGAAAGGTTAAAACGCTTGGGGCTCTTTAGCTTGGAGAAACGACGGCTGAGAGGTGACATGATCGAGGTTTATAAGATTATGAATGGGATTGAGCAGGTTGAGAAAGAAGTACTTTTCTCCCTTTCTCACAATACAAGAACTCGTGGGCACTCCATGAAATTGCTGAGCAGTCGGGTTAGAACAGATAAAAGGAAGTAGTTCTTCACCCAAAGAGTGATTAACATATGGAATTCACTGCCACAGGAGGTGGTGGCAGCTACAAGCATGGACGGCTTGAAGAGGGAATTAGATAAACATATGGAGCAGAAGTCCATCAGTGGCTATTAGCCACAGGGTATAGATGGGAACTCTCAGTCTGGGGCAGGTGATGCACTCTATTCTTGGTGCTGGAGGGGGCAGCAGTGGAAGGGCTTCTAGTGTCCTGGCCCCACTGCTGGACCTCCTGAGGGCACCTGGTATATTTTGGCCGCTGTGTGACAGAGTGTTGGACTGGATGGGCCATTGGCCTGATTCAACATTGGCTTCTCTTATGTTCTTATGTTCTTTGGTGAGAGTTTGGAAACTTCAGCTGGTGCCCAATGCATAAGAAGGTAAGGCCATCAGAAGAGCCCTGCTGGAACAGACCAAAGGTCTATCTAGTCCAGCATCCTGTGTCACATAGCAGCCAACTGTTTGCTCTGGATAGCCAACAACAGGGCATAGAGGCCAAGGCCTCCCCTGATCAGAACATAAGAAGGTCCCTGCTAGATCTGAGCAGTGGACCATCTAGTCCAGCATCCTGCCTCACACAGGAGCCAACCAGTTTCTCTGGAGGTCCATCCACCAACAGGGCATAGAGGCCAAGGCCTCCCGTGATCAGGACATCCTGCTAGATCTGACCAGTGGACCATGTAGTCCAGCATCCTGAGAGCCAGTTTGGTGTAGTGGTTAAGTGTGCGGACTCTAATCTGGGAGAACCGGGTTTGATTCCCCACTCCTGCACCTGCACCTGGCTGGATGACCTTGGGCAAGCCATAGTTCTGTCCTTGAAAGGGCAGTTCTCGAAAGAGCTCTCTCAGCCCCACCTACCTCACAGGGTGTCTGTTATGGGGAGGGGGAGGGAAAGGAGTTTGTCAGCCGCTCTGGGACTCCTTTGGGTAGTGAAGGGTGGGGTATAAATCCAATCTCCTCTTCTTCTCTTCTTCACACAGGAGCCAACCAGTTCCTCTGGAGGTCCATCCACCAACACGGCGTAGAGGTCAAGGCCTCCCCTGTTCAGGACATGAGAAGGTATTCTTTGGAGGTTTTCAAAGACGATCAATGGCCATCTGACAGCAATGCTGATTCTGTGAACTGAGGCATATCATGAGAGGGAGGGCAGGAAGGGTGGCCTCAGTGCTGAGTTCTTGTGGCCCTTTCTTACACGCCCAGGGAAATGCTGACTGCCACTTTGGAGTCAGGAAGCCGTTTTTCTCCAGGCCACTTTGGCCAGGGATTCTGGAAGGTTTTTGCCATCTTCTGGGCATGAAACAGCAGTCACGGGGGGGGGCGGTATGGGGGGAGGTATTTGTGAATTTCCTGCATTGTGCAGTGGGTTGGACTAGATGACCCTAGTGGTCCCTTCCAACACTGAGGTTCTATGATTCTAAGACCCCTGCTAGATCTGACCAGAGGTCTATCTAGTGCAGCCTCCTGCCTCATGCAGTGGCTAACCAGTTCCTCTGGAGGACCAACAACAGGGCACAGAGGCCGAGGCCTTCCCTTGACGTTGCCTTCTTGCTCTGGGATTCAGAGGCTCAGTTCCTCTCCTTCTCCACTAATCTCTCTAATCCCCCTTTAAAGCTGTTTATTCCTGTGGCCATCACGACATCCACTGACCATGCCTCCTTGAGTGACTCCAGCTCGGAGCTGAGCCTCTTGAGGGCATTGCTTTGAGCTTCGCCCACACGCTCTCGCCATGTTAATGGGGTCGCATGTTTTGGAAGTCATCAACTCACAGGGTCACCATAAGTCAGAAACGACTTGAAGGCGCTGAACTTTCTCCACAAGGCCGTTGTGAGTTGCGTTCCGTCAGGACGAAGGAGAAAGTCTCTGCATTGGTTGCGAGGGACGTTTCAACGGGCTTTGCTTGGGGATTTTGGCAGGAAGACTTGGCATTTGAAAACAAGCCAAGGGTCATCCGGTCCAGGCCGGGCCCATCTGGAAGGCAGCCTTTCTCAGAAGGCCTCCCGGGCCGTTCAGGATCTTCCAGAAAGATTGGCTACGAACGCCGAAGAGGGGGTGGGGGTGGAGCGAGACCTTTGGCCCTCATATGCAGAAGAGGCTGCGTGGGTCAATCTGCCCGAGCCGGAGGCGGCTTCTGTTTAGAAGACAACAGACGGGGGTGGGACGGAGGCAGAGCGTCGGTCTCCAAAACAGCCCGTGGGCGGCTTAATAGATGGTTTTGTGCTGTCGAAATATTTTGCAGAGGCTCAGATCTTGCGAGATGCGTGTTTTAAGTTTCTGAGATTTTTATGATACCGCGCGATCTCCTTTGGGGTCTGGTGTGTAGGATTAAGCTTGCTTACCCACTGAGCTCATGGGAGAACCTGGCAGACTTTGTTATTGCTTCACCCACCCACACGCTTGGAAATCAGGTTGCCAGCTACAGATTAGAACATTCTTGGGGGAAGGGAGGCACAGCCTGAGGGGGGGGGTGCTTGTGAAGCGGAGGGACCTTCCACTGTCGAGTTCACCCTCTGAAGGGGACATTTCCTCTGGGAGAATCGATCGTTGTCCTCTGGAGGTCATTTGTAATTTCGCGAGAACTGCAGGCCTCACCTGGAGGTCGGCAAGCCTGCTTGGAACAGCAACCTGCACACACAGACCTAGAACAAAGGGAGGTCCCTCTCATACAGTACAGGCCTCGAGGGGGGAAACGGAAGCTAGCTCGTGAGGACTCAGTTAAAGGCATGCACTTAGCGGTGTGTAGCAGTGTGTGTGAACAAGATCTTGGAGTACAGGTGGACCGAAAGTTAAATATGAGCAGCCAGTGTGATGCAGCAACCAAAAAGGCTAATGCAATCTTGGGGTGTATCAATAGAGGCATAACAACGAGATCGCAGGATGTCATAGTCCCGCTGTACACCGCGTTGGCCAGGCCGCACCTGGAGTACCGTGTGCAGTTCTGGAGGCCCCACTTCAAAAAGGATGTGGACGGAATGGAGCGGGTGCAGAGGAGAGCGATGAGGAGGATCGGGGGCCTGGAGAGACCAAGAAGCCCTCTGAGGAAAGGCTGAGGGACTTCTTGGGAATGTTCACTCTGGAGAAGAGGAGGTTGAGGGGGGACATATGATTGCTCTCTTGAAGGATTTGAAGGGCTGCCACTTAGAGGAGGGCAGGGAGCTGTTCCTATTGACAACAGAGGAGAGGACACGAAATCATGGGTTTAAATTAAGGGTGGGAAGGTGCCTTCTGGACCTTAGGAAAAACTTTTTTACAGTAAGAGTTGTGCCACAGTGGAATCAGGTGAGCTCCCCTCCCGGGCAGTCTTGAAGCGGCATCTGGACAAACCCTGGTCAGGGATGCTCTAGGATGATCCTGCATTGAGCAGGGGGGGTTGGCCTGGATGCAGGGCCAGCTCACCCACTAGGCGAGCTAGGCGCTCGCCTAGGACACCAGCCCTGCAGGGGCGCCAAAATGCCCCCCATGAAAAGCCTCCCAGGCTGCCCAGTGCTGGCAGCCCCAGCTTTCCTGGGTGCCTCGCAGGTGTGAGGCACCCAGAAAAGCCGGCACCGCTGCTGGGAGGGAAGGGGCGGGCGTTCTAAGCCTGTCCCTCCCCCGGCTCTCCTGGGCACCTCGCAGCTGCGAGGCACCCGGGAGAGCCGCACCGCCGCCGCTGGGAGGGAAGGGGTGGGTGTCCTAAGCCCGCCCCTTCCCCGGCTCTCCCAGGCACCTCGCAGCTGCGAGGCACCCGGGAGAGCCGTGCCGCTGCCGCTGGGAGGGAAGGAGCGGGCGTTCTAAGCCCACCCCTTCCCCGGCTCTCCTGGCACTGGGCCATCTCCAGGCCCCACTGGGAGGTTGGCATCCTCGGTGGGGTGGGCGCCTCAGGCTGTCCTGCCTAGGGTGCCCAGACACCTGGGGCTGGCCTGGATGGCTTGCGGGACCCTTCCCAACTCTGTGTGATTCTACGATTCTGTGAGTCAATAAAACCAACAGGGTGGGACATGCAAGAAACAATGCAATAAGGATCTGAGTTGCAGAAGTCTGGAACCAACAAGAAATGGAAAAGATAGAAGTGGAAGCGTACCGTAAGTCTTAACTTGACACATCAAGCAGTGGCTGGACAGACACTTGCCAGGGACGCTCTAGGCTGATCCTGCATTGAGCAGGGGGGTGGGCTAGATGGCCTGTGTGGCCCCTCCCGACTCCCTGTGATATCATCGTATGATGTGAGAGACCTCAGCCTGAGACCCTGCAGGCAGCACTGGCCTTGATGGACCAGGGATCTGATCCCGTGGACGGCAGCTTCCTGTGTCTCTGGCGTGAGCGACGGAGAACAAAAATCCAGATTTTTATTTTTTTAAAAAAACAGCCTGCTGGCTCATAGCCTCTATGTAGGAGATGCCCGTGGATTGATGCAGGGGGGGATGAAGGCTCCCTGGTGCCCAAAGCAGCACTGACCAATCTCGGTGCCCCCCTCCTCCTTTCCACACTGACCCCGTCCATTTGAGTGGTTGACCTGTCTGACCAGATACTCCTTAATGGTTAATCTGCCACTGCAGAGAGGGTCATCGAAATGACTGTCACGACAACTGAATTTGGCTCCATCGTTTTACTTTTAAACACCTGCATTTTACTTTTAAACACAGCCTCGGACGCTGCACCTCGCCAACAAAAATTAGAAGATGACCCCTAGGCTGCACCGTGATCAATTTGCACAAGTTTCATCAATATTTTTTTTTTTACAAATCTTCATTCATTTCCCCCCCCCTTTCCACCCTTTCCCCAACTTTGTGGCGCCCCCTTTGGCCCTGGTGCCCTAAGCCACGTGCTCAGTCTGCTTGATGGTTAATCTGCCACTGGACTGATGCCACGGATGACGCCCAGGGATTGATGCCACACGATGGCAGATTAAGGAAAGATCTTTCACACTATTCGTGCAGCCCACCCCTGGTCCGAGCCCCCAAGCAGAGCGTAGCATTTTTCCCCCTTGAGAGCTATCAAGGGATGACTGCAGCCATCTCCTGCACCGGAGGTGGTCCGCCTCCTTTGGCGTAGGACGTCTTGCTTCAGAGCAAGGTGAGAAAGTGGTTGACTCATGGATGAAAAGCAATGAATCACCTGTGCTGTGCAGGGTGCTGGGGGGAAAATCAATGCAGATTTATTGCCAAAGTTGTGTAACCACAAAAGGTTTTGGGGCAGCGGGGCTGATCTGCTAGCCCGCCTACAGCCACTTCCTGCTCATCCACCTGCCGCATGAGTTGCGTCTCCGTTGAAGTCCCTGGTATTGGGGAGGGGGAGGGGTGTTGTTAATGGGAAAAGACCTTCCCACAAAGTCCTTCACCGCCCCAAACGCATTCTGGGGATTTCCTTCCGGCCTCCGCAGACGGTGCCAGTTCGAAGCGCACACTTAAGACAGGTTTGAAACAGGAGATGTTATTTGTCTGCAAATAAATTATACCTTTGGATAAATAATATATAAGGACTTATGTTGATTTTTAAGAACACATGGTATCATTTTTCTGCAGCGGGGTAGAATAACACCTTTACAGCTGTTCCTGTCACTTCACGAAGTTGCTGTTTTGGGAGAGCTCTCGCATTCCAGGCTGACATCTTTCTAAGGAGCCCGGGCTCGTGCGGGGAGCTGTGGATCCCGCCCGTGTTGTTCTGCCAACATTTCCGCCTTCCCACAAACGGGAAGCACAGCTCGGGACGCTAAAAGCAGCCGTGCGGTTCTTGCAGCACTGCTCCAGGTCTTTCTTGGGCAGCATGTCGTGTGCTGTCGTCTGGCAGAGGCTCACCTGTCCACCACCATCACCTATTTCTTGCATTTATTTATCTATATCCCATATCTGTCCCCACAGTCAGGGCTCAAAGTGGCTTTTAGAAGATCCCCTCCTCTGTTTCCTCACAACGACAAGCCTGTGCGGTAGGCCAGGCTCAAAGTTTGTGACAGGCTCAAGGTCACCCAGCGAGCTTCGATGGTAAACACGGGCAGACAAAAGAGAGCACTTCTCCATGCAATGCACAATTAACTTGTGGGACTTTCTGCTGAGAGCCAGTTTGGTGCCCAGTTAGTGTAGTGGTTAAGAGCAGCGGACTCTAATCTGGAGAACCGGGTTTGATTCCCCACTCCTCCACATGCAGCCAGCTGGGTGAGGTTGGGTCAGTGACAAGTTCTCTCAGAGCTGTTCTCTCAAGAGCAGTCCTTGAAAGAGCTCTCTCAGCCCCACCTACCTCACAGGGTGTTCTGGGGAGAGGAAGGGAAGAAGTTTGGAAGCCACTCTGAGACTTCGAGTGAAGGGCAGGGTATAAATCTTCCTCCTCCTCCTCCTCCTCCTCCTTGAGTTAGTAAAGGCCACTGGCTTAGGTGGCTCTATAAGACCATTCTTGCAATAGCTAGGGAGGCAGATTGATACAGTGGTTAAAGTGCCAGGCTAGATGTGGGAGGTCCAAGTTCAAATCCTGACTCTGCGGTGGAAGCTGGCCGGGAGCCCCTCAGCCAACCAGCCACACGTGCTCAGCCTGGCCTCTTTTACAGGGCTGTTGTAAGGATAACATGAAGGAAGAGGAGAGCGCTCTGTATGCGACTGGCCCAAGGTCCCCCAGCACCCTTGCAGGGCAAGGTGGGGTTTATTAGAACCTGGTTCCCCCGATTCTAGTCTGGTGCTTTAACCACCACACCAGGCTGGCTCTCTGAAGGTTGAATTCCCCCCCGCCCCCCATGACCTTGCAACCAGTGTTCCCTCCTTGCTGCGGTGTGCAGGCCCCAAATAATTAGCAGCAAGCAAAGGTCTCTAAGTGGATAGCCTAAACAATGATACATTGGCAGGCGACCAAGCAGAGAGCCCCACGGAAGGCCTCCGGAAGGCCTGAGAAGCACATTTCATTCGCAGCTATCATGCAGGAAATGGCTCCGGATCGGCTCAATGTCAGCCAAGGGGAATACAGCAGCGTGCCTATTATGACAGAGATTTTTTCACTGCTAGAAATTCTCAGCTTTCTATGACTTGCCCGATTCAAATGAAGATGCGGCAGTTTGGCCCAGAGGCTGCTGGGGTCCCCGGTGCCTGGCCGTGGGGAGTCCGTTCTTGCTTCCCCCTCGACTTGGTCCCCGGCTGCAGCCTGTCAGGGTCCTTAGTTAGTCAGCCAAACACCAGGCCTTGTTCATGGAAACAAGAATAGTATTTATTAAGCTGCAAGACTAGGTCACTAGAACAGAAGCCTTGTTAAGAATACTTTGGATACATGAAGCATTGAGATATACTCTAAAGGGGGGAAAGGGCCCCCACCATTCTACCAATGAATGAACATCGCGCGCGCGGGAACCCCAGAAGCAGTAAATAACAGTTCACCCTCCATCCCACCTTTCCCAGCCTAGCTGTTGTCTTTAGAAAGCGATAGCAGATGCACAGCCTGGCATTCAAGGCCACTCTTGGCCTGGGAGATGAGATATGGCCCGGTTGCCCAGGCAACATCGGCATCTCCCCACATTCCATCCCACCAGTCCTAAAGCATCAATCAACACCCTACAGTCCCATCCTCCCTCCCTTCTCCATCCCTTATGGCAGGGATACCTGACACAGCCGCTTCTTTCTGCACAGGCATTCCGGATAAGTCACAGACTCAGTTGCAGAACTGCGGTCTTGAGGCTGTGTGTGCAGCTGTTTTAGGTCTCATGCGCCAGACCAGAAGAGGCTGCAGCGCAACCACAACACGGCAGACCCATTCAGGGCACGGGACATCGGCTTCTTCCCACACCCTCTCCTTCCCCCCCCCAGGTGGGTCAACCGGTCGCCTTGAGCATTTTAATATGGAGACAGTGGGCTCATACACTTAAGGATAAATAAATAAGCACGTGCTTTTGTGCACCCTTCAGAGTTGGCTCAAGCGGGCCGGCAAACTCCAGCTCCTGGTCAGTCCCCTCTCCCAGGGTGATTGCCTTCGGATCCTGCCAGCTTCTCTCTGACTGAGCCCACCTGCCATGGCTGCTGCTACTAGCCCCATCTAGACTTGCCGAGAGCTGCACCTCCAGGCCCTGGTGGAGCCGGGGGTCCCACTAAGCTAGGGCTGCCAACCTCCTGGTGAGCAGCTGGATTTGGAAAACTGGTCTAAGGAGATTTGTTAAATGGTCATTGGAGCAAGTATGTATGTTCTGACAACTGGGGAGTTAGTAAATTTATCATAAATAATAGGTATGACACAGAAATATACTTTCGGATTCACAGCTAAAGAGTACCAGCTATCTGAAGAAGCAGGAAGCGAACACGACACTGAAGCCAGCCGTGCATAGCTGCTGCTCCTACAAACATGAAACTTCTGTTCTCCTGAAGCGTTTCATACAAAGGATTAGTGGACTCTATTCAGAGTTTGTCCTTTGTATTAAGTATTTTTAGATCCTAACCCTTTAAGAACTCACAAGAGTGCTTGTTGAACTTGGTAAGTATTTGAACTGTTGAAATGGATTTGTACAATACATTCTTTCTACTTCTGTTCATAATTTATCCATGGAGTGGTTTTTTTATCGATATGACCTCCTGGTGAGGGCTGGAGATCTCCTGGGATCACGACTCCATTCCCCTGGAGAAAATGGCCACTTGAAAGCTGGGCTCTATGGCATGGCACCCCATTGAAGTCTCTCCCCTCCCCAAACCCCACCCTCCTCAGGCTCCACCCCCAAAATCTCCAGGAATTTCCCAACCCGGAGCTGGCAAGCCTACGCTAAATGCATTGCTGTTGCGTCAAAGTTGGGCAGCTCCCGGCAGGTCTCCCGTTCTGGGCTAATCTCACATGCTCCACTCAGCACCCGACAGATATCCAAGGCCCCAGCCACCTGCGTCTGGCCTGGCTGATGCCACAAATTGGCCTAACCCAGCTGTGGGTGTCCTCCCAAATACCTGTGAGGGGGAATATTTCTAGCATGATCGAGAAGACATACACACTGCATTAGATCACTCTTCAGATCTCCAGATGGTCATTTTCCTTAACCTGCAATCAGCAGTGGGTGGGTAGAGTTGCCAACTACCAGGTGGGACCTGGAGATCTCCCAGGCTACAGAGGTCAGTCCCCCTGCTGCAAATGGATGCTTTGGAGGGTGGGCTCTGTGACACCACACCCTGCTGAAGTTGTTTCCCTCCCCAAATGACACCTTTCCCAGGTTCTACCCCCAAACCTCCAGGAATTTCCCAACTGAAGCTGGCAACCCATTGACAGAACATGTTAAGGGGTTAACACATATGACAGAACATGGCAATTAAAGTTTCTAAAAAGTGAGTTCTGTTGAGCTATTAGCAATTTTTAATGAGTAAAGAAACCTGAGTCTCTGTTTAGGTCAGGGTGAGAGATCGCATTTAATGTCTT
The DNA here is from genome assembly GCA_029375565.1 of Gekko gecko. NCBI lineage: Eukaryota > Metazoa > Chordata > Lepidosauria > Squamata > Gekkonidae > Gekko > Gekko gecko. Next base: position 243,336,206 of record JAPDNY010000003.1, on the reverse strand, counting down.
AACAAGTTCTACTTCGTAATAGGATTCCCAACAAGCCTCTCTGTGCTCCAGCCCCACCTCTTCCTTCCTCCCCTTCTGTGATTTTTCTTATAAGTATCTCCAAAATGATTTCCTTTTCATAGCATCCGAAGAAGAAAGTGCACTGATTCACACAAACAGGCAGCATGGTGCATTCATTTATGTTACTTACACACTGCAATCACACACATGAAATAATCCACTTTCAATCCACTTTCAATGCACTTTCCAACTGGATTTTCCTGTGTGAACTGGCAAAATCCAGTTGGAAAGTGCATTGAAAGTGGGTTATTTAGTGTGTGTGCGTGATTGCCTCCACGGTCTGCCTTCCTCACTGCGACTCAAGGTGGATTCCCCAGAGTGAGTCAATCCAATCGACAGGACGGGACATTCAGTGAACAATGGAATAGTATTTGGGCTGCAGAACAGGTCGAGAAAGAGGTCCTTTTCTCCCTTTCTCAGAATACAAGAACTCCTTGTGGGCACTCAATGAAATTGCTGAGCCATCGGGTTAGAACAGATAAAAGGAAGCACTTCTTCACCCAAAGAGTGATGAACACGTGGAACTCACTGCCACAGGAGGTGGTGGCAGCTACAAGCACGGATGGCGTCAAGAGGGAATTGGATAAGCATATGGAGCAGAGGTCCATCAGTGGCTCTTGGCCACAAGGTATAGATAGGGGGGTGCTGCGGTGGCTCAAGTGGTTAAGACACTGAACTTCAGGCTGGAAGGTCAGTCGTTCGGCAGTTTGAGACCCGAGTGCTGCATGACGGAGTGAGCTCCTGTCTTTGGTTCCAGATCCTGCCATCCTAGCAGTTCGAAAGCAAGAAATTGCAAGTAGATAAATAGGTACCACTTTGGTGGGAAGGTAACAGTGTTCTGTGTACCTTGGTGTTTAGTCATGCCGGCCACATAACCACAGAAATGTCTTTGAACAGCGCTGTCTCTTCAGCTTGGAAACGGAGATGAGCTCCGCAACCATAGAGTTGGATCTGTCTGGCTTTTGAGCAAGGGAAACCTTTTACCTTTACCTTTACTATAGATAGGGACTCTCGGTCTGGGGCAAGTGATGCTCTGTATTTGTTGTGCTTGGGAGGGGGGCAACAGTGGGAGGGCTTCTAGTGTCCTGGCCCCACTGGTGGACCTCCTGAGGGCACCTGGTATTTTTGGCCACTGTGTGACACAGAGTAGTTGGACTGGATGGGCCATTGGCCCTGATCCAATGTTGGCTTCTCTTATGTTCTTACGTCTGGGGCAGGTGATGCTCTGTATTCTTGGTACTGGGGGGGGCAACAGTGGAAGGGCTTCTGGTGTCCTGGCCCCACTGCTGGACCTCCCGAGGGCACCTGGTATTTTTGGCCACTGTATGGCACAGAGTGTTGGACTAGATGGGCCATTGGCCCTGATTCAACATGGGCTTCTCTCTGATGTTCTTATGTTCTTAACCAGAAGTCTAAAAAAATAGAACTGAAGCAAGGCGTAAGTGCCAGCATGACACAACAGATGCTGCAAAATTACGCAACAGGATCCAAACCACCGCAAGCTACGCACCGTAGTAGAGACCACAGTCCCCAGTAATTTTCCGAAGAAGAAGAAGAAGAGACCTCTTGAATAGTACAGTTTTGCAGAGTTTGAGGAAAGCCAGGAGGAGAGGGGGAGTTCTCCAGACGCCCCTCAGGCAGGCCTTTCCACAAGGTGGAGGGCCACCAGCGAGGAGGCGGGCGCAGTGCCCGGAGTCTTGGGCTGGGATCTGGGCAGGCCCAGGCTCAAATTACCCCTCCGCCAAGAATGGCCGCCGGGTGACCTTGGGCCAGTCACAATTAAAAAACAGACTGCAATTTAAAAAACAGCCCGGGAAAGAGAAGGCTTAGAGGGGACATGGTGGCAGTCTTCAAGTATTTGAAGGGCTGTCATGTAAAAGATGGAGCAGATCTCTTCTCTCTTGCTCCGGATTGCAAGACTAGGTCTAATGGGTGGAAATGACAAGGGAGTCATTACCAGCTAGATATCAGGAGAAACTTCCAAACTGTCAGAGTGGTTGAGCAGTGGAACAGCCTGCCTCGGGAGGTGGTGGATGCTCCTTCCCTGGACGTTTCCAAGCGGAGGCTGGACGATAATCTTTCGGGTATGTTGTAGGTATGTAGGGCTATCTTTCGACTATGCTCCTGCAGAGTGCAGGGGGTTGGACTAGATGACCTGCAAGATCCCTTCCAAATCTAACATTCTGTGATTCTATGTTACCGGCTAGATATCAGGAGAAACTTTCCTGACTGTCAGAGTGGCTGAGCAGTGGAACAGACTGCCTTGAGAGGTGGTGGATGCTCATTCCCTGGACGTTTTCAAGCGGAGGCTGGACGACCATCTTTCAGGGTATGTTGTAAGGTAATCTTTTGGCTTTGTTCCTGCAGAGTGCAGGGGGTTGGAGTAGATGACCTGCAAGGACCCTTCCAGTTCTAACATTCTATGATTCTATGATTCTCTCTGCTCCGCCTAACCTACCTCATAGGGTTGTTGTGGTGAGGATAGAAAAGGGGAGAGGAGAATGAGGTCATCCCCCTTGAGTCCCCATTGGGGAGAAAGGTGCGTTTGTGAGGGGGAATGAAGTCGATAGATAAAAGCTCACGACTGTCTGTTGCATCCAGCAATGCTGGGCCAAGGACTCACCATGCGGGGGGGCGATGCCGATGCTCTCGCCCCCTCTGCCCGACTGCCAGGCTGCGGCTCCCACCCTGCAGTCTTGGCACACCCGGCCGCCTCCTTCCCGGCGCTGCCTCCCCTCCATTTGGAGCTGCCCCCCCCCCCCCCGCAGATCCTTTCCAGAAGTGATTGCAATTAAAAAAAACGTGATTAACAGCAACGTTCCCCGGGCCCTCCAAGGCACTCCAAGACGCCACGAGCCCCTCTCCACTCAGAGCGGCTCCTTCAACGCGTTGTGGATAAACAAGGGAGGATTTCACCTGTTTCCACCACCCAAAAAAACCCCTAGCAGGGAGCCAAAGAACTAAGGGGCTTCCGTACCCAGGAATGCTCCCTCTAAGCTGTGGAGTCTGGTGAGCAAAAATTCCGCTTTGTGAGCGAGAGATTTGGATGTTGTATGAATGAGTTTGCTCCGAAGCCCCATCCTTCCTGAGCGAAGGCAAAAACGTGTGAGCCGGAGGCTAAAAAACTGTGAGCTAGCTCACACTAACTCAGCTTAGAGGGAACACTGATACCCAGCAAATAAAGTTTTACTCTCAGGACTCTTTCCCCACCCCAGATGGACATATTTACTGGGCGTATTTTCTTGACTCCAGATTGGCTGATGCTCCCTGAGGGGCTCGGAAAGAGAGGCCAGAGCTGGCTCTCGATCCGGTGTAGCAGCACATTACTGTGCAATTCGTCTCGCATGCCAGGAGAAATCTGAGCTCGGGGGAGGGCAGGGCCTTCTCGCCACCAAACCCCGTGGGTTGCAAGCTGGCCAGGAGCGCCTCTGCAAGGAGATCAATACAGCGGGGGGGCTGGAAGCTGTTCCTGACTGACAGCTGGGCTGCCACCATCGATGCGGCCTGTCCAGGCCTCTCACGTCATCTGGGTCTCACCCGCTCCCAGAACCCTCCAGGGGATTTCAAGGCACAAGCATGTCAGCAAAGGTCTCCTGAGAGGAGAAAGGCTGCAGAAACAGCGGCTCAGAATCCACTTCAGAAGCTCAAGCGTCCACCAAAGGAAATGAGGGACCAGAAACACTGGCCTGTGTACAGTTCTGGTCGCCACATCTCAAAAAGGATATTATGGCATTGGAAAAAGTGCAGAGAAGGGCAACTAGAATGATACAAGGGTTGGAACACCTTCCCTATGAAGAAAGGTTAAAACGCTTGGGGCTCTTCAGCTTGGAGAAACGACGGCTGAGGGGTGACATGATCGAGGTTTATAAGATTATGAATGGGATAGAGCAGGTTGAGAAAGAAGTACTTTTCTCCCTTTCTCACAATACAAGAACTCGTGGGCACTCCATGAAACTGCTGAGCAGTCGGGTTAGAACAGATAAAAGGAAGTACTTCTTCACCCAAAGAGTGATTAACAACTGGAATTCACTGCCACAGGAGGTGGTGGCAGCTACAAGCATGGACAGCTTCAAGAGGGAATTAGATAAACATCAGGAGCAGAAGTCCATCAGTGGCTATTAGCCACAGGGTATAGATGGGAACTCTCAGTCTGGGGCAGGTGATGCACTCTGTTCTTGGTGCTGGAGGGGGCAGCAGTGGGAGGGCTTCTGGTGTCCTCCTGGCCCCACTGCTGGACCTCCTGATGGCCCCTGGTATATTTTGGCCGCTGTGTGACAACAGAGTGTTGGACTAGATGGGCCATTGGCCTGATTCAACATTGGCTTCTCTTGTGTTCTTATACAGTAGGGTAGACAACCTGATGGGAGCTTGGGGGGCCGGGACATGGGGAGGGGACAGCATCCCTACGTGCCACGAGGTCACTTCCAAGAAAAACTGGAGGTGACATCGTGTCGCTCTAGAAATCACCCAGAACTCTAGGGTAAAGCCACAGTGGAAGATCTGGCAACCAGTGAACCCTCCAAGCCAGGGGTGTCGAACTCATTGGTGACGAGGGCCGGATCTGACAGGAAGGAGACCTTGTCGGGCCGGGCCCACGTGTGTCATCAAATGAAATGCCAGGTAGCGGAGATATAAACTTTATAAAGGACACAAACACAAACGAGTGTTTTTTTAACTTAAAATAAAATCATGCTTAAGACATGAGCACCCTTGCAATATTCTGTTTATTTAACAGTGTCTGATAACTGACACCTCTTGCTCTGGATTATTGCATCCAAATGTCTGTGGCTGAGTTCAGACTGGCAGTTTCAAGCGGGAGCCAGCCATGGCAAAAAAAGCCCCAGAACAAACTGTTCTGGATTTTCCCGGTCACACTTCACAGACTGATGCGGGAGCATACTGGAAGGAGGCGTGCGGGAGCGTTCAGACTGCTGGCCCGGAGGCTGTAAACGGTGGCTGCAAACGGCTTTCTCCTGGTAATTCGCCTATGTGCACATAAGCACATCTGACCGATTTGGGGAGGATCCCGTTGCACCGGCACCACATTGGGTGGTACAGCGGAGCACAGCCAATCATATCGCTACTGCCTTATGTGCAACGCGGATTGCTCCCGGCTTTTCGGGTTGGCGTTCACACTTCCGGGAAGCAGAATGAAGCAGGATAAAGGCACTCTCTGGGATTTGCAACCACTTTCAACAGGTATCTTTTAAATATGGGAGCGAAGCGGAACAGCACGGGCTGCCTATGGGTGGGGAATGCCGGGCAGATGTGCCTGTGTGAAGGCCCCCTTTAATCCACTTGGGAAACGAGGCTGAACTGTGGCTATAGCGGGGCAAACGGCCAGTCTGAACTCAGCCTGTGCTGTTGCAATCCTGAGTGGGCTGTTCAGGGGTGTATCTGTCAGCTGCAAACCTACGATGACGCAGCAGCAGCAGCAGCAGAACTGGAAGAAGGAGCAGAAGACGGCCAGTTCCACTGTGGGCCTGAGAGAAGACCTCCGGGGGCCTGATCCAGACCCTGGGCCACATGTTTGACACCCCTGTTCTAAGCTGTGGAGTCTTGCGAGCAAAAATTCTACTTTGTGGGCTACCGGCACTAAAATTATGAGTGAGCAATCTGATTACTGTATGAATTATGACAGGCCCCTTGCGGCTCGCCAGTTGGGGTCCCAGGCTGTGCCCTGCTGGCAGCCACCCAGGCTTGCTGCTCCTCCAAGAGGTGCTGGGAGAATTTTTTTAAAAAGTGGCATGAGTGCTGTTCCATCAATTTGGGGAAAACCCTAGAAGTGACATAGAGTAGCACTAGGAATTGTTCTTTACTTAAGACTGCCAGGTCCCCGGGGGGGGGAGGCAGGGGTTTTCCCACCAAAAGGGCTCCCAACACACCGGTCCGGATCAGGCCAGTGGGAGAACCCCACCCCCTAAAAGTGCCCAGTTCAGGCCGATGTGCCCAGCTCCACGACATCACCTGGAAGTGACGTCATCACATTGGGCACATCGCCGGCCGGGTGACATCATCACGCCACACATGCGCTTCACACATGCGTGAATCTCCCGGAGCAGAACCGACTCTCCCCCGCTGCGCCAAGTAAGTCACTTGGCAACCCTATCTTTACCCCAGGTTGACTGATGCTTCCCTGCAGGGCGAGGAGAGAAACGCAGTACTGTGTGATCAGTCTCACACGCTGGATTCTTAGAGCAACCCGACATCCCTTCCTGGTCTCCCCCAGAAGTGACATCGCTCAGGTTGTCAGCTCTGGCATGGGAAATTCTGGGAGATTTGAGGGTGGGCCCTGGAGAGGGTGGACCTCAGCAGGGAACGAGGCCGTGGGATCCACCCTCCAAAGCAGCCGTTTTCCCCAGGGAAACTGGTCGGGGTCCACTGGAGATCCATTGTAATCCCAGGAGAACTCCAGGCCCCCGTCTGGTGGCTGGCAACCCTGGATAGCAGTGCACACAATGTTGCAGGGTGGGGGCTCCATGCCCCTGCCCCCAAAGTTCCTGCGGGTTGGCCAGGACAGCCCGGAAACCCTACAGCTGGTTTGAAAAGAAGGCATTCGGAGGATTGCAGCTCAATTAGAAGAAGTGCTCCAAACTGAAAAATACTGAGACTGATGCGTCAGGAGAGTGAAATCAGCTCAGACTTTTATTTCAGATCAGGAACAAGACAACTTTAGCTGGCTCACAGGCCAGCTTATATTCCATGAAAACCCCACCCCAAAACACACCCTTACACAAATCATAGGCTATTTACAGTGCCCGAGAGTTCCATAGGCTCTTGGCTGGGAGCCTAGCCCTCTGATAGGTGCGGGCTAGGATCCGCTTAGTCCATTGTTAGTTGGAGCGAAGCTCCTAGGTTAGCGAGAGCCCCTGGGTGCCACGCGGTCAGGGCTGAGTACATTACACAAACATGACAACATTTGCGGAGACGGCGGGCTCTCCGGTGCCCTTCAGAAAGGGCGCTCGGAACAAAGGCAGAACCCAGCCAACAGACCCCAGGAGCACAAATCCAAACAGCCTGTCCAAAACAAGAACTTCAAGAAGTTCTGCTGCTTCCCCTGTGGGATCTCCTGCCATCTTCAATGGTTTGGCTCCTGCCGCGACGCTGGATGTTTCATTTCCCTGCACAGAAATTAGCGGTTTCCTCCATTAAGCTCTGGACCTTTTCTCTCCTGCTGCAAGCCGGGCTGATGTGGGGGTGGGGGTGGGAAGGGGGGATCCTGCAGTGGGCCAGGCAGGAACCATTTCACCCACTGCTCTGTGGCAGAATTAATTGGCTGGGATAAAAGGAGAATCACCCATTGGCTGGGATAAAAGGAGAATCACATCTGCTTTGTTGGTAGAAGGGATGGACCAGCTGTGGGATTCAATGAGAGCTGCCAACTCTGGGTTGGGAAATTCCTGGAGATTTGGGGGTATTGCCTGGGGAGGTCAGGGTTTGGAGAGGAGAGAGAAGAAAGGAGGCTGACGCTCATGAACAAGGAATGAATAAGGAGCTGGGGAAGAAGGAGAGGAGGAGGAGGAAGGAGGAGAAGGAGGAGGAAGAAAGAGAAAGAGGAAGAGGAGGAGGACAAGAAGGAGCAGAAGGAGGAGGAGGAGGAAGAGGAGAGGAGGAAGAGGAGGAGGAGAAGGAAGAAGAGGAGGAGGAGGAGAAGGAAAAGGAGGAGGAGGAGGAGGAAGAATAGGAGGAGGAGGAGGAGGAGGAGGAGGAGGAAGAAGAGGAGGAGGAGAAGAAGGAGGAGGAAGGAGGAGGAGGAGGAAGAAGAGGAGGAGGAGAAGGAGGAGAATGAGAAGGAGAAGGAGGAGGAAGAGGACAAAGAGGAGGAGGAAGAGGAGGAGGAGGAGGAGGAGCAAGAAGAGGAGGAGTGGGTTTTGAGCCCATTTTTCTCTACTTCAAGGAGTCTCAAACTGGCTCACAATCACCTTTCCTGTTCTCTCCCCACAGCAGGCACCTTGTGAGGTCGGAGGGCCTGAGAGAGAACTTCTGAGAGAACTGTGCCTGGCACAAGGTCACCCAGCAGGCTCCTGATGGAGGAGGAGGAGGAGAGGGGAATGAAACCCGGCTCTCCAGATTACAGCCCGCTGCCCTTAGCCCCCGCACCATGCTGGAGAGACCTGAGCGGGGTCTCATGCCATAGACTCCGCCCTGCAAAGAAGCCTTTCCCTCCAGGGGAACAGATCTCTGTGGTCTGAAGGGAGGGCTGCCAACCTCCAGGTGAAGGCTGGGGATCTCCTGGCATTGCAACGAATCTCCAGGCCACAGGGATCAGCCCCCCAGGGGGAAAGAGGGCGGGCCTTACAGCATCACTCCCCTGCTGAGGGCCCTCCCCTCTGCAAACGCCACCATCCTCACAGCTCTTCGGGCATCGTCCCAGTCGAGAGCTGGGGGGGAATTTACAGCTCATCTCTGGACTGCAGGGATCAGTTCCCCTTTAGGGAATGGAGCTCTGGGCGGGGGGGACTCACCCTGTGGCATTCTACCTTGCCGAGGTCCCTCCCCTCCCCAGACCCCGTCCTCCTCAGGCTCCACCCCCCCCCCCAAATTTCCAGAAAGGTCCCCACCCAGAGTGGGTAACCTTATTCCAGCCCTTTTCAGCCTGCGCTTTAGGACTCAGGGGTCTCAACCGGCAACAATCCTGTATTTTTCCCCTTGTGTTCCACGCTAGGCATCGAGTTGAGTCGGCCAGATGTTTGGGGTGGGTGGGCTTGCAAGTTTTTTTCATGGAGGTCCCTGGACAAGACCGCCCTCCTCCCCAGCACCCCCTAGCAAAACGCTGCCTGGCTTTCTGCCCTGAGCCATCCAACCTTGCCCCTGTTTCCAACGCACTTGGCTCGGGCCCTGGCTGGCAAGTTTTCAAGCACTGAAGTGTTTTCAAGTGGAGGCTGGACGACCATCTTTTGGGTATGTTGTAGGGCTATCTTTCGGCTGTGCTCCTGCAGAGTGCAGGGGGTTGGACTAGATTACCTGCAAGTCTTAACTTTCTATGATCCTATGATTCTAAGTTCACTCTAGCTTCCTTTCCCAGCCTCAGATGCAGCTGCTTCAGACTTTAAACTGGATTTGGGGCTGGGGGGTTCCAAAGACGGGCCTCTAGCCCACCCACCAGTCCTTCCAAGGTAGAGTGCAGAGACCACCTGGCACTGCCCCAAAGGATGCTGTCTGCTCTGTGCTGCCCCCTGCAGGCCTTCAACTACAGGCAGGAGACTAAATTGCCCCTGGGTTGTGCCCGTGATGAAGGAGGAGGAGGAGGAGAGGAGGAGGAAGAAGGAGGAGGAGGAGGAAAGCAACAGCAGATTGGATTTATACCCCACCCTTCACTCAGAGTCTCAGAGCAGCTCACAAACTCCTTTCCCTTCCCCTCCCCACAACAGACACCCTGTGAGGTAGGCGGGGCTGAGAGAGCTCTGACAGAAATGGCTCTTTCTCAGGAACCGCTCTTATCAGAACTATGGCTTGCCCAAGGTCATCCAGCAGCTGCAAGTGATGAGTTACTTACCAGCCTCCAGGTGGGTCCCAGAGTTCTCCTGGAATTACAGCAGGTTTCCAGATTCCAGAGACCAGCTCCTCCGGAGAAAACGGCTGCTTTGGAGGGCGGACTCTATGGTACCATGCCCCACTGAGGTCCCTGTCTTCCCCGGCTCCACCCCCAAATCTCCAGGAATTCCCCAGCCCCGACCTGGCACCCCTATGAAGTCTCAGAGCCTCCTCTGTGCAGTAGCGGTGGCGGCAGCAGCAGCAGCAGCAGCGAATGGCCCATTTATATGCTAAATTGATTTCCATGGTTAATTTTATTGCTGTTTGTCACCGATAAGCAGATGCCGTATACAAGCACAGGACCGCTTTCTTGGCAAGGAGTAATTTGGAGTTTTACTAGACGTTATATTGTACACTGCAAAGTCACGGACTCCCTTGGGCTGATCCAAAATGGTTCTTAAATCATAGTGGAATAACAGCTCTCTCCCCCCCCCTCCCCGCCACCACCTCCCTCCAAAGATAAGCCAGCACAAAAGAATGAGATTTTTGTTTTTAATGGGCAGCGAGATGTGAATAACCCAGTGCCGGCGGGGGACCTGGCTTCTGCGGAGGCAGGAGAGTGGGGAGACTGTAAATCGGGAGAGGCGGAGAGATTGTCTGTCCTGGCTTCACCACCACCACCCCCATTGCTCCCTTTCAGCATCTGCTCAGCTGGGCCCTTCTCCAGGTCACCCTACAACTCCCGGCAGGACATCATCCGGCCACGGTGATCCATGCTCTGAAGACACCACGCTCTGAATGGCTGGAGTGCACTCTGTGTGGGGCTGCTGTTAAAAACCGGCATGGGAAATTTAATCAATCCAAAATCTGGCCACCAGGCTGTTATCAGAGTGACAGGGATTGCTAAAACATCATAGAATCATAGAATGTTAGAGCTGAAAGGGACCTTGCAGGTCATCTAGTCCAACCCCCTGCACTCTGCAGGAGCAGAGCCAAAAGATAGCCCTACAAGATACCCAAAAGATGGTTGTCCAGCCTCCACTTGAAAACATCCAGGGAAGGAGCATCCACCACCTCCCGAGGCAGTCTGTCCCACTGCTCAACCACTGTTACAGTTAGGAAGTTTCTCCTGATATTTAGCCAGTATCGACTTCCTTGTAATTTCCACCCATTAAATCTAGTCTTGCAATCCGGAGCAAGAGAGAATAGATCTGCTCCATCTTCTACAGGACAGCCCTTCATATACTTGAAGACTAGCATCAAGTCCCCTCTAAGCCTTCTCCCTCCCAGGCTAAACATACCCAACTCTTTCAGCCTTTCCTCGTAAGACTTGGATCCTCCTCTGCCTGTTTCTGGGTGCCATTCAAAGTGCATGTTCTGACCTAGAAGGCCCTCACTGGCTTGGGGCCTGGGTTCCTGAAGAACCACCTCCTCATGCACTATCCAGCCCACCACTGAAGATCTGCCTCTCGAGCTCTGTTCTCTGTGGCTCCGCCCTCAGAGGCGAGGCAGGGGGCAACTAGAGACAGGGCCCTTTCGGTGGTGGCACGGCCCTTTGGAACGTCCTCTCCCTTCAGGCTCGCCTGGTGGCTATTTTAATTTCTTTTACACACCAGTCTAAAATATATATTTCTTTCCAAGCTTCTAATTAGGTTTTTATCTTATCCACCACTCTGCTTCCACTTGTGTCCAACAGCTTTTTTTCCTACCTCTGTTTCTAACTCTAAGCCGCCTCGAGCAGGACTCTGAGGTGCAGCACAGAAATATTCTAAAGAAATAATTAACCCACAGTTGCAGAACAGGAGAGAGGGGAGGTTCATGCAGGGAACATATGAACATAAGAGGAGCCGTGTAGGATCAGGCCAGTGGCCCATCCAGTCCAACACTCTGTGTCACACAGTGGGCGAAAACCCAGGGGCCATCATCTGGAGGTCCACCAGTGAGGCCAGAACTCCTGAAGCCCTCCCACTGTGACCCCCAAGCCCCAAGAAGACAGAGCATCCCTGCCCCAGACTGAGAGTTCCATCTAGACCTTGTGGCTAATACCCGCTGATAGACCTCTGCTCCAGATGTTTCTCCAGTCCCCTCTTGAAGCTGTCCATGCTTGTAGCTGCCACCACCTCCTGTGACAGTGAATCCCACATGTTAATGACTCTTTGGGTGAAGAAGGACTTCCTTTTATCTGTTTGAAACCTACTGCTCATCAATGTCATTGAGTGCCCATGAGAAAAGGACTTCTTCCTCTACTTCCTCTATCCCATGCTTAATTTTGTAAACCTCTGTCACCTCTCAGTTGTTGTTGTTGTTGTTTAAGAGAAGCCCATGCTGGATCAGTCCAATGGCCCATCTAGTCCAACACTCTGTCACACAGTGGCCAAAAATACCAGATGCCATCAGGAGGTCCAGCAGTGGGGCCAGGACACTAGAAGGCCCTCCCACTGTTGCTTCCCCCAAGCACCAAGGATACAGAGCATCCCTTGCCCCAGCCTGAGAGTTCCTATCTATACCTTGTGGCTAATAGCCACTGATGGACTTCTGCTCCATATGTTTATCTACTTCCCTCTAGAAACTGTCCATGCTCGTAGCTGCCACCACCTCCTGTGGCAGTGAATTCCATGTGTTAATCACTCTTTGGGTGAAGAAGGACTTCCTTTTATCCATTCTAACCTGACTGCTCAGCAATTTAATTGAGTGCCCACGAGTTCTTGTATGGTCAGAAAGGGAGAAAAGTACTGTCATTTCCCCAAGCTAAAGAGCCATAACCTCTTTAACCTTTCTTCATAGGGAAAGTGTTCCATGCTGTTAATCATTTTAGTTGCCCTTTTTTGTATCTTTTCCAGTGCTATAATACCTTTTTTGGGGGTGCGGTGACCCTAACTGTACACAGTATTGCAAATAGGGCTGCACCATAGTTCCATGCAGGGACATCATGATACTCACTGATTTGCTTTCAGTTCCCATCCTAATAATCCCCAGCAGAGCATTTGCCTTTTTTTATTGCAGTCACACGCTGAGTGGACATTTTCAGTGAGTTATCTACCATGACTCCAAGCTTTCTCTCCTGGTCAGTTACCACCAGTTCAGACCCCATCAATGTGTATTTATAGGTGGGATTTTGGGCTCCAATATACATTCCTTCCCACTTGCCCACATTGAACCTAATTTGCCACATTGACGCCCCCTCGTCCAGCCTCAACTGATCCCTTTGGAGCACCTCACAGCCCTCCCTGGTTTTCACCGCCTCTAACAACTTCGTGTCATCCACAAATTTAGCCACTCCACTGCTCACTCCCAGCTCCAGATCATTAATGAACAAGTTAAAGTGCGCCAGACCCAGTACTGATCCCTGCGGGACCCCACTACTTACCACCTTCCACTGTGAAAACTGACCATTTATACTCACTCTCTGATTCCTGCTAATTGTTGTTGTTGTTCAGTCGCACAGTCGAGTCCGACTCTTTGCGACCCCATGGACCAGATCACGCCAGGCCCTCCTGTCTTCCGCTGTCCGCTGAAGTTTGCGCAATTTCATTCCTGCTAATTAACCAGTTTTTAATCCACAAGAGGGCTTGTCCACTTATCCCATGACTGCTGAGTTTACTTAGGAGCCTTTGATGAGGAACTTAATCAAAAGCTTTCTGGAAGTCAAGGTAAACAACATCTATTGGGTCCCCCTTGTCCACATGTTTGTTCACTCCCTCAAAAAACACTAACAGATTAGTAAGTCAAGATCTTCCCTTACAGAACCCATGCTGAGTCTGCCTCAATAGTTTTTGTTCATCAATGTGCCTACTAATTCTTTCCTTAATAACAGTTTCCACAAACTTATCCAGTATCGATGTCAGACTGACTGGCCTGTAATTTCCCGGATCTTCCCTGGAGCCCTTTTTTAAAGATGGGAGTTATATTACCTACCTTCCAGTCCTTGGAAATGGAAGAGAATTTTAGTGATAGATTACATATTTTTGTCAGAAGATCCACAAGTTCACATTTGAGTTCTTTCCAAACTCTCAGATGAATGCCATCTGGGCCTGGTTATTTGTCCATTTTTAATTTGTCTGTCAGTTGTAGGACCTCCTCTCCCATCACCTCAATCCGACTCAGGTCTTTCAAAACAAATTTCTCAGTGATGCTGTTCAGCATTTGAACTTACCTTGTTCAACACTGACAGTACGACTGTGAGCTGATCGGGGATATGTTTGGATTGCATGAAGCAACTGAAACAACCGCTGAGTAAGTTTGCAGCAGCCTGTTGGTCAGGAGCCAACTCACGACTGGGGGGAAATCAGCTGGAATCGAGTTCCGATTCACTCACCCACCACACACAGCAAAGCAGCTGCGCCGAGTGAGAGGAAGAAGAGAAAGAGGTCCTTTCTCTTCCTTCCCTGCCAAGCTAGGCTGTGACAAAAGCAATGTTCCCAGGCTCCCCATTGCAAAATAGAGAGAGAAAGAAGAGGAAGCCCATTTCTCTCCCTTCTCCTCCAAGCTGAGCAAGGGCAGAAACGATGCTCCTGAACTCCCCTTTGCAAAAGGGAGAAGAGAAATAGCCCATTTTTCTCTCTTTTTTTTCCCTGCAGCCCAAGCTGACAGCAAAATCTCCACTGAAGGGAGACTGAAGAACCTGACTTGCAACAGATCGGCTAGGAGATGGTTCCTGATCACCCACCCACCCCGCAAACTCCCTCCCCCCACTGCAATGGGTATAGAGCAAAATTTTTCCATCAAAAGCCGACTCCCAGCTGATCCCTCCTCGGATGGGGTTTGGCTTCTGATGCCTGCAAGCAGCATGTTGATGCCAATGTACACAAACTGGTTGTGAACAGCTAAACAGCCAGAAGTCAACTGGCTGCCTGAACACCACCTGCGAGCAGGAAATGAGCCCAACTGGCAGGTGTTTGAACATCCCTACCATCATGGGACTATTCCCAAAACAGGAAGAGGGAGGAAGCCCCCCCCGGAATCCCAAGACATCACCTACTGAGCAGTGGGAGCAGGTGGGTGTTCTGTAGCCCACTAGCCCCCACTGAAATCAGTCAAGTGTGTGTCCTAAAGAGCTGCTGACTTATGGTATGGAATAAAGAAGCAGAGAAACAGGAATGACCAAAGAAGCAGAAACGAACACACACACCTCTCAAGTAAACTCTTATGGCCTTAAGATGCCATGACTGCAGGAAATTTCCCTCCAGAACTTTTGGCCTCAAGCTGTTAGAAGGGAGGGGAAAATGCATTTGCGTGCGTATTGAAAGAAGGTCGATCAAAGCAAGAACTGATAAGCAGAGAGTAGCCTGATTTCCTGGGTGCACCAAGAATGCCTTGATCAAGAGGCCTTTGAAATTCCTCACACCTTTCCGGCCTTCATTCCATGACCCAGTTTGGCAGGATAAATAGCCACAAGCCTGAACTCTCCCTAGAAGCTAAAATGACTAAACCGAAGCCATTGTGATTTGGTCACATGATCAGAAGATGAGACCCACTGGGGGAGGGAAGACCCTCAAGCTTGGAGAAGTCAAAGGCAGCAAGAAAAGAGGCAGACCCAACAGGAGACGGAGGGACACCGTCAAGGAAGCCCCGCGAAGACCCTCCGTTGGCAAGACCGGAGCAAGGCAGGTTATCTACAAGATGTTTTGGAGGTCATTCATTCATAAGGTCATCAGAAGCCACTTGACAGAACTTCACACACACACACATATAGAGATGATGATGATGAAGATGATGATGATGATTTGTAAATGAAATTCCTGGATGATACAACCCTAAACCCAGGAAGGAACCGTGTGCCCATCATTTGACTACTGTCAGCAGAGTCATCTCAATATTCTCCCCTCTCCTGGGTACATTCCCTACGTAGAGTCAAGGGGCCCTTACACCACAGGTTGGTTACACGGTCCTATCACGGCCTGGATCCTAAATTTGCACCAATAGGCTGCCAGACCCAAAGATGCACCAATCAGAGCACAGCCCAAAGGTCACCAGTTGGTCCGATGTCGGCATGGATCCTAGTTCTGCACCAGCATAGGCCAACAGCAGACTTTCTCCCTTAGCACAAAGGCAAATTTAGGGGGACCTCTAGCCCCCTCACTGCATTTTTCTAACTTGTTCTCCTTCCGAAACACCTCCCACATTCCGTTATCACAAGAAGAAGAGGAGGAGGAGGAGGAGGAGGAGGAGATTAGATTTATACCCCATCCTTCACTCAGAGTCTCAGAGTGGCTTACAAACTCCCTTCCCTTCCCCTCCCCACAACAGACACCCTGTGAGGCAGGTGGGGCTGAGAGAGCTCTGACAGAAACTGCTCTTTTTCAAGAACAGCTCTGAAAGAACTTGTGACTGGCCCAAAGTTACACCAGCAACTGCAAGTGGAGGAGTGGGGAATCAAACCCAGTTCCCCCAGATTAGAATCCACGCACTTAACCACTGCGCCAAACCGCACACTTAACCACTCCACCAAATAAAACCACTGTGACCTTCTCCTCCCAGACAGGAAGAGCCTGATTCTTCTCTCATAAGATAACATAAGAGAAGCCAATGCTGAATCAGGCCAATGGCCCATCTAGTCCAACACTCTGTCACACAGCAGCCAAAATATACCAGGGGCCATCAGGAGGTCCAGCAGTGGGGCCAGGGCACTAGAAGCCCTCCCACTGCTGCCCCCTCCAGCACCAAGAATAGAGTGCATCACCTGCCCCAGACTGAGAGTTCCCATCCATACCCTGTGGCTAATAGCCACTGGTGGACTTCTGCTCCATATGTTTATCTAATTCCCTCTTGAAACTGTCCATGCTTGTAGCTGCCACCACCTCCTGTGGCCGTGAATTCCATCTGTTAATCACTCTTTGGGTGAAGAAGGACTTCCTTTTATCTGCTCTATCCCGACTGCTCAGCAATTTCATGGAGTGCCCAGTTGTATTGTGAGAAAGGAAGAAAAGAACTTCTTTCTCAACCTGCTCAATCCCATACATAATCTTATAAACCTCAATCATGTCACCCCTCAGCCGTCGTGTCTCCAAGCTAAAGAGTCCCAAGCATTTTAACCTTTTATCCTTTCTTCATTGGGAAGGTGTTCTCCTATTCCGTTTCCCTTCCCGAGATTAACCCTTCACATCCCGCTTGCCCGTTTATCTTCTTTTGGCATCTCCGTATCCCCATCCACCACTGCCCTGTCTTCCCACCTGCCCGCTGTTCATCTCCGTTGCATCCTGGGTAAGGGCCCCTTTCCCTTCTGCCCAAAGTCCCATCCTGGTCTCCGCCCAGACAACCCCCTCACCTGGCCCCAAGGGGAAGGGACATAATTTAGATCTGGGGTTGCCAGCCTCCAGGTGGCACCTGGAGATCTCCCACTATGACACTTGATCTCCAGACAACAAAGATCAGCTCCCCCTGGAGCAAACGGCTGCTGTGGAGGGTGGGCAGTGTGGCATCGTACCCCATTAAGCTCCATCCCCTCCCCCAAATCTCCAGGAATTTACCTACCCACAGTGAGCCAACGGCATTAAAGTTGTGAGCGAGCGGTTTGGCCGCTGCATAAACTAGTTTGCCCTGGAGCCATCCTTCCTGAGCTAAGACAAAAATATGTGAGCCGGAGGCTAAAAAACGGTGAGCTCGCTCACACTGACTCGGCGTAGAGGGAACACTGCGTACCCCACTAGCTTTGTGCAAAGTCACTGGTTTTTATTGGTTTTCAGGATACAAGTGCTTGTTCTTTGCTTTCTGTACTTTTTTGCCGGTCCTTTGCTGGTCAAGTGAATGTCTGCCTCTCACCTTTACTCCACCTGAAATCTATTGTGCCAAACGGGGACTGGTGCATGCAGTTGTCAGGCTCCTTAGTCAGGTCACACAATGCAGGGCTTCAGTAGAAGAATCTCTTTATTGGTGAATAATAACTAGAGACACGTGTACAGCTTGTGTCAGGAATGCCTGGTACAGCAGGGCTCCCTAAATTATAGTGGAATCAAACAACCCCATAACCGAGCTGAAGCCAATGAGTATAGTTTGCACGCGCGGGCAAAGCAAGTGGGCAAAGCAGGCAAAACAATCTAGAAGCCGTTGATTCCCAGCAGAGGAGTCCTGCAGCTGGAGACACTACAAGGTCAGGAAGATGATAACATGCAGAAAGTAGAATAGTCATGGTCAGAGGCTGGTAGACTGAGAGTCCTCCCCTCGCATTCCAAGCCCATGACCAGGGCTACCTGACAACAGCGAACGGAAGCCTTCCTTCTGGCCCCTGGATCGGTATCTTGGCTGCAGGGGATGCCCTGGTGAGACTCCCTTTTAATGATGACTGCTTTCGGTAGCCAGGGGCAGGGGTCCTCTGCTCTCGCCGTTTTTATTGCCATGTGAAGTTACCGGCCTGGCCTACTTTCACCTTTGCAAAGCGAGAAGTACAAACAATCCCTGGTGAGAAATGAAACTCTGGGAGGGCAGGTGACACAGACTTACTCCAATATTATGCTGGGCAAACCTGGATTTCCTACTAGGGATGCTCAAGGGAGACGCTCTGCCCATCTCGGCTTCCTAACACCGATACCTGCAAACAGGTATCTGTTGCGCTCAGACTTTACCTTTTTGGTCCGGGTGTCAAGATGAATGGTGTGAAGTCTGGCTGCTGAGAGACACCATGGGGGCCCCCGACAAAAATTCCACTCCCTCCCCCGGATGACTCCTACCTGAACCATGTGTCTAATTTTCTAAATTTATATTTATATTGGAGAAATGGTAGCTGAGGGGTGACATGATTGAGGTTTATAAGACTATGCATGGGATAGAGCAGATCCAGAAAGAGGTACTTTTCTCCCTTTCTCACAATACAGGAACTCATGGGCACTCCGTGAAATTGCTGAGCGGTCGGGTTAGAACAGATAAAAGGAAGTCCTTCTTCACCCAAAGAGTGATTAACATATGGAATTCACTGCCACAGGAGATGGTGGCAGCTACAAGCATGGACAGTTTCAAGAGGGAATTAGATAAACATATGGAGCAGAAGTCCATCAGTGGCTATTAGCCACAAGGTATAGATAGGAACTCTGGGGCAAGGGATGTTCTGTATTCTGGGGGGGGGCAACAGTGGGAGGGCTTCTAGTGTCTTGGCCCCACTGCTGGACCTCCTGTGGGCACCAGTGTTCCCTCTAAGCTGTGTTAGTGTGAGCTAGCTCACAGTTTTTTAGCCTCCGGCTCACACATTTTTGCCTTAGCTCAGGATGCATGGCTCCAGAGCAAACCAATTTATGCAGTAGTCAAATTACTCGCTCACAACTTTAATACCAGTAGCTCACAAATTTTTGCTCACAAGACTTCACAGCTTAGAGGGATCATTGGTTGACACCTGGTATTTTTGGCCACTGTGTGACCCAGAGTGTTGGACTGGATGGGCCATTGGCCTGATCCAACATTGGCTTCTCTTATGTTCTTATGTCTGGGTCAAGGGATGCTCTGTATTCTTGGTGCTTGTGGGGGGGGGGTCAACAGTGGGAGGGCTTCTAGTGTCCTGGCCCTACTGCCGGACCTCCTGATGGCCCCTGGTATTTTAGGCCACTGTGTGACACAGAGTGTTGGGTGGCCTGATCCAATACTGGCTTCTCCTATGTTCTTATTTGTCCACACCTACGTATCTGTACCATTACAGGACACATCTGATGACGTGGGCTGCAGTTCACATCACAATAATGTTTCAATAAGTAAATCAGTGGGAAATCTATTGAGTGTGCCCTTGTACATTTACCAAACAAAAATCTAAGGCAAATTGATGATGCAGTGGTGCTGGGTGAGTACTGGGATCATTGGGCTTGATTCTGCTGACAAATTTTCCTAAAAAGATTGTGCCGTTTGTCATATAACATGAAGCTTAACCTCTCAGTAGCACAGTAGCACTTACAAAGGGATATTAGATGTCCCACCAGTACAACAACCCACTGTGTGAACAGTGTTTAAAATGTAATTAAATCTAATTAAAGGGGGGGGAGTTCCAACTTCTGCTCTATAAGTATAACCACTGAGACGGAGTAGCATTCGATTACCACCAGTGTTCCCTCTAAGCTGTGCACGTGAGCGGCCACTCATGAACACAGGAAGCCCTGCTCAGCAGCAATCCGGAGCCCCCCTCAGCAGCAATTGGCACTGCCCAGTTTAAGACTGCATCAGCCGTACGGTGCTCAGGATGTCAACTGCTCCACTCATTGGGGGGGTGGGGAGTTAGAGGTAACATTGATTACCACGTCTGTAAGGGGGCGGACGCATACTTTTATTACTTTGATAGAACATGGAGAAATATTGACTCCCCCATCCGCTTCCTCCCATTTATAATATTAACAATGTTTTGCAGCTGTACTTTTGTTATTATTAGTTTTATTATTACTGGTTTATTTATAAACCTCCCTCTCCCAAAGGGCTCAAGGTGGTGTACATCAGGATCAAACATACAGCAAATTTAAAAACACAATAAATAATAATCATAGCTAAAACCAATGGACATGGGGGGACCGCAGTCCTATGGTGTGTTTTGCTTCCTGTCTGCTATGAAGTACTTCTAAGTTGCCAACCAGGAGAGGGATGAGGAGTTAAGACCAAGACTGAGAAATGGGGGGTGTTGGAAAGGGGGAGAAAGAAATGAAGGCATACAAGGAAAGGAAGAGAACAAAATGGGGGGGGGGTGGAAAAGAGGCAGAAAAATGAAGACAAGCCTGTTTTATTTTCTACAATACACTAATACAGAAGCTGGAGCTGGGTGAAAGGAAGAGAGAGAGAGACTGCTGGAAACAATAACCTTGTTAGCGGGCTGCAGACTGGCAATGACTCTAGCAGCCGTGAGCTCTGCAGGCTGGTCTTGCCTTGCACCAATACTGGCTGGGCTGAAGGCTGGAGCAGGATACGCAAGCATTTCCTCCTTGTAGTCACCTTTCCAGAAAGGCACCCAGAGCAGAAAGAGAAGCCACGGCTATTTACTGGGCTCTGCCTTCCCTGCGCCCCTAGTGGCTGCACTGCAGAACTGCATTAGAATAGAACTGCATTAGAACAGGAGCATGAGGGTGGCTTCAGGGACCTTCCAGTGGACTTTGGTCCCCAGGAATTTTGTCCACCCAACCCCCTCCCCCAGGTGCCCCCGGCAGTCGGGCTCTTCCCTCCCCTCCTTTCAGTCTGTAAAGCTTGTTGGAGTGAGCGACTCAGCCTGCCTGGACACCAGAGGGGAGGGGGTGTTACATCACTGCACAGGTGTCCAGGTGTTCCCTCCTTGAATGGGATGCCTCTCTTAGTCTTAACCTGGGACCTGCCCTCTGGCCCCTCCTGTCTCTCTGGCTTTGTCCTCTCACTCTATCTAAATCAGGGGTGTCAAACATGTGGCCCAGGGGCCGGATCAGGCCCCCGGAGGGCTTCTCTCAGGCCCGCAGTGGAACTGGCTCTCTTCTGCTTCTTCTTCCAGTTCTGCTGCTGCTGCGTCATCGTAGGTTTGCAGCTTACAGATAAGACACCTGAACAGCACACTCAAGATTGCAACAGCACAGACATTTGGATGTAATAATTCAGAGCAAGAGGGGTCAGTTATCAGGCACTGTCAAATAGACAGAATATTGCAAGAGTGCTCATGTTTTAAGCATGGAGTCACACATCTCTACAGGTCTCTCCTGCAGAGACAAGGCCCTCATACTCCCACACACAAGACGCCAGACAAGCTAGATATTTGTGATAGGGAAAGTACTCTTAGGAGTAGGCTTTTCCCTCTCCTTTCAACTGCAACCTGAATCCACTCACACAAATGTAAGTTTACCTTTCTTAGAATCCCAGAGTTGTAAGGGACCTCCAGGGTCATCTAGTCCAACCCCCTGCACAGTGCAGGAAATCCACAAATACCTCCCCCACACACCCACCCAGTGACCCCTGTTCTATGCACAGAAGATGGCAAAAACCCCTCCAGGATCCCTAGCCCAACTGGCCTGGAGAATTGCTTCCTGACCTCAAAGTAGCAATCAGAATTTCCTGACCGTGCAAGAAAGGGCCATGCGAACTAAGCACTGATGCATCCCTTCCCACCCGCCCTTCTCGTGATCTGCCTGAGTTCACAGGATCATCATTGCTGTCAGATGGCCACCCAGCCTCTGTTTGAAAACCTCCAGAGAAGGAGAGCCCACCACCTCCCAAGGAAACCTGTTCCACTGAGGAACCGCTCTGTCTGTCAGGAAGTTCTTCCTCATGTTTAGCCAAAACCTCTTCTGATTTAATTTCGACCTTCTGGGGCAACAGAAAACAACTCTGCACCATCTTTCAATATACTTCGTGGGAGATTTATTTATTGCACTCAGTATCACACTTCAGTGATATACAATAGACTCTCCTTTGTACTTTGATATATTACCTATCTGTTAAAATATGTTGTCGAAGGCTTTCACAGCTGGAGTTCATTAGCTGCTGTAGATTTCCGGGTTGTTTGGCATCCTCAGAGGCATAATACAGAAAGATAGAGTACTCTCTGCATCAAGAGACCTCTGAGGATGCCAGTCACAGCTACTGGTCCTACAGTGCCAAGACCTCAGCCACACAACCCGGAAAATCTACAGCAGCTATCTGTTAAAAGTTACAGCAAATATGTAGATGTGGCAAAAATATGTAATATTGAATATGTAGTCATGATTAAACTAATAACGTACTTGAAAAATAGATCAGTTATGAAATTTGAAATTTAAAATGCTGAATATCAAAGTACCCCAATAGAAGCAGTGGGAGGGCTTCTAGTGTCCTGGCCCCACTGCTGGACCTCCTGATGGCACCTGGTATATTTTGGCTGCTGTGTGACAGAGTGTTGGACTAGATGGGCCATTGGCCTGATTCAACATTGGCTTCTCTTATGTTCTTATGTTCTTATTAAGCGAGAACCATTGTATCTTATACATAATGTCTTAAAAATTATAATGAGGGGGATGTTGGGGAGAAATATTTTCTGTTTTATACACTGTAATGTACAGGGCTATTTTTGAGCAGGAACACACAGGAATGGAGTTCCAGCTGGCTCCCAAGTTGGCCATGCCCAGCAGGAACTCATTAGCATAATAGGCCACACCCAACAGCACTTCTTAGGATTGGCTACATTAGGGGCATGTGGCCTAACATGCAAAGGAGTTCCTGTTCCAAAAAAAGCCCTGGGGTTTTGACAACAAAAGTAAACAGAATAAGAAGCAAAAGGTGGGTGTGGCTAGATGGCCACACTTCTGGTAGCATGGGGATGTGGCCTAATATGCTATACTGTCAGGGTGTGGCCTATTGCTAATGAGTTCTGCTTTTTCTACAAAGAAAGCCCTGGTAATATATAATTATCCTCGATACATGACAATTCTGTCCTATAATCCCTCTTTTCCTTTTTTATCTCCTCTATACGACTACTCTGTTTTCTAAAATAAAAAAATATATACAAAATTATCACCTTTCAATGACTGGGCAGAACTCTGCTGTATATTAACCAAATACCCCAATAAGGCTCCTTTAGGGGCCTTGACACACCTCTGCTTTGCCTGTCTCCAGACGTCACAGAACAGAAACCACCTCTTGTGCAAATGTTTCCAGCCACAGCCAACCATGGAAGCATCCTCAGGTGGTTCACCCCTTGATCAGGAGTAAAACTTGTTGGGGTTAGCTGGCATAGTTAGTCCAGTAACCACTGACTAGTTAGCAGAGTGCATAAAGCTTCTAGTGCAGCAGGGGTAACATCCAGCCGGGGTAACAAAGCTTTGAGTGCCACAAATATACACAGAGCCATGTTTTCAGTTCAGCAGACTAATACTAGTTTCTTAGCAGAGTAATACTAGGACCTAAAGAGCCTCTTGCTCAGGGTGAAAGAGGAGAGTGCAAAAGTTGGCTTCAAACTCAACATCAAAAAAATGAAGATCATGGCATCTGGCCCCATCACTCCTTGGAAAATAGACGGAGAAGTCGTGGAAGCAGTGACAGACTTCACGTTCCTGGGATCCAAGATCACTGCAGACGGTGACTGCAGCCATGAAATTAAAAGACACCTGCTCCTTGGGAGGAAAGCGATGGCAAACCTAGACAGCATGATAAAAAGTAGAGACATCACCCTGACAACAAAAGTCTGTATAGTCAAAGCAATGGTATTCCCAATAGTAATGTATGGCTGCGAGAGTTGGACTATAAGGCTGAAGAATAGATTCTTTTGAACTACGGTGCTGGAGAAGACTCTTGAGAGTCCCTTGGACTGCAGGGAGCTCCAATCAGACGGGAGTATCAGAGATAGCATTCTGACTGTTCCTGAGATTGAGACTAAGGACTGGACAGTTTCAAAGAGGGACATTAGATAAGACCATACTGGAGACAGAAGTCCATCAGTGGCTATTAGCCACAGAGGTATAGATGGGAGACATCTCAGTCTGGGGCAGGTGATGCACTCTATTCTTGGTGCTGGAGGGGGCAGCAGTGGGAGGGCTTCTGAGTGTCCTGGCCCCACTGCTGGACCTCCTGATGGCAGCCTGGTATATTTTGGCCGCTATGTGACAGAGTGTTGGACTAGATGGGCCATTGGCCTGATTCATCATTGGCTTCTCTTATGTTCTTATGTTCTTAAGGATGGATTCAGAGAGTGAGAGGCCATCTGGGTCATTGTGCGGAGAGAATGAACAGAAGGAAGGAAGTTGTTCCCAAGATCTCCATTCTACATATCAAAGAGATAGTGACAGGAGAGTAAACATCTCTCTCCCTCTCTCTCTCTCTCTCTCCCCCCCCCCCCCCCATGAAGTCTGGAGGCTGAGGCCGGGGACAGCGGCTTCACTTCCAACAAAACTGAGTCCACGAGTGGTACCTCCCTTCTTCTGCTTTGGGCTACGCAATGTTCCCTCTAAGCTCTGGAGCCTTGTGAGCAACAATTCAACTTTGTGGGCTACTGGCATTAAAGTTGTGAGCAGGTGATCTGGCTACTACTGCATAAATTAGTTGGCTCTGGAGCCCTCCTTCCTGAGCTGAGACAAAAATACGTGAGCCGGAGGCTAAAGAACTGTGAGCCGGCTCACACCAACTCAGCTTAGAGGGAACACTTCCGCTCCTGCCCTAAACTGAGAGCGCATGCTCCCCTTGCCAACGCCCGTGGGGTCAGCGGCATCTTCCTGCTTTTCTAATAATAGCAGGCCTGTTAGCAACCCAGAAAATTCCCCCACACCTTCTCTCCTCATCAAAGAGCCTTCAGTTCCCGCACATGCTCACAGACACTCCGCACACACTGTTCAAACAGGCACCAGTGGGGAGGACCCTGTGCCGTTTGCAACAAAGTCAGACAAAAACAAAGCCCGGGGTTTTCTCTGTGCTGCTCCTTTGTCTTCCCGCCTTTCATGTCTTCTGCGTGTGGAGCAGGGAGTCCTCCGAGTGGCAAGCTGGCGGAGATCGCCCTTTCAAGAGTAATGACTGAAGTGATCGGCGGCGAAGAAGGAAAACCGTGTCCCGGGGCCATTAAAAGTTTTCGCAGGGTTTTTTCCCCCTTGAAAAGAGAAGTTCTTTTTTCCAGCATGTTAGTTTTAAGCTGCGTTTGTAACGCGTCATATAGTTAGAGCCCTCCTTGTCCCTTCCCCGCTATTGCAACTTATCTCCAGGCAGCCAACCTCCAGGGGATGGCTGGAGACCTCCAGGAATTACAACTGAACTCCAGGTGACAGAGATCCATTCCCCTGGAGAAGATGGCTGCTTTGGGCGTCAAGGCATTCCAGCCCACTAAGGTCCCCAGAAAGCCAGTTTGATGTAGTGGTTAGGAGTGCGGACTCTAATCCGGGAGAACCGGGTTTGATTCCCCACTCCTCCACTTGCAGCTGCTGGATGACCTTGGGCAGGTTGTAGTTCTGTCAGAGCTGTTCTTGAAAAAGAGCAGTTTCTGTCAACATAAGAACATAAGAATGTAAGAGCTCTCTCAGCCTCGCCTACCTCACAGGGTGTCTGTTGTGGGGAGGGGAGGGGAAAGGAGATTGAAAGCCACTCTGAGACTCTTTTGGGTAGTGAAGGGCGGGGTATAGACCCAATCTCCTCCTCCTCCTCCTCCTCCTCCTCCTCTTCTTCTTCTTCTTCTTCTTCTTCCTAAACCTTGCCCTTCTCAGGCTCCACACCCCAAATCTCCAGGAATTTCCCAACCCAGAGCTGGCAACCCTAAAGACTGCATCCACTCTCCTCACCCCCCACTTGCACTGGAGCAGGGCAGGAAGCAGAGGTGGTCAAGTGGATCGAGGGGCCGACTAGGACCCCAGGCGACCCAGGTTCGAATCCCCTCTTCTGCTGTGGAAGCTCATTGGATGACTGTGGGCCCCTCACAAACTCTCAGCCTGGCCGACCTCACAGGGCTGCTGTCGTAAGAAAATGGGAGGAGGAGGAGGAAGAGATTGGATTTATATCCCGCCCTTCCCTCGGCGTCTCAGAGCAGCTTACAATCTCCTTTCCCTTCCCCTCCCCACAACAGACACCCTGTGAGGTAGGCGGGGCTTAGAGAGCTCTGACAGAAACGTCTCCTGAGACAACAGCTCTGAGAGAGCTTGTAACTGACCCAAGGTCACACCAGCAGCTGCATGTGGAGGAGTGGGGAATCAAACCCAGTTCTCCCAACCACGACGCCAAACTGGCTCTAGGGGGAACGGATTTCCTAAAAGCTGCTTGGGATCCCAGCTGTGGGGAGAAAAGCAGGGTATGAATAAATGAATGAATGAACGAATGAATGAATGAATAAATGAATGAATGAACGAACGAACGAATGAATGAATGAATGAATGAATGAATGAATGAAAATGTGTGCCCCCCTTCTTAACTTATTTATTTATTTATTTATTTATTTATTCAATTTACACCTCGCCCTCCCTGCGAACAGGCTCACGGTGGCTTACATTAATTGGTACCCGGTACCAGGGCTCTTTTTATAGCAGGAACTCTTTTGCATATTAGGCGACACGCCCCTAACGTAGCCAATCCTCCAAGAGCTTACAGAGCTCTTCTTCCAGGGGCTACTGTGAGCTCTTGGCGGATTGGCTACATCAGGGGTGTGTCGTCTAATATGCAAAGGAGTCCCTGCTACAAAAAGAGCCCTGCCTGGTGCCATGAAACCATATAGGTAAAAGGTAAAGGTTTCCCTTGCTCGAAAGCCAGTCGAATCTGACTCTAGGGTTGCGGTGCTCATCTCCGTTTCCAAGTCGAAGAGCCGGTGCTGTCCGAAGATGTTTCCATGGTCATGTGGCCGGCATGATTAGACGCCGAGGCGCACAGAACACGGTTACCCTCCCGCCAAAGCGGTACCTCTTCATCTACTTGCCATTTCTTGCATTCGAGCTGCTAGGTTGGCAGGAATAAAACCATATACCAAGGTTAAAACGTTTAAACATAAACATTAAGACATTAAAAGAAAATCCGGTACTTAAAAGTGCTAGTGATGCTAATCGTCTTTTGGTAGTGAAGACGGCATACTGTGTAGCGCACTAACAGTTGTTTCCAACTCGGTGATCTTCAGCATGGCACGACGGTATGGCACAGTCTCCGAGCCAGAGCCGGCCCGTAGCCGCAGATGTTGGTGGTCGTGGTGTGGCGGCTCCTGATTGGAAGCCCGGCGGAAGAGCTCCGTCTTACAGGCCCTGCGCTAACATGGCAGAGAGGCAGCACAGGATGGGGGGCAAGGTCCGGGTCAGGCCTGCCCCCAGGGGAGGGAGGAGGAAAGGGCAGGCTCTCTTCGGCCACCCACTGCTTGCCACGGCCGGCCCAGAAACCATGGGTGGAGGTGGGGCACAGGGATGGTTTCTGCCCCTCGTCTCTGTACAAGGATGAGCCCCACGGCCGAGGAAGACCCAGGGCTTTGACCAGGGAGCTGGACTGTCTCCCCAGAACTCTCTCTCCTGCCTGCTTCCCTCTCGGCCCCACAGGGACTTGTCCCCAGTGCGGAGAATCAAAGCGAGAGGAGATCTTTCCCCCCCCCGCACCAGGAGGGTGAGACCTTTCCAGAGGCTCCCTGACTCATCTTTTAAGAGCAACGTCTGCTTTTTTTGTACAAGAAGAGTCTAATTTATCAAACCACTCTGGGAGTGCAGAAGAGAAGGTCACATCCATAAATACAAAGAAATGGTGCCGTGTAACACTGAGGGAGAGAAGAAGAGCTGGAGGGCTCTAAATCTCCGGCAGTCTGATGGGCGTAAATTCTGCCCTCTGGGCTGTGCCCGAACCAGGGATACCCAGCGACAATGACTTGCCATTCTCACCCAGAAAGGGTCTTGCTCCAGAAGGGCCCGGGCTAGGGACTCTCCAGAACAGGGATGCCAATCTCCACATGGGGCCTGGAGATCTCCCAAAGTTACCACTGATCTCAAGACCACAGAGATTAGTTCCCCCGGAGGACATGGCTTCTTCTGAGGGTGGACTCTGTGGCATTAGGCCCTACTGAGGTTCCTTCCCTCCCCAAAGACTGCCCTCCCAAGGTTCCAGCCCCAAATCTCCAGGAATTTCCCAACCTGGAGTTGGCAACCCTATTACAGAAGGGCCCAGGCTAGGCTGGGGAGACTTCAGAAGGGCCCAGGATTGATTAAAACTCTCTGCTGCTAAAACCAAAGCTGGGGAAGAAGAAGAAGAAGAAGAAGAAGAAGAAGAAGAAGAAGAAGAAGAAGAAGAAGAAGAAGAAGAAGAAGAAGAAGAAGAAGAAGAAGAAGAAGAAGAAGAAGAAGAAGAAGAAGAAGAAGAAGAAGAGTTGGTTTTATACCCTGCTCTTCACTACCTGAAGGAGTCTCAGAGCGGCTTACAATATTAAGATGGCCACAGCCATGTGGGCCTGGCCATGCAGTCTAGTGGATCTACAGACCTTCGGTCCGAGGACAATAGCCACCGCGGATCCTAGTGCGGATCAATAGAGGCGCCCGGATACTGAGGGATACCTATAGAAACCAGGGCGGTGTAAATAGAATCTATCACGGGAATTGGGGTGGGGTGTTGGGTGTGAGTGAGAACATGAATATAAGCCAGCTCAAAACCGGTTAGTTTATCCTTCACTTCTGATGTAACCAAATAAACGTGAGCTGATTTCACCATGCTGAGTCTCAGATCTCAGTATTTTTCAAAACTCCTTTCCCTTCCTCTCCCCACAACAGACAACCTGTGAGGTAGGTGGGGCTGAGAGAGCTCAGAGAGAACTGTGACTGACCCAAGGTCACCCAGCTGGCGGCACATAGAGGAATGGGGAATCAAACCTGGTTCTCCAGATTACAGGCTGCTGCTCTTAACCACGACACCACAGCTGGCTCTCAGGGAAGAGGTGGCTTCGTGGCCTGCTCCTTTTCGGCTTGCTCAGAAAGCCCAGAGTGAGTGCAAAAAAGAGCATTTCCTCTCCCTCAGCACTGGTTCTGAAGGTGGAGTCCCATGCTATGGAGGTTATGATAAGGGTACCAGCTCCGGGTTGGGAAATACCGGGTTGGGATTCGGGGGGTGGAGCCTGGGGAGGGTGTGGTTTGCGGTTTGTGGAGGGGAGGGACCTCATTAAATACCATAGAGCCCACCCTTCCAAGCAGCCATTTTCTCCAGGGGAGCTGGTCTCTGTCACCTGGAGATCAGTTGTCATAGCGAGAGATCTCCAGGTGCTGCCTGGAGGTTGGCAAGCGTTGGCCGTGACCATGTGCCATCGAAACCCAGAGCTGCACCAAATTATCCTGCAGGCTGCTGCCTCCATGCGCCGTATCTCGATGGTCATTGTTTCACGTGCAAACACGCGCATATACCCCACAGCTTCAATGGCAGCACTGCCGGGGAAGATGCTGTGGGGGGGATGTCTCCCTGAAGCGAGGGGCTCAGCAGGTGGGACACGAGGTCGGCAAGTCTAAGCTGTACACTGGTAAACCTAGGAGCACGCTAATGCCCGGGACTGTGACCAGAAATCAAACTCCGAATTCCGAATTTCCAAGCTTAACGTCAGCCATCTTTCTTTCCCCTTCAGCAACGTCTTCCTCTTGTGTGAGGCGTTTCCTCCCCACAATCTGCCTCCGAGTCTCAAGTTAGACATAGGGCTGCCAGCTCCAAGTCAGGAAATTCCTGGAGATTTGGGGGGGTAGAGCCTGGGGCATGCCTCCACATGCAGCTGCTGGTGTGACCTTGGGTCAGCTGCAAGTTCTCTCAGAGCTGTTCTCTCAAGGGCAGTCCTCGAGAGAGCTCTCTCAGCCCTCAACTACCTCACGGGGTGTTCATTGTGGGGAGGGGAAGGAAACGGAGTTTGTAAGCCGTTCTGAGACTCCTTCAGGTATTGAAGGGCCGGGTATAAATCCAATCTCTTCTTCTTCTTCTTCTTCTTCTTCTTCTTCTTCTTCTTCTTCTTCTTCTTCTTCTTCTTCTTCTTCTTCTTCTTCTTCTTCTTCCAATTCCAGTTCCAATTCCAATAACCTTTCTTGGCAAAACTTCTTCTGCTATAATGTTATTGAGTTCATCCTTCCAAAGCAGCCATTTTCTCCGGGGGGGGAGGGGACTGATCTCTGTCGCCTGGAGGTCGGTGGTGATCCCAGCAGGAGATCTCCAGCCCCCACCTGGAGGCTTGGAAACCCTATAATCCAGCCCCTTCCCTGCAGAAGAAGAAGCAGCTCCTGCTTTCTGCCAAGGGCCTCCCGCCATGACCAGAGTACTACAAGGAACATCGCTCTAACTGCAGCAGACTGCCCTACTTGGAAAGTTGGGAGCAGAGGGGACCAAACTTACCCACGCAGCACAATCCGCCAGGCCTCCCTCTCCCCCTCCCTCCCTCCCTCCCTCTCCCTCCTCCTCATTACGATGCATGCTGTGTTGAATTTGGGGCTGCTGCGTAAGTACTACAAATCTCGTGTCCTTGGGAAAGGTCCAGATGGAATAGCTGCTTGTAACATCCTTGATCTGTGCAGTCAAGGCAATAAGGAATACCGGGAGGAATAGAAGGTCTAAATAAAACAAAGGGAAACAGGGGGGCGGTGATGGAAGGGGGGGACAAGAAATCGGCACCAGCTCCATTTTCAGGGCAGGTGGGGTGGGGCGGACAGCTCTTACGGCGTCAGGATTCTTTGCTCTGCTCTCTGAGGAAGCCCCTGATCTGCACGGGCCCTCCCTCGCTAAGCGCCAGGGCTTCGAGGGGCCGCCTGGCTCCTTCCCCCACCCACCCCTGGCCAGGTGACTTAGGGCCCTCTGAACGACCTCAGAGGAGCTGAGCTGACTCCAAGCCAGCCGAGCTATTGGTCCGTCCACTACATTTTTGTTCAGCCCTTCCTCCAAGCCAGGGCAGCCCAACTCTCTCTTCCCCGTTTTTTACTCTTGTGATAAGGACATAAGAGAGAAGCCAATGTTGGGTCAGGCCAGTGGCCCCTCCAGTCCAACACTCTGAGTCACACAGTGGCCAAAAATACCAGGGGCCACTGGGAGGTCCAGCAGTGGGGCCAGGACACTAGAAGCCCCCACTGTTGACCCCCCGCCAAGCACCAGGAATACAGAGCATCCCTTGCCCCAGACATAAGAGAAGCCAATGCTGGATCGGGCCAATGGCCCATCCAGTCCAACACTCTGTGTCACACAGTGGCCAAAAGTACCAGGTGCCATCAGGAGGTCCAGCAGTGGGGCCAGGATACTAGAAGCCCTCCCACTGTTGACCCCCTCCCAGCACCAAGAATACAGAGCATCCCTTGCCCCAGATTGAGAGTTCCTATCTATACCTTGTGGCTAATTGCCACCGATGGACCTCTGCTCCAGATGTTTATCTAATTCCTTCTTGAAGCCATCCATGCTTGTAGCTAGCTGCCACCACCTCCTGTGGCAGCTAGCTCCATGGGTTAATCACTCCTTGGGTGAAGAAGTTCTTCCTTTTATCCATTCTAACCCGACCGCTCAGCAATTGCATTGAGTGCCCATGAGTTCTTTATATTGTGAGAAAGGGAGGAAAGGGCTTCTTTCTCTGCCTGCTCTATCCCACGCATAATCTTATAAACCTCGACCGTGTCACCCCTCATGGTACAATGTAACTATAAAACCATAAAGATGGGAGATTAAAAACTAGTCGCAATAACTCCGCCACACAGAACCGGATAGGCATCACTGTTTAAGGGTCCTCTGGAATAAAAATTTTAAAAATGGTGCTGTCTTCAGAAAGTGTAGGAGGGGGCTAGAGGCACCACAAGAGGAAGGGAGCGCCAAAGATCCAGGGGCGGGGGTGGCTACTGTAAGAAGGACCAGATGTGGGTCTGCCCGTCTAAAATCCCACCGCAGGGCTTCCCGGGATGATCTCAGGAAACAGGCTGGTACATCAGGTGGGGCCTGGAATTCTGGAATCAGAGTTAATCTCCAGACGTCACAGGGATCTGTTCCCCTGGAGAGAATGGCAGCTTCTGAGATCGGCCTCTGGGGTGCCCCACGGATTCTTCCAGGTCAAATCTTTCCCGCCAGTGCCCCCTCCGCAAGCACCAACCCTAAATCTCCAGGCATTCCCCAGCCTGGAGTTGGCAACCCTACCTCCAGCCCCAGGCCGTGCCATCACCTGGCCCAGGCTGTTCCTCCCAACCCCTTCCAGACCACCTCTGCCGTGCTTTCCGGCAGACTCCCCGCTCAAAAAAGAGCCAGTTTGGTGTAGTGGTTAAGTGCGCGGACTCTAATCTGGGAGAACTGGGTTTGATTCCCCACTCTTCCACTTGCACCTGCTGGATGACCTTGGGCAAGCCTTAGTTCTGACAAGAGCTGTCCTTGAAAAAGAGCAGTTTCTGTCAAGAGCTCTCTCAGCCCCGCCTACCTCACAGGGTGTCTGTTGTGGGGAGCGGAAGGGAAGAGAGTTTGTAAGCAGCTCTGAGACAACTTTGGTTAGTGAAGGGTGGGGTATAAATCCAATCTCCTCCTCCTCCTCCTCCTCCTCCTCCTCCTCCTCCTCCTCCTCCTCCTCCTCCTCTTCTTCTTCTTCTTCTTCTTCTTCTTCTTCTTCTTCTTCTTCTTCTTCTTCTTCTTCTTCAAAACCCGGGATGGAGGGTACCAGGCCAGGCCCCAGGGCTGCCTCCGAGCAGAAGAGCTTGATGAGATGTGTGTGGTTTTAAAACAAAATATCCCTCCCCCCAAAGAAAAAGACCTGCTGTTTCCGAAACCATCAATTTTTCCAGCGAGGGGAAGCTCCTGTCAAGCTGTCACTGGCGATTGGGGGAGGAGGCGGCTGCTCCTGCCATGCGCCCGATTTGTCAGCATCCCCCAGGTAGATTAACAAGCCTTTTCATCAAAGCACCTGGCGCGGCGCTTCCTCGTGGACTTGTTTCATCCCCCCCCCACACACACACACACAGAGACACACCTATCCCCCCCCCCCCATATGCTGCGTGCCAATTTTATCCCAGCTGACTTGCAAAGAAGCCGTTCTAACCTTTTCCCCGCTCAGGGAGGAAAGATCAGAAATGCAAGCCAGATCTCCCAAAACACTCGCATTCCTTCACACCCTCCTTTCCTACATGCGGAGCGAAAGGGAAAAGGACGTTTTGAATGCTGAATCATGTCTTTAATCAACTGCACGGATCACACCAGCAGCGTTCCCTTCCTGCCGAAAGGAGACTCCTCTCGGCCCTGCCTGTCTTTCACCAGGTCTATCTTATGTAGCTTGCAAAAAAGAGAAGAAAGGAAAGGAACTGGAGATACTTTCACAGCTTCTCCAGTTGAATAATCGCCTGCACGGGAGCTGTTGTGCTCTGTTGTCGTCTATCTGTTTCACCTTGCAATGTAGCTCATGCATAAGGAAAAAGAACAAAAGGCGCGGGGGGGGGAGGGATGTGAGTCGGCACGGTAGCCATGACAACCACACCCCTGAGGTGTAACGTGAACATGAGAACATCAGTAGAGCCCTGTTGGATCAGACCAAAAACCCCTCGAGTCCAGCATTCTGTCTCACACAGCGGCTGACCAGCTGCCCTTAGGAAGGCCACCAGCAAGGCGGGGCAGTGGTGCAGGGGATGTGTGGGAGGGAAAAGCCAGAACATTATGGGGGAAAGTGGAGAAAAGTGCACAGGAAAACCCTGCACATGGAAGCTCCGTTGCCAATGTGCATGTGCGGCACTGATGAAAGCAATTAATCTCCAAGATCGGGCTGGGCTTTTGCGGGGGGCGGACATCAAAATGGGAGCTGTACAGCAAATCCCGAAGGCCCAGACACAAGGGGGGGGGGTTTCATGCCACCTGGTTGCCATAGCATCAGCCAGAGCGGGAACAGAGCCACCTACCCATGCCAGGGGGCAGGAGTGTAACAAGATGGATAACAGCCCATGGGTTAGAATTCTTTTCTCAAAAGCAAGGAAGGAAAGAAATGCCAGTTTGGTGTAGTGGTTAAGTACACGGACTCTAATCTGGGGGAACCAGGTTTACATAAGAAGATAAGAACATAAGAGAAGCCAATGTTGAATCAGGCCAATGGCCCATCTAGTCCAACACTGTGTCACACAGCGGCCAAAATATACCAGGTGCCATCAGGAGGTCCAGCAGTGGGGCCAGGACACTAGAAGCCCTCCCACTGCTGCCCCCCTCCCAGCACCAAGAATAGAGTGCATCACCTGCCCCAGACTGAGAGTTCCTATCTATACCTTGTGGCTAATAGCCATGGATGGACTTCTGCTTGATATGTTTATCTAATTCCCTCTTGAAGCTGCCCATGCTTGTAGCTGCCACCACCTCCTGTGGCAGTGAATTCCATGCGTTAATCACTCTTTGGGTGAAGAAGGACTTCCTTTTATCTGTTCTAACCCGTTTATCTGTTCTAACCTGTTTAATTCCCCACTCCTCCACGTGCAGCTGCTGGTGTGACTTTGAGCAAGCCATAGTTCTGTCAGAGCTGTTCTCTCAAGGACTGTTCTGGGAAGAGCTCTCTCACCCCCACCCACCTCTCAGGGTGTCTGTTGTGGGACGGGGAAGGGAAAGGAATTTGTAAACTGCTCTAAGACTCCAAGTGAAGGGCAGGGGATAAATCCAATCTTCTCCTTCTCCTCCTCCTCCTCCTCCTCCTCCTCTTCCTCTTCTTCTTCTTCTTCTTCTTTGTAGGGTAGCCCTCTGTCAGGCCCACATAGCTCCAGACCTCTGGAGAAGGAGACATTGGGAAATCCCTGGAGATTTCAGAGTAGAGTCTGGGAAGGGGAGGGCGGAGGGACCTCAGCAGGGTACAATGCCATAGAATCCCCCTCCAAAGCAGCCATTTTCTCCAGGGGAACTGAGCTCTGTAGTCTGGAGACAAATCTTAATTCCAGGAGACGTACAGGCCCCACCTGGTGGCAGGTCCCTCAGGTGAGTGGTATGGCGGCCAAGTCCCACAAGTTAAGAACATAAGAACATAAGAGAAGCCCATGTTGAATCAGGCCAATGGCCCATCTAGTCCAACACTCTGTCACACAGTGGC
This sequence comes from Gekko gecko, assembly GCA_029375565.1. Classification (NCBI taxonomy): domain Eukaryota; kingdom Metazoa; phylum Chordata; class Lepidosauria; order Squamata; family Gekkonidae; genus Gekko; species Gekko gecko. The sequence continues at coordinate 243,301,342 of JAPDNY010000003.1, read as the reverse complement.
CAAAAACACCAGGTGCCATCAGGAGGTCCAGCAGTGGGGCCAGGGCACCAGAAGCCCTCCCACTGCTGCCCCCTCCGGCACCAAGAACAGAGTGCATCACCTGCCCCAGACTGGGAGTTCCTATCTATACCTTGCAGATGTTTATCTAATCCCCTCTTGAAGCCGTCCATGCTTGTAGCTGCCACCACTTCCTGTGGCAGTGAATTCCATGTGTTAATCACTCTTTGGGAGAAGAAGGACTTCCTTTTATCTGTTCTAACCCGACTGCTCACCGATTTCATGGAGTGCCCACAAGGAGTTCTTGTATTGTGAGAAAGGGAGAAAAGTACTTCTTTCTCCACCTGCTCTATCCCATGCATAATCTTGTAAACCTCGATCATGTCACCCCTCAGCCATCATTTCTCCAAGCTAAAGAGCCCCAAGCGCTTTACCCTTTCTTCATAAGGAAAGGTTCCAACCCTTTGATCATTGTGGTTGCCCTTTCCTGCACTTTTTCCAAAGCTATAATATCCTTTTTGAGGTGTGGTGACCAGAACTGTACACAGTACTCCAAATGAGGTCGCACCATTGATTTATACAGGGGCATGATGATACTGGCTGATTTGTTTTCAATTCCCTTCCTAATAATCCCCAGCATAGTGTTGGCCTTTTTTATTGCAGTCGCACACTGTCTCGACATTTTCATTGAGTTATCTACTACAACGCCAAGATCTCTCTCTTGGTCAGTCTCTGCCAGTTCGGACCCCATCAACGGCGTGTCCCACCACCACCGCCTTGTGACCCCCCCACATCCTTCTGTTCCAAGGGACTTCCGTTCCCAAGGCACCCTCCCTGCGATGGCAGCCTTTGCAAAACCTGGGAAGACTGCTCTGTTGTCACGGCAGTGAAGGACGGCCAAATATTTGCAGAAAGGCAAGCTTCCATTTTCTTTTTTAAAAAAAGTAACAATAATTATATTTTCAGCAGGTGGTGCTGCGTTTCTCCCTGCAATAAAGAAAATGAAATATACCTTTCGTGGCACATTAATAGGACGCGGGCTCCCTGTTACTGCCTGCCTAACTGGCTCGGCTTGTAATTCCGGGCCTAATAACGTGAAAGATTAATTACAGCTCAAAATAGTAATAGCAAGAAATATTATAGCTTTGCAGTAAAGTGGAACATTTATATACGGATCTACCTAAATGGAATTTAAAATTAAATTAGCCATTAGATCATGCACTGCCGGCACGGCTGGGAACAAACGGCGCTCATTCTGAGCATCTCTTCTGTGCGCTGTTGACGCTCACTCTCCACGAGGAGGGTCTCTTCTGCCAAGGCCACTGTGGCGAATGAGGAGCCCGCGTCTGTGTCATGAGCGATGCTCCCGCTAAGCCGTGGAGTCCTGTGAGCGAAAATTCTACTCTCTGAGCTCCTGGCATTAAAGTGGCGAGCGAGCGATGTGGCGACGGCATAGATCAGTTTGCCCTAGAGCCCTCCTGCCTGAGCGAAGACAAAAATGTGTGAGCTGGAGGCTAAAAAACTGTGAGCTAGGTCACACTCACTCGGCTTAGAGGAAACGCTGGTCACGAGCCTGGTATTCCTTGGAAGTCCCCGATCCAAATACCAGCCAGGGCGACCCTGCTTAGCTTAGGTTCCGAGACCTGATAAGACTGGGCTTACCTGGCCATAAGTTCCCTCTGCAATCACACTGCAGCCCAGCTGGGTAGGTCAGTGACGCAAATGGGGGAATAGAAGAAAAGTTATAAAAATGGGGCAGAACTAGAAGGAGGAGGAGGAGGAGATCCCAGAGGGGCTTACACTCTCCTTTCCTTTCCCCTCCCCACCACAGACACCCTGTGAGGAAGGTGGGGCTGAGAAAGCTCTGTCGAGAACGGCTCTTGACAGGGCTTTTTTTGTAGAAAAAGCCCAGCAGGAACTCATTAGCATAACAGGCCACACCCAACAGCAGAGACTCATTAGCATATTAGGCCACACCCCCATGTCACTGTCACGCTCCCCCTGGGCCCCGGGTACCTTTCCTCCAGTCGCCGTGGCGTCAGGCAGTCCAAACCGTGGGGGTGCGGTCCTGGGAGGCAGGGGGAGGTCCCACAGGGCAAGGAGACAGGGGGCCTCAGAATGACAGGGGGCGGGGTTGGCTTCACCCCTCTTGCCCCTCTGTCCCATGTCAGGGAAGCGGCCGGTTCGCTGGGCTCTCTCTCTCGCACATGCACGGCTCTCTTCTCCTTGACACGCGTCTCCTCCCCGGCCCCTCCGTCCTTCCTCCCTTATATCCTCCTCCCACTGCCCAGCACCGCCCGTGCTCCTCCACGGTCCCACCTTCCCCCGGCCCCGCCCCCTTGATAAGGTAGGACGCCCTCCTTGCGTCAGGGGCGTGCGTTCCTGTGCCGGCGTCTGCCTTGCCGGCCCGAGGGCTGCATCGTCGGTGCCTCCAGTCGTCTGGGGAGGATTGCTCGCCTCTGTCGCTTCCCAGGGCTTGCGCCGACGGGGCCTCGCTCGTCCTGACGTCCTCTCCGTCGGAGGGGGGCCGGGGCGCGCTCCGGGTGCCCCGCGTTGGCCTGGTTTCTCGGGTGAGTGCTCGGGTTGCGTCGTGGCGGGGGGGGCGCAGCCCGGCCCGGACAGCCAGGGCCGGGACAGTCACCAAAAGTGTGATCATCCAGCCACACCCACCTTTTGCTTCTTATTCTGTTTACCTTGTTTGTTGTCAAAACTCAGGGCTTTCTTTGTAGCAGGAACTCCTTTGCATGTTAAGCCACACACTCCTCATGAAGCCCATCCTAATGAGTTTCTGCTGTTGGGTGTGGCCTATTATGCTAATGAGTTCCTGCTGGGTGTGGCCAACTCAGGAGCCAGCTGGAACTCTGCCGCTGTGCGTTCCTGCCCAAAAATAGCCCTGGCTCTTGAGAGAACAGCTCTGAGAGAACTTGTGACTGACCCAAGGTCACACCAGCAGCTGCATGTTGGAGGAGTGGGGAATCAAACCCGGTTCTCCCCGATTAGAGTCCACACTCCTAACCACTGCACCAAACTGGCTCTAGTCTAAACTAAGACAGCGACACTACAGTTTGGTGTAGTGGTTAAGTGCGTGGACTCTAATCTGGGAGAACCAGGTTTGATTCCCCACTCCTCCACTTGCACCTGGCTGGATGACCTTGGGCAAGCCATACTTCTGGAACAGCTGTTCTTGAAAAAGAGCAGTTTCTGTCCGAGCTCTCTCAGCCCCGCCTACCTCACAGGGTGTCTGTTGTGGGGAGGGGAAGGGAAAGGAGTTTGTAAACCTCTCTGAGACACCTTTAGGTACATAAGAACATAAGAACATAAGAGAAGCCAATGTTGAATCAGGCCAATGGCCCATCTAGTCCAACAATCTGTCACACAGCGGCCAAAATATACCAGGTGCCATCAGGAGGTCCAGCAGTGGGACCAGGGCACCAGAAGCCCTCCCACTGCTGCCCCCTCCAGCACCAAGAATAGAGTGCATCACCTGCCCCAGACTGAGAGTTCCCATCTATACCCTGTGGCTAATAGCCACTGATGGACTTCTGCTCCATATGTTTATCTAATTCCCTCTTGAAACTGTCCATGCTTGCAGCTGCCACCACCTCCTGTGGCAGTGAATTCCATATGTTTTAATCACACTTTGGGTGAAGAAGTACCTCCTTTTATCCATTCTCACCCGACTGCTCAGCAATTTCATGGAGTGCCCACGAGTTCTTGTATTGTGAGAAAGGGAGAAAAGTACTTCTTTCTCAACCTGCTCAATCCCATTCATAATCTTATAAACCTCGATCATGTCACCTCTCAGCCGTCGTTTCTCCAAGCTAAAGAGCCCCAAGCATTTTAACCTTTCTTCATAGGGAAGGTGTTCCAACCCTTTTATCATTCTAGTTGCCCTTCTCTGCACTTTTTCCAGTGCTATAATGTCCTTTTTGAGATGTGGTGACCAGAACTGTACACAGTATTCCAAATGAGGTCGCACCAATGATTTATACAGGGGCATGATGATACTGGCTGATTTGTTATCAATTCCCTTCCTAATAATCCCCAGCATAGCGTTGGCCTTCTTTATTGCAGCTACACACTGTCTAGACATTTTCATTGAGTTATCTACTACGACTCCAAAATCTCTCTCTTGGTCCGTCTCTGCCAGTTCAGACCCCATCAACATGTATTTATATTTAGGATTTTTGGCTCCAATGTGCATCACTTTGCACTTGGCCACATTGAACCCCATTTGCCACGTTGATGCCCACTCACCCATCCTCAACAGATCCCTTTGGAGTGCCTCACACTCCTCCCTGGTTTTCACCACCCGGAACAACTTCGTGTCATCTGCAAATTTAGCCACATCACTGCTTACTCCCAATTCCAAATCGTTAATAAACAAGTTAAAAAGCATCGGACCGAGTACTGATCCCTGTGGTACCCCACTGCTTACCTCCCTCCACTGAGAAAGTTTCCCATTTATACTCACTCTCTGTTTCCTATTTATAAGCCAGTTTTTGATCCACAAGAGGACTTGTCCTTTTATCCCATGACTATTGAGCTTACTTAGGAGCCTTTGATGAGGAACTGTATCAAAAGCTTTCCGGAAGTCAAGGTAAATAATATCTATTGGGTCCCCCTTGTCCACATGTTTGTTCACTCCCTCAAAAAACACTAACAGGTTAGTGAGACAAGATCTTCCCTTACAGAACCCATGCTGAGTCTGCCTCTATAGTTTTTGTTCATCAATGTGCCTACTAATTCTTTCCTTAATAACAGTTTCCACCAATTTATCCGGTATCAATGTCAGACTGACTGGCCTGTAATTTCCCGGATCTCCCCTGGAGCCCTTTTTAAAGTTGGGAGTGACATTAGCTACCTTCCAGTCCTCAGGAATGGAGGCAGATTTTAAAGAAAGATTACATATTTTTGTCAGGAGATCCACAAGTTCACATTTGAGTTCTTTCAGAACTCTCGGATGAATGCCATCCGGGCTTGGTGATTTATTAGTTTTTAAATTGTCCATCAGTCGGAGGACTTCCTCTCTTGTCACCGCAATCTGATTCCAGGTCTTTCAAACCCCCTCCTGAAATCGGTGCTTCTGGAGTGGGCAAACACTTCTCCTCTTCCGCAGTAGTAGTGAAGGGCGGGGTATAAATCCAATCTCCTCCTCCTCCTCCTCCTTCTCTTCTTCTTCTCCTTCTCCTTCTTCTCTCCGAACAGGAGGTGTGGACTGAACCTGGGACTGTGCCCTCTCTGTCCTGTCCCGCTGAGTCCTGCCCAACCCGCCCACCTGAAGTGGAGCCTGGCGCTGCCTGCAGCCTGCCTCGGGGCCCAGGTTCTGTAGTGGCCAGGGTGGCAAGTAATGGCATTGCTGCGACCCATGGGAAAGCCAAGGGATGCTGGTGGAAAGACCTACCAAGGGGGTGGGGGTGGGGGGTTGCCCTGCAGGTAGGCACCCCAAGTCACCAGCTCTGGTTTGGGAAATTCCTAGAGATCTTTTGGGGGGAGGGTAGAGGCTGGGGAGGGCGGGGTTTGGGGAGGGAAGGGGCTTCAGTGGGGTGGAATGCCACAAAGTCCAGCCTCCAAAGCAGCCATTTCCTCCAGGGGACCTGATCTCTGTCGGCTGGACATCAGTTATAATTCCTGGAAGTCTCCAGCTACCATGTAGATACTGGGAACCCTGCAGAGGGTCCTTCCCATCCCCACTTGCAATGCAGATGGCGTGGCGTGTCCGGAACAGCCCCCACCCCAGGCAGCTTGTTATGTATTGGGACTGAACCATTCCAAGCGGGGCTCTTTTTGCAGCAGGAGCTCCTTTGCCTATTAGGCGACACACACCCTAATGTAGCCAATCCTCCAAGAACTTACAGTAGCCCCTGTAAGAAGAGCCCTGTAAGCTCTTGGGAGGATTGGCCACATTAGGGGTGTGTGGCCTAATATGCAAAGGAGTTCCTGCTACAAAAGGAGCCCTGATTTTCCAGGTATGTCACGCCAGGGATTGGCTGAGCTTGGAGCACAAGAACAAAAGCCTACCAGGACTCTGGAAGGAACCAATCCGGTAGTGTTTTTATGCAGATAGGCTATCACTGGGAGTGGGGTGTGCTTGTGTTGTGTCCAGTGTTCCCTCTAAGCTGAGTTAGTGTGAGCAAGCTGCTACAGTTTTTTAGCCTCCAGCTCACACATTTTCATCTTAGCTCAGGAAGGAGGGCTCCAGAGCAAACTAATTTATGCAGTAGCCAAATCACTTGCTCACAGCTTTAATGCCAGTGGCTCACAAAGTAGAAGTTTTGCTCACAAGACTCCACCACTTAGAGGGAACATTGGTTGTGCCCGCGGACTGCCACCAGCGGTCCGCGGGCTCAGTCCTTTGCTTGGTTCCAAACACAGTAGGGGACAAGGATCCTAGGCTATCCTTAGTCCGCCAATAGGACATTTGGCAGGAGATTCAAAAAAACAACAACAACAATGGAATGGTGGGTGTGTCTGGGGCGGGTGCATATAGTTGGCCCTTGCCGGGCCGTGTGCGTCTTTGGTGTGGAGTACAACAAACGCGTGTCATTCAGCATGTCGTACTCCGAGCCTCCATGCTGCGAACCCAGTACTTTACAGTTTGGGTGCGGCAACGGCATGCTATTTAACGGAGCTGTGTCTCTGGAGTCTTGTCTTGCTCTTCCTGAAATCACAAATTTCAGCCGATCGCTAGACTCAAGCCCGCTCATCCATGGAACACCGCTCAAGTCCCTCAACGACCTGCCAGGCACAAGTGAAGATCAGCACGCCTTAGAACAGGGGGTCCCGACCTTTTTGAGCCGCCTGCGGGCACATTTGGAGTCCCAACACGGCATGGGAGGGGCAGTAACAAAATGACTTCCACAAAAAAATGGCTGCCACCAGGGGCGGAGCCAGCCGCGGAACGACTGCCACAGCCTGACTTCAGTAACACAGGGGAGAGCCTTGTGCTTTTGGGGGCAGCTGCTGCCGAAACAACATTTTAAAAAAAAATCTGCACAGCCAATCAAACTTCCAATAGTCCGTGAGAAGCCTTGGTGGATGTCACGGGCCGGATTGTGGGGCCAGGCAAGCACGGGGGCGGTCAAAACACAGTCTGAGGTCAGAACACAGTCCGAGGTCAGAACCGGGCAATCATAAGAACATAAGAGAAGCCCATGTTGAATCAGGCCAATGGCCCATCTAGTCCAAAACTCTGTCACACAGCGGCCAAAATATACCAGGTGCCATCAGGAGGTCCAGCAGTGGGGCCAGGACACCAGAAGCCCTCCCACTGCTGCCCCCTCCAGCACCAACAATCACCGGGAAGAACAAGGTCAAGGTGCAAGACAGGCGGGGTAGTCGAGGGGCAGTCCAGAGTCAGAAACCAGGCAAGACAAATAACCAGGACAAAAGCACCAAGTCCAAATCACAAACCGTTAGCGTAGTCCGGGGGTCCAAGTTCCGAGAGTCAGGAGTCGGGGCGGCGAAGGTTCAAGTTGCAGAGTTGAGGGGAATCAAACGAGCCGAGGTCGAGGAGCCGAGGGAAACAAGACAGGAGGCAGGAAGACAAGCGAGGTGGTGCAGAGCGTCGTCAAACTGACTAGTTGCTGGCACGAGTTATCCATGTGCCAGCAATGACTAAATAGCACTCCAGGTGGTCGGCAATTAGCACGCTCCAAGCACGTCCCGGCTCCCGCTAGTACTCAGGGCTAAACGAGCGCTGGGTGCGCATGCGTACTTCTCACAGCTGGGCTGCCATGTCACGGCGGTGCTGCTCTCACAAATGAGACACCAGTGGCGGTGAATCGGGGGGCGTGCCGGGCAAGTGGGGATCTGCCCCAGCTGTTGCTGGGCCCGCCTCGGAGTTCACTGCGCTGTCAAGTGTGGAGGTTTCTGATGACAGGAGCTCATCCCTGGCAGGACTTGGCTCCTCTGCTGGAACCAGGGGCTTGGGCTCAGCAGGCGTCATGACAGTGGACAGAAGCAGAAGAGGAAGAGGAGGAGATTGGATTTATACCCCCTGCCCTTCACTCAGAGTCTCAGAGCAGCTTACAATCTGGTCGCCACATCTCAAAAAGGATATTATAGCTTTGGAAAAAGTGCAGAGAAGGGCAACTAGAATGATAAAAGGGTTGGAACACCTTCCCTATGAAGAAAGGTTAAAACGCTTGGGGCTCTTCAGCTTGGAGAAACGACGGCTGAGGGGTGACATGATCGAGGTTTATAAGATTATGAATGGGATTGAGCAGGTTGAGAAAGAAGTACTTTTCTCCCTTTCTCACAATACAAGAACTCGTGGGCACTCCATGAAATTGCTGAGGAGTCGGGTTAGAACAGATAAAAGGAAGTCCTTCTTGACCCAAAGAGTGATTAACACATGGAATTCACTGCCACAGGAGGTGGTGGCAGCTACAAGCATGGACAGCTTCAAGAGGGAATTAGATAAACATATGGAGCAGAAGTCCATCAGTGGCTATTAGCCACAGGGTATAGATGGGAACTCTCAGTCTGGGGCAGGTGATGCACTCTATTCTTGGTGCTGGAGGGGGCAGCAGTGGGAGGGCTGCTAGTGTCTTGGCCCCACTGTTGGACCTCCTGATGGCACCTGGTATATTTTGGCCACTGTGTGACACAGTGTTGGACTAGATGGGCCATTGGCCTGATTCAACATTGTCTTCTCTTATGTTCTTATGTTAGAATCATAGAATCATAGAATCATAGAACGTTAGAGTTGGAAGGGACCTTGCAGGCCATCTAGTCCAACCCCCTGCACTCTGTAGGAACACAGCCGAAACCCCTACATACCTACAACATACCCAAAAGATGGTTGTCCAGTCTCCTCTTGAAAACCTCCAGCGAAGGAGCATCCACCACCTCCCGAGGCAGTCTGTTCCACTGCTCAACCACTCTTACAGTCAGGAAGTTTCTCCTGATATTAAGTCAGTAACGACTCCCTTGTAATTTCCACCCATTAGATCTAGTCTTGCAATCCGGAGCAAGAAAGAATAGATCCGCTCCATCTTCTACATGACAGCCCTTCAAATACTTGAAGACTGCAATCATATCCCCTCTAAGCCTTCTCTTTCCCAGGCTAAACATACCCAACTCCCTCAGCCTTTCCTCATAAGACTTGGACTCCAACCCTCTCACCATCCTGGTCACCCTCCTCTGGACCCGCTCGAGTTTGTCAACATCCTTCCGAAAATGTGGTGCCCAAAATTGGACACAGTACTCCAGGTGGGGCCTGACCATAGCAGAATAAAGCGGAACTACCACCTCCCGTGATCTGGACACAATGCTTCTGTTGATGCATCCTAAGATTGCATTAGCTTTCTTCACAGCCGCATCACACTGCAGGCTCATGTTTAGCTTGTGATCAACCATAACACCTAGATCCCTTTCACATGTGCTGCTGTCAAGCCAAGTCCCTCCCATTCTATATCTGTGCCTGTGTTCTTATAATCTCCTTTCCCTTCCCCTCCCCACAACAGACACCCCCTGTGAGGTAGGCGGGGCCAAGAGAGCTCTCGAGAGAACTGCCCTTTCAAGGACAGCTCTTGTCAGAACTGTGGCTTGACCAAGGTCACCCAGCAGCTGCAAGTGGAGGAGTGGGGAATCCAACCTGGTTCTCCCAGATTAGAGTCCGCGCACTTAACCAGAATGCCAAACTGGCCTACCTGGACCAGCCCACTTCCTAAAAACCAGGAAAGATGTCGGCGGGGGACCCTGCCATAGTGTCTTATGAAGAGAGTTCTGACTCTCGAAAGCTTATAGCTGAAAAATCTGAGGTTGGCCTCTAAGGTGCTGCTGGACTCAAATTGAGCTGCTTGACATCTTGTTGGACCACAATTTTTGCTGACTGGAGACCACCAACCAGACCAGTTTTCAATTGGCGGGGGCAGTTGAGATTTTTCTCTCTTCCCCAAAGCAGGGGTGCCTATGCCAAGGCTTCAGGACGGGGCAGAAGAATCAGCCCCCGGAGGAGAACGCAGAAGAGCAGCTCTCCCCGCATTGCTAGGAAGAAGGACCGCGTTCCGTCCTCGGTGGGGTACTGCCCTCGAGCACGGAGCGGATGGCCACGCTTGCAGACCCGCCGGCCCGGAAGAACTGTGGTGTTCTGCAAATGATTATCTGCATTTATTCGCCAGCTGTCCGCCTGCTTCTGTAGAGCCGCGTTCTCTGCTTCGGTATTCCCCACGTGAAAGGCTGTGCGCATATCGTTGGAGGGGGAAACATGTCTGCTGAGCTGTTGACTGCACAGGAATTAATAGGAACATATTGTGAAAGAAGAGACCCAGCGATGCAGCCGGGCTCAGCCTGTCCCGGGAAGGCAACCAAGCAATTCCGACTCCCCACGGCCGCCCCCCCCCCACCCCAGCCAGCCAGCATTCTTTGCCAGGCGGCCGCAGAGCTCTTGGCTTCCCTCCTTCTGCCGACGTTTTTAATCCTCAAAATCTTCATCCGTACCAAATTGCCAGTTTGTGGCTGTCAATTTCCTTCCTTCTTAAGATGCGGTTTTTACATCTCATTGAGCATGCTTCAGGTTGGGGCAGCATCTGTTCAGGGCCCTGCAGATGGATCAGGGAAAGGGGCTTCCGACAGAGCAGGCCAAGAGCAGGCCTGCTATTGCCCTGTGAAATCCTGGATTCTGGACACATTGCAGTGATCAACTCTATTTATTTATTATTATTATTAATACGGGGCTATTTGGGGGCAGGAACGCACAGGAACAGAGTTCCGGCTGGCTACAGAGTTGGCCACGCCCAGCAGGAACTCATTAGCATAACAGGCCACACCCAACAGCAGAAACTCATTAGGACTGGCTACATTGAGGGGTGGGTGGCCTAACATGCAAAGGAGTTCCGGCTCCAAAAAAAGCCCTGGGTTTTGACAACAAACAGTAAACAGAATAAGAAGCAAAAGGTGGGTGTGGCTGGATGACCACACTTCTGGCAACATGGGGTGTGTGGCCTAATATGCTAATGAGCTGTGCTGTTGGGGGTGTGGCCTAATATGCTAAGGAGCTTCTGCTGCTGGGTGTGGCCTATTATGCTAATGAGTTCCTGCTGAGCTTTTTCTACAAAAAAAGTCCTGATTAAATTTTTATCCCCCCCTCCTGGCCGAGGCTGGCTCAGGACAGCTCACAGACAGATAAAATTCCCATAATACAGTCATGATAAAATCACACACATTAATAAATACAACATTAAAATTCAAATGGGATAAAGTGCTAGCAACATTCCTAGTATTCCAATCGGCTCTCCGGCCTTCTGCAGCTGTCTCAGGTCACTGGCATGGGCTGTGTTCGAGGGACCTACGGGCCAGGGCTCTGCCAAAGTAGATATTAACTATTGGCGGTGGAGGTGTTGGTGGTGGCGGCTCCAAAGGCCTGGTGGAAAAGCTCTGTTTTACAGGCCCTGTGGAACCATGAAAAGCCCCGCGGGGCCCTGGCCTCTTCCGGGAGCTCATCCCACCAGAGTGGAGCCGCCACCGAGAAAGCCCTGGCCCCAGTTGCCACCAGTCTGGCCTCCTTGAAGCTTGGGGGAGCCAGCCGGTTCTGGGTCCCCAATCGCAAGGAGGAAAGGAGGCAAGGAGAAAGGAGGCAAGCCGCTGCAAGGCCAGTCCCTCTACTCCAATGTCGGTGAGGCGGTGGGTCAGTAGCTGATGGTCGACCGTATCGAATGTGGCCGACAGATCTAACAACAGCGGCACTGCCAATCCACCCTGATCCAGGTGCCTCCAGGGGTCGTCTGTGAGGGCGACCAGTGCTGTCTCCGTCTCGTGGCCCGGGTGGAAGCCGGACTGGAAGGGATCTAAAAGTGATTTCAGGAACACAAGAACACCCAGCTTATAAAGCATACAAACACCCCACCCCCCACACACCCACTCCCAAGGATAGGCTATTTACATTACACTGCTTATTTATAGGTCAATTCCAGGATCCTTGTCAGCTATTGTTCTTGGGAAGCAAGCTCACCCAGTTCAAGGTCCACATTCAGGGATGCCTTAGGCTCAATACAGGAGATTGGATTTATACCTCGCCCTTCACTACCCAAGGGAGTCTCAGAGTGACTTATAAACTCCTTTCCCTTCCCCGCCCCACGGCAGACACCCCCTGTGAGGGAGGTGAGGCTGAGAGAGCTCTGACAGAAACTGCCCTTTTTCAAGAACAGCTCTGACAGAACTATGGCTTGCCCAAGGTCATCCAGCAGGTGCAAGTGGAGGAGAGGGAAATCAAACCCGGTTCTCCCAGATTAGAGTCCGCACACTTAACCAATACATCGAACTGGCTCTCAACATGCCCAGTGTTGGGAGGGCAAGCCCCCTCCCTCCAAAAAACAACAACACTGCAGAGCCAGCCCGGATTTGCTCTGGCACATTCCTGTGCTTTTCCACAGGGCGTGTGCAGGAAAACTTGCTAGTGGGTTGGAGACTCCCTTTGGATGGGATAACAGTAGAGAAGCCACTGTGTGAAAAGGCTTCTACAATTGACCTAACAAAACAATTTTTACTGTTAATAACCGTATGTTGTATTAAAGTTGTCAATTGTTTATTTTATTACAGTTCAACAGTCAAAAACCTATGCCACCCGCATTAACGAATACAATGCAAAAACATACCTCAACCAACATGAAACGATTTGTGAAGAACTCATGCCAGCAATTTAAAGCTTCTAAATTTAGCTGTTCAGCTCAGCAGAAAATTGCATACACATTGCAATAATGCTTTATCATTCAGCACCAGCCAATCAAAAATATTATGATCAAGATCAAAAGTTCATATACATTTGTGACCACCTCTAAAGGCGTAGAGTTTCAGACATGCAGCTCTGTAGCTATGAGACTTGGCAGACTCCGCTCCGGCGAACTCAGCAACCGGGGAAAGGCACCCAAAGTTCCTTGTTTCGGCTGTAGCCTTTATCACAAGCCAAAGAACTCTTCAGATGTCACAAGAAACCCTTACATCTGCACACAAAGTCGGCACAAAAGCTCATACAAATTTCAAAAACACATCTCACAACATTAATATTTTTCCATTGGACAAAGGTCCTTCAATATTCAACCTCTGGCAAAGAAATGCCTTTGGATGGGTATGTAAAAATTGTTTTATTCGGCCAGCTCTATAAGCCAGTTTGGTGTCATGGTTAAGTGCGCGGACTCTAATCTGGGAGAACTGGGTTTGATTCCCCACTCCTCCACTTGCAGCTGCTGGTGTGACCTTGGGTCAGTCATAAGTTCTCTCAGAGCTGTCCTTGAGAAAGAGCAGTTTCTGTCAGAGCTCTCTCAGCCCCACCGACCTCTCAGGGTGTCTGTTGTGTGGAGGGGAAGGGAAAGGAGTTTGTAAGCCGCTCTGAGACTCCTTTGGGTAGTGAAGGGCGGGGTATACATCCAATCTCCTCCTCCTCCTCCTCCTCCTCCTCCTTCTTCTTCTTCTTCTCCCTCCTCCTCCTCCTCCTCAGTGGTTTTTCTGTTGTTTAGCTCTTACGCTGTGTTCCCCGTCTATCTGATGTGCGTAACATTTGGATGGGGCCCGTAGCTCTCCCAGAACAGCAACTAATCTCTGGACCGTCAAGATCAGTTCCCCCGAAGAAAACAGCTTATTTGGAGGGTGGATTCTATGGCATGATACCCCAGTGAGGCCCCCTCCCCTCCCCAAATCCTGCCCTCCCCAGGCTCCAGCCCCCAGACCTCCAGAAATTTCTCAAACCAGAGTTGGCAACCTACCTCCAGTAAATGGAGGTCACTCAGATAGGTTTGCCAACTCAAGGCTGGGAAATTACTGGAGACTTGGGGGAGCTGGCGAGGGTTTGGGAGGGGAGGAGAGGGATTTCAAGAGGGTACCATGCCAGAGAGTCCACCCTCCAAGCAGCCATTTTCTGCAAGGGGGACTGATCTCTGTCGTCTGGAGATCAGTAGCACCATGAAAGCAGATATAGAATCATAGAGCTGGAAGGGATCTCCAGGGTCATCTAGTCCAACCCCTTGTACAGCGCAGGAAATTCACAAATTCCCCCTCACACACACAGTGACCCCCTGCTCCACACCCAAAAGACGACAGAAAACCTACAGGTTCTCCTGGCCAAACTTGGCCTGGAGAAAAATTGCTTCTGAAATGTAGAAGAAGAAGAAGAAGAAGAAGAAGAAGAAGAAGAAGAAGAAGAAGAAGAAGAAGAAGAAGAAGAAGAAGAAGAAGAAGAAGAAGAAGAAGAAGAAGAAGAAGAAGAAGAAGAAGAAGAAGAAGAAGAAAGAAGAGATTGGATTTATACCCCACCCTTCACTTGGAGAAGCCAATGTTGAATCAGGCCAATGGCCCATCTAGTCCAACACTCTGTCACACAATGGCCAAAAATACCAGGTGCCATCAGGAGGTCCAGCAGTGGGGCCAGGACATCAGAAGCCCTCCCACTGCTGCCCCCCGCCAGCACCAAGAATAGAGTGCAGCACCTGCCCCAGACTGAGAGTTCCCATCTATACCTTGTGGCTCATAGCCACTGATGGACCTCTGCTCCTTTCCCTTCTGCTCCCCACAACAGACATCCTGTGACGTAGGTGGGGCTCTCTAACACAAACTGCTCTTTCAGGAACAGCTGTGCCAGAGCTTGTGACTGACCCAAGGTCACATCAGCAGGTGCAAGTGGAGGAGTGGGGGAATCAAACCCGGTTCTCCCAGATTAGAGTCCACACACTTAACTGCTACACCAAACTGGCTCTCACACCAAACTGGCTCAATGGACTGGGCTCAGACGCATGGAGTGATCCGCTCATGCTTTATTTAGTGACTAGCTCAACTCTAAGATGGCACAAGCAGGGCCGAAGCCCGGCTTAAATGCACGCTCAACACCACACCCAGCACACACCCCGCTCCCCGTGACTGGCGATTTACTTAAGACCGCCTGCACAATAGGTTCCTTCCAGGACCCTGGCCCCGAAGCGAAGTCCTTGCTCAGGCAAAAACTTCGAGTTCAGCGCATAACAGCTTCCCGACCCCAAAGTGGCGATCGGCACTTCCCTGGGCGTGTAAGAAAGGGCCACAAGAACGAAGCCCTGAGGCAACCAATGCTCCCTCTGAGCTGTGGAGTCTCGTGAGCAAAAATTCCACTGTAAATGAGTTTGCTCTGGAGCCATTGTTCCTGGGCTAAGACAAAAATGTGTGAGCCGGAGGCTTAAAAACCTGTGAGCTAGCTCACACTCACTCAGCTGAGAGGGGACACTGGAGGCAACCCGTCCTGCCCTCCCCCCTCCCCCTGGTCTGCCTGAGTCCAGGGTGGCCTGAGAGATGACCAGGGAATTCTCAGCCAGGGCGGGCTGGGAGATACCCGGAGGCCGAGGAAGGCGGGGTTTGGGAAGGGGCGGGGCTTCAGTGGGGTACGATGCCACGCGGCCCACCTTCCAAAGGGCCATTTTCTCCAGGGGAACGGATCGGTATTGCCTGGACCTGCGTCGTAATCCCAGGAGATCCCCAGCCGTCCCCTGGAGGTTGGCAGCCTTGACTCCTGAGGACCCTGGTGGAAGTCTTCAGCTCCCTGGAGGCCAATTCGAGAGGCTGTTGACACCACGGCGGCATAACCGGCTGTCCGGCCTCCCCCTCCCCTTTCAGCAGCCCTGCCCGGGAGCCTCCTCAGTCAGACATCAACCTGTTGGGCGTCGGTGACATGCAGGAATGATTGTTGCTATGGCAATAAGATAGGCCTCGGAATTGCGGCGAGTGCCGGAGGAGGGTTTGCAACGAACCTGGCAGAGAGCACCGCAGAGGGGGAGAGGGGGGGGGGTGCTGCCGGCGGGATCTGTGTTGGCCCCGCAGAGCCACCTTGACCCCCCCGCCCCCGCCCTGCGACCCGCCTCCCCAGCCTCCACTTCCCCACTTCTCCGTCTGTTCACAAGCAGCCGGCTGCGACAGTCACGGGGAAGTGCTTTGGGTGGGTTCCAAATCCGTCATGTTTGTTTGCTTGTGTTGGTTTGGATTTGGGTCTTTTTTAAACAAAGCTTGCCAGGCCAGTTTGGCGCCGTGGTTAAGTGCGCGGACTCTAATCTGGGAGAACTGGGTTTGATTCCCCACGCCTCCACCTGCAGCTGCTGGATGACCTTGGGCAAGCCATAGTTCTGTCAGAGCTGTCCTTGAAAGAGCCGTTCTTGAAAGAGCTCTCTCAGCCCCGCCTACCTCACAGGGTGTCTGTTGTGGGGAGGGGAAGGGAAAGGAGTTTGTAAGCCGCTCTGAGACTCCTTTGGGTAGTGAAGGGCAGGGTATAAATCCAGTCTCCTCTTCTTCTTCAGTCGCCACCAGCCAGTCTTCACACACTTGGGCAGCACCTGCCCAACCCCACATCCCCATCAAAGGCGGCACCCAACATACATTCTGTTTAAAAATGTGCTTGAAGAAGTGATATGGCCTCAGAGCATCTGTCAGAAGACCTTCCTCCAGTTTGGTGTAGTGGTTGAGTGCACGGACCCTAATCTGGGAGAGCCGGGTTTGCTTCCCCACTCCTCCACTTGCAGCTGCTGGTGTGACCTTGGTCAGTCACAAGTTCTCTCAGAGCTGTTCTCTCATGAGCAGTCCATGGAAGAACTCTCTCAGCCCCACCTACCTCTCAGGGTGTCTGTTGTGGTGAGGGGAAGGGAAAGGAGCTTGTAAGCTGCTCTGAGACTCTGAGTGAAGGGCGGGGTGTAAATCCAATCTCTTCTCTTCTTCCTCTCCTCCTCCTCCTCTCCTGAAAAGCACAAACTTAACCGGGGCATAGCAAGCCAGATGTTGCAGTACGCTGGAGGCATTTTCAGGTCTCTTTGGAGTACGTTTCCATTTTATGTAAATTAAAATGTGTTATGGATAAAACAGTTTCCATCCGTACCACTCTGCTGACTTCCCA
The DNA here is from genome assembly GCA_029375565.1 of Gekko gecko. Taxonomy (NCBI): domain Eukaryota; kingdom Metazoa; phylum Chordata; class Lepidosauria; order Squamata; family Gekkonidae; genus Gekko; species Gekko gecko. The sequence continues at coordinate 243,284,505 of JAPDNY010000003.1, read as the reverse complement.
GTGATGCCCGCAGTTCCCATGTTCCGGCTGCAGAATCTGTTCTCCTAAGTGGGCGGGCCACACCTTTGTGTGGGCTTAGAGGGGTGGGCACGAAGTTCCAGTTATGGCAGAAAGGGGAGACGCGGGGGACCCTTTGAACAGGATAAAAAGATGTAACTGACAGACACATAAATGCTTCGTAGGCAAAGGAGGCAAGAGCCCCAGCCCAGAGCACATCCGGTGTGTTCCCCGCCCTATTAAACATAGAATCCTAGAGTTGGAAGGGACCCCTAGAGTCATCTAGTCCAACCCCCCGCACAAAGCAGGAAATTCACAAATACCTCCCCCTCCACACCCACAGTGGCCGCTGTTCCCTCCCCAGAAGATGACAAAAAAACCCTCCAGGATTGCTTCCTGACCCCAAAGTGGCAATCAGCATTTCCCTGGACGTGTAAAAAAGCCAAACCTTCTTTGAGCAGAGCCCCAAGAATTGTCGAATGTGGACGGCCACAGGAAGCCAGACGGGGGAACTGAAGAGACGTGAGAGCTGAGCTGGCCCAAGCACCTTTCTCTGTACCTTTACACAGAAACATGGAGTGAAACTGGGACCTCCAGGGTCATCTAGTCCAACCCCTGTGCAGCAAAGAAGAAGAAGAAGAGATTGGATTTATACCCCGCCCTTCACTACCCAAAGAAGTCTCAGAGCGGCTTACAATCTCCTCTCCCTTCCCCTCCCCACAACACACACCCTGTGAGGTAGGTGGAAAGGAAATTCACAACTACCTCCCCCCTTCACGCACACCCAGTGACCACTGCTCTGTGCCCAGAGGAAGGCAGGAAACCTCCAGGATCCCGATCCGACCAGGAGGAATATTCTTTCCGGACCTTAAAGTGAAGACTAGCATTACCCTATAAGAAATGCTGTGAGATGTGGCTATTGATGTGGTGGCAGCATCAGCCTATGATCTGAGAGACCCAGGTTCAGATTCTGTACTCCCACTGGGGGGCTTGAGTCTCTCTCTCTCTCTCTGTCTCTCTCTGTCTCTGTCTCTCTGTCTCTCTGTCTCTGTCTCTCTCTCTCTCTCTCTCTCTCTCTCTCATCCACCCAGCCACTGTGGTCAACTTCAGGGCCCCTGCTTTGGGCACCTCCAGCTTCTGCGATCTGGCTGGCAGCAGCTTGGGAGAGGACCTTGTGGGCGGTGGCACCAAAACTCCACAACTCCCTCCCCAGAGAGATTCGCCTGTCCCCTTCTGTGGCCTGATTCTGCCAGCGGCCTTTTTGGTTCCGTTTGGCATTCCCTCCGAGACCCCTCCTTTCTAACCAATGTTTTTAATTGCTGTTTTGATGTCTTCACGTTGGATTTTAACTCTGTTCTTAATCTGTTTGAATTATGTGTGTTTCCGAGAAGTATTGATCCCGAAGGGGATTTTTTATTGCTTTTTCTATTTAGTACAAAACTACAACAGAAAATTCCAGGATGGGGGGCTACAATCTACAGGAGAAAGGAAAGATAACCTCTAAACACCCAAGAGTCAGTGATCATACAATCGATTTACAAATCTGCCTTGTAAATGTGAATTGACTTTCACTGAAAATAATCATCTCACTAAAACGTTACATCTGTATTAGCGAGTGAAAAATGAATAAGATTTTGATGGTTTTAATGTGTGATTTTATCATGTGTGTTTTAGAAGAAGAAGAAGAGATTGGATTTATACCCCGCCCTTCACTCCCCGAAGGAGTCTCAGAGCGGCTTACAAACTCCTTTCCCTTCCCCTCCCCACAACAGGACACCCCTGTGAGGTAGAAGAAGAGGAAGAGATTGGATTTATACCCCGCCCTTCACTTGGAGTCTCAGAGTGGCTTACAAACTCCTTTCCCTTCCCCTCCCCACAACAGACACCCTGTGAGGTAGAAGAAGAAGAAGAGATTGGATTTATACCCCGCCCTTCACTCCCCGAAGGAGTCTCAGAGCGGCTTACAAACTCCTTTCCCTTCCCCTCCCCACAACAGACACCCCTGTGAGGTAGAAGAGGAAGAGATTGGATTTATACCCCGCCCTTCACTTGGAGTCTCAGAGCGGCTTACAAACTCCTTTCCCTTCCCCTCCCCACAACAGGACACCCCTGTGAGGTAGAAGAAGAGGAAGAGGAAGAGATTGGATTTATACCCCGCCCTTCACTTGGAGTCTCAGAGTGGCTTACAAACTCCTTTCCCTTCCCCTCCCCACAACAGACACCCTGTGAGGTAGAAGAAGAAGAAGAGATTGGATTTATACCCCGCCCTTCACTCCCCGAAGGAGTCTCAGAGCGGCTGACAAACTCCTTTCCCTTCCCCTCCCCACAACAGACAGCCTGGGAGGTAGGTGGGGCTGAGAGAACTCTAACACAAACTGCTCTTTCAGGAACAGCCGTGCCAGAGCTTGTGACTGACCCAAGGTCACACCAGCAGGTGCAAGTGGAGGAGTGGGGAATCAAGCCTGGTTCTCCCAGATGAGAGTCCGCCCACTTAACCACTACGCCAAACTGGCTGGCCACGTGGGTGGGCCTTCTGAGGGCAGAAAGGTGGGGTTTAGCTTTGGTAAATATATAAAGGATAGCAGTCACCTGCAGAGGTGCTCCAGGTCAAGATTTCAGTGGGCTCCTTCAGACAAGAATGCCTCTTCATTGGAGCTACCTGAGAGGGTTGTTATGGAGATAAAAGGGAAGGAAGAGGGCACCCTAAGACACGCGGAGCCCTTGGGAGGCAGTACAGGGTTTGAAAAAAAATGTACAGAGAGTGGCCAGAAGCCATCTGATCCACTCTGAAACTATCATCTCGACTTGGCCTACCTGATACGTGGCTGGAACAGAGGAGAAGGGATGCCAAGCTTTGCCTTTTCTAACAGAGAAGAGAAGAGAAGAGAAGAGAAGAGAAGAGAAGAGAAGAGAAGAGAAGAGAAGAGAAGAGAAGAGAAGAGAAGAGTGTCAGAAATGTCTGTTTGCTATTTTCCACTGTGTCCATTGTTCTGTGTTCCCTATCTCGTCCCTGCATTGCGCTTGCGTAGGTATGCTTGCTGTAACGTGGGAGCTTCTTCTCTGCCGCTCGGTCTTATCACAGTGGCCTTGAATGCGGGCTTTGGGCTATTCTTGAGCTTATGAAAATTTTCCAGTCCTGTGAAGATGAGGGGAGGAGGGAGTCGTCTCCCGCCCATTAAGTAACTCTCCCGCCGGGAGTTTCCTACCCGCGTGCTTACATTTCATTTGCTAGTCGCACTTTGCATCACACTATAACCTTGCTTGAGCAGCTTCACCCGCCATTCCTGACAATGACCCTCCACTGTGGGTTTTAGCACTGTATTCCAATAAAGCCCTTCTTAACCAAAAGAATGCTTGGATCTACTTGCTTTTGAACCTGACGAAGAGAAGAGAAGAGAAGAGAAGAGAAGAGAAGAGAAGAGAAGAGAAGAGAAGAGAAGAGAAGAGGAGGAGATTGGATTGATCCCCCGCCCTTCACTACCCGAAGGAAGAAGAAGAAGAGAAGAGTTTGGATTTATACCCCGCCCTTCACTGCCCAAAGGCATCTCGGAGCGGCTGACAAACTCCTTTCCCTTCCCTTCCTCACAACAGACACCCTGTGAGGTAGGCGGGGCTGAGAGAACTCTAACACAAACTGTCCTTGAGAGAACAGCTGTGCCAGAGCTTGTGACTGACCCGAGGTCACATCAGCAGGTGCAAGTGGAGGAGTGGGGAATCAAACCTGGTTCTCCCAGATAAGAGTCCGCGCACTTTACCACTACACCAAACTGGCTCTCAGAGCGGCTTACAATCTCCTTTCCCTTCCCCTCCCCACAACAGGCACCCCATAAGGTAGGCGGGGCTGAGAGAGCTCTCTCCTGAGAACTGCCCTTTTTTTCAAGAACAGCTCTGACAGAACCATGGCGTGCCCAAGGTCATCCAGCAGCTGCGAGTGGAGGAGTGGGGGAATCAAACCCAGTTCCCACTGATCAGAGTCCGCACACTTAACCACTACACCGAACTGGCTGAAAAGTGCCATCAAGTTGCAGCCAGCTCATGGTGATACCGTAGGGTTTTCAAGGCAAGAGATGAATGGAGGTGATTTGCCACTGCCTGCCTCTGCGTAGAGACCCTGGACTTCCTGCAGGGTCTCCCATCTAAACACCAACCAGGGCCGACCCTGCTTAGCTTCTGAGATCTGACAAGATATGCTAGCCTTGGCCATCCAGGCCAGGGTGAAAGACGTACAGAACTGGTTTGCCATTACCTGCCCCAACGGAACGACTCCGGACTTCCTTGGTGGTCTCCCATCCAAGTACTAGCCCTGTAGCCAAGTAGCCAACCTTGCTTAGTCTCCAAGGTCTCACGAAACTGGGCTCGCCTGGGTCGTCCAGGTCAGACCAGACAAGCAGAGGTGGATCGTCATGGCCTGCCTCGGCACAGTGATCCCGGACTTCCTTGGTGGTCTCCTGTCCAAGTACTAACCAGAGTCGGTCCTGCTTGGTTTCCAAGATCTCACAAGACTGGGCTGGCCCAGGCCATCCAGGTCAGAGCTTCTCTAACTCGGGGAGCTTTAATCCATTGCTGGCATTGACTGATTTCTCGCAGGGGCTTCCCATCCATCCAGCAAGGTCTTCCCCATTCACTTCAATGGAGAGAGCCCCGCAGAATTTGCATTCCCTCCTCCCCCCTTGAAATGAATGGGACAGCCTGCATGCTCCAGCCTCTCGTGAGCGTGTCAGAGCGTATGCAGGTCTCTGGATCAGGACACAACTGTGCAGTATAGCATCTCTGTCGTCACTGACGTGACAGGCTGTTAAGATAATGGCAGGACCACGGCCTCATAGAATCATAGAATGTTACAGTTGGAAGGGACCTTGCAGGTCATCTAGTCCAACCCCCTGCACACCAGGTGAGGCCTGGCCATAGCAGAATAGAGCGGAACCACCACCTCCTGTGATCTGGACACAATGCTTCCATTAATGCGTCCCAAGATTGCATTCGCTTTCTTCACAGCCACATCGCACTGCAGGCTCATGTTGAGCTTGTGATCAACCAGAACAGCCAGATCCCTTTCACATGTGCTGCTGTCAAGCCAAGTCCCTCCCATTCTATAGCTGTGCCTTTGATTTTTTGTACGTAAGTGTAGGACTTTGCACTTATCTCTACTGAAATTCATTTTATTTGCCTCAGCCCACTGTTCCAGCCTATCTAGATCATTTGGAATCCTGACTCTGTCTTCTTCAGAATTAGCAATCCCACCCAGCTTCATGTCATCTGCAAATCTGATAAGCATTCCCTCTATGTCTTCCTCCAGGTCATTTATAAAAACATTGAACAACACTGGGCTTAGAACCGAGCTCTGTGGCACTGCACGCGAGACTTCCCTCCACGTAGATGCCTCTTTAAAAGCTAGAATGGCTCTTGGTTTGTTATAGAAGTTCACCTTTCGGTGTGCTTCTGATGTGGCTGCGTCTTTATTTCCTCCTTCTCTGCTGGCAAAGGGTTGAAGTCAGCAACAGACGGAAGAAACATCAGCCAGCGAAATGTTCCGGGAAAGTTTTAGGAATAAAATGCATCCCAGCTAATGACAGCAAATTTGTTTGATTTATATAATATGCGGCTCCATTTTCTTATAAAAACGCTGGGAGAGCAAACAGATTATTCTTGTTTGTCACTTTGAATTTGAGTCTCTGCGGGTGTCTATTTGTGTATAAGGTAGTTGGGGGAAAATGTCGTTTTTCCCAAATGCCTCGCCTCCATTTCGGTGCCGGAGAGATGTACTCTCCCCCCCCACCCCCAACATACAGACACTTTGATACAAAAGAGGGTTTGTGTAGCCAACTTAATTAGGCAAAGGTTAGCTGGCAAAGAAGCCGTCCTGAGTCTAATGACGCTAACCTTTAAGCGATACAAACATCAAGGTGTCTTTTGTGAAGGTGATTCTAGCGGCCTTTTCAGAGGGATGCCAGGAGCCTTCAACATCTGCATGCAAACTGGACCGGCAGGCGGCTTGCCCCCTCTCGCTATTCCCTTTGGAGAGCCGCTGCTTCATCAGGAGAGCGCCACGCTCCTGTCAGTGGGAATCAGGAGACTTCGATCATGCGGACCGGAAGGCGCTTGCCAGCCACGCTCAAGATTGGGTCCTTTCAGACCTGCTAAATAACGCAGCTAGAGTCCACTTCAGCGACCGTTTGCGGGCGGAGTTTGCCATTCCACACAGCACAATCCTGTTGCAAAAGGGCATCGAAAGTGGATCGAAGGTGTGTTATTTCTTGTGTGCGAAAGCGCCCAAAGTCTGGGGAAGCCGGTGCAGTCTCAGGGGCTGGTGGGCTGCAGGAAAGAGAATCGTTTCGCAGGGCGGCTAGGCTGGCCTGCAGAAGAACAGATGCGAGTCCGGGAGCGCTTTCTCTTAAGCAGGGGTATTTGGGGGGGAGCGCACCGGAGCACAGCTCCGGCAGCTCAGGAGCCAAGCCCCACCCCCAGCCGGCGTCCCGGGAGTCTTTCAGGCAGCCGAATGTCAATTTCAGCTGCATTATATCCTATGGGCCATTGAAGTCAATGGTGAAAACATAGGGTATATTCTGGGGGCTGGAGGGGAGGGGGGTTGAGGCTCCAAACTCACAGGGTAGCTGATGGAGTCTCTCCCCAAGATACCCACCAAGTTTCAAGAACATTGGATTAGGGGGTCCAATTCTATGGGTCCCTAAACAGGTTGCCCCTACTCCCTCCATTGTTCTCTATGGTGGGAAAAAAGCAACCCTAATTGGAACGGCAGATGAGGTTCTAAACTTATAGCCAGGGATTTAGCAGCAAATTAACATGTAACCATGTTTACGTTATGCGAAGTGAAAAACTAAATAACAAGTTAAGGTTATAAGCTCAAGAGCTGTAAAGCAATAAATATGTCACAATAGTAGATAAATGTCTAAAGGTAATAACAGAATCTTAATTAATTAATTATTAATTAATTATCTCAGAGGAGATAATTCCCTTGAATAAACCTCTGTTGGTCTTAAAGGTGCCACTGGACTCTAAACCTGAATAGGCAGCTGGAGAAGGTTATTGGGGGGGGGTCAATAAACCCAAGCCCAGTTGTCAGGTTCCCAGTCAAATCACTCTCCAGACACTCTTTCTTAGCAAAAGAGAGACCTGCGATGTCCGTGGGTTCAGACTCTTTGTCAAGACTGAGGTGCCAAGGCGGGAAAGCTACATATAATCACGACCCCAAAATTCCATTCATACACGTCAGCCGATACTACAAAGGCCATGAAAGATATACGGTCAACAACTAGCCAAACACAGACTCTACATCAAGGACACTTCCCATGTGAAATATGTCTTCGAGGCCTCATGGAAGAGTTACCGAAGCCGGCCTCCCTAAATCCTACAAGCCCTCACTCCCCCTCCCCTCAGGAGTGCAATGGCAGGCAAGGCCAAGCGAAAAGGGAGCGGGAATTGCAAAGGCTGGGGTGCAGGCAGCAAACGCAATCCAGGGAGCAGGAATATTTGTTGTTGCTGTTCAATCGCACAGTAGAGTCCGACTCTTCGTGACCCCATGGCCCTCCTGTCTTCCATCGTCCTCCCGAGTTTGCTTAATTTCATGTCCGTTGCATCGATAACACTGTCTAACCATCTCATCCTTTGCCGTCCCCTTCTTCTTTGACCTTCAGCCTTTCCCAGCATCAGGGTCTTCTCCAGGGAGGGCTCCCTTCTTCTCATTTGGTGGCCAAAGTATTTGAGCTTCAGCTGCAGAATCCAGCCTTCCAGGGAATAGTCAGGGTTGATTTCCTTTAGGATTGACTGATATGATCTCCTTGCAGTCCAAGGGACTCTCAAGAGTCTTCTCCAGCACCATAATTCGAAAGCATCTATTCTTTGGCGCTCGACCTTCCTTATGGTCCAACTCTTGCTGCCATACATTACTCCTGGGATAACCATTACTTTGACCATGCGGACTTTTGTTGGCAGGGTGATGTCTCTGCTTTTTATCATGCTGTTTAGGTTTGCCATCACTTTCCTCCCAAGGAGCAGGCATCTTTTAATTTCACAGCTGCAGTCTCCATCTGCAGTGGTCTTGGATCCCAGGAACGTGAAGTCTGTCACTGCTTCCACGACTTCCCTATTTGCCAAGGAGTGATGGGGCTGGATGCCATGATCTTAGTGTTTTTGGTTGTTGAGTTTCAAACTGACTTTTGCGCTCTCCTCTTTCACCCTGAGGAAGAGGCTCTTGAAGTCCTCTTCACTTTCTGCCATTAGAGTGGTATCGTCTGCGTATCTGAGGTTGTTGATGTTTTTTCCCAGCAATCTTAATTCCGGCTTCTGAATCATCCAGGCTGGCATTTATATGCAAAGCATGGATATACTGGGTAGAAACACAACAGGTACAGTCTGTTTATTATGTATTTATTTTATCTAAATGTCTACCCCACCCTCCCCGCCAAGGTGGGCTCAGGGCAGCTTACGACATACACATAAATGTGAACATTAAAACTCTAATACGTACAAAACAACATCAGTTTAAGAATACAATATAAAATCATAGTTAAAAAGGTAAAGGTTCCCTTGCTCGAAAGCCAGTCAAATCCGACTCTTGGGTTGCGGTGCTCATCTCCGTTTCAAAGCTGAAGAGCCAGCGCTGTCCGAAGACGTTTCCATGGTCAGAACTACTGACCTTCCACAGCCTGCAGTTTAGCGTCTTAACCACTTGAGCCACCGCAGCTCAATCATAGTTACACAGCCCTTAACTATAATACAAAATGGCGACATTCTGCCATCATTTGAGTGGCCGCCTTCAGGTTCCTGCCAGGCTGTTAATCATCTGGCTGGTGGTGATGTTAATATTAAGGGCAGGTTGGCATGATGTTGATGTTAGGGCCAGGGCTGTGGAGTCTCAGTGGCACCCTACTTGAAAGCCTGGTGGAAGAGCTCCGTTTTACAGGCCCTGCAGAACTGCAAAAGGTCCCAGAGGGCCCTGATGTCATCCGGGAGCTCCAGACAAGACTGAGGTATTGTTAGCCAATGGAGATACTGCTTGGGGATGGTGGAGTCAGCCTGTCCTGCAGAAGGCGGCACTCCCCCGAAGGAGCAGGACTGCTGTTGGCAGGTCCTGCTGGATCCTGGCCAACCATTGGGGACTCAGGTCTCCTCTGTGGCACCATGCGCCTGGTATCAGTTTCAGCTGATACAACAGCTAAGGGCATCCCTCAGAAGGTGTGATCTGACCCAAAGTGTAATCTGATCCATGCTCTGATCTCCAAAATGTGGTGACGGGTCTACTTTCATGGGTGGGGTACAGGGAACATTTCACAACTTTGTTCTGTCGCTTCGAACCCACACTGCTACCCACATGAATCTAGCTTTGGGGCCACGATATTTTCATTTCGCTCCCTATTAATTTTATCTAATTTGTTGTTGTTGTATTTTGTTCCCCTTTGGTAACCTTTGTATTCTATTTATTCTGAATTATCTTCAGACTGTAACAGCCTTTAGCCACATGTAATGAAATTTATTACTTATAAATGAAGTAGGTAGGGCAGACAAGAGGAAATACCACTTTGCACAGTGATTAAAATGGGGAGTCTGTTGCCAGAGGATGTAGCGATGACCACAGGAATAAATAGCTTTAAAAGGAGATTAGATAGATTCATGGAGAATGAGTCTATCAGTGTCTACTAGCCATGGGAGCTGAGGGGAGCCGCCACATACAGAGTCAGTAAACCTCTGACTCCCAGATCCAGGAGGCAACATCAGGGGATGGCCTGTTGCTGGCCCTCCAGAGGAACTGGTTGGCCACTGTGTGAGACGGGATGCTAGACTAGATGTGTTAGAGACAAGAAAAAATGTCTAAAGAAATGAGGTGAAGTCAAGGATAGAATCACAGAGTTAGAGTTGGATGGGACCTTGCAGGTCATCTAGTCCAACCCCCTGCACTCTGCAGGAACACAGCCAAAAGATAGCCCTACAACACACCCGAGAGATGGTTGTCCAGCCTCTGCTTGAAAACGTCCAGCGAGGGAGCATCCACCACCTCCCGAGGCAGTCTGTTCCACTGCTCAACCACTCTTACAGTTAGGGAATTTCTCCTGATATTTAGCCGGTAACGACTCCCTTGTAATCTCCAGCCATTATATTTAGTCTTGCAATCTGGATAATAATAATAATAATAATATACTTTATTGTCATTGCACGTAGTACAACAAAATTAAACTGCAAAGGGAGCAAGGGAGAATAGATCTGCTCCGTCTTTTACATGACAGCCCTTCAAATATTTGAAGACTGCAATCATGTCCCCTCTAAGCCTTCTCTTTCCCAGGCTAAACAGACCCAACTCTTTCAGCCTTTCCAACCCTCTCTTTCAACTCTTTACCAGTAAACTCTTTACTAGTAAAAAGGGAACTCTAATCACAGGAGCTTGCCAAGAAGTTGCTTTACGAGCATTTTTATAAGATAGTCACACAGTTACATGTTAAAAGAAAAACCTATTTCTGACCGCCACGTATTTCCGCTCCCTGGCCCATTGGTGAGGGACATCGGGAGGTACAGCCTTTCCAAACTGCCTACTGATCCGCCCCTGTTTACAAATCCCACCATTCAAATCCTGAAGACCCCAGACTCCTGTTAATTTAAGCCCATATAAGGTAGTTCTGAAATTTAGCCCACACACTCTTCTAGCAAAGCTTAACCACTGGGGCTGCCTGGGTAAGTACCTTCACCTGCTGCTAAGCACCTTACTCCCCACTGCAGGGCTCTTTTTGTAGCGGGAACTCTTTTGCATATTAGGCGACACACCCCTGATGTAGCCAATCCCCCAAGAGCTCACAGTAGCCCCTGTAAGAAGAGCTCTGTAAGAAGTCTCCGGCTGAACCCTCCCTGCACCGGCTTCCAAGATGAAGGTCCCAAATGAACTCCCCACGAGATAACACAACCCACAAACAAGGCGTCAAGAGCCTGTGATTAAGGTTCAGGCTCCCCAGCAGGGCAGTCTTGCTTGCCTCTTCTGCTTTCCACACATCCTGACCCCTTCTGCCTCTAGAGGCTCCGCCCCTTCCTGTCTCATTCCATTCCTAGCTATGGGTAATATAAACACAGGACATTCTCAGTGGTGGCACTTTGGTGTAATGGTTTGGTGCAGTGGTTAAGTGCATGGACTCTAATCTGGGAGAACTGGGTTTGATTCCCCACTCTTCCACATGCAGCCAACTGGGTGACCTTGAGCCAGTCACAAGTTCTTTCAGAGCTGTTCCCTCAAGGGCAGTTCTCAAGAGAGAGCTCTCTCAGCCCCGCCTACTTCACAGGGAGTCTGTTGTAGGGAGGAGGAGGGAAAGGAGATTGTAAGCCACTCTGAGACTCCTTCAGGTAGCGAAAGGCAAGGTATAAATCCAATCTCTTCTTCTCTTCCTCTTCTTTAAAAGTCCCTCCCTTTGAGACTTGCCTTACTCTCCTTTAAGCACCAGGCCAAAACATTTCGTTTTAACCAGGCTTCTTAACTAAGGTTTTTCATTTCTTTTTCAGATGTTTTATGGTCCGCTTCTAGCATGAGGACTCTTTTATGGATGCTTTTAGTCTGCGTGGTTGATTTATGCTGTTTTTTATGACCCTGGCATGTATTTATCATTGATAATTTATGGGTTCTTTATGGCGTTGCTCTTCCGTGTGAGCTGCCTGGAGTGGGTCTCTGAAGGGCCAGCATGAGAATTCTCTACATAAGCAAGGAAGCCGTGCCCGGGCTAGAAACACGCCCCCCCCCCAAAAAAAGGAGAGTGCCCCTAGATCCATTGCCTGAGCAATACGCATGAACACACATGAAGCTGTCTTATATTGAATTAGACCATCGGTCCATCAAGGTCCATATTGTCTATCCAGAAGTACTTTTCTCCCTTTCTCACAATACAAGAACTCGTGGGCACTCAATGAAATTGCTGAGTAGGTCGGATTAGAACGGATAAAAGGAAGTACTTCTTCACCCAAAGAGTAATTAACACATGGAATTCACTGCCACAGGAGGTGGTGGCAGCTACAAGCATGGACGGCTCCAAGAGGGAATTAGATAAGTATATGGAGCAGAGGTCCATCAGTGGCTATGAGCCACAAGGTATAGATAGGAACTCTGGAGCAAGGGATGCTCTGTATTCTTGGTGCTGGGGGAGGGGTCAACAGTGGGAGGGCTTCTGGTGTCCTGGCCCCACTGCTGGACCTCCTGATGGCATCTGGCATTTTTGGCCACTATATGACACAGAGTGTTGGCCTGGATGGGCCATTGGCCTGATCCAACATTGGCTTCTCTCTTATGTTCTTATGTTCTCCATGGTCTCAGGCTGAGGCCTTCCACAGCATCTACTTGCTGGTCCTTTTTAAATGGAGATCCCAGGAGATTGAACATGGGACCTTCTCCATGCGAAGCAGTGGGGCTTTTTTTCTGAGGGCACACACCAGAACAGAGTTCCAGAGCCTCTTCAACAAAATTCTTTTTAAAATGTTTAAAAGTTCATGAGTTTTCAATATACAGATTGAAAACTTCATTTCCCTCTTGAGAGTTCCGGCACCTCTTTTTTTTTTTTTTAAAGGCCCATCCCTCCCCATGAAATGCATGGCCTAACAGACATCTTTCCTCGCTGCAAGGGCTAATGATCCATCCGCGCGTTTTCCTGACCCATCTTTCCATTATTGACATCCGTAATTGCCAGCCTGCCATCATGACACCTGGGGCTACTAGTCTCCCAGGGCAACACGGACAATTTCTCCCTCCCTCCAAAAAATGAAGGAGTTGAAATACAAAACCTAAGTTCCCCCGGTTCATAACCCTTCCCTCCCTACTGCTGTGGTGTGTTTGTTGTATGTATTACAATGGAGCAATCTTCTCCCCCCACTGACATTTGTGCCAGTTGGTTCAGTCCAGTGTCGCCAGTCCACCAGTGGGGGTGGGACATCCCCCACCCCTGTCTCTTGTTACCCACCTCTGCTTGTAGAAGTGGTGGGAGAAAAATATTTTCTTCTTAAAAGTGGCTATCAGGTCGACAAGGAAAAAAAACCCCAGAGAGTAAGACAACCATAGAGTTACCAGAGATTCCTAGAGAGCTGCGATGTCACTTCTGGGTCCCTCCCCAGAAGTGATGTCACGCCTCCCCCTCCAGCTGCTTACTAAAGGCAAGCATAAAGAGTGAACCACAAAGCTGCCTTCCCCCGAGTCGGCCTGTTGGGATTTGCAAGGTCACTCTGTGTAGTCATGGAACAATTGCTATGTTTGTTTGGTGAGAACCAGTTTGGTGTCGTGGTCAGAGCTGTTCTCTCAAGTACAGGTCTGGGAAGAGCTCTCAGCCCCGCCTACCTCACAGGGTGTCTGTTGTGGGGAGGGGAAGGGAAAGGGGATTGTAAGCAGCTCTGAGACTCAGTGTGAAGGGTGGAGTATAAATCCAATCTCCTCTTCTTCTTCTTCTTCTTCTTCTTCTTCTTCTTCTTCTTCTTCTTCTTCTCCTTCTCCTTCTCCTTCTCCTTCTCCTTCTCCTTCTCCTTCTCCTTCTCCTTCTCCTTCTTCTTCCTGATGCATGCTGATGTCCTAGCTAGTTAATTTGAGGGACCCAATGAGGGAGTCTGCATGTATTTTCTGCCAGAGCAAGGGGACAAAATGCATAATTGGTTAGCATTGGGATTCTCCGGTTGGGTAATCAATACATTGGGGATGGCCTGCAAGGTCCCTTCCAACTCTAACATTCTATGACTCTATGATTCTGTCTCCCAGTATTACAGTTGACCTCTGGACTGCAGAGATCAGTTGCCCTGGAGAAAAGGGCTGCTTTGGAAGGCAGACTGGATGGCATTATTTCACACTGAGCTCCCTTCCTTTCCCTTCCCAAACTCTGCCCTGCCCGGGTTTCACCCTTCAAATCCCTAGGAATTTCCTGAGCTGGAGTTGGCACCCCTAAGCACAGCCATGTTCAGGCCATGTTTCCCCTTTGGGAGCATCCCGTGTCTCTAGCTGGTCCCCAAGTAACAGAAGGCAGGCCAGGCAGGTTCTAACCAGAGCAGGCAGAGAGAAGCTGTGGGCGCAGAGGTCATCTCACCCACCCACGGGTGGGCAGATGCCACGGGTGGGCGGGTGGGTTCTCTTGCTCAGCCAGCCCCACTGGGGGAGCCCAAGTTCTATGGGGACGGATGAGGAAGAGAAAGCGTTCAGAGAGATTGAGATCTTTGGGGACCAAGCTGGGAAGACGGCCCGTGGCTGGTGCAGTGGTTAAGTGCGCAGACTCTAATCTGGGGCCCCGTCCACACTGAGCATTTGCCCCGCTGAAGGCACTGGAGCCCTGCGGACTTTCCGTGCGTGATCATACGAGCACATCTGGGAGGCGTAGTGCTCCTGTGGCCAATCCGCGGCTTCCGAGTGGAAAACACGGAGTAAAAAACTAGTAGGTCCAAAGTACTAGTTTCTGGAAACCCTGGGGCAAAGTGATCGCGGGAGCCCCAGTATCCCGCAGCTTCTGACGCCCGCCCATGTCCCCGGGGTTTCCGGATGTTGTAAGTGTCCATGGGATGCACACCAACGCTGAACAGTGCATGCGCACACACAAGACACCGACAGCAGCCCGCCCCCCAATGGCGCATGCGCACTTGGCTGCTTTTTTGCCGCACTGCAGCAGCGCGGTGTGATCGGGGCGCAGAGCTGGAGTGTGGCAACCCAGTGGCCCATGTGATTGGGCTACCGCGCCTTATTTAGCTCCGGGGCAAACTGCCACGCCTTTTCTGGCCCGTATGACCGGGGCCTGGGAGACCCAGGTTTGATTCCCCACTTGCAGCTGCTGGATGACCTTGGGCAAGCCCTAGTTCCATCAGAGCTGTTCTCTCAAGGACAGTTCTCGCTTTTTTACTTAGAGATGTATGGATAATTTAACAGATAATTCAAAGAGATGGTCAGATTCTCCCATTGAATGTTTGTATGTATATCTGTTTGTTTTTGCTTGTTTTTTTTTGTTTGACATAAAATAAAATTGTTCTATCAAGAAAAAGGGAGGGGGGGACAGTTCTATCAGAGCTCTCTCAGCCCCACCTACCTCACAGGCAGTGTTCCCTCTAAGTTGAGTTAGTGTGAGCTAGCACACAGTTTTTTAGCCTCCGGCTCACACATTTTTGTCTTAGCTCAGGATGGAGGGCTCCAGAGCAAACTAATTTATGCAGTGGCCAAATCGCTCGCTCACAACTTTAATGCCAGGAGCTCACAAAGTAGGATTTTTGCTCACAGGACTCCACAGCTTAGAGGGAGCATTGCTCACAGGGCGTCTGTTGTGGGGAGGGGAAGGGAGGGGAGATTGTAAGCTGCTCTGAGACTCCGAGTGAAGGGCGGGGTAGAAATCCAGTCTCCTCCTCCTCCAGTTTGGTGTAGTGGTTAAGTGTGTGGATTCTAATCTGGGAGAACTGGGTTTGATTCCCCACTCCTCCACTTGCACCTGCTGGATGACCTTGGGCAAGCCATAGCTCTGGCACAGCTCTTCTTGAAAAAGAGCAGTTTCTGTCAAGAGCTCTCTCAGCCCCACCTCCCTCACAGGGTGTCTGTTGTGGGGAGTGGAAGGGAAAGGAGTTTGTAAGCCGCTCTGAGACACCTTTGGTTAGTGAAGGGTGGGGTATAAATCCAATCTCCTCTTCCTCCTTCTCCTCCTCTTCTTCTTCTTCTTGCTTCGAAATAAAACGGCTCATTTTGAAAAGCAGGGAAGGCAGGAGAATATCTGGGGGTGTTTATGCTGCCTTTGATTGGCCTGATGGACCGTAGCAGTTCCCTCCTATCCGGCCGCTGCAGCCGATCTGACAGATATATGCTTGGAGGCATACTAAAGAGCGGGTGGCTGGTTTTATGGCCCGCTGGAGCCTCCGTGGATGTTTAGCGTAAACCTGCCGTTTGAGAGGTGCTGACAGAGGGCTGCGTGGATGGAGCTCACCCCAGCTCAGGCAAAAGTGTTCAGTGCATAAGTCAGGCTGGGGACCTCCCCCACTGCCCAGCCATCAATCAGAGCCAGGCCTGGTGGTGGAAGCTTGTAGCTGATGAATTTTTGACACGTTGGAGGGCTCGTGCCACCAAAGGAGCTCTTTATGGCCCATCCTATGATTACGGCAGATGTGCCTGAACATCAGATCTCCTTCTGCACTCTTTATTGTGGTAGTGGGGGGGGGAGGGAATGGCTTCTGCGTGCCTGGAAAGAGGTCTTTCCAGAGAGCATTTTGCGTCTGTGCTCAGACTCAAATCGACTTCAGAGTGCGGGGGGGGGTGTCTCAGGGCAAAACCAGCAGTCACCGATCACGTGGGCACCTGCATGTGTGCTGTGCCCACTGCCTCTTCTCTGCCCTGCGCAGTGAGCAAGGAAATGATTGTACAAGGGGGTTGCCACCTCTGGGTTGGGAAATTCCTGGAGCTCTGGGGGTGGAGCAAGCAATACCGCCTGCTTGCAACATGATTGGAGCCGACACACGCATAGCCGAGTCAGAGAAGGCAGCCTCTCCCTGGATCTGCACCTGTGGCTGAGGGTTGCCAACTCCAGCTTGGGCAGTTCCTGGAGGTTTGGGGCGTGGGGCCTGGGGATGCCGAGGTTCGGGGAGGGGAGGCAATCTACCGGGCATGCAAAGCCGTTAAGTCTGCCCTGCAAAGCAGCCATTCCAGCCAGGGGACCTGATCTCTCTCACCTGGAGAACAGCTGTAATTCTGGAAATTGGCACGTTTCAGCTCATCACAGTAAAGAACATTCAGCCACTGAATGCTGGGGCAGGGAAGCCTGTTACGCTGAGACATACCGGGGTGGGGGGCATCAAACTTGAAGTGGACTCTTTTCAGACTGTATAAAATGTCAGGGGTAGGGCTTCCAGATCCCCTGGGGGGTGGGGGGTTGTCCACTTTAGGGGGCCCTAATCCATTGGCCCCTACACTTAACTTTAACTTAAATTTGTTTGGGGTTATAATGTATATATTTGGAGTATTAATGTATATATTTGGAGTTTTAACGTATGTATTTGGAGTTTTATGTATATATTTATATGTATGTTGTTAGCCGCCCCGAGCCCACCATGGCGGGGAGAGCGGAATATAAATTTAATAATAATTTTTTTTAAGTTCCTGGATTGGGCCAATGTGCCTTGTGTGGTGACATCACCCGGAGATGGCATCATCACACCGGGCACGACACTGGGGAGACGCTCTATCATTCAGCCTGGAAACTGTATGGTATCATAGAGTTTCTAGCTGGGTGCTAGAGTGTCCTCCCGGCAATGTGCCTAGTGCAGTGACGTCACTTCCGGGCGATGTCATCGCAGACATTTTAATGTTTGATATTCTGGATCGTGTCTGTATGTATTTTAATGTTTTATCGGTTGATGTCTTTTCTGTTCCTTTACGTATTTGGTAAATGACCATATCAATAAATGGATTGATTGATGTCATTGCGGCGTACGTGCGCAAAGATACCGGACTAGGAGTTTCTCCCCCACCCCACTGGAAAATGGTAGGGTCAAGGCAACCTTTGTCGGGGGGGGGGGAATGATGACCTCAGCAAAGGCCCCTCTACATATTTTGGTTCCTTCCCCATTTCTTTTAGAGAATGCTCTTTTTCCCCCTTTGCGCAAATGCAGACTCCTAAAATCCTTTATCAAGAAGAAGAGGGGGGGAGGAGCAAAGGGGACTTGACCTGTTGTAAAGGTAAATGTAAAGGTTTCCCTTACTCAAAAGCCAGTCAGATCCGACTCTCGGGGTGCAGTGCTTTTCTCCGTTTCCAAGCCGAAGAGCCAGTGCTGTCCGAAGACTTCTCTGTGTTCACGTGTCCAGCCTGACTAGATGACTAAATGCCGAGGCACACGGAACGCTGTTACCTTCTACTTGCAATTTCTTGCTTTCGAACTGCTAGGTTGGCAGGAGCTGGGGCCAGAGACGGGAGCTCACTCCCTCATGCGGCACTCGGGTCTCGAACTGCTGAACTACTGACCTTCCATAGCCTGCAGTTCAGCATCTTAACCACTTGAGCCACCGCAGTTGTACTGTTGTACTGCCACCATTTTCTCACTCGAAGAAGCCCCCCCCCACCACCACATGCTTCCACTCCTGCTGGGGAACCGGCATGGGTGGGGAGGGGCGTCCTCTCCAGCCAGCCCTTCCAGGCTTTCTCGTGAGGGCCAAGGCTTAAGAACATTAGAACATAAGAGAAGTCAACACTCTGTCACACAGTGGCCGAAAACACCAGGCGGCATCTCTGCGAGTTCATCTGAGGATGGAATCTGGCCTATTAGAAGAGAATTGATTTTTTTTTTTAAAAAAACAAACCTATTTCCAATTACATTGGATGGAGAAAACAAGGCATGCCTGTTATACATATCTTGACAGTTTATTACATGCTCCTTGCTTAATAGTTTTTCGAGTTTTTCTTTTCCTTGAGACAGGCCGGCGATGAATCCCATTAGCAGCCGGAGCTGGCACCGATCGTCCATTTTTCATTTCTTCCTCAATGGAATCTCTCCGCCGCAATAAGCCCGGACATTGAATTATGATCGTGACACTCCTCCGGCCGTAAATTTGACTCCTTAAAAATAACCTGTCTCGTTAACAAAGCGCACTTTGATGGCCTTAAAAGTTCGGCAGTCAAACCTTCCTCATCCCGCGAAGTGGGGACTTCTGCTCCATCAGCTGCTGGGGAAACGTCCAATTAATATTCCTCCGCTATCGCGGCCCCTGACCTCCTGCCGCCTCCGTCTCCCGGTTCTTGGGAATGTCCGTCACGGGAGTGCTGATGGACCTCTTCCGAGTGCGGCAGCCTTGAAGAAGGCAATTCCCAGGCTCCCGATTTCCAGGAAAGGGGCTGCAAAGAAAACGGTCGGTTCTCTTCACACACGTACGCACAGAGGCGAGGCATAATTATTTTGTGGAACTCACTGCCACAGCATGTAGCCATGGCCACTACTGAGGTTTTACGCAGGGCTGCCAACCTCCAGGAAGAAATCTCCTGGAATAATAACTGATCTGCAGATTAGAGATCTGTTCCCCTGGAGAAAAGGGTTGCTTTGGAGGATGGACTCTATGGTATTATACCCCGTATGGGGTCCCTCCTGACCCTAAGCTCCACCCTCCTCGGACTCCGCCCCAAATCTCCAAACGTTTCCCAAGGGGAGTAGACCAAGACCTTGAGGACTGGCCTGGCCATAGCTGTTAGCCCTGTTTGGAGGCCATCTGTCTCTGGATAGCCATTACTGGGAGGCCTCTGTGCCAGTTTGGTGTCAGTGGTTAAGTGCGCGGACTCTAATCTGGGAGAACTGGGTTTGATTTCCTACTCCTCCAACTTGCACCTGCTGGATGACCTTGGGGCAAGCCATAGTTCTGACAAGAGCTGTCCTTGAAAGGGCAGTCCTCGAAAGAGCTCTCTCAGACCCACCGGCCTCACAGGCAATGTTCCCTCTAAGTTGAGTTAGTGTGAGCTAGCTCACAGTTTTTTTAGCCTTCGGCTCACACATTTTTTGTCTTAGCTCAGGAAGGATGGCTCCAGAGCAAACTAATTTATGCAGTAGTCAAATCGCTCGCTCACAACTTTAATGCCAGTAGCTCACAAAGTAGAACTTTTGCTCACAAGACTCCGTAGCTTAGAGGGAGCATTGCTCACAGGGTGCCTGTTGTGGGGAAGGGAAGGGAAAGGAGTTTGTAAGCTGCTCTGAGACACCAACTGAAGGGCAGGGTATAAATCCAATCTCCTCCTCCTCCTCCTCTTCCTCCTTTTTCTTCTGCTTGTAGTCCCATTGAGGACTTGTGGGGTGCTTGCTCAAAGGGGCCTTTGCTCTGATCCAGCAGGACTCTTTCTAGGTCCTTATGTCATAATGCTCCTGTATAAATCTGTTGTCTGGCCCTCTTTGGAACAATCATCTCCTCCCCCACCCCCAATGGCCAGTCCTCCCTGCCTTTAGTCATCAGGAGGATGGCACAGAATTCTCTGGAACCCATTCACCCAACTCGAATCACTCGTCTTACTTTCTCTGGACATGCTAGATAAGGCCACTTTTCCACATGATCAAAAGCAAAACTGAAACACCGTGGAAAATAACGAAAACAATTCACAAATTATATTAGAACGTTCCAATCTGATAAAGTTCCAATCATACAAAGTCCAGTGGAGAACAGCAAGGTCACTATTTCAACATTCAAACTGCATATTGCATAGGAAAACCCAAGCCCAATTCAAAGTGATCCATAACACGAAATGACGTGAGTATAAGATTACCTGTGAAAACAAAGTGCTTGTGTGCGTAGTGCTTGCCAATACAGGATGTGGTAGTTCCTTGTTTTCTTTTCTTATCTTAACAATGCCGTCGACTTGAAAATCGTTTCACAGAATGCTTCCTCAAAAGAGTACAGAAACAATACCTTCACCTATCCAAAGGATTCAATACAGTCAACACGATTTCACATCAAGCACTAAAGCTGAAGCAATACACATGAGACAGAATTAGGGATGGGCACAAACCAGATCACTAACTAAAGTTTGTGATGAATTTTGGCCATTTTGTGGGCCACAAAGTGAAGTTATGGCAGGTCAACCAGCACGGACCATTCGTGGTGGTTATTGAACAAATATATATCCGGACAGACTGTCTCCGCTCAATCAAAATGTTTACAAAACTTCAAAGTAATGGAGGGGTGGAACTTGGAGGGCATGTAGAGGAACATCAAGGGGAGTTCCCCTGTGACTTTGATGTGTCTAACTCACACAGGGCCCATTCTGGACACTCCTGAACCTCCTGAAATTACAACTATCTTTTCCCCAGAAAGCACTTTCCTGGGGGCTCCTCCTTTGAGGGGGCCGTAACTCAGACCCCGTAAATCCAATCCTCCCCAAACTTGGAGGGCAGGTATAGAAGAGTCAACCAGAGATCCACTGTGAGTTTGGTGTCATTACAGGATCCATTCTACCATGTCATGGACTTCACAAACTGAACCAGTTTGTCAGCTAAAGTTTGTGATGGTTCATAGTTCACGAACCGGGCACACCACGAGCCACGAACCAAACCACATTTCCCAGGTTTGTGCCCATCCCTAGACAGAATTATGTGGGAAAGCATCTCTTTCAAAGGAACGACTGCCTCCCTGGAGAAACGAGCCTCCTTCCTTGACATTCCCAAAGGCAAAGTGTGTTCCTCATGCTGGAGCATTCAGACATGGTGCTTTGCAAAGAGCCGCAGCACGGGAAATGCTTTATTACTCAGTTCTGCAAGATGCAATTTCTTCCAGAGTTTCCAGAGTTGCCAGTTCTAGGTTGAGAAATTCCTGGAAGTTTGAGGTGCACCCTGGGAAGGGACCTCACCTCAGAGTGGTACAATACCGCAGAGTCCACCCTCCAAAGCAACCATTTCCTCCAGGGGAACTGACCTCTGTAGTCTGGAGATCAGCTGTAGTTCTGGGAGAACTTCAGACCCCCATCTGGAAGTCAATTATCCTTGGGATTTCTCCAGGCCCCATTCCACCTTGGGTTCCCAGCTCCCTGCTGGGAAATTCCTGGAGGTCTGGGGGTGGCGCCTGAAGTGGGAGGGGCTTGGGGAGGGACCTCAGCATGGTACAATGCTATAGAGTCCACCCTCTAAAACAGACATTTTCTCCAGGGGACCTGGAGATCTGTTATAAAAGCAGGAGATCTCCAGCCCCCTCCCACCACCACCAGAGGTTGACAATCTTAATTCCACCTGATGAAGACTATATAAATAATGCCCCTATATAAATCAATGGTGCAACCTCATTTGGAATACTGTGTACAGTTCTGGTCACCACACCTCAAAAAGGATATTATAGCTTTGGGAAAAGTGCAGAAAATGGCAAGTAGAATGGTCAAAGGGCTGGAACACCTTCCCTATGAAGGTTGAGGCGCTTGGGGCTCTTTAGTTTGGAGAAACGACAGCTGACATGATTGAGGTTTATAAGATCATGAATGGGATAGAGCAGGTTGAGAAAGAGGTACTTTTCTCCCTTTCTCACCATATAAGAACTCGTGGGCACTCCATGCAATTGCTGAGCAGTCGGGTGAGAACTGATAAAAGGAAGTCCTTCTTCACCCAAAGAGTGATTAACACATGGAATTCACAACCACAGGAGGTGGTGGCAGCTACAAACATGGACGGCTTCAAGAGGGAATTAGATTAAAAATATGGAACAGAAGTCCATCAGTGGCTGATCAGCCACAAGGTATAGATAGGGACTCTGGGGCAAGTGAGGCTCTGTATTCCTGGTGCTTGGAAGGGGGTGGTCAACAGTGGGAGGGCTTCTAGTGTCCTGGCCGCACTGCTAAATCTCCTGATGGCACCTGGTGTATTTTGGCCACTGTGTGACAGAGTGTTGGACTGGAGGGGCCATTGGCCTGATCCAACATGGGCTTCTTCTTAATGTTCTTATGTTCTTAACTCTCTGAAGCTTGATGTCTGTCATTCCCCTTCACCAGCCTTCCATGATCCTCCTATAAAGAAGAATTTGTATCTCCCACTCGGCATTTCTGTTCCCAGCTACACATCTGGGCTCGCAAAGCCACAGCAGCAATTTTTCCTATTCTTCTCTTTCTTATAACGGCAAAACTGAGCGGTACCTGTCGAGTTTCTTGCTGTCCTTTTCAGCAGGCCCCTTGGCCTCGAGTCACAGCTCGATCCCCAGCTCACGCTTAAGGGAGCGCGTTGCGGTTAAATCTCTGAGCCTGACTTTCCAGACGCTCTTTTCTTCGGCATCCCGAAGTTTGGTTCTCTCTTGCTGAGAAGGGCTTGGTGGCCGGGCATGGGGGCCCAGCCCAGCTTCGCTGACGGGCGTCAAAGGGGCCTGCCGTTAGTCCTTTCGTGTTCTGTTTGAAAGCTACATTTTTAGCACAGATGAAAGCGAGGGGGAAATCGAATTAGGCATTTATTACCAAGGCCTCTTCACACAAAAATTAAGACTCCAAAGCCAACCACCCTTCCACCTCCCAGAGTGCCTAGGGTTGCCAGCCTCCAGGTGAGGCCTGGGGATCTCCCGCTTTTGCAACTGAGCTCCAGCTGACAGAGATCAGCTCCTCTGGAGAAAATGGCTGCTTAGAATGGTTGAATTTTTGGCATTGTGCCCTGTGGAGGCCCCTCCCTCCCTCCCCAAACCCCGCCCTCTCCTGGCTCAACCCCCAAAGTCTCCAGGTACTTTCCAACCCAGACCTGGCAACCCTGCAACCGTCTTGCCCCAGACCAGCACACATTCTCTGTTGCCTCCCCAGTCTTGGAGGAAAATAACCACTGGGAGGCTCCAGAGTTTTCCGAAGTCCTCCTTCCTTTCTCCAAGAGATTGCCAAATCTCCCAAAAAAACTAGATCTTGAAGTCATCCAATGAAGCTGATGGACAGTAGGTTCAGGATGGACAAAAGAAAATACTTTTTTTTACACAGGGTGTGATTAAAATGTGGAATTCAAAGGACGCTGTGACAGCTTTGGCACATTGGAGCAAAAAATCCTAAATATAAATACACGTTGATGGGGTCTGAACTGGCAGAGACTGACCAAGAGAGAGATCTTGGAGTCGTAGTGGATAACTCAATGAAAATGTCTAGACAGTGTGTAGCTGCAATAAAGAAGGCCAACGCTATGCTGGGGATTATTAGGAAGGGAATTGAAAACAAATCAGCCAGTATCATCATGCCCCTGTATAAATCATTGGTGCGACCTCATTTGGAATACTGTGTACAGTTCTGGTCGCCACATCTCAAAAAGGATATTATAGCATTGGAAAAGGTGCAGAGAAGGGCAACTAGAATGATCAAAGGGTTGGAACACCTTCCCTATGAAGAAAGGTTAAAATGCTTGGGGCTCTTCAGCTTGGAGAAACGACGGCTGAGGGGTGACATGATCGAGGTTTATAAGATTATGAATGGGATTGAGCAGGTTGAGAAAGAAGTATTTTTCTCTCTTTCTCACAATACAAGAACTCGTGGGCACTCCATGAAATTGCTGAGCAATCGGGTTACAACAGATAAAAGGAAATACTTCTTCACCCAAAGAGTGATTAACATATGGAATTCACTGCCACAGGAGGTGTGCAGCTGCAAGCATGGACAGTTTCAAGAGGGAATTAGATAAACATATATGGAGCAGAAGTCCATCAGTGGCTATTAGCCACAGAGTATAGATGGGAACTTCTACAGTCTGAGGCAGGTAGTGCACTTTGCATTCTCAGAGCCGGAGGAGGCAGCCAGTGGGAGGGCTTCTGGCCTCTCTGGTCCCTACTGTTGGACCTCCTGATGGCACCTGGTATATTTTGGCCACTGTGTGAGCAGAGATGCTGGACTGGATGGAACACTGGTCTAATTCAGCATTGGCTGCTCTTATGTTCTTATGTTCTTATGTTCTTATGTTCGCTTTCAAGGCGACTCGATAGACTCTCAGTAGCTACCTAGCCATGGTGACTGAAGGGCAGCCTCCAGATTCAGAGGCACTGGTTGGCCACTGAGTCTCAGAGCCAGGAGGCTGAACCTAAGGGGAAGGCCTTGGACTCTCTGCACTGTGTCTGGCCCTCCAGCAGGAACTGGTTGCCCACTGTGTGAGACAGGGATGCTGGACTAGATGGACACTCACTGGTCTGACCCAGCAGGGCTCTTCTGATGTTCTAATGAAGGCCTCAGCCTCTCTGCCCTGTTGTTGGCCCTCCAGAGGAACTGGCCAGCCCCACTGTGTGAGACGGGATGCTGGACTGGATGGACCCTCCCTGATCTAATCCAGCAGGGCTCTTCTGGTGTTCCTATCTGGGGAATGCCAGTGCAGGCAGGGCAGGCCCCCCAGCTGGTCTGAGAGTGAGCAGCTCCTGGGGGTGTGACTTCCCCCTACTTTATGGAAAACAAGGAGACGTGGGGACTTTAGCTTGTACTCGCCCATCAGGCGTTGGGTGAACGGGAGGGTGTCACAAGCTCGTCCCTTGGAAAGCACAAACCAGGCTGAATCAAGTCACAGTGAAGCTTTGATTTGCTTTTTTAATTTATTTTTCGGATTTGCAACTGATTGTACCTGACTTCTGTTAGTCACCTTGGAGGTTAGTCATGAGAAGTAGGACATAAATATTTTAATAAATAAAATCTCCCAAAAGCCCCACACATGAGGAGGAACTGAAGGGGGGCAAGAAGAGAAAGGGGGCTGCCCGCCCTGCACCATTCCTCGCCGGATCTATCTAGGGCAACTAGAATGATAAAAAGGGTGGAACACCTTCCCTATGAAGAAAGGTTAAAATGCTTGGGGCTCTTTAGCTTGGAGAAACGACGGCTGAGGGGGACATGATCGAGGTTTATAAGATTATAAATGGGATTGAGCAGGTTGAGAAAGAAGCACTTTTCTCCCTTTCTCACAATACAAGAACTCGTGGGCACTCCATGAAATTGCTGAGCAGTCGGGTTAGAACAGATAAAAGGAAATACTTCTTCACCCAAAGAGTGGTGATTAACACGTGGAATTCACTGCCACAGGAGGTGGTGGCAGCTACAAGCATAGACAGTTTCAAGAGGGAATTAGATAAACACATGGAGCAGAAGTCCATCAGTGGCTATTAGCCACAGGGTATAGATGGGAACTCTCAGTCTGGGGCAGGTGATGCACTCTATTCTTGGTGCTGGAGGGGGCAGCAGTGGAAGGGCTTCTGGTGTCCTGGCCCCACTGCTGGACCTCCTGATGGCACCTGGTATATTTTGGCCGCTGTGTGACAGAGTGTTGGACTGGATGGGCCATTGGCCTGATTCAACATTGGCTTCTCTTATGTTCTTATGTTCTTATGGCCCCGGGCCCGTAGCCAGGATTTCTGAAGTCAGGGGGGCATTTACCTTTCTTAAGGGGCACTGGCTAATCAAATTAAAGGAATACCCATCTCCTTCCCTGCATCCGCCACTACTTGGGGGCCCTGGGCTGGATGGGAAGTTGGGGGGGCCTTGCCAGTAAGTCAGGGGGCCTAGCCCCGAGATGCCCCACTGCCACTATGGGCCTGCCTGGCCCATGGAACCCCCCAGCTCTGGAGCGAGCACAGATGCGGAGAAGTGGAGGGGCAGAGCTCCAAAGGGAGGCCCCTGGCAGCCTCCCCCAGCCAAGATGCTGCCAAGGGATCAGCGGCACACGGGCGAGTCCTGCAGGCAGAAGCGTTCAGTTCCGTCCCTTCAATCCAGTCTCTCCTCTCCAGATTTGCTCCTTCCTGTCTTCAGGCAGCTAGTAGGTTAAGTTGCCGGGGAAGTACTTTCTTTCTAAACCTCCGAGGAGAGAAAACGCAGACATGGCTCTCAGCAGGGGAGGCAAGAGGCATTTTGTACCAGATCCGGCTGCTCCCCGTCGTCTTCTCAGAGAGCGAGAACAGATATGCATTTGGGAGTTCCATTTCTGTAGCTTTCAACAGTTTTTTCAAACTCAGTTTGCAGGCACAGGAGCCTCAAGGAGCGGCCAGTCTCTGAAGGCCAGGGCTGCATGGGTCTTGGCTCTCCAGTCAGCTACCGGGTGAGGCAGGAGGCTGGACTGGATGGACCCTCATTCGTCTGACCCAGCAGGGCTCTTCTGATGTCCTTATCAGGGGAAGGCCTCGGCCTCTCTGCCCTGTTGTTGGCCCTCCAGAGGAGCTGGTTGGCCACTGTGTGAGACAGGAGGCTGGACTAGATGGACCACTGCTCTGATCAAGCAGGGCTCTTCTGAGGTTCTTATCAGGGGAAGGTTACGGTCTCCATGCCCTGTTACTGGCCCTCCAGAGGAACTGGTTGGCCAATGTTTGAGGTAGGATGGACTAGATAGAGCACTGCTCTGATTAACATAAGAACATAAGAGAACATAAGAGAAGCCGATGTTGAATCAGGCCAACGGCCTATCTAGTCCAACACTCTGTCACACAGCAGCCAAAATATACCAGGAGCCATCAGGAGGTCCAGCAGTGGGGCCAGGGCACCAGAAGCAAAATTCAGCAAGGGTCTTCTGATGTTCTTATCAGGGGAAGGCCTTGGCCTCTATTGTTGGCTGTCCAGAGGAACTGGTCGGCCACTATGTGAGATGGGATGCCTCAGTTTAGTCATTAAAGCTTCTAGGGATAGTTCAGGCTTGATTTGATCTAGAACCCACTGATTTGTCTTTTTGGCGGGTGCATGGTATACGTAAAACTCTCCTCCAACACCACATTTCAAATTACTGGACTTGCCAAATATATTTTAAACTAAGAGGGTGAACTGAAGTGTTTCTCCCCCCTCCCCCCTTTTCCTTGTTTTCTTCGCATGGGATCTGAAGTGTTTGAAAAGTCGATTTGTCAGCATGTCTGTTACGCAGTTGGATTTTGCATCTTAAAAACTTGCAGGCAGCTCAGACTGAAGGACCCTGCCTGTGCGTCAAACGGAGTTAAGAAGGACTGACTCTTTCATGTGTCAATGAAAAGGTTTTGGGGGTGGGCATGTTAATGAGTGAGCTTTTCCTAGTATGCAAATTAGTGTTAGGGACAGGATAGAATGACAGAAGGCAGAGTTTGAAGGCCAATGCCTCAAGGCTCATGTTTACAAAGGAAAACCATCAAGAACCGCCCCCACCCCCAGCCATGAAATTAAAAGACGCCTGCTCCTTGGGAGGAAAGCGATGGCAAACCTAGACAGCATAATAAAAAGTAGAGACATCTCCCTGCCAATAAAAGTCCGTATGGTCAAAGCAATGGTATTCCCCGTAGTAAGGTATGGCTGAGAGAGTTGGACCATAAGGAAGGTTGAGCACCGAAAAACAGCTGCTTTTGAATTAGGGTGCTGGAGAAGACTCTTGAGAGTCCCTTGGACTGCAGGGAGATCAAATCAGTCAATCCTCAAAGAAATCAACCCTGACTGTTCCCTGGAAGGCCAGATCCTGAAGTTGAAGCTCAAATACTTTGGCCACCAAATGAGAAGGGAGCACTCGCTGGAGAAGACCCTGAGGCTGGGAAAGGCTGAAGGTCAAAAAAGAAAAAGGGGATGGCAAAGGATGAGATGGTTCGACAGCATTATCGATGCAATGAACATGAAACTGAGCAAACTTCAGAGCATGATGGAAGACAGGAGGGCCTGGTGTGATGTGGTCCATGGGGCCACAAAGAGTTGAACTCAACTGTGTGAGTGAACAACAACAACATAATATCATCTTTAACCAGAGTGCCTACTGATAAAATTCCTGGCTAATAATTCTTCCCCTGACCTGGATGGCCCAGGCTAGTCTGATCTCATCAGACCTGGGAAGTTGAGGGTCATCCCTGGTGAGCACATGGAAAGGGGACCTCCGAGGAAGTCTAGGTTTGCCAAGCAAAGGCTGGCAATGGCAAAGCACCTCTGTCTGCTTGCTGTGAGCTGGATAGCTCAGGCTGAACTGGTCTTGTCAGATCTCAGAAGCTAAGCAGGGTTGCCCCTGGTTGGTACTTGGATGGGAGACCAGGCTTGCAAAGCAGAGGCAGCAGGGGTGGATTAAGGCTCCCTGGTGCCCTAAGCACTGACCAATCTTGGTGCCCCCCTCATTGAAATGACTGTCATGACTACTGAATTTGGCTCCATCATTTTTCTTCTAAACATGTGCATTTTACTTTTAAACATAGCCTATGACACTGCACCTCACCAACAAAAAATAGAAGATAACCCAAGGGTGGCACCATGATCAATTTGCACTAGTTTTATCAATTTGGGGGGGTTTTTTGAATCTTCATTCATTTTTTTCCTTTTCGCGCTTTCCCCAACTTTGTGGTGCCCCCTTGGCCCTGGTGCCCTAAGGCACGTGCTGAGTCTGCTTAAGGGTTAATCTGCCACTGAGACGCAGGCAACGGAAGAAACCCTCTGTTCATCTCTGGCCTTGAAAAACCTACCGGGTCTTGAGTGGAGGCCACTTTCCACTTCCAGTGCTGATCCATGGAGAAAGTGCTGGACAGGTTGTCTTTCTTGTGGGGCACTCCCCAGTGGCCTCAGGTGGATCCGTCTCTGTTCTGTTGAGCTGCTTTTCATACCCTCTGGGCACTGATGGGGCTTCTGCCTCCCTGGTAGAGATTCTGGATCGCAAAAGGGCTGTCTTGTTCCAGAACAGGCCCATAGCCAGGATTTTGTAGCTTGTGGGGCAATTTTTTTTTCCTGGTGGGGCTGCCATTGTCATAGAATCACAGAATCATAGAATGTTAGAGTTGGAAGGGACCTTGCAGGTCATCTAGTCCAACCCCCTGCACTCTGCAGGAGCATAGCTGAAAGATAGCCCCACAACATATCCGGAAGATGGTCATCCAGCCTCTCCACTTGAAAACGTCCAGGGAAGGAGCATCCACCACCTCCCAAGGCAGACTGTTCCACTGCTCAACCACTCTTACAGTTAGGAGGTTTCTCCTGATATTTAGCCGGTAATTACTCCCTTGTCATTTCCACCAATTAGATCTAGTCTTGCAATCCAGAGCAAGAGAGAATAGATCTGCTCCATCTTCTACATGACAGCCCTTCACATACTTGAAGACTGCAATCATGTCCCCTCTAAGCCTTCTCTTTCCCAGGCTAAACAGACCCAACTCTTTCAGCCTTTCCTCGTAAGACTTGGATTCCAACCCTCTCACCTTCCTGGTTGCCCTCTTCTGGACACACTCGAGCTTGTCAACATCCTTCCTAAAGTGCGGTGCCCAGATTTTTCTATCTGTTCACAACTATCCTTTTAAGAGCAGGCACTATTTTCTAAACAGGGAACGCCTTCTGATTTCCTCTTACACCCCTTACGCAGAAATCCCCCCCACTCCCATTCAGAAAGCAAACATGGACCCCTGCATCCTGCAAACAATATCCACACAACCCCAATGTTAAAAAATAAATTTAAAAGCATTTTTCTGGATAAATCCCCATGGGGCTGTGCCTTTAAGAGAGGGGGCATAGCCCCGAATAGCCCCACTGTTGCTACAGGCCTGTCCCAGAACAAGCACCTTGGGCAGCATTGATGCGAACAGGTTGAACAAAAGGACTGCTATTGGCCAAGCAGCAGTGGGGAGGGGGAGAGCCAGAGGTTTCCAGAGTCCACTGAATTAAATGGAGAATTAAAACCATTTGCAAAGTCCCCATACACTTCCGCCTGGGTTCTGTTGGGACCTTCCATGCCTAGACTGTCTAGATGTTTAACTCTGTAGACCAGAGCCAGACCCCCAAAGCAGTCCAAGCAGGGCTGCCAGCTCTGGGTTGGGAAATTCCAGGAGGTTTGGGGGCTATGCCTGGGGTGTGTGGAGATGGGGGAGGGAGAGAACTCATCTGGGATGTGATGCTATAAAATCCAACTTTGAAAGCAGCCATTTCCTCCAGAGGAGCTGGTCTCTGCAGCCTAAAGACCACTTGTAATTCCAGGAGATCGCCAGAGCCTACCTGGAGGTTGGCAACCCCAAACAGCTTGCTGCAAAGAAAGCGAGACCTGTGGCCACTAATGGCACCTTTATTGTCACCCAAGCAATGACACATAAAGCGTGCAAGCCTTTGACTCCCCCAGAATTCTTCATCAGGTCAAATAAAAGGGGGAGAGAGAGAGATTTTAAGCAGAGTTTTCACATCCTGGTTTTAAGAAGACCTCCTCGGAACAGCACACAGTGGATTTGCTGAGAAGCAAAGAAGGATCAGGTTTCAGGTTACTGCAGATTGGAGGGCACGGAATAAAAGCAGGAGGTAATGAAGCAAATTCACGTGGGTTACTGAGGTACACAAGAGAATTTCAGAAGAAAATCATCTCGTGTTTCATAGATCTCAGCAAAGCTTTTGACTGTGCAGACCACGAAAAGCCATGGTTGGTTTTAAAAAGAAATGGCTGTGCCCCAACTTCTAATTGTTGTGATGCACAACCTGCACTCCGGACAAGAGGCTACTGTTAGGACAGAATATGGAGAAGCAAATGGTTTCCAACTGGCAAAGATGTCAGACGAGGTTGTATTTTATCTCCCCGTCTCTCCCATCGATACGCAGAACACATCATAAGGAAAACTGGGTTAGATTTAGATGAAGGGGGAGTAAAAATTGGTGGGAGGACCATTAACAATTTGAGACATGCCCAAAAGACCAATCAGTGGGTTCGAGACCAAATCAAAGCCCGAAGTCTCTCCCTAGAAGCTAAAATGGCTAAATGGAGGCTATCATACTCTGGCCACGTTATGAGAAGCCAAGAGTCACTGGAGAAGACAAGAATGCTAGGAAAAACGGAAGGCGGCAGGGAAAGAGACAGGCCCGAAAGGAGATGGATTGATTCCATCCAAGAAGCCAGAAAGGCCTTCTGTTTGCAAGGCCTGAGCCAGGCTGTACATGATACTATTGGGATATTTGGTTAACATAGGCCCCGGTCACATGAGCCAGATAACGTGGTGGGGAGGCGAGGCTGTTCACCCCAGAGCAAAATAAAGTGCACTAGCCCAGTCACACGATCCCCCGAGTCTCCACGCTTAGGCTGCTAGGTGCCAATCACATGGCGATGCTGCAGCATGGCAAAGAAGCGGTGTGGCGCGATCACACAAGCGGCGCTGCTTTTGGTTTCGCGTTTGTGCGCATGCACAGTTCGGCATTTGTGCGCATCCTGTGGAGACTTACAAAAACATTCGGTTTGCGACGGGACATGGACGGGCAACGGATGCCATGGGATACTAACACTCTCGCGATCAGATGCCCACCTTTGCCCCGCATTTTCCGGATACTAGCGCACTTTCTGCGGTACTTTTTAACTCCACATCTTCGGTAGGACACCACGGGTTGGCCACAGGAGCGTTACACTTCCCAGATGTTGCGGTATGATTGCGCCGCCTGAGAGTCATGCCTTCAGTTCAGCAACTTCTCCATGTGACCGGGGCCATAGCAGAGATGGGCCCAGTCATAGAAGCCTAATCCTGAGTGCGCTAAATAAATTGCTCAAGAAGTATATTGCAAAGAAGGTAAACTTATATTTGTTCAAGTAGACCCAGTTCACATTCTGGTTGGAATCAGAAGGAGACAGAGGAGCCTAATCTAAAGAATCCTTTCCCTGCCATAAATGGCCAGCTAGTCCGGCTTCATGTGTGTGTTGGGAGTATGAGAGCATCGTCTCTACAGGAGAGACCCACAGAGACATGCATCTCCATGGAAGGCCATGTGAAGTGAGTGAGGGAGAGGGCGTGTTAAGATAAGGAGAGACATCCCATTCAAGGAGATAACATCTGTACACTCTTAGAGTGATGTAGTAGCACCACCACCCTAATGTCCAGGCATGCTGAATCACTCACTCCAACAGATAGGATGTTTTGGAGGCCATTGATTCATAGGGTCATCATAAGTTAGAAGTGACTTCATAGTATGTTGTTGTTGCTGTTGTTCAGTTGTACAGTCGAGTCTGACTCTTTGCGACCCCATGGACCAGATCATGCCAGGCCCTCCTGCCTTCCGTCGTGCTACAGAGTTTGCTTAATTTCATGTTCGTTGCCTCGATAACACTGTCTAACCATCTCCTCCTTTGCCATCCCCTTCTTCTTTGACCTTCAGCCTTTCCCAGCATCAAGGTCTTCTTCTCCAGTGAGGGCTCCCTTCTCATTTGGTGGCCAAAGTATTGGAGCTTCAGCTTCAGGATCTGGCCTTCCAGGGAACAGTCAGGGTTGATTTCTTTGAGGACTGACTGATTGGATCTCCTTGCAGTCCAAGGGACTCTCACAGTATTTAGCACAGACATAATAAAACAAAGACCTTTTCCACACTTCAGTGTTGCCGCTGTTTCCTGGGAAGTTGAATCCCCAGCTGATGCTCCGGCTTTGAGGCACCCTTTCCTCAAAAGGGCCTTTATTTCAGGGAATTTTTTCTTTAATTCGGATCCAACTCTCCCCATGTGTTCTTCCATACTTCCTTTGAAAAGGGGTGTGTGGCCATGTCATGTTGCTGTTGTTCAGTCACACAGTTGAGTCCGACTCTTTGCGACCCCATGGACCACATCCCTGATGCTGTCTTCCGTCGTGCTCCAGAGTTTGCTTAATTTCATGTTTGTTGCCGTGATAACACCATCTAACCATCTCATCCTTTGCCGTCCCCTTCATCTTTGACCTTCAGTCTTTCTCAGCATCAGGGTCTTCTCCAGGGAGGGCTCCCAGTCTTGCCATCTCATTTTTGACCACGTCAAGCTTACCTTGATTCATAGATCTTACATTCCAGGTTCCTATGCAGTATTGTTCTTTGCAGCATCGGACTTTCCTTTCACCATCAGACACATCCACAGCTGAGCATCCTTTCGGCTTTGGCCCAGCTGCTTCACTCTTTAAGCGTGCTGATGTGGAGGTTTGCACTTGGGTGGAAATGGTCAAACTTCCTAGCTCGAATCCTCCCCTCGGCCAAAGTCTCCCTCTCCCATCCCATTCTGTAAACCAGCATCCATCCACACATTCTTCTTCCCAATGTAAATATTGACACCACGGCCAGGAAAAGGCTTGGATTCACTTGGGTGGAATTGTGCATGATTAGTGCAAGTTGGAGGCACCCGGGTTTTGCCAGCACATGGCTGGAGCGCATGAGAACACCGAGGGCAGCAAACCCAGTCTTTTAGGGGCCGGGTGCTCATCAAAGGCTCTTTCCCCCTGCTGCTGTCGATTTGGAAAGGTTGTTGGCTATTTATTTGGTCTCCTCTTGCAGAGACCAGAAGATGATCATCCCGCATGGCAGAGATGCAAATCCAAATACCAGAATGTTAATCCCTTTGCCTCTTTCTCCTCTACAAACATAACGAGCGGAGCAGAGAAGGCCATGTAACGGGAGTTCATCCGAAGAAAACGCTCCCAGTCAGCCCAGACCTTGGAATCAATATTTTTATTGACTGGACTCGGCAAATTTACATTCTTCTTTAGTCTCTTGTGGAGTTTATAAGCCAACAGACAGTGATAAATGTTCCCTTGGTAAATCAAGCCCAGGAGATCCAGCCGGCAGCTCTGCCTGCCGCCGCCTCCTCCCCACTACCATCACCACCACGTGGACCATTCTCTGTGAAATTTCACCAGCCAGAACACTGGAAGTTGCTTAGAGGCTATTAAATCCTGGGCTCTAGACGCATTGCGGTGATCAGCTCCAGTTTATTCCGTGATTTCAGCAAACTGCAAGGCAACTCTAGCGGGGCTGGAGCCCTGCTTATAAGCCTGCAAAACACCACACCCAACACGCACCCGCTCCCAGCGATAGGCTGTGTACATCATAAAGGTAAAGGTTCCCTTGCTCGAAAGCCAGTCGAATCTGACTCTAGGGTTGCAGTGCTCATCTCCGTTTCCAAGCCGAAAAGCCAGCGCTGTCCGAAGGCGTTTCCGTGGTCATGTGGCCGGCTTGACTAAACACCAAGGCGCACGGAACGCTGTTACCTTCCCCCAAAGCGGTACCTATTTATCTCCTTGCAATTTCTTGCTTTTGAACTGCTAGGTTGGCAGGAGCTGGAACTAGAGACGGGAGCTCACTCCGTCATGCGGCACACTCGGGTCTCGAACTGCTGAACTACTGACCTTCTGCAGCCTGCAGTTCAGCGTCTTAACCACTTGAGCCACCACAGCTCCTGTGTGCATCATACTGCTTATCTATAGATTAGTTCCTGGATCCATTCAAGCTATTGTTCTGGAGAAGTAAGCTCAGCCCATTCAAGGCACGGCTATAGGAAAGGCTTGGGCTCAATACATAACAGAGTCCCTGAGAGGAAACCGTGCACGCACCAAGCAAATGGCAGCTACGTGATACGGAGAGATCCTGGCCTCACGTTGGTCCACAGGCGTGCTTTGGCACATATCTGCTTTTGATCACCAGCTTGAGGGGGGGGGGTGGAATCAATGCTCTCTCTAAGCTGTGGAGTCTTGTGAGCAAAAATTCTACTTTGTGAGCTACTGGCATTAAAATTGTGAGTGAACGATTTGGCTACGGCATAAATTGGTTTGCTCTGGAGCCATCCCTTCCTGAGCGAAGGCAAAAATGTGTGAGCCGGAGGCTAAAAAACTGTGAGCTGGCTCACACTAACTCAGCTTAGAGGGAACACTGGGGGGGGATTATTTATTTATTTATTGTTTGGAGAGGGGATTCTATGGCGTTAAGGTCCCTCCCCTCCCCAAACTCCGCCCTCCTTAGGCTCCGCCTCCAAAATCTCCAGGCATTTCCCAAGCCAGGGCTGGCCACCCTTACGCAGAAGTGACCAGGCCGGCTGGATTTTGAGCTCCAAGGGTGTGAAGGATATAAAATCCCAGTCATGCTCTCCTCCGGGTCCTCAGCGCTGGTCATGTGACTTTTGATGCCGCTGACACCTGTCTCGCACCCGACTCGGGGAATCCCAATGCACGCCCTTAACGGGAATGATATAGAGCCATACTCCAAATGGCACCCGGGCCATCTGTCAGAACAGAAAGCTGAACTCCGAGTAATAAAACCCACTGAATGATTGATCTCTTGCATTAAAGGAGAAAGCTGGGGGGGGGGAAGGCAATTTTGTGTATGGGCCAACTGGTGCCGGGTGCATTTTTCATGTCACATAAAGATGGAAATCACTCCTTCTGGCTGTGGATTACAGATATATTTCAGCGGCAGTAATTGCACCAGGACTCGCGTGTGCTTAGAACAACCGGATAATTCCCACCAATTGGTGGACGGCAATGAGCCCGTTTGGGCGCAGGCCCTGCTGCTGGCGTCTCCAAAGGCTTGCTTGGTCCCCTTCTCTGGCTTTTGCCGTGGCTGGGGAAATAATTTACTTTGCCCTTCCTGGGAAATGATCCTTCCTGGCCAATTCAGAGTCTCGCTCAGAGCAGTTAACTTGGAAAGGGATTGCAGCAGAGTGGAAACGATGGGGAGAAAGATGCGGACTGGGGAGAATATGAACGCTCTGCGGGGAATGCGATGCAGAGACGGTGATTCCACTTGGAGCCACGACAGTGTCTGGGTCTGTTGTGTATTAAGGTGTAAAAGATGGCCGCGGCCTGAGAGCTGGGCCATGCGGTCAGACAGACCCTCCAACCTTCAGTCCCAAAGACAACAGCCACCTCGGATCCTAGGGCACGCCAATGGGCTCGCCCAGATCCGAAAGGGAACCTATTGAAACAAAGACTTGTAAATAGAGCCAATTACAGGTGAAGGGGGTGTGTGGGGGTGTGGTACTGGTGTAGGCATATAAACCGGGCACGGACCGGCTAAAAGCACGCTTCGTTCTGCTATGTAATCAATAAACATCTTGCTGATTTCATCATGCTGAGCCTCCAGCCTCAGTACTTTTCAGGGTCTATCGCCTGTTTCTGAACCTTTCAGTAGGGTTGCCAGCCTCCAGGCGATGGCTGGAGAGCTCCCAGAATTGCAACTGATCTCTGGGCTACAGAAACCAGTTCCCCTGGGGAAAGTGGCTGCTTTGGAGGGTGGGTTCTGTGGCATTATACCATGCAGAGGCCCCTCCCCTCCCCAAACTCCACCCTCTCCTGGATCCACACACATCCCTGGAATTTCCGGGAATTTCCCAGCCTGGCAACCCTAGGGACTTGGTTCTGGCGCCATCGTGGGGGGTTGTGCCCAGTGTTCCCTCTGAGCTGAGTCAGTGTGAGTGAGCTCACAGTTCTTTAGCCTCCAGTTCACACATTTGTTGTCTTAGCTCAGGAAGGAGGGCTCCAGGGCAAACTGATTTATGCGGCAGCCAAATGGCTCGCTCATAACTTTAATACCAGCAGCTCACAAAGTAGATTTTTTTGCTCACAAGATTTTTTTGCTCTAAGCTCCACAGCTTAGAGGGAGCACTGATGGGCCCTCAAGGCATTTTGCCTTTTGGACTTGTGCACATGGGCTCTGGAGCTCTCTTCCCCCAAAGCCACCCCCACCCCACCCCATACCGCACCTCACTCCCCGCCTTCCAGAAGTTTGCATTTGTGGTTCAGGAGGCGGCCGGTGAAACCTTCTCTCTTCTGCTGCGGCTTCTTTTCCAGGCTTTGTCAGTTGTTATGGGGGGGCGGTCTCCGACGATGGCTGCCGCTCCACGCTGTTCATTTTATGTCTCATTTATTTTAAGAGAAATGCCTTTTAAGGCTTTATTCATATCATACTGTGGTTTTACTGCTCTGCTCTAAAAGCATCATGGCCAGAAGAGCAGCCGATGAATTGCAAAACTAGTTAACTAAACAAATAAGGGGATGAAGCCGCCGCTTGGGTCGGCGCTTTGGCCCTGGCTGCGCTCCGGCTTTCGGAAGCCCAATGGCCCAGCCCAGGCAGGAGGTCCCGTTTGGAAGGAGAGGGGCCCTCGGGGGAGAATCAGGGCTCTGGGGGCCGGGCTAGAGGAGAGGCCTCAAGGTAGTATGGTTGAACCAGGGAAGGGCCTGGATCCTGCCCTTGGAAAGGGGATGAGTGTCAAAATCGGGCTCTGTTGATTGTCATGGTGACCTGGGATTTCGTTTATGTCCTTTGTAGTTCCCTTTCCCTTCCAAGCCATCACGCCCATTTGGTCTCATCCCTTCCTAGCCCTCTCTGCCATAAAATTCCGGAGGATAGGAGGAGCAGGTGGGAATGCTAAAATATCTGCATGTGTGTGTGTGAAGGGGTAGGTTAGCTTTGCTTGCAACAACTTTCCCATGAGAACGAGCCCCAAGATGTGTGGCCAGCAGAAGCCTTTCATCCTCGGAGAAACTTCGGTTGCTGGATAGTAAACTTTTCTCGTGCTGGGTCATATGAAGGGGGGGGGAGTGAAAGAGGAGGAGAGAGTGAATGCCCACTGCAGGACCATTGCATTGTGGGATACTGACCTATTGCCTATACAACACCTAACCCTCGATCTGTTCTTTAGTCTGAACAAGAGATGTCTCTTGTGCACATCCAGTTCTTTGTTTCTAATAAAGCTTCTATAAAAGACTGTTGGACTGAGAGTGGATGAACTCAAGGGTCTGACAATGAGGCAAGCTGAGTTTAGAGTTGCCAACTTTGGTTGGGAAATTCCTGGAGATTTGGGGGTGGGGCTTGGAGAGGGGCAGGACCTCAGGAGGGTGCGATGCCAGAGAGGCCACCCTTCAAAGCTGCCGTTTTCTGCAGGAGAACGGATCTCTGCCATCTGGAGGTCAGTTGCCATCCTGGGAGATCTCCAGGCCTGGGGGTGCCAGGTCCCCCCCCCCAGCCACTGACACGGGACGGGAGGAGGGCAGAGTTGCCAGGTCCAGATGGAGAAACTGCT
This sequence comes from Gekko gecko, assembly GCA_029375565.1. Taxonomy (NCBI): domain Eukaryota; kingdom Metazoa; phylum Chordata; class Lepidosauria; order Squamata; family Gekkonidae; genus Gekko; species Gekko gecko. The sequence continues at coordinate 243,246,441 of JAPDNY010000003.1, read as the reverse complement.
GGAGATTTGGGGATGGAGCCCGGGGAGGATGGAGACTCATTTGGGTGCAGCACCATACAGTCCACCCTTTTCTCCAGGGAACTGATCTCTTAAGCCTGGACACGAACTGTCATTCCAGGGGATCCATAGGTCCCACCTGGAGGCTGGCATCCCCATCCAGGCTCTGATCCAATGCCCCAGGCTCTGCTGCCAGGTTCAGTCCCAGGGGCTGGTGATGCCAGTCTCTAAAGGAGGCAGGGGTCCCATACTTACAGGACTGCTGCATCCGTGCTAATGCACTGACTTAAACCTGCCCATCCTGCATGCACGCCCTCACCCCACCCTCAGGGATGCCCTCCCCCCCAACCATAATGGCAACCAAAGCCAGCATGGCACAGCAAGGTTCGACACAACCCCTGCTCAACGCCCAGAGGAAGGCAAGACACCTCCAGGACCCCTGGGCCAATCTGGCCTGGAGGGAAGTTCCTCCCTGACCCCAAAGTGGTGATTGGCATTACCCTGGGCGTGTAAGAAAGAGGCAGAAGAGCCAAGCCCTGGCTCCTCCCTCCCTCTGGTTGTCTGCCTAAGTGCCAGAATCAGTATGGTGAGAAAGACCAGGTAAAAAAACTGAGCGATAAGCAGGGCTATTTTGTGGGCAGGAACGGAGTTACGGCAAGCTCCCGAGTTGGCCACGCCCAGCAGGAACTCATTAGCATAACAGGCCACACCCAGCAGCAGAAACTCATCAGGACTGGCTACATGAGGGCTGTGTGGCCTAACATGCAAAGGAGTTCCTGCTACAAAAAGTGTCAAAACCGTTTTGACAACAAACAAGGTAAACAGAAAAAGAAACAAAAGGTGGGTGTGGCTGGATGACCACACTTCTGGTAACACAGGGGTGTGGCCTAATATGTTAATGAGCTGTGTTGTCAGGGATGTGGCCTATCATGCTAATGAGTTTTCTGCAAAAAAGGCCGTGGTGATAAGTATAGCTAAGATCTGATTAAAGCAGTTGGTGAGGCCAGTGAATGGCAGCAAATTAGCATAGAGATAAAAGAGCTACCAAATTAAGGGCTGGAAGGTACCGGCTGGATCTTAGGAAAAACTTTTTGACAGTCAGAGTTGTGCAAGAGTAGAATCAGCTGCCTGGAGAGGTGTTGAGCTCCCCCTCCCTGGCAGCCTTTAAGCATCATCAGGGACGCTCTAGGCTGTTCCTGCACTGAGCAGGAGGGGGGTTGGACTAGATGGCCTCTGCAGGACCCCTCCCAACTCTGTGTGATTCTATGGATTCTAAACAGATGTGAAAACAAAGTCTGAGTCCAGTGGCACCATCAAGACCAACAAAGCTTAATTCTGGGCATAAGTTTTTGAGTACGCACGGACTTCTTCAGATACATTGAAATAGACTTCCTCAAGCCTTACATATAGGTAGAAAGGGGGTTATTTGCTAGCAGGGCTTCTTTTGTAGAAAAAGCCCAGCAGGAACTCATTAGCATGATAGACCACACCCTTGACAGAACAACTCATTAGCACATTAGGCCACGCTCCCATGTTACCAGAAGTGTGGTCGTCCAGCCACATCCACCTTTTGCTTCTTATTCTGTTTACCTTGTTTGTTTTCAAAACCCAGGGGCTTTTTTTGGAGCAGGAACTCCTTTGCATGTTAGGCCACACACCCCTAATGTAGCCAATCCTCATGAGTTTCTGCTGTTGGGTGTGGCCTATAATGCTAATGAGTTCCTGCTGGGCATGGCCAACTTGGCAGCCAGCCGGAACTCCGTTCCTGTGCCTTCCTGCCCAAAAAATAGCCCTGGTTGCTAGGAAGGGCAAGTTAGAGTCAGGATGCATGAGTAACTGAGTGTTAAGTATAGGTAAGATTGGATGAAAGCAGTTGGTAAGACCTGTGAAGAGCAGCAAATCAGCACACAGATCATAAAGGAATTAACAACAAATGTGAGAACTAAGTTTGAGTCCAGTGGCACCTTTAAGACCAACAAAATTTAAGTCTGGGTATAAGCGACAACTGAGTGACTTGGCAAATGTAGAGAGATAAGAAACCAATATCTCTGTTAAGCCCTGAGGGTTCCATTGTCCCGAGTTTTGCAATAACTTGTAATTCAGCCACGTCCCCTTCCAGTCTGTTTCTGAAATTCCTTTGCAATAGAACAGCCAGAACAAAGTTTTCCTCTAAGCTGGGTTCCCAGGAGGAGAGGCAACATCTGACATGGAGTTTCATCAGGGCTCTTGTGCCGCAGGCCTGCCCCGGCACTTCTACACACCTGAATACACCTGAAATCAACGTTTTCTCCTGTCAAGGCTGCTGCCGGGACAGGAGTTCCATCTCTGAGGGCTGCCGACACTTTTGCTCAAGGGGGTGGCGCAGCGAAGGAGTGTGTGTCCTCGCATACACAGAGAGAGAGAGAGGCGCGCACCCCAATTCCTTATTAGCAGGAAGATCACATCCTTCCTCGTCTCCCCCCAGCCTCCTGCCTCCCGTCTGTCACAGAGCCCACTCAGAGCTAGTTAACGGAACAAACAGTGACATTTCATACATTTTAAATGTAATTTGTGGGAAATGTTTGCAAATTGGAACGGCTGCGAACGTAGAAAGAGTGAAGACAATCCCCCCTGGGCCCTGTTCGTTTAAGCTGCCGGCACACGCCGGTGTGAGGCTGGGCCCCATCTGCCAGAAGAGCAGCAGGGAGCGGGACGGGGCGCCACGGGGCGACTGGCAGGGAAGGAGACTCCTCGGCCTCTGCAGCCCGCTGGGGCCTCTGCTCTGGTTAAGTGCACAGAGTCTAATCTGGGAGAACCGGGTTTGATTCCCCACTCCTCCACTTGCAGCTGCTGGATGACCTTGGGCAAGCCATAGTTCCATCAGAGCTGGGACCCTATTGGGTACACCCTGGAATGTGCATAGGGTTGATGGCTGATATTATCCGATACTTCAAAGTTAATTGCTTTTGGTAACCCAGAGAACAGGCCAGGAAGAGGACCATATATCTGCTTACCCGAGAAACGTTTACACTTAGAGGGAAATATGACCCAGGAAGGAAGCCATAAAGGACAGGTGTAGGCAACGCTCCCTCTAAGCTGTGGAGTCTTGTGAGCAAAAATTCTACTTTGGGAGCTCCTGGCGTTAAAGTTGTGAGCGAGCGACTCGGCTCCTGCATAAATTAGTTTGCTCTGGAGCCCTCCCTTCCTGAGCTAAGGCAAAAATCTGTGAGCCAGAGGCTAAAAAAACTGTGAGCTAGCTCACACTGACTCAGCTGAGAGGGAACACTGGAGACAGGTGTTTTGTAGAGAAATGTGAGAGCGAGACAAAAGGAGTTCAGAGAAAGATCTCCGTATTGGGGATGTGCCGGAATGCTGATACTTGGGGGGGGAGGCAGATTGCAGGTAGACAAGACAGATGTTTGTTTCAACAGCCTCCAGTGCCCATGCTTTAGGCAAGCTCCCAGAATTGTCTCTGTGTTTCCCCTTTTGGACTGCCCGCAGACTCAGGAGCAATGCTCTGGGGGACCCTGGGACGGTTTAGGGGTGAGGGTGTCCCCCTAATATCTCAGTGTAGCAGGCCACCCTCTGATGCAGGGTATACTGGTGGGGGTCACACTCCCTCTGAGCCACAGGTCCCCCCACAGTCCCCACACAGTGCTTGTTTGGGGTGGCAGAGACAGGAATAGGTGTTGGCAGCAGTGTTCCCTCTAAGCTGAGTTGGTGTGAGCTAGCTCGCAGTTTTTAGCCTCCGGCTCACAGATTTTTGTTTTAGCTCAGGAAGGAGGGCTCCAGAGAACACTGATTTATGCAGTAGCCAAATCGCTTGCTCACAACTTTAGTGCCAGTAGCTCACAAAGTAGAATTTTTGCTCACAAGACTCTGCAGCTTAGAGGAAACATTGGTTGGCAGAGTTCAGGAAAGAATCCTAGCTGCTAAGGACTTCTGCAGAAGCTGTGAAGCCCTTTCCCTCTGATTTAAGAACATCAGAAGAGCTCTGCTGGGTCAGACCAGTCCAGCATCCCGTCTCACACAGGGGCCAGCCAGTTCCCCTGGAGGGCCAGCAACAGGTCAGAGAGGCCGAGGCCTTCCTAAGGACATCGGAAGAGCCCTGCTGGATCAGACCAGTGGTCCATCCAGTCCAGCACCCTGTCTCGCACACAGTTACATTACATTACATTTGCAATTTATATACCGCTCTCTCCATACGGCTCAGAGTGGTTTTACAGAACACATAGTTTTGCTCTATACTAGGGCAAGCCAGCTCCTCTGGAGGGCCAGCAACAGGGCAGACAGCCGGAGGCCTTTGGAAGAGCCCTGCGGGATCAGGCCACTGGTCCATCTAGTCCAGCAGCCTGTCTCATACAATGGCCAACCAGGTCCTCTGGAGGCAGCCCCATAGCTAGGGACTTTTGGGGGGAGGGGGCCATGGGTGACGTCTAGCAGCTAATTTAATCAAAAGTTCCAGAGCAAGTGGGGGTGGCTAAAATGCCCAGCAGCTGCAGTTTCTCTCCCTCCCCGGAAAGGGCGTGGAAAAAACACAGCTGGTGGTCAGTTAGGCGCTCACTGTCGGCACGCTGCCGGAGTGGCGGCGGCTGCAGGAGCAGCAGTGGAAGCGGAGGGGAGGGATCCCCAGCAATGCCCAGGCCATCGGAGGCCTTCCTCCTTCTCCCTCTCCTCCCCCACCTCTCTCTCTCCTAGAGGCAGAAGGGTCCCTGAGAGCCTAGACCCGCCCCAGCCTGCAATGCTTGCAAAACCAGGCAAGATGAAACAGGAAAAGGGCAGCAGCATCCAGGAGGGGGATGCCAGGGAAGGAGGGAGGAAGATCCGGGTGGGGGAGCAGGAAGAGCCGGCCGGGAGCTCTCAACAGGATGCTCTCCCCGGCCCACCTGCCCAGGCTAACCCAGCAAGACCTCCCACCCACCCACCACCACTGTGCCGCCAAGCATGCCAGGCACTTCCTGCTGCTGGGTCTGCAGCTGCCTCCGTCGCCGCCACTTCTGCCGTCGCTGCCACTGGAGCACGTCTGAGGCTGATAGTGGAGCAAGGCCAGTGGGGAAGCAGCTCAAGGAGCTCAGCTGTCGGGCAGCCAAGTTGGTGGCAGCGCGGCACAGGTGGTGAGTTGAGGCACTTTGGGGCCAGCCCGGGAGGGAGCCCCACAGGCCCCATGTTAGCTACGGGCCTGTCTGGAGGGCCAACACCCAGAAGGCAGAGGGGCTGAGGCCTTCCCCTGAGGCAGCCTCCTAGCTCTGGGATTCAGAGGATTCACCAAATGTGGAGAGGTTCCCCTCCATCGCCACGTCTCATAGCCCTTGATAGACTTGTCCTCCATGAATCTGCTAATGCTCTTTGAAAGCTGCCTGTGCCTGTGGCCATCACTAGATCCTCTGACGGCGAACTCCACATTTTCATCACTCTCTGTGTAAAGCAGCGTTTCCTTTTGCCCGTCCTGACCCTACTGCCCATCAGCTCCATTGGATGCCCTCAAGTTCTAGTCTTTGGGGAGGGGGAGGGGAAATCACTTCTGTCCGCTCTCCCCACCCCAGGCTTCATTTTATAAACCTCTCTCAGGTCCCGTCCCCCCCTTAGTGGACTCTCTTCCGAATGGAAAAGTCCCCGACTTGTCAGCCTTTCTCTGGCCTCTGCTCCCTCATTCCTGAAGGACCGGCCAGGGCAGGCACCCCATGTCCCCCTTGGCAGGAAGCCCGGGGTTCAGGCTTCTCATCAGTGCCCTTTGGAGCCGGGCACCAGCTGCTCCGTGGCACCTCGAAACGCCGCTGGAGAGACTTCTGAGCCGTTTCCTTTGCTTCCCCATCTGCCACCGCTTTCTCCCGTGTGCGGCCAGGAGACTTTTCAAAAGCAGAAATCTTCAGCCTCCATACCAGCACGGCTCCTGCCAAGGCCCTCTGCCTCCCACCCGGCTGCACCCCCTGCCCCCTTTGGCTCAGGGCGAGTCATCAGGAAAGCAACGCTGGAAACGAGCAACATCTGGAAGCCGTGGAACTGGGCCTCTGAGAAGTTGCACTCGGAACTGTACGGCAGCCGCTGGCCGTCGGCGGGCGGTCAGCCTCCTCTGGACAACATATGGCAAATGTTTATGGTCGCTCCCCTCGAATCATTAGCTGCAAGGGACAGACAGAAAACTCTTCGAGTCGGAAATGCAATTAGTAGTTTCTGGGAGGGGGTCAGATCTGCTTGGAAAGTGCATGGGGAGGCCAGGTGTCGTTGCCAGCCTCCAGGTGGGGCCTGGAGATCTCTCGCTGTTACAATCAATCTCCAGCCGCCCAAGATCAGTCTCCCTGGAGGAAATGGCTCCTTTGGAGGGTGGGCTCTACGGCACGGCACCTTGCTGAGGTGCTTCCCCTCCCCAAACCCCACCCTTCCCTAGCTCCACCTGCCCCCCAAAGAAATCTCCAGGAATTTCCCAACCCAGAACTGGCAACCATAGAACAGATAAAAGGAAGTCCTTCTTCACCCAAAGAGTGATTAACACATGGAACTCACTGTCACAGGAGATGGTGGCAGCTACAAGCATGGACAGTTTCAAGAGGGAATTAGATAAACATATGGAGCAGAAGTCCACCAGTGGCTATTAGCCACAGGGTATAGATGGGAACTCTCAGTCTGGGGCAGGTGATGCACTCTATTCTTGGTGCTGGGGGGGCAGCAGTGGGAGGGCTTGGATCTGGCCAGCCGCCCCCCCCCATCCCCTGCTGGTGGTCAGGGGGGACCTCGCAAGTCTCCTCCAGGGGAGGAGGGGTAGAGAACCAAACCCACTTCTCCAGATTATAGTCCACTACACTTAACCACTACCCCAGAATGGCATTGAGGGCTGAACGCTGAGGGAGAGACCACAGTAGAGGGAACTGTTGCTCAGTGGGAGAGCCTCTGTTCAGCATGCAGAAGGTCCCGAGTTCAATCCCTGGAGAGCTGCTGCCAGCCTGGGCAGGCAATACTGACTGTGACAGACGAATTGATTCAGTATTAAGGCAGCTTGACGTTGTATTCACGTAGCCGCCGGACTGCAGATACCGAGGAAAGAAGGAATGACACAGAGAAATCGGGGGGAAATACCGCTTGCAATTTTATTTTACAGATTTGCATTTTGCAATGATTATATTTATTGCCCTCCCTGACTGCCAGCATCTGCAATCCATAACCGGCTAATGCTGATAGATTGTGAGCTATTCCTAGGCCACTTTTCTCAGGTTTCAAGAAAAATTTTCAGAACAATTCAAGAAATCTATTTAAAAGCACAACAAGATCAATGTTGTGAAGTGGTTCAGTGCCAGGGAGACCCAGGTCCGAATCCCCACTCCGCCGTGAAGATCAGCAAGTGACCTTGGGCCAGTTGTACATTCTTGGCCAAATCACCCTCCCCGGATCCTGCTCAGAACTCAACTGGCTGCAGTGGGCGGGGCCTTGGCGCAATGAGAATGGTTGCACTGGGGAGAGTTCCCGTGGGACAGCCGGACCGGCGGTTCTGATAGAGGGGTTTGGGGAATCCTGAGCTCCAATGAGCTTCCCGGAGAGGAGCTCATTGCAAGAGGCTTGACTCGGATCCCTTGCATGCAGCAGCAAGCAGGTGGAAGTCCAAAAGTGCCCCAACGCAAGAGCTGACCGAGCGCGCCCATGTCAGACGTGGGCGCCCAGTTGTGACTGCCCCAGAGCGGAAGAAATTGGTACCTCATCCATAACATCGATGGAGAATAACACGGTGAGTATGCTTAAAAGCAACAACAACAGAAAATCTTCTTGCTTAATGATAAAGCCCCTTTAAAGTTTAAAAAGAGAAAGGAACAGAGGGGTGAAGAACTCTTTCAGGTCCCACCCCCCTTCCTCCTGCCGTGGTGGCGAAAAGAGCTTCAAGTGATCCTTAAATGGTTTCCCAGGCAAAGTGGTGATCAGCATTCCCCTGGGCATGTAAGAAAGGGACCTGAGAACTGAGCACTGAGGCAACCCTTCCTGCCCTCTTTTCTCATGATCTGCCTCAGTTCACATAATCTGTTCTGACCAGCATACCTGAAGGACCCCCATGTGCCACAGGAGGTGGTGGCAGCTACAAGCATGGACAGTTTCAAGAGGGAATTGGATAAACATCTGGAGCAGAAGTCCATCAGTGGCTACTAGCCACAAGGTATAGATGGGCACTCTCAGTCTGGGGCAGGTGATGCACTCTATTCTTGGTGCTGGAGGGGACAGCAGTGGGAGGGCTTCTGTGTCCTGGTCCCGCTGGTGGCCTCCTGATGGACAGCCAGAGGGAATTGATAACATCTGGAGCAGAAGTCCATCAGTGGCTTGCACAGGGTATAGATGGGAACTCTCAGTCTGGGGCAGGTGATGCACCTATTCTGGTGTGGAGGGACAGCAGGAGGGCTTGTGCCCTGGCCCCATGGCTGGACCTCCTGATGGCACTTGGTATGGCCACTGTGTGAGAGTGTGGACTAGATCGGCCATTGGCCTGATCCAACATTGGCTTCTCTCTTATGTTCTTATGTGAAGCTCCATTTATCCACTCCAGTTAACTTCAGAGTCCCTCTTTGGGGTGCCCCAGCCATCTGAAGGTAGGCAGGTGGCCACTCGGTTGTGGAGGGGAGGGCCTTCTCAGGCATAGCACCAAAACTTTGCAATTCCCTCCCCAGGGAGAGTCAACTGTCCCCCACCCCCACCTTTACTGTTACCTTCAGCCAGAGGTTGAGGAATTCTTCGTCTTGTTTGGTGTTCCCTTACTAACTCTTATTAGCCCTCCTCCCTGTTTGTGTGTTTATTACAGGTTCCCAACCTCCAGGTGCTGGCTGGAGATCTCCTGGAAGCACAGCTGGTCTCCAGGTAGCAGGGATCAGCTCCCCTGGAGGAGACAGCTGCTCTTGCAGCAGAACACCTGAAAACAGTGAGGCCAAACTAGCCCATCGGAAACTGGCGGCTTTCTGAACACAATCAGGAAGCACATGAGAATTTGTACTTGAAATGACATCATCTTAAGGATAAAATGCAAAACGCATAATTGGTTACAAAGAGCGCTGCATCATTTGACTAATAATCCACTCACTGGTCAAATATGAGAAAAGGTGTACCTTCATAATACCTTAAGTGTCTACTGAACCTAACCTGAACAATAGTGGTCAAGGATTCCTTATACTCAAACAACGGTGTGTCTCCCCCCCCCAATACGAAGCTAAAATCCTTTTTGACCCAGACACTGCAAAGTTTCACCCTAAACAATTAAGAAGAAGATGAAGATGAAGAGAGGAGGAGGAGGAGGAGGAGGAGGAGGAAGAGATGGGATTTATACCCCACCCTTCAGTACCCAAAGGAGTCTCAGAGCTGCTTCCAATCTCCTTTCCCTTCCCCTCCCCACAACAGACGCCCTGTGAGGCAGGTGGGGCTGAGAGAGCTCTGACAGAAACGGCTCTTTTTCCAAGAACAGCTCTTATCAGAACTATGGCTTGCCCAAGGTCATCCAGCCAGGTGGAAGTGGAGGAGTGGGGGAATCAAACTCAGCCCTCCCGGATTAGAGTCCACGCACTTAACCACTACACCAAACTGGCTTTCAGTAAAAACCATGAACTCTGTGCCTATCTTCTATACCGTCTATATTTTCTATGATGTTTTCTTGTCTGCTGGCATCAGCTAGAAAAATAATAATAAAAAAAGAGAAAGTCCTACTATTTAGTAGGCCTTCATCACATCCTAAGAAAATCTTACTTAGGAGAAAAATCTATAAAACCAGAAAAAAGTATGAATAATCAGAAAGGGGGGGGAAGCTTTATATTCCCATTCATACTACAAGGGGAACTACGCTCTCTGGTTTGAAGATCTATTGGAATCCCGGGAGATCTGCAGTCCCCACCTGGAGGCTGGCAACCCTAGCACCAGCTGTTCCGCCTGCCTCTGTTCAACCATCTCTCAAGCAGAGGACGCGGCCCTGCCTGCACATGGAAGCATTGCAGCACATCCACAGAAAGGCCGAGGCAGGCAGCGACCAGCGCGGAAGCTCCAAAATATTCCTTTTTAACGGCCACTAAGAAGTTTTTTTATTGCTGACATTTGCTACAAGCCCATTGTAAGACCGGCTCATTTGTTATTCACGGCTAGAAATATATAAAAAAAGAAAAGAGGGTTCCGGAAAAGCCTTTATGAGGAGCACAGTCGAAATTCCAAAGAAAGCGCGGCCGTGCGCAGGCTCAGGAGAGTCCAACAAACGGTCTTTTCATTCCGAGTGCGCAGGCACAGAGAGGGGGGCCTCGGTTTGAGCCGCACCTCTGCAAAGGCCTTTGTTGCCCCAGAGCCTCCGAGGAGGGTTGCCAGCTCTGGGTTGGGAAATTCCTGGAGATTTGGGGGGTGGAGCTTGGGAAGGGAAGGATCTGGGGAGGGGAGGGCCCTCAGTGGGGTACAATGCCACAGACTCCAGTCCGCCCCCTCAAAGCAGCCATTTCCTCCAGGGGAACTAGGCTTGCCAACCTCCAGGTGGTGGCTGGAGATCTCCTGAGATCAGTTCTCCTGGAGAAAATAGCTTCTCTGACAGTGGACTCTATGGCATTATACCCCATTGACGTCCCTCCCTTCCCCAAACCTTGCTGATTTGATGTAGTGGTTAGGAGTATGGTGGACTCTAATCTGGGAGAACGGGTTTAAGAACATAAGAACATAGAGAAGCCAATGTTGAATCAGGTCAGTGGCCCATCTAGTCCAACACTCTGTCACACAGCGGCCAAAATATACCAGGGCCATCAGAGGTCCAGCAGTGGGGCCAGGGCACTGAAGCCCCTCCCACTGCTGCCCCCCAGCACCAAGAATAGAGTGCAGCACCTGCCCCAGACTGAGAGTTCCCATCTATACCCTGTGGCTATAGCCACGGATGGGACTTCTGCTCCAGATGTTTATCTAATATGTTTGATTCCCCACTCTGCCACATGCAGCTGCTGGTGTGTCCTTGGGCCATTTACAAGTTCTCTCAGAGCTGTTCTCTCAGGGGCAGTTCTTGAGAGAGCTCTCTCAGCCCCACCTACCTCACAGGGTGTCTGTTGTGGGGAGGGACAGGAGATTGTAAGCCGCTCTAAGACTCCTTTGGGTAGTGAAGGGCGGGGTGTAAATCCAATCTCTCTCTTCTTCTCCTCTTCAGGCTCCACCCCAAAATCCCCAGGTCTTTCCCAACCCAGAGCTGGAAATCCTAAAGGGAATTGATCTCTGTCAGTTGGAGACCAGTTGTAACTCCAGGAGTTCTTCAGCCACCACCCTTGCCAGTTTAATGCAGCGGCTAAGTGCACAGACTCTAATCTGGAAGAATCAAGGTTTGATTCCCCATTCCTCCACTTGCAGCTGCTGGATGACCTTGGGCATGCCATACTTCTGTCAGAGCTGTTCTCTTGAGGACAGTTCTTGAAATAGCTCTCTCAGCCCCACCTACCACACAGGGAGTCTGTTGTGGGGAGGGGAAGGGAAAGGAGTTTGTGAGCCGCTCTGAGACTCTGAGTGAAGGGCCGGGTATAAATCCAATCTCTTCTTCTTCTTCTTCTTCTTCTTCTTCTTCTTCTTCTTCTTCTTCTTCTTCTTCTTCTTCTTCTTCTTCTTCTTCTTCTTCCTTCTTTCCACTACATTGGTAGACCTGTCCTCCGGAGAACAGTTCCGCCCACCCCTCACCACTATATCTACCTGCCCCAGTCCACTATTATTGGTAGACCTGGCCTCGGACCGTCACCCTGTGTAAATAAAATCCACCTTCCAGGCGGCCACTTTCTCCAGGGGAACTAAGATCGCTGTTGCCTGGAGACCAGTTGTAACCCCAGGAGATCTTCCACCGCCACCTGGAGGCTGGCGACCCTAGACCGTGCCCTTGGCTGGCAGAGCATGGCCCTGGGACATGCCCCCAAGTCCTCTGCACTACAGTGGGGTTCTGAGGCAGAGGGGCAAGTATTGGTGGGTACACACATCGGTGTGGGGGATGCTTTCTGGAGGAAGCCATCTTGGAAGGACCACAATGAAGCTCTCCCTTTGGGCTCGGCAGTGCAGAGGCAGCAGGAGTAGGAATACCTGAGGGGGGGGGGCTGAGGACACAGCCAGTACCGCAGGTGGATGGGAGTGTAGCCTCCAAACCGCACACCGCCTCCTCCTCCTCCTCCCCCACCTTCGCCACCACAGGGAAGAACAGGCCCCGAAGCCAATGCCGTCTCTCCGCATTACCGTCTCACAGCTAGTAGTTGTTTCCTCATTGTGTTCCGTGCCGTCCCTTCCCTCGTTCTTAACACAATACATTTTGACAGCCGACAGCCGTTAGGCCCTCCATCCTACATTTTAATTCTTGCAGGCAGCTTCCGGAGCCACTCACAGCTGAAAAACAGGGTGAGAAAACATAATAAATTAATGGAGGTGCGTTCCTGGCAAATGCGTTCCTGTAACAGATATTGGCACAGGCGGTGGGCCAGGGGGTGGCCGTGGAAAGCCACCCCCACACACACACACTCACTGAAATCAAAATGGTGCACCCAGAGAGCGTCCATACTTAGCTGCGCTCTTGATCTGAGCGATACAGCAAGTGATACGATTACGGAGGATGCTAAATATCCTTTCTGGGTAGGGGCATGCAAATTGGCGCTCCCCCCCTTGGTCTTTGAGCACGTCTTCAGAACATGTGTGTGTGTGGGCATGTGTATGTGTGAACACGGCCTTTGCAGACTATGACATCCTCCCTCGTGGAGGGAAGGAACAGCCAACAGTGGCACCTAGTGAGAGAATATAGAATTTTTACAGGCAGGAGAAATCGGGGCCTAAACATCTGGAGGAATCGTCCATGACTTTGAAGCTGGGGAGGGTGGATTTGTGTGTGAGTTTTGGACCCCAGATCAGAGCTCACCCGCTAAGGGTGTGACGGAGCAGGTTCGAGACAGTCTCTCCCCTCCATTATGCCTCACTGGGTTTCGACAGAGGCCTTCTGCAGCACAGACAGCTTCCCCAGGCTGCCTCCTTCTCCAAGGTCAGAGAGTGGTGTGGAGATCCCACAGTAAATGGGGGTTATTAAGAGGGGTCGAGGCTCAGAGGAAGAGCCTCTGCTTGGCATGCAGAAGGTCCCAGGTTCAATCCCCAACACCTCCAGACGAAAGGACTAAAAGGAGAAGAAGAGGTAGATTTTCATACCTCACTTTTCTCTACCTTTAGGAGTCTCAAAGCTGCTTACAATCACCTTCCCTCCTTTAGAACAGGCACCTCGTGAGGCAGGTGGGGCTGAGAGAGATCAGAGAGAGCTGGGACCCAAGGTTACCCAGCTGGCTCCGTGTGGAGGACTTGGGGGAATCAAGCCTCGTTCTCCAGATCAGAGGTCGCCGCTCTTCACCACCACACCATGCTGGCTCTCAGTTTCATGTAATGGTTAAGCATGCGGACTCTAATCTGGAAGAACCGGGTTTCATTCCCCAGTCCTCCACTTGCACCTGCTGGATGACCTTAGGCAAGCCATAGTTCTGACACAGCTGAAAAATGGCAGTTTCTGTCAGAACTCTCTGAGCCCCACCTGCCTGACAGGGGAAGGGGAAGGGGAAGGAGTTTGTAAGCCGCACTGAGACTCCTTTGGGTAGCAAAGGATGGGGTATAAATCCAATCTCCTCCTCCTTTTCCTCCTCTTCCTCCTCCTCTTCCTCTTCTTCTTCTTCCTCTTCCTCCTCCTCAGTTTGGTGTAGTGGTTAAGAGCATGGAGTCTAATCTGGAAGAACCGGGTTTGATTCCCCACTCCTCCACTTGCACCTGCTGGATGACCTTGGGCAAGCCGCAGTTCTGGCACAGCTGTCCTTGAAAAAGAGCAGTTTCTGTCAGAGCTCTCTCAGCCCCACCTGCCTGACAGGGCATCTGTTAGGGGAAGGGGAAGGAGTTTGTAAGCCGCACTGAGACTCCTTTGGGTAGCAAAGGATGGGGTATAAATCCAATCTCCTCCTCCTTTTCCTCCTCTTCCTCCTCTTCCTCCTCCACTTCTTCTTCTTCCTCTTCTTCCTCCTCCTCCTCCTCAGTTTGGTGTAGTGGTTAAGAGCATGGACTCTAATCTGGAAGAACTGGGTTTGATTCCCCAATCCTCCACTTGCACCTGCTGGATGACCTTGGGCAAGCCGCAGTTCTGGCACAGCTGTCCTTGAAAAAGAGCAGTTTCTGTCACAGCTCTCTCAGCCCCACCTGCCTGACAAGGCATCTGTTAGGGGAAGGGGAAGGAGTTTGTAAGCCGCTCTGAGACTCCTTTGGGTAGCAAAGGATGGAGTATAAATCCAGTCTCCTCCTCCTTTTCCTCCTCTTCCTCCTCCTCTTCTTCTTCTTCTTCTTCCTCTTCTTCCTCCTCTTCCTCTTTTCCTCCTCCTCTTCTTCTTTTCCTCATGCTGACCTGGCAGTAGGTGATGTGAAAGACCTCTTCTGCCTGAGGCCCTGGAGAGCCGCTGCCAGTCGGAACAGGCCAAACTGACCTTGATGGACTTCGGGTCAGATTCAGTAAAAGGCAGCTTCATGTGTACATTTATATGGCCAGTAGAATGTCCCCACTTCAACCCGCGGCATCTCCAGTTAAAAGGATCAGGCAGGAAGGGATGCAAAAAAAATCAGCCTGGGACCCTGGAGAGCCACGGACAGTCCGAGTAGACAATGCTGACTTTGATGGGTCAGTGCTCCAGTTCCGTCTAAGGCAGCTTCCGGCGTGCTCATGTGTGTGATCCATGGTCAGCCCAAGAGGGACCAGCAGTTCCTGGGTTGTGGGAAAGGACCACCTGGCCAGCTACTGGAGGACATCAGCAGAGATGGACCAGCCTCTGGGGTCTGCACAGAAAACGTTGAGACTCCGAAATGAAGTAAGAAACATTTGAACTCACTGGAACCAAGAGGAAAGATGGGATATCTTAGGATGCATCAACAGAAGCATGGTGTCCAGATCACGGGAGGTGGGAGTTCTGCTCTATTCTGTGATGGTCAGGCCTCACCTGGAGTCCCGTGTCTGGTTTTGGGCACCACATTTTAGGAAGGATGTTGACAAGCTCGAGCGTGTCCAGAAGAGGCCGACCAGGATGGCGAGGGGGTTGGAATCCAAGTCTTACGAGGAAAGGCTGAAAGAGTTGGGTATGTTTAGCCTGGGAAAGAGAAGGCTTAGAGGGGACATGATTGCAGTCTTCAAATATCTGAAGGACTGTCATGTAGAAGACGGAGCAGATCTATTCTCTCTTGCTCCAGATTGCAAGACTAGATCTAATGGGTGGAAATGACAAGGGAGTCGATACCGGCTAAATATCAGGAGAAACTTCCTAACTTTAAGGGTGGTTGAGCAGTGGAACAGACTGCATTGGGAGGTGGTGGATGCTCTTTCCCTGGACGTTTTCAAGCGGAGGCTGGACAAACATCTTTTGGGTATGTTGTAGGGCTATCTTTTAGCTATGTTCCTGCAGAATGCAGGGGGTTGGGACCAGATGACCTACAAGGTCCCTTCCAACTCTAACATTCTATGATTCTGTATAAATGCTTTAATAAAGACATATAAATCGGGATTCATTACAAACAAGCTCAGACAGACACAAGCCCTTTGAAGATACTTGGAGGGACAGGAATGAATATAGTTCCAGGTGCTCAGACTTGTTGGTCTAAAGCAGTAGAACAAATTTAGAGTCTAGTGGCACCTTTAAGTTTTATTCAAGGTTCTAGGAATAAGGCCTGTTGTGGAAATAAATAAATACAATGAGTTCTAGAAAGAGGCTCTGGGTAGGTGCCCCGGCCTTGGGCACTCAGCATCAATTTGCTGTAGCGACCTCAGCAAGGTATAATGGCACAAAATTTACCATTTTCTCTAGGGGAACTGATCTCTGCCATCTGGAGATTGGAGATTGGCAACAATGGTTCCTCAGGAGGAAATGGCTGGTTTGGAGGGTGGAGACTATGGAATTGTACCTGTCTGAGGACCCACCCCCCTCAAACCCCACCCCTCTCCAGGCTTCACCCTGCAAATCTCCAGGAATTTCCAAACCTGGAGGTGGCAACCCTATTTCCTTCCCAGCCAACCATCGGCATACCTTTATCTGCCCCTCTGACTTCAGCTTTCCATCTCTCCCCCACACACACCTGCAGCCTCTACCTAGGAAAAGTAGTCTTTCTCCACAGTGGAGACCCAAGCAGGAGGGAAGAAACCTCAGCAGGGTATAATGACACAGAGTTCACTCTGCAAAGGAGCTGTTTTCTCCAGGGAAACTGATCTCTGCCACCTGGAGAACAGTTGTAATTCTGAGTGATCTCCAGCCCTCACCTGGAGAACGGCAGCAATAGTTCCCCAGGAGAAAATAACTGCTTTGGAGGGTGGACTCTATGGCATTCTATTCAGCTGAGGCCTCTCCCCTCCCCAAACCCTGGCTTCCATAGACTCCACCACAAAATCTCCAGGAATTTCCCAACCTGGAGCTGGCAACCCTAGTCAGGACTGGCTCCAATGAGTTCCCCACAAAGGCCTGGAAAGTGCCTCCTGGCTTTGCCTTTTTACTGACAGAACCAAGCTTGGTTGCCTAGAAACAGCCACTGAGGGAAAAGTTAGTCCCACAGGAGCCAAGGAGGAGAAGTATCTTCATCAGGACAGACAGCTGTTTTGACCGTTTACTCTTGACAGGGAACAATGGCTGAGGTGGCAGTGGGCGGGGAAGAGGAGCAGACCCAGCACCCAGCCAATGGCATGTGAGTACTCTTGATTGGCGATTGATGAGCCAGTGGCTGATGGAACTCACAGCACAGCCAATGGGAGAGCTAGAAAGTGCCAAAGTGTTAGGGCAAATATATATATCAGATAAGCTTTCATATGTAAGCACACTTTTTCAAATACATTGGAACAGGAGGTAGAATTCAAACATATAGACAGAGGCTGAACAGCAAATTAACATGTAACATGATGAAGATGTTTTAAGATATGCAAAACAACTGTTGACCTTATTTATTTATTTATTTGCTTGCTTGTTTTATTCGTATCCTGCCCTCCCCGCCGAGGCTAGTGCAGGGCAGCTTACAGGAATATGTGTGTGTGTGTGTGTGTGTGTATACACATATTAAAACAGCAATATTTGTTAAGACAGAAAGTTTAAAATCGAACCACACAGCATATAATCACTGATACTAATAAACGCTAATAATAGTGTCAGCATCTTCTCCACATCCTTATAACCTTAGCTTGCTATTTAGTTTTCTCTTATGCGTATTTATGTCCCACAATTAGAAAAGATGCCTTTACACATTTATCCCTTATTTTGAAATATTTATTGCTTTGCTTTCCCTTCCCCCCTTAATTAAACCCAAACAGCCGTTGACCTCATAACCTTGGCTTGTTGTTCAGTTTTGTCTTTGCATACCTTAAAACATCTTCATCAAGTTACACGTTAATTTGCTGTCTAGTCTCGGTTTATATGTTTGAACCCCTGCTTCCTTTCCAATGTATTTGGAAAAAGTGTGCATCCACCTGAAAGCTCATACCTTGAATAGACCTTTGCTGGTCTTAAAGGTGCCCCTGGACTCTAGGAATGAACGCGGGCATGGTGGAACAGAGCCAGGGGTCTTTTGGGGGGAGCGCACCGGAGCACAGCTCCGGGAGCTCAGGAGCCAAGCCCCGCCCCCAGCCAGCGTCCTGGGGAGTCTTTCAGGCAGCCGAATGTCAATTTCAGCTCCACTATATCGGAAGGTCAGTAGTTCAGGAGTTCGAGACCCAAGAGTGCCGCATGATAGAGTGAGCTCCTGTCTCTAGTTCCAGCTCCTGCCAACCTAGCAGTTCGAAAGCAAGAAATTGCAAGTAGATAAATAGGTACCACTTCGGTGGGAAGGTAACAGCGTTCCGTGCGCCTTGGTGTTTAGTCATGCCGGCCACATGACCATGGAAATGTCTTTGGACAGCGCTGGCTTTTTGGCTTTGAAACGGAGATGAGCACCGCAACCCTAGAGTCAGATTCGACTGGCTTTCAAGCAAGGGAACCTTTACCTTTATATCCTATGGGCCATTGAAGTCAATGGTGAAAACATAGGGTATATTCTGGGGGCTGGAGGGGAGGGGGGTTTGAGGGAGAGGCTCCAAACTCACAGGGTGGCTGATGGAGCCTCTCCCCAAGATACCCACCAAGTTTCAAGAACATTGGATCAGGGGGTCCAATTCTATAGGCCCCCAAACAGATTGCCCCTATTCCCTCCATTGTTCTCTATGGTGGGAAAAAAGTAAGACTAAAACCTTGAGCCTGACTCGGTACACCACTGGAAGTGTCCACGTGTCCCCTGGAGATTGGCAGTCCTAACCACGACAGACCCAGCTTCACTTCTGGGCTCAGCTGGGCTCTTTGGGCTGCTCTGACTGCCCATGAAACACCGGCTTGTGTGCTCCCCCTGCCCAGAGAGTCCGAGGCTTTCCTTGGAGGAAGGCTTCCAACTGTGCTGAGGCAGGTGGGAAGAGAAAACCCTTCTGCTGACCTGAGCATCGCTCAGAGACTCCCACGCACCGGCACCTGGCCTAGATGTCCACATGCGCTGCACGCCAGATGCCTTCGCAAAGCAATCTAGCAGGAAAGGAGAGAGTTTAAAAATAAATAGGGCAGGGTTTCCTGTCCTGAAAAACACAGAATGGCTCTATGTCTTACTACAAATAAGATTAGAATTTTAACAGCCAATCCATATGCAAAAGAACCGCCTCAGGAAAGCACCTCCATTAGCATGTCACAGCCCGGGGAACTCCAAGAAGAAGAGGAAGAAGAAGAGGAAGAGGAAGAGGAAGAGGAAGAGGAAGAGGAAGAAGAAGAGGAAGAAGAAGAGGAAGAAGAAGAAGAAGAAGAAGAAGAAGAAGAAGAAGAAGAAGAAGAAGGAGGAGGAGGAGGAGGAGGAGGAGGAGGAGGAGGAGGAGGAGGAGGAGGAGGAGGAGGAGGAGATTATTAGATTTATACCCTGCCCTTCACTACCCAAAGGAGTCTCAGACCAGCTTACAAACTCCTTTCCCTTCCCCTCCCCACAACAGACACCCTGTGAGGTAGGTGGGGCTGAGAGAGCTCTGACAGAAACTGCCCTTTTCCAAGGACAGCTCTTATCAGAACTATGGCTTGCCCAAGGTCATCCAGCAGGTGCAAGTGGAGGAGCGGGGAATCAAACCCGGTTCTCCCAGATTAGAGTCCGTGCACTTAACCACTACACCAAACTGGCTCCTACAAGATAATGGCTTAGCCTACCCCACCTTCCAGAGTAGGTATAGATTACCTGCCTACCATTTTTTTCTTCTCACACAGAGAGGACGCCATCTTTCTGTGCTGCACCCCTGAGGATGCCAGTCACAGCTGCTGGCGAAATGTCAGGCCCTACAATGCCAAGACCACGGCCAGACAGCCCGGAAAATCTACAACAGCTAATGAACTCCGGCCGCGAAAGCCCTCGACAACATTCTAGCAGTGCTAGTCCAGAATGCAGTAGCTTACAGGGCTGAGCCACGTTGCACGGCATGGGCCTTCCGTGGAGTAAAGTGATCTGTCCCACAAAGAGATGCCACACACACACACAGGCACAAAGCCGGTCGGCCCTGCCCGGCCCTCTCCACCCCCCCCATCAAAATTAGGAACTGGCTTCACTCTTCTACCCTCCCTCCCTCTCCCTCTGCTGCTTCTTCTGGGCAGGGATAATCCCTCCGCTGCAAACCCATTTGCATATATTCATGTACACAAATGCCTGGCGTCTCCAAGAAAACAACCCCATTATTTCATCAGCCTGATGAAAGATATTTTTTTCCGGATCTGTGCAGCCGCACAAAGACCGGGCGATTTGGGGGATTAAATAGGCAGGCACAAAGATCTCCAAATTCCGCAGCTCCCAGCTAGCGAGAGAATAGATTATTCAGCTCATTAATCAAAATCTAGGTCACTTGTCAGAGAGCGCCCCGCGCGAAGGCGCCGGCTCGCATTTGTCACCCTGAGCGCAAGTGACTGTTTGGGGGCAGCTCGGACTCCCGTTGGCACAACTAATGCCCAACCGGCCGTGTTGGGACCTACAGGGGCACTTCACACACGACTCTCTTTTCTCCAGCGAGGGCAATTCTCCTGATCCTGCCCCAATGGTTGCCGCGATAGATACACACAACCGATCCCAAATATGCACTGACCAGATCTGTATGCCCCCCGCCAGGTTAGAGGATAACGCTGGATCCATTTTGGCTTCTCCTCCCTCACTTCCCGCCCACAGATGCTGGGCCTTCATCCATTCACAGGGATTGTCTCGCCCCCTTTTACGTGGCTGGGAGGGGAGGGGTACGGCTTGGCCGAAAAGCCTCTGCTTGGCAAGTAGAAGGTCCCAAGTTCAATCCCCAGCTACTTCTCCAGTTAAGGATAAGAGCATGAGAACATAAGAGAAGCCCATGTTGGATCAGGCCAATGGCCCATCCAGTCCAACACTCTGTCACACTGTGGCTAAAAATACCAGGTACCATCAGGAGGTCCGGCAGTGGGGCCAGGACAGCAGAAGACCTCCCACTGTTGACCCCCCCCTCAAGCACCAAGAATACAGAGCATCACTTAAGAACATAAGAGCATAAGAGAAGCCAATGTTGGATCAGGCCAATGGCCCATCCAGTCCAACACTCTGGGTCACACAGTGGCCAAAAACACCAGGGGCCATCAGGAGGTCCACCGGTGGGACCAGGACACTAGAAGCCCTCCCACTGTTGACCCCCCCCAAAGGAACCAAGAAGACAGAGCATCACTTAAGAACATAAGAGAAGCCCATGTTGGATCAGGCCAGTGGCCCATCCAGTCCAACACTCTGTGTCACACAGTGGCCAAAAATACCAGGTGCCATCAGGAGGTCCACCGGTGGGGCCAGGACACTAGAAGCCCTCCCATTGTTGACCCCCCCCCCAAAGGAACCAAGAAGACAGAGCATCACTTAAGAACATAAGAACATAAGAGAAGCCAATGTTGGATCAGGCCAATGGCCCATCCAGTACAACACTCTGTCTCACACAGTGGCCAACAAAACCAGGGGCCATCAGGAGGTCCAGCAGTGGGGCTAGGACACTAGAAGCCCTCCCACTGTTGACCCCCCCCCAAGCACCAAGGATACAGAGCATCCCTTGCCCCAGACCATAAGTTCCTATCTATACCTTGTGGCTAACAGCCCCTGATGGACCTCAGGTAACAGGTGAGGTGGGAGGCCTTCGCTTGAGACCCCAGAGATCTGCTCCCAATCTAAGTAGACAACGTGGACCTCGATGGAATGACCATCTGATTCAGCAGAAGACAGTGGAGAAAGACCTCCAATTCCAAGTCTCGGGAAGGCTCAAGGGGGGTGCAGATTGGTCACCAGGCTGCTCTCACCTCTCTTCGTCTCCCTCCGCACTGGACCCACCATCCTGTGGCACCCGCTTAGTCATCCGTTCAGCTCCTGAGCAGTTCCAGAGGGTCGTCCTCTTGGTCGGCCTCAGAAGAGCTGGATTGGAGGCCAGAGCACTGCAGAGAACAGCAAGATCTCCAGGCGATGAGCTTCAAGAGCCAAAACGTCCTTCACCAGATACCTGCTTTGATTCTCAAAAGCTTCTACCCCAAAGATCTTGTTGGTCTCTCAAGGTGCTAAGGTAAAGGTTTCCCTCACTCGAAAGCTAGTCGAATCCAGCTCCGGGGGGGGCAGTGCTCATCTCCGTAGCCGAAGAGCCAGCGCTGTCTGAAGACGTCTCTGTGGTCATGTGGCTGGCATGACTAAACTGCCGAGGCACACGGAATGCTCTTACCTTCCCACCGAAGCAGTACCTATTTATCTACTTGCAATTTCTTTCTTTCAAACTGCTAGGTTGGCAGGAGCTGGGGCCAGAGACAGGAGCTCACTCCATCACACGGCACTCAGGTCCCGAACTGCTGAACTGCTGACCTTCCAGTCTGCAGCTCCATGTCTTAACCTCTAAGCGACCCCCCTGTTTCTTCCCTTGTAGCTTCCCGTGCCTTGATGGGAAGGAAGGAAGGAAGGAAGGAAGGAAGGAAGGAAGGAAGGAAGGAAGGAAGGAAGGAAGGAAGGAAGGAAGGAGGAAGGAGGGAGGGAGGGAGGGAAGGAAGGGAGGGAGGGAGGGAAGGGAGGGGAGGGGAGAAAGGAAGGAAGGGAGAGGGAGGGAGAGGGAGGGGAAGGAAGGGGGAGGGAGGGGAGGGAAGAAAGGAGGGAGGGGAGACGAGGAGAGGGAAGAAGGAAGGAAGGAGGGGAGGGAGGAGGAAAAGAAGGGGAGGGGAAGGAAGGGGGAGGGAAGAAGGAAGGAGGGAAAGAAGGAAAGAGGGAGGGGAGGGGGAAGAGAGGGGGAGAGAGAGAGGGAGAGGGAGGGAGGGAGGGAAGAAGGAAGGAAGGAAGGAAGGAAGGAAGGAAGGAAGGAAGGAAGGAAGGAAGGAAGGAAGGAAGGAAGGAAGGAAGGAAGGAAGGAAGGAAGGAAGGAAGGAAGGAAGGAAAAAGGTCTGCTGCACTTGCCCACAAGACTGGCTTGGGGGTGACCGCTCCACCTCCAAGCCCAGCTCCCCAGGCAACTGCTTACAATGTCTCATTGTGGAGGGCACTGACCCACCACAGGGCCTTGGCTGGCTCTCTGGAGGTCACCTCCTCCTGGGTCTGCACCTCTGCTGGTTGCTTGGGCCTGGAAGAGATGGGTAGACCTTGCCCAGGGTGACAAACAAATTCAGCCAGTCCTGCCAGCCTAACAGAGGTTCCATATCCTGGCTCGTTTGGTCCGCGTTTCAGAGCACCGCTCAGAACAAATCTGGTTTTGACCCCATTTCTCAAACGGCTCGATTCGAGTCCAGCAGGAACTTAGAGACCAACCAGAGTTTCAGGGTAGGATGAGATTCCAAGAGTCAAGGCTCCCTTCATGAGAGGAGGAGATTGGATTTATCCCCCGCCCTGTACTTGGAGTCTCAGAGCGGCTTCCAATCTCCTTTCCTTTCCCCTCCCCACAACAGACACCCTGAGAGGTAGGTGGGGCTGAGAGAGCTCATCCCAGAACTGTCCTTGAGAGAACTTGTGACTGACCCAAGGTCACACCAACAGCTGCATGTGGAGGAGTGGGGAATCAAACCCAGTTCTCCCAGACTTAACCACTACACCAAACTGGTACTCTGGATACCAACTGTGGATCCATTCCAGCAACAGCACTGCTTTCCCCTCACCTCAAGAGGTGTGGCGGATCAACAGATGCCAATCTCTGAACACCCCCCACCCGGCCTTCCTCTTTTGTGGAAAAGAAATGAAATGAGAACGAGGGGAGAGGAAAAGTTCCCCGCATCCATCCCAACTTGGTTGTCTTGGCTTCCTCCATTCTGAACTATATTGTTCATGTAAATCATATGCAATTATGCAAACAAGATCTAATTAGATTGATTGATATTGTCATATCAGCAAAACACATACCTTCCTTCAAATCCCATCAAAAACGTGGCGTCCACGCAGCCCTATTATTTCCATCACTTTCCGCTGGGAATGTAATTCTGGGCTCGGGGGAAGATTCCTGCCCCTCGTTATTCTTTTAATCACAGCCCTCGGGATTGATGCTAATAATACTTAAATATTTCCAGCTGGCTTCCTCACGTGCATCGCCACGACGGGGAGCAATTAAAACGCGCTTTCATCAAGCAAAGAACACCGATGATTGACAGGCGCGGCTGATCTCGAGGAGGAAAAAGTTTGAAAGGATCAAATTTTCAACTGGATGACCCGGAATTAAGGGGTTTTTTAACCATTCTTCAACTGCACACGTTATTATGCACAGAGAGCTTGTTGAATTTTAACTCTGTGTTCTTGGGTGTTTGCTGCTCCTCCCAATTTGGTATCATCAGCAAATGTAATGAGAAGCCCTTCTACCCCTTCATCCAGATCATTGATAAAAATATTGAAAAGTACCAGGTCCAAAACCGAGCCCTGTGGCCTCCCGCTGGACACCTCCCTCCATTCAGATGAAACGCCATTGACCGCCACTCTTTGGGTGCGGTCCCCTAACCAGTCCCCTATCCACCGAACTGTCCTATAGTCCAGCCCACAGTCTTCCAGTTTGCCCATCAGAACGCCATGGGGAACCTTATCAAAAGCTTTACTGCAATCCAGGTAAATCAAATGCTTACGGTGGCACTCCCAGACACGCTTACTAGGAGGTAAGCCCCAATTAATCTAATGGGATTTCCTGCTTCTGTGTTACATCCCTCAAACGTGTCAGTTGGAGGAAGCCAGGGGGATCTATACAAAGCTGGGGCTCAACCTGAGAGATTCTGCATTGGCTTTTCCCCTCCGTTTAGCAAACCGATGTTGGAACAGAAATTCCCCTCTGCATTGCATGCCGCTTTCACCTCCTTTGATCATCGGATGTTATGGTGCCCTCCACACTGCGTGCTGCTTTCACTTCCTTCGGTCATCAGGTTTTATGGTACCTTCTGCATAGATTTATGGCCAGGGGGTGACTTCGCAGTCAGTCTAGCGTCGCCCTGGAGTATTTGAATGTGTTTTTGAGCTGCACCTTTGATAAAACAATGGAGGGGGAAAGATGGCTGGTTTCACCCCCAGGACATGAACAGAAAGGGCTCAGACAGAGGTGAGGGTCTTGCGTCCTTTCCCATCTGTAACATGCAAATTGCAGGCTTGGGCAGCCATAGTTTGCCTGGGGTGTGCAATCTTCCCTCTAAGGTGAGGAGTCTTGTGGGCAAAAAGATCTGCTTTGTGAGCTGCTGGCATTAAAGTGGTGAGCGAGCAATTTGGCTACTGCATCAGTTAGTTTGCTCTGGAGCCCTCCTCCCTGAGCTGAGACAAAAATGTGTGAGCCGGAGGCTAAAAAACTGTGAGCTGGCTCACACTCACTCAGCTTAGAGGGAACACTGGTGGAGGGAAGGAAGGGGGCGTTTAACCCTCCAGCCACTATTCGGTTTTGCTACTGGACATCAGATTCGCTGCTTATTGGGAGGGGGGTCACCACCAGCTGGCAGTGAAAAGTGGACAGTCCTATTTTAGCCCGCAGGTGGACGGTTCCGTCTTTAATGCTTGATGTTCCTTGCAAGTACAAAGAAATCCATAGCCCATCAGGGGAAAGGATCTTTACCTAAGCACTTTACCTGGGGTTCTGGCTTTGTGCTTTCTGTATAGGTAGATGTTCAAAACTGTGGGGAAAAATCTCTCACACACAGACATACCCATAATCTGAGCTGATGCAGCCATTCTATTACATCAGAGTTGGAAGAAGAGGAAGAGGAGGAGGAGGAGGAGATTGGATTTATACCCCGCCCTTCACTACCCAAAGGAGTCTCAGAGTGGCTTGCAAACTCCTTTCCCTTCCCCTCCCCACAACAGATGCCCTGTGAGGTAGGTGGGGATGAGAGAGCTCTTTCCAGGACTGCTCTTGTGGGAACAGCTCTGTCAGAACTATGGCTTGCCCAAGGTCATCCAGGAGCTGCAAGTGGAGGAGTGGGGAATCAACCCCGGTTTTCCCAGATTAGAGTCATAAGAACGTAAGAACATAAGATAAGCCAATGTTGAATCAGGCCAATGGCCCATCTAGTCCAACACTCTGTCACTTAAGAGGTAATATACCCTGTGGCTAAGAGCCACTGTTGGACTTCTGCTCCATATGTTTATCTAATTCCCTCTTGAAACTGTCCATGCTTGTAGCTGCCACCACCTCCTGTGGCAGTGAATTCCATGTGTTAATCACTCTTTAGGTGAAGAAGTATTTCCTTTTATCCGTTCTAACCCGACTGCTCAGCAATTTCATGGAGTGCCCACGAGTTCTTGTATTGTGAGAAAGGGAGAAAAGGACTTCTTTCTCAACCTGCTCAATCCCATTCATAATCTTATAAACCTCTCTTGTGGATCAAAAACTGGCTTACAAATAGGAAACAGAGAGTGAGTATAAATGGGAAACTTTCTCAGTGGAGGGTGGTAAGTACTCGGTCCGATGCTTTTTAACTTGTTTATTAACGATTTGGAATTGGGAGTAAGCAGTGATGTGGCTAAATTTGCAGATGACACAAAGTTGTTCAGGGTGGTGAAAACCAGGGAGGATTGTGAGGCACTCCAAAGGGATCTGTTGAGGATGGGTGAGTGGGCGTCAACGTGGCAAATGGGGTTCAATGTGGCCAAGTGCAAAGTGATGCACATTGGAGCCAAAAATCCTAAATATAAATACACGTTGATGGGGTCTGATCTGGCAGAGACGGACCAAGAGAGAGATCTTGGAGTCGTAGTGGATAACTCGCTGAAAATGTCTACACAATGTGTAGCTGCAATAAAGAAGGCCAATGCTATGCTGGGGATTATTAGGAAGGGAATTGATAACAAATCAGCCAGTATCATCATGCCCCTGTATAAATCTTTGGTGCGACCTCATTTGGAATACTGTGTACAGTTCTGGTCACCACATCTCAAAAAGGATATTATAGCATTGGAAAAAGTGCAGAGAAGGGCTAAGAGGTGACATGATCGAGGTTTATAAGATTATGAATGGGATTGAGCAGGTTGAGAAAGAAGTACTTTTCTCCCTTTCTCACAATACAAGAACTCGTGGGCACTCTATGAAATTGCTGAGCAGTCGGGTTAGAACAGATAAAAGGAAATACTTCTGCACCCAAAGAGTGATTAACATATGGAATTCACTGCCACAGGAGGTCGTGGCAGCTGCAAGCATGGACAGTTTCAAGAGGAAATTAGATAAACATATGGAGCAGAAGTCCACCAGTGGCTATTAGCCACAGGCTATAGATGGGAACTCTCAGTCTGGGGCAGGTGATGCACTCTATTCTTGGTGCTGGAGGGGGCAGCAGTGGGAGGGCTGCTGGTGCCCTGGCCCCACTGCTGGACCTCCTGATGGCACCTGGTATATTTTGGCCGTTGTGTGACAGAGTGTTGGACTAGATGGGCCATTGGCCTGATTCAACATTGGCTTCTCTTATGTTCTTATGTTCTTATGATCATGTCACCCCTCAGCCGTCGTTTCTCCAAGCTGAAGAGCCCCAAGCGTTTTAACCTTTCTTCATAGGGAAGGTGTTCCAACCCTTTGATCAGTCTAGTTGCCCTTCTCTGCACTTTTTCCAGTGCTATAATATCCTATTTGAGATGTGGTGACCAGAACTGTACACAGTATATCTATTCCAACACTCTGTCACACAGTGGCCAGAATATACCAGGTGCCCTCAGGAGGTCCAGCAGTGGGGCCCTCTAGTACAACCCCTTGCTCAGGGCAGGACCAGCCTAGAGCATCCCTGACTAGAGTTCGTCCAGCAGCTGCTTGAAGACCGCCTCTCACCTCCTCTGCCCCACCCGGCCTGTCTATAACATTTGTACCTCACCTCTCCTCCAGGTAGCTCACTGTGGCAGACACATGCTTCCCCTTCCCCCACTCATGTTATTCTTACAACCCTTGGGGGTTAGATTAGGCTAAGGGAGAATGGCTTGCCCCAAGCCACCCCTGTGAGCAGCTTCATGAGGATTCGAACTCATCTCCCATTGCGCGTTCTTCCTTCCCTTGGGTTGGCCATGCAGCAGAATGAGCAAGGTTTAAACAGATTCACAGAAGATGATTTTGCCAGCAGTGATTAGCCACGATAGTTAAATGGAACCTCCAGTCTGAATGGCAGTATACCTGAACACCAGTTGCTTGGGGGAGGGGAGGCAGACAGCCATGATGTCCTGCTTCTTCCCGTCGAGCTAGGGCATTTTTAGCCCAGCCTTCTTCCAAGGTGCTCAGGGGGGCAGTGTAGAAGGTCCTCCCTTCCCCTGTTTTTATACTCACGACAACCCTGTGAGGTACACTGAATGTAGCAGGGCCAAGAGCTTCAAGGCAGAGTCATGTTTTGAATTCAGGAGCTCCAACTCCCAGTCTTGCACTGTGATGTTAAACCAGACTGGCAGGTGAGGTTTAAGGGGGAAAATAGGATAGAGGCAGTTTGTTGTAGTGGTTAGGAGCGCAGAATCTAATCTGGGAGAACCGGGTTTGATTCCCCACTCCTCCACTTGCACCTGCTGGATGACCTTGGGCAAGCCGTAGTTCTGACAAGAGCTGTTCTCTCAAGGGTAGTCCTCGAAAGGGCTCTCTCAGCCCCACCTCCCTCACTGGGTGTCTGTTGCGGGGAGGGAAAGGGAATGGAGTTTGTAAGCCACTCTAAGACTCCGTGAAGGGCGGGGTATGACTCCAGTCTCTTCTTCTTCTTCTCTTGTGAAGGGAATGAGGTTGCCATCTCCAGACCAGGAAATTCCTGGCGTTTTGTAGGTGGAATGTGGAAAAGGACCTCAGCAAGGATAAAATGCCCTGGAGACCACCCTCCAAAGCAGCCATTTTCTCCAGGGGAAACAACCTCTGTCGCCTGGAGATAAGGCTGTCATTCCAGGAGAACTCCAGGCGTGGGGCTCTGAACTCTAGGAGTGGGGCTCTGAATGGGAAAGGAGGCGTCGTCTCCGTGTGTCTCTCCGCCTTCTCTCCGGCCAACAAGCGCGACTTCGTCCTCTCCCCCTAGAAGGCTGCAAAGAACCTTGGGGCAGGGCGGAATGGACGATGCCCCCACCCACCGGATGCGCCATTTCCCGGCCGCTTCTGCCCTTGGGACCCACGTCTCCTTTCAGGGAACATACGCGGGCAACATGCCAGTGCCCAGGGCAGACGTGCACGCTCGCTCCAGGGAAGAACTGCAGCAGGGGGGGGCTGGGGGGGGTCACTCCAGTCTACAGGCTGCTGTCATGGCAACCAAGGCGCTGGCATTTGGGCCTCTTCACTGGTGCTGCCTGCAGATTATCCTCCGAGGCCCTCGGCGGGAAGATTTTCCCCAGTATGAAAAAATTACCAGCAACGTAGCAGCTCTCCAGGCACAGATGCAACTCCGAGTCAGGCTCACTGGAAAGCCAGTAATGTCCTAAGTGCCGCACAGGCTCCAAAACGATATGGACCGGTTGCCATCAGAGCCAGCTGGGACAGGCCACAAGGAGGAGGAGGAGGAGGAGGAGGAGATTGGATTTGTACCCTGCCCTTCACTACCCAAAGGAGTCTCAGAGCGGCTACCAAACTCCTTTCCCTTCCCCTCCCTACAACAGACACCTGGTGGGCTGAGAGAACTCTAAGAGAATGAGAGAACTGTGGCTCGCCCAAGGTCACACCAGCAGCTGCATGTGGAGGAGGAGTGGGTCCACTCAGTGGCAGAGAAGAGGAGAATGGATTTATACCCCGTCCTTCACTCAGAGTCTCAGAGCAGCTTACAATCTCCTTCCCTTCCCTTCTCCACAACAGACACCCTGTGAGGTAGGCAGGGCTGAGAGAGCTCTGAAAGGACTGCCCTTGAGAGAACAGCTCTGAGAGAACTTGTGACTGACCCAAGGTCACTCCAGCAGCTGCATGTGGAGGAGAGGGGAATCAAACCTGGTTCTCCCGGATAAGAGTCCGCGCACTTCACCACTACACCAAACTTGCTCTCAAATCAAGTAAACAACAAACCTGGTGGTCTAAAGACTCTCTCTCTCTCTCTCTCTCTCTCTCTCTCTCTCTCTCTCTCTCTCTCTCTCTCTCTCTCTCTCTCTCTCTCTCTCTCTCTCTCTCTCTCTCTCTCTCTCTCTCTCTCTCCATTTCATGCCAGAGGTCAGAAAGAGAACCTTAATTGTATGTATTTCTGGCCCTTCCCCTTCTAGCTCAAGGCACTTCACAAAAATTAGAAACCGATAAAAGGTAGGTAAAAAGCAAGCCATTAAAGTCATTAAGACACTTTAGACAGCCTTATACGCATAAAAATTACCATAAACACAATCTCCAAAGGCCAGTCTCCAGGGGAAAAAAGTTTCAAAGGATAGTCGTGCAGGTCTGCGCAGGGGGGGGGGGTAGATGAGATCCCAGCACTGCAGTATCTGAGAAATCCACAAGATTGGGGGGGCACAAGATTTCAAGAGTCAAAGGTCCCTTTGGGAGCTTTGATTCCCCAAAGTTCATACCCAACCCCAGAAAAAAGTCTTGTTGGTCCCTAAAGTGCTACTGGACTAGAATCTGGGGGGGGGGGGAGCCTTAATCTTGTATTAACAATCAAAAGCTGGTGCCAGTGTGGAGATGAGGGGCAGGGGCTGAAGTTTACAAGCACTCTCAATTAGAGAGCAAGACGCTGTATGGAACAGAGTTCCTCTGGGACCAGATCTAGGGTTTGCCTCTACATCCTGGTCCTGTTCTGAGCTTCCAACTGGTGACTAAAGGGAACCTCCACATCCAGAGGCAGTCAACCTTTGAATCCCAGGGCCAGGAGGCAACATCAGGGGAAGGCCTCCTGGATATCTTTACCCTGCTGTTGGCCCTCCAGAGGAATTGGTTGGCCCCTGTGTGGGACAGGAGGCTGGACTAGATGGACTCTCACTGGTCGATCCAGCAGGGCTCTTCTTACGTTCTGGTCAGGGGAAGGCCTCGGCCTCTCTGCCCTGTTGCTGGCCCTCCAGAGGAACTGGCTGGCCCCTGTGTGAGACAGGAGGCTGGACTGGATGGACCCTCCATTGGTCTGACCCAGCAGGGCTCTTCTGAGGTTCCAGGCTGATTGCAACGCTGGAGAATTGATCAGCCTTTACTGTGCTCTTGGAAGCAAAGGGGAGCAGATCTGGCTGTGTTCTCTTTAATTCACAGCGTTTTAGAATTATTTGGTTTTTTAAATTATTATTTTTTTAATTCTATGTGTTTTTCACTATATGCTTTTTTAGAACTCTGAGTGCTTTTTCATCTGCAACGTGTGCGATTTTTAAATTCCGTTTCTTTTGATCTGGGCTTTTCTTTTCTTTTTTTTTGCCCCTACGAATTGGACTCTTAAGCTCTGTCCTCTTCATTCATTGTCAGACGCCTCGAGTCGGAGGAGATCAGACAGGATATAAATGTTTTACATAAAGAAAACAAATAAATAAAATAGTGTGGGATCTTTACAAATTCATCTGCCTGGGCTTTACTCTTCAAAGATTGATGCGAAAGAGCAGATTAGGGAACTGGCTGAGTGAGACAAGAATAGAATTTGTCTAATGAATCCCAAATGTTTAGGAAAGAATTTAATAGATAAGATGAAAGGGCAGCCCCCTCACTTAACGTCGGCATTCTGAACCATCCTGCTAAGAAGATAATGGCTTGGCGCTTCTGTTAGAATGAGACAAAACCCTTTACGCCTCTCAGGACACCAGCGGGAAGTTTGAAGCTCCTTTTCAGGAGATTTCCATCTCATCGGCTGGTATTGCCCCTGGAACTGGTTTCCATGCAAAAGCTACTCGGCCCTCAAACCTGACACAAGTATTGGGGTTGCCACCTCTGGGTTGGGAAATACCTGGAGATCTGAGGGTGACGCCTCGGAAGGGGAGGGTTTGGGGAGGGGAGGGGCTTCCGCAGGGTCTAATGGCACATAGTCCGCCCTCCAAAGCGGCCAGTTTCTCATGGAAATTTTTATTTCGTTTTCCAAAATAAACATTCCATTCCATCTTACATTATTTTCCATATAGAGTAGAGTCTTATACATTCTTATCTACCCATTTATACACCCTTGCCCATCAGTTACTATGTACCTTTCCAGTTTTATTTGATAATATGAGACTTAAATCGTCCATTCACTCAACCTCTAATACTTTAATTATTAAATCTTCTTTGGTGTGGACTACATCAGACTTCCAATTCCAGGCCAACAATAAACATGCGGCGGTTATTATGTATGAAATTACATATATTTCTTGTATTTTGTATTCCTTCGGAATCATGTTTAATAGATATACCTCCGGTTTCAATATTAGATCTTTATCCCAAATTTCCCAGATTATCCTGTTCACCATTTTCCAGTACCCTTGTATCTTACTACAAGTCCACCACATATGGTAAAAAGTCCCTGTGTTTGCTTTGCATTTCCAACACTGACTAGATGTACCAGGATAGCATCTTGCACCCTTGTCCGGAGACCAATACCGTCTGTGGAACAACTTATAAACATTCTCTTTATATGTGATAGCTCTCATATATTGAACAGATTTCCAAACTCTAGACCATTCATCATATCCTATCGTTTTCCCAAAATCTTTCATCCAGGTGATCATAACATTTTTGACGGACTCATCTTGTTCATACTCATCCAGCTTATATATTTTCTGTATCAATTTATCACTGGAGGACAACCAAATAAACATATGGAGCAGAAGTCCATCAGTGGCTATTAGCCACAGGGTATAGATGGGAACTCTCAGTCTGGGGCAGGTGGTGCACTCTATTCTTGGTGCTGGAGGGGGCAGCAGTGGGAGGGCTGCTAGTGTCCTGGCCCCACTGCTGGACCTCCTGATAGCACCTGGTATATTTTGGCTGCTGTGTGACAGACTGTTGGACTAGATGGGCCATTGGCCTGATTCAACATTGGCTTCTCTTACGTTCTTATGTTCTAAATCTTGTCCAACTCATTATTCTGATCTTCGAATCCCCTTAACATATCTTTATTGTATCTATCTCGTAACATTATCTGTTCCCACCAGGTTAAGTTGTTTTCACGTTGTTTTTCTTCCTCCTTCAACCTATTGCCCCTGCTTAACAAGAATTGATAGCTTATCTTTTTCCTCTCTGTTATCAAGGCTGGACTAATAAATGCTTCCAGGGGGGATATCCATCTAGGAATTTTCTTATAATACTTCTCCTTTATAATACACCATATTTTGTTCAATGCACCCCTTACTAAATGTTTTCCAAAATTTGAGTGGATTTTGTCTTTCCCGTACCATATATATGCATGCCAGCCCATATACAAATCATGTCCTTCCAACGTCAGCATCCTGTCATTTTCCAAAGTAAGCCATTCTTTTATCCAAACCAGTCGTTTGGAGCTTGGTTGTAGTTCCTGGAGATCTCCAGCCCCCACCTGGAGACTGGCAAGCCCAGATGCAACCCACCAGCCCCAT